>CM045760.1:111136191-111736191 GCA_025200525.1 Camellia lanceoleosa | reverse complement strand
GGATGTACCTCTAAACCGGTTAATCTGATGGCTAGGGGAAGATGGGGGATGTACCTCTAGGCCATTGAAAAATATTGGATATAGCTCATATGCTTGTCCATGGAAAATATTGGATGTAGCTTATATGCTTGTCCATGGAGAAATATTGGAAATAGCTCATATGCTTTTCCATGGAGATGTGTTGAAGTGTTGTTTGTTGATATGATATAGCACTAAAATGTATATCATTATTGTTTTGGGAAGTACGGAAGTGTATGGATTGATTTGATATAGCACTAAAATGTATATCGTTATCAATTGTGAAGTATAGAAAATGTTTCTATGTTAAGTTGATACCACACCAACATGTGTGTCATAAGTAAAGAATGAAAGTGATTTATGTGTTAGTGATATAACGCTAAAAGGTTTTGGCCAGATATCGAGCTGTGTTTTCAAACTCTTGTTGAAAAAGAAATGGAAAGTGAATTGGTACTTAAGTCGGGTTGTCTTGAAATGGTAAAAGAATGTAAGTGTTGTCTCGTAATGTATAGGTGTAGGCCATCTGTTGATTGCTAATGTTTTAGGCATTGTTCATAGTTGGTTTAGTGTATTTCTCCGGGTCAGGCTCACCCTATATGGGAACATCATTTTCAGTGGAGCATGCCACCTCCAAGGATATCGCTTGAGAGGCTAGGCGCAAATGACCGGATTTTGATCAGTATTTTGTTTTAATTACATGTAATTTCAAGCCAAGGGCTTTTCATGTATTTGAGTTAGTACTCTTCATTTTGTAACCAAGTGTTAGCTTGAAAGATGTAAGCCCATGGGGCGTTTAATTAAGTTGATTGACATGTAAAGATGTTTATCCCTTGTAGCAATGTATGTATGAATGGATGGGTTTTCAGTTATTATTTTGGGGCGTTATAACTTGGTATCGAGCGCATCGGTTCAATACTTTGGGTACGTGGGGAGTGATTAGGATCACAATGGGTTTGTTTTGCTTGATAGATATTTAAGTGTGTTAACATGTTTATGTGGCTATTTGGGTATGGGATTTGGTTTCTAGGATGTTGATTCGATCCTTGGGTTTCGAGTCCTGGAAAGGCACCGATCAATGCCGCTTTCTAACTGGAACTCTAGTAACGCCTCGGGACTATCATTATCCGGAAATGAAATTCGTAAGTGCTTATATGTTTATGTGCTTACGTGGAGTGAATTACATTTGTCCATGCATTAGGACGCGAATGTTTGGTTTCGGCGCATGTATGAATGTGCTAATACTCTTGTTATCTTTTACTAGGATGCCTAGGCGAGGCAGTTATGATTACCCTCCTTCCGCTCGGGAAGAGTTGCGGAAACAATTTGTGGCGTTACGCCAAGGCACTACACCTTTGGCGCAGTTTGAGAGATGGTTTGCTAACCTGTCGAGGTTTGCTCCAGGGTTGGTCGAAACGGAAGAGTTACGCCAGCGGAGTTTGAGAGTAAGTTGTGTGATGATATCCGGGTGAGGATTATGATCCCGCATAGGAGTTATAGTGTGCTTGTTGGGGCGGCCGCTCATGTAGAGGTCATGTGTTAGCAATGGGGCAGAGTGGGGAGGAAGCCATTTCATGACTCGGTGACTTGGGTGTTGGTAGGCCTTTGAAGAGGCAGAGGGGTTCAGACCTGCATCAGGGAGGATGGGCTAGAACTACTCTTCCAAAGGATTTGATTTGGGTTCGGAGCAAGCTTAACAGGGGTGTTATTTGTTTCAGATGTGGTCTGCGGGGCCACAAGGTTTCGGTTTGCCCACAAAGGAGGGGGGCAAGATTAGCAGTCCAACCAGTAGTTGTACCATCAGGATTGTCCAATCAGCCGGGTTTTACGCCGACTGGAAGTTCAATGGGGAGGCAATTGTTGGAGCCTTCGTCAGCTCAAACTTCGAATCAGGCTCGTACCCGGGAGCCGTTTACTTGTTGGGTGTGTAAGCAGCCGGGCCATCTTCGACGTTTTTGTACTCGGCAGGCTTTTTAGGGACCTTGCGACCTAGTCGTGCCTCGCTTTTCGACTAGGCAGGGCAAGATCGTTTGAGGACTAGCAGCCGCGATTCGAGGGCCTCGGAGAGTCGAGTTTCCAAGTTCCAGCTTGGGGAGGTTGATAGTTGTTCTCGGTGTGGCGAGGGGGGCACGCTGGTAGTACTGGCCCATGGCCTCAGAACTCGAGGTTATCTTGTGTTTGGAGATGACCAATTTTGTCGGTCCAAATGAGGGACGATAGTGGTGGTAATACCGAGGGATTGGTTCTGCTTTTGACCGATCCATTTTGTAATCCGTGGTTTATCATTTTGTAATCTTTGGGTTTGGTTGTGTAACCCGTGTTGGAGGTTTGTTGTATAACCCAAGTGGTTGGGAATGTTGAAACACTTGAACTATTTGTTTAACTATATGTATGTATGCTCGCTTTGTCGATTTCCGAACCGGATGCATGTGAACGTGTTATAGCTCAAGAGTGTTATTAATGTAACGAGTTGGGGTGAGACCGAAAGGGTGGGTAGTTAATACATTTCCTTGCAGAAATCGATTTGGGCAAAGTAGGGGCTAAGGAGCCATGTTTTCAAAGTTGTGAACCACCGAGAGGTGTGTGTTAGTTAAGGTACCTTGGTGTAGAGCCGTTTCACTTGCCAAGTGTGTAACCCATTTATGATTTTGTCGTGGTTGGATCGGTACCTTCGTGGCGGTTAGCATTACCGAGATTGTAGGTACACTAGTATGGTTGTTTTGAGTGAGGGATGTTAGTCCTCAGATTCAATGGTAGTGTTATGCTAGGAGTGGTATGTGGTGAGTATGGTGCTATGTGTTGGGCAAGGGGAAATAAGAGTTTCCTAAGTTCTTTATGTGAATCGAGGGTGATAGATTTGTACCTTAGTTTTGACCAAGTCGAGGTATTGTTAGAAGGGTTGATTGGGTGTATAACTCGTAGTTGAGGTGTGACCCATGGATAGAGTCACACCGGTGTGAGATTGGCACCTGTGTATGTCTTAATGACGAGGAGGGGGTGAGGACTTGTACTCCCGAGAGGTTAGAATGGTGAATAGTGAAAGCCGAGTTGGCGTATGTTAAGGCCGGGTTAGTCCATGGTGGTTGTCGGACGATAGCATTGGCTAGTGGTTTGGCACGAGATTGGGTGTCGTGGTTGTACTCGAGGTGGAGGGTGAGACCTCTAAATGAGGGAGCTTTGCACGGTGTGATGCATGATGATGAGTGGTCGATATGTTGTGTTTGGGTGGATAAATCTAGAAAGGAGTTGGACATAGGTGTCCGTCGTCTGTGTCGATAGTGGTAACACAAGTGAGGTGGTAAGGTTGTGAAGAGTGATTGAGACACTCAGTGTAATCGCCTGGTTTGTTTGGTTCCTACTTGTGCGTGGCGAGGCACGAGGGTGTGCCTTGTTGTCCGTTGGGATGTTATGTTGTTGGGACTTCCAAAGGTTAGGGGAGTCTCTCTCTGGAACGTGTTGTTGAGTATCGCGTCATTCCTTGAGTATGACGGGTGTTGTGAATTGGCCTTATTGTGACTTGCTTGGAGTGTTAAGTGTTGAACACCGGTTAGCATGTGGTTAGCAGTGGGCGTAGAAGATGTCTCAGACGCCAGTGATAGTATGTGCATTACTATTGTCTTGATTTTGGGTCTATGTGATTAGACCTTTCCATTTGTTGAGGTGTTGTGAAAACACAAGGGGGTTAGCGAAGCCTTTGGAATGGGAGAGGAATCTCTGAAGCCATCATGGGCATTTGGGTATATATTATATCTTTAATGTGGTGTGCATATTATAGGTATTGTGGGTTATGGTCATCTTGTGGGTTATGCCATGAGAATGAAATTGTATTTAGCATTATATATGTTAAATGTGTGGTAAAAATGCAAGTGTGTCACTAGCATTGAATAGATTATGGAATTGCGGGTTTTGCATGATAGAAATTTTTGAATAAGAAGAAATGCATGTTATGGATGTGTGGTGGCATATGTATATATGTGAATTGTCTCTTGAATAGGACGGGTAACAAATGGTGGGTCCGATTAAATCAGATGAAAATGATTGCCAGAGCAAAGATCATGTTTTTAAAAATGTTTACAAAACTCGAAATTGCATGGGAAGTGCAAAATAAATTTCAAAATTCTTAACATTTAAAAGTTTGGTTATTTTTCCGAAAATGCTTTTTGAACCAGAGAAATTTTTATGTGCTGCATAAACCGATATGTTAATTGTTCCATTCAAGATTGTGGTTGTTGAATTGTTGAGTAGTGACTTAGCCTCTAGAACTAGTCGTTTGTTTTGGTGATTTATCTCGGAAGAGATTGGGTTTTGTTGAAATTTCGTATGCCGGGAGTTGTCTTCTGTTTGGGCATGTATCCTCGTTTAGTCCTTTCCTAGTGTGAGGGATGAATAGAACACCAGTTGAGAGATTGACTTCTTTGTATTGAGGGGTTGGTAGTCAGTTGGCCTTAGTGTTGGCGTTACCTGAATTTCGGGGACGAAATTCTTTAAGGGGGGGAGGTTATAGCGATCCCGGGTTTATCCCTTGTTGTACAGTGATCCGGACGTGTGTCCGTGGGTGTTGGTAGTTGAGTATTATATTGTTTATACCCCTTTCCTACCTTGTATTTGAGTTATAGGATGTGTTGGGCCAGTTGGAGACAGGTTGGTTGAACTTAGAACCAAAGTTAAGCTGCCCAGGTTTTGACCTTTACGCTCGAGCGTAGGTTAGGGCGCTCGAGCGTAGCTGTTTTTGCTCAGACGCCGAAAGGATTAGAGCGCCGAGCGAGAAATCACCTCCCAAAGTTAGCTTGCTCGCAAATTTTTCGAAGGTTGCATCCAGCGCCGGCGGAATTCGAGCGCCGAGCGGGACTTCGTGGTGCGCCGAGCGGAGGTTTTAGCGCCGAAAGGGTACTTTTGCTTGTCCGCCGAAAGGAGAACAGAGCGCCGAGCGAAGACCGGGTTTAAGTTCGAAGTTTTGACATTTTAAAATCACTTTTCACTTTTCTTTCTCTCCTACTTTCCAAGAACACCATTCTTGAGCCTCTCACTCTAGAACTCTACCTTCTCTTGGTATTGATCTAATAGGAGTGATTTGCTCACCTTGGCCTTTACAAAAGTTGCGGATCGTCGAGGGCTTCCATTTAATCTGAAATTTTGGGATTTGGAGCACGTTGATTGTTGGGTCTTCATCTCCGTTGGGGCTCGAATTTCGAGGTAGGGATATCCTACTCCTCCTTATGGTCTTTGTCTTTAAATTTTAGCATTTGGATATGTTGGGGGTTGTTGCGTAATTTTTGAGAAACTTTGGGGCCTTTTGTGCAATTTTACAAAAGTTGGGGTTTTGTTTAGAAATGAGCCTGTATGCATGTTTGGCATAGGAAAGGGAGTAAATGACGGATTGTAAATGAAAATGGAGCCTTAGGGTTGTTTTGTGAATTATGGTATTTTGCTAATTGGTTTAATTAATTAATGTATATAATTAATTAAAGAGAACGAGGAATTGGATTGAATATGTGGAAATTGAGAATGCACGGGGTTAAAGGGTGTAGTTGAATCGCGGTATTACTCACCGATTGAAATATGGTTATATTATCCATTTGTGCATTTATTTCTGCTTAGAAATAATCGCTTTGGCTACCGGTGGAGGGTAGTGTTGATTGTTGTAGACAATGCATGCTGATTAGGCAAATTAAACCTAATCGAGTGGAAATGTCATAGAGTATGACGAGGGATCGAATACATTGATTTTATGTATTGATTGAATGCGTATGTGGTTATGTGTTTATATGCATTGTTTGTGTTTGTGTATGGGAGGAGATAGGGGATGTACTACGGTTTAGGGAAGATGGGGATGTACCTCTAAACCGGTTAATCTGATGGCTAGGGGAAGATGGGGGATGTACCTCTAGGCCATTGAAAAATATTGGATATAGCTCATATGCTTGTCCATGGAAAATATTGGATGTAGCTTATATGCTTGTCCATGGAGAAATATTGGAAATAGCTCATATGCTTTTCCATGGAGATGTGTTGAAGTGTTGTTTGTTGATATGATATAGCACTAAAATGTATATCATTATTGTTTTGGGAAGTACGGAAGTGTATGGATTGATTTGATATAGCACTAAAATGTATATCGTTATCAATTGTGAAGTATAGAAAATGTTTCTATGTTAAGTTGATACCACACCAACATGTGTGTCATAAGTAAAGAATGAAAGTGATTTATGTGTTAGTGATATAACGAAAAGGTTTTGGCCAGATATCGAGCCGTTTTCAAACTCTTGTTGAAAAGAAATGGAAAGTGAATTGGTACTTAAGTCGGGTTGTCTTGAAATGGTAAAAGAATGTAAGTGTTGTCTCGTAATGTATAGGTGTAGGCCATCTGTTGATTGCTAATGTTTTAGGCATTGTTCATAGTTGGTTTAGTGTATTTCTCCGGTGTGGCTCACCCTATATGGGAACATCATTTTCAGGTGCAGGGAGCATGCCACCTCCAAGGATATCGCTTGAGAGGCTAGAGGCAGGCAAATGACTGGGATTTTGACTGTATTTTGTTTTAATTACATGTAATTTCAAGCCAAGGGCTTTTCATGTATTTGAGTTAGTACTTTACTTTGTAACCAAGTGTTAGCTTGGAAAGATGTAAGCCCATGGGGCGTTTAATTCTGTTGATTGACATGTAAAGATGTTTATCCCTTGTAGCAATGTATGTATGAATGGATGGGTTTTCTGTTATTATTTTGGGGGCGTTACACTACCTCCTAATCCCTTAATCGTCGCCACCACCTCCGCCACCGGGTCCCCCTCTCTCTTCATCCCCACCCCATCACCACTACCACCACCGCCTCTCTTCCCCAACCCTAACCTCTCTCAATACCCATCTCTCACAACCCCAGTAGACACAAAATTAGGGTTAGGGTTAGGGTGACGAGAAGATTTTTTTTCGTCCCAAGAATCACTGTAACACTCGATCGACCGGGAATTTTGATCCGAAACCCGCCGATCCCATTGCTCACCGACTCATGAACACTCTGATTTTCAGTAACACCACGCTTTACGCTCTGTCACACTCCGATTTTAGATTTTAGAGGGTTGGGGGTGCACTACCCACGTGTAATTTGTCTTTTTTTTTTTTGCATATTTATTTTATGAAAAATTAAAAAATATATTTATTTAGATGATTCTAAATACTTTTTAAATTGAAAAAAGATTTACAAAGTAGGGAAGCTATGAGAAAGAATGTGTTACCTTATGCTGTGTTTGTTTGAACGAAAATTGATGGTGGTGGTGGTGGTGGTGGTGGTGGTGGGGGCGAGAGCAATAGTGACGACGGTGATGGTGGTGGTGACCGTGGTAATGGTGATGTAATAGTGGATGTGAGAGAGGTGTGTTGGAAGAGGTGAAAATGGTAAAATTTTAGTTCAAAAAAGGTTTTTCACCTCTTAAAAATAGAAAATATTTTCCGTTCAAATAGGCTTGTTTTCTATTGACTATGGAAAATGTTTTTCATTGACTTTCGTTTTTCATTATACCAAATACTAAAAAATACAAAAAATATTTTTCGTCCAAACAAACAGAATGTTAAATATTCTAAAAATCTATGCAGAAAATAGGGAGAAAAGCCCTCAAACCTTTCTTTTTAAGTATAAAAAAATCTAGATCTGCACTACGAAAATATTTTTGGAGCTTGCCATAAAGACGCTAGAAATCGCTTCAGAGAAAGGCTCTCCAACGCCTTTGCGGGGGTCTCTATCGCTTACATAAATTAAGATATATATAAAAAAAAATCATTATAAGAATTCAAAAAGATAATATATGATCTTGTTACTTTATAGTTTAGCAAAATTTGGTTTATAGAAAAAAGAAAATTGAACTGATTACAATAAATTATCGCTTAAACATTATTTTTTAAATTACTAATTAAGCTTGCATAATCAAACTAATTTAGCATAATTATATTGGATTACCTTAAGGTTTTAAAACTGTGCCATTTTTTCATCAAGAATTCGTTAGCCCTATATATGAAAAAAATTGATATTGACATCATATTTACACTGAAATATATATTTTTCTTGCTCATGCTTATGCCTATACACTTTTTTGCATTAATTCCTATTGCTTTAACATTACGGAAAAAGAGATCAATGCCATTATACCAAATTTATAGGCATATTGTAATTTTTGTCGGAACCTTGGATTGTTAGTGTATTTTTTTTTTCTGAACATCACAATTTTTTTTTTTCAAATTCAGTATAAAAAAACCCTAAATCCTAAACGGCGACTTTATTCGTTTATGCCCTCGAACGGCTTGCATCCAGAATGGAAGAAATTATCTAAGGCAGGAGGGCAGGCCCGGCCGGCTAGGGCCAAGTCAAAACAAAAATTCTATGATATGCCAATATTTTCCGACAGCACAGCAAGAATTCTATGATATCCACAAAGCTTTTATTGATTTCCAGAATTTTCAATGCGCGCGCACAAAAAAAAAATAAAAATAAAGAAAGTGCCCGAGATGTAGATTCCTCCATAATTTTGTTCATTTGGTAAAGAACAATCAACTGACTACTAACACAACACAATCATTACAGTCACAAACATATTTATAAATAAAAAAAATTAAAAAATAAAAATAAATAAAAAGCATAAATCAGTTGGAAAGAGTCAAACACAACTGTCACCAATCCATTTTGATAGCAGCAGTAGCAACAAGCTCATGGAAAAGGAAGACACTCATCTTCACAACAACAGTTGGGATGTGATAACCACAACACCAAAATGTTTTCTGATGATAAAATCTGAAACTAACCGCATTTCCTTGGATCACACTGTTGTCCCAAATTAACATTTGAAATTAACCACAACACCAAAACCAAGAATACTATACACAACTCAAAAGCCTGAGAAAGTTAACTCTTTTCATCATAACAAATAAATGTATAACAATGGTAATGATTTTGTGTTGTAAACAGCGCTCTAATTTACATTGCATCATTCAGTGAAAAATTACAATAGGAAGGATACAAACTCAAGTATTACAATTTCTATCCTTCGGATAGCAAACAATCGAAATGTGGCTAGAGTGAAAGAGAGATATATTATGATGCAGCCTAAATAATACGATATACTTCACAGAGAGGGAAAAAAAAAAAAAAAGATAAAATAAAATAATTAAGGAAAAAAAAAGCCTAAAAGAATATGACAACTACAGTTTTTACAAAAAAGAAGAAGAAGATTAGATGCACACAACAAAATCACCTAGTCATCTCATGGGGGGATCGAAAATTGGGTTCATTTCAATTTCTGCACCTCCAAACTCCCTAAACCCCCCGAACTTCTCAGCTTCTCTTGCAATCTGAATATCATCAGCTCTATAATATTGAACAAAAATTTTTACAACAAAACGAGGAATCAATGCTCCGATTGGGATGCCAAGCAAGCACAACCAAAACAATCCGGTTTGAGCAAGATGAACGATGGCCCTGCAAAATTAATTTTAAGAGTTGTACTTCAGTCTTTGATCTGCTAAGCAAACAATGATGAGAATTGACATTATGAAAGTCAAGAGCAGAAGAACATTTCCATTTATAAGAAAATGGATTCGATAATAAATGCTTGTGCTTATTCATTATATAAAGTGCAAAGCAATTTGAAAGAAAGTAGCAACTTTGCAGTTCAACTGTCACAGATGGTCACTAAACACGTAAAGCCACCAATGGTACACTAAGACAACTACCACTACAAGAAATTGCACTTTTGGCGACTACTTTTGGCGACGGCGTCAATTTTTCATCGCCAAAAGTATATTTTTGGCGACACAGTGATCAATTTCGTTGGTAAAAGTATACCTTTACCGACGCAATTTGTTGTCGTCGCTAAAAAGGCATAAAATTATTTTAGCGCCAAATTTTTTGGTTGGCGCCAAAATTTCATAACTTTTACCTACGAGGCTTATGTTTTAGCAACACAATGAGCGTTGCTATTAGTGTGCTTACTTTTAGCGACGACAAGTTGGCGTGGGCAAAGAGTTAACCATTTAGCGACGATGACACTATTCGTCGGTAAAAGTTTTGCTAGTAGAATGATGTGATTTAGTGATTTGTGTTTTTTATTATAATTTTTGAAAGAGTTTTAAATATTTTAGTTACTGAATTGTAAAATTAAAATGATCATTGAATTAGATCACAAAATGAACCCATTGAGCCCAAACACACTCTTAAGTTTAGATGACTAATTTGAGATAATTTAAACTTTTTCAAAGAATATGGTTAGATTATCAATTTCAATATGTTTGTTTTTATTTTCAGAAACTAGTTCCAATTTTTTTTTTCCTAAAAAACTAAAACAAAAAATTGGGTGAAACAAAAACTTATTATTTTTGTATATTTTTATCTTTTAGGTCATAAATACTTTTTAAAATTTTTAAAATATAATTTTGATTTTTATTGCTTTCAAATTATTTTTAATTTTTTCAAAAAAAAAAAAAAAAAACAAATCTAAATTTTTTTTGAATTTTTTTTTAATCTTTTAGGTTATAAATACTTTTTAAAATTTTTAAAATATAATTTTAATTTTTATTGCTCTGAGATTATTTTAAATTTTTTTTTTAAAAAAAAAATATAAAAATTATTTTGAATACTTTATTTTATTTTATTTTATTTATTTTTTTGGGGTAATCTACTGATTGGCGGTCTCCCTCTTAAAATTCCCTCTCTTTTTTTCCCTCATCAATTCTCCCCAAATCAATCTCTCAATGTATGTGTTTCTCTCTCTCTAAACGGGGAGTGACCAGGAAAATGGATTTGAAAGCCGCTGCCACAACCACAACACAAAAGAGACACCTTTGAAAGACACACAGAGAGAGAGAGAGAGAGAGAGAGAGAGAGAGAGCCTTTGCATTTCAAAAATCAAATCCTATGCACTCAAAATACACACGCACATACTCTCATTTCTCTCGATTTAAGTTGAGTTTTATCCAATTTCGCCAAGATCACAGTCCTAGGGTTCGGATTCATCCTCATTCTCTCTTTACTTCACCAGATCCTTCTATATCCTCTCACTTCAATGGCCTTATTTTGATCTTCGTATGCTTAAATAGGTAAGTATACATACTTACTTACTTACACACTCTTTCTCTGTATATATATTTGCATTTGTGTTTTCAAAGAGATTTATGTGAAGCGATGGGTTCAATCTGGGTATCTTTTGTTTCAATGCATGGATCTTCATTTTGGGTGAATCTTATAATCGAGCTCTGGACACTACTACAAAAATGCTTAAAGATCACATTTTAAGAAATTAAAACATTACACTTTTAATAAAAGTGTGATTAAAAAAATCAAATTGATATTTTAATCACATTTAATTTAATTGAGTATGAAAGTATTTATTTTTTATCACACCTTTCAATTAAATATGGTTATATCATTTTTTTTTATCACACCTTCTAACCAACGTGTGATTATATGTATTTTTTTAATTTGTTAAACAAATGAGATAAAAAATACTTCTTTTTTCTAAAAAAAAATTACGCCCCACCTCTACATTAAACAAATCATTTTTTTTCTTTTGGAATTCCAAACTAAATAGCCTCTCTTTTTTTTGGAATACCGAACCTATCTCTCACTTCTCTATCTCTCGCTTCTCCAAACCCTAACCCTAGTCTTCAGATATTCTTGGATTAGCCAAAGACTATCTCCTTTCTTCGACCAGTGGAGAGTGATGAGCGGCGACGGTGGAGGCAATTGGCTAGTGGCGGCGATCGGCGCTAGCAAAGATGGCGATAACTGAGGTATATTTTTTCTTCTCTTCTTATTCTTCATAGAAACACTGCTATGCTTTTGATTATCGGATTGAGTTACTTATGGTCATTGAGTATAAATAATCCTACTTTACGATGTAAAGTTTCCTGGAAATTGGTCTAAAGCATCGCACTTAATTAGCCAATTCGACAAGGGGATTTGGCCATATGGACCGACATACAATTTATCCCCATAGAAATTAAGAGATTTACACCGTAATAGAAATGCTCACAATAATCCAGTTCACACCCACTAACTCATGGTTGATGAGTCTCCAGAATCAAAGTCTATGTTATTTGCATATTACACGAAATAGTGATCTAAAACAGAATTACTGTGTTTAAATTAATTACATACGTAATAGTAGACAGTCCCCATTTTGAGCAGAGGCATCATTGGCAACAAATATAGGATGGCAGGCACCAGGGGCGTGGGACAGAACAATCTGCTAGAGTTGGTGTTAATCATGGGGTCAAGTGGTGGTATTAGTTTGAAACTTGAATTATTATCCTCACTAGTTCAAAATTAAAGGGAAATTTTGACATTGAAAATTTACAATCACAAAGAACTCTTAAAGCCAGCAATTGTAAATAAAGATATTATATAGAGGAGGGGAATCACTGGAAAATAATAATTGTTGAACTAACTAAAGACTCGCTTCCTAAGAGCAATCATCGCAAATCAATCATTTACATTAAATGGGAATCATTAAAATTTTAATAAAGGTTGAGCACCATAGGCATCGCTTCTCGTGATTGTAATTTCATTAAATTTATTATCGCAAATTTTAAATAAGTTATAATAAGTGGAATTGTTGACATTACTAGAATCAACTTTTGCTATCAAAATCAAAGGAATGCCACCCATGTAGAAAGGAGTCAAAGTTGCCACAAGATGAAGGTAAGAAGATTTCCTCATTTTATATTGATAGTTATTTCGCTTGGGTGTGGTTATTTCTCTCTCTCTCTATGCTTTTGTCTCCCCAATCGGGTTCAATTCATCTTGTGGAGGACGGTTTCTCATTGTTTGAGCGCACCGTAGAGACATTTTTATAATCTTCACGTTTTTGAAATCTTTGCAATATCCATTCATATGGATCTCAAAGAAGGTGTCACCTTTACGTGAAGTGAATTCCTAATTATTGACTATGCATTTGATGAAAGGTAATTGTCGCGAAAAGGCCAAAGAATAGTGCATCGAAGTTGATCTAGATTTGAGCACAATGTGAAACACCTCTGTAATCACAATAGCATAATTTCTTGTGGGTTTGATGTGTTTTTGCTATATGGATTTCAAATAAGAGGAAGGTTGTCGATTATGTCTTCACTCTTTAGTATACCCATTAAAATCTTGGTGATTTGAATTTCAATTGATATGTGTTTGTTGGATATATTAATCTCATTTTTAAGTTTTAATCTAATTTCGGACCATAGATGCACCGGTTTGAGAGACGAAGAGCGAACCCAAAAATGTGGTCAAAATCATATTGGGTGGAGGAGCAGGACTAAACTCTTTCCTCTTACAATTAAAATCGCTACACCAAATTGTGAAGAAACTACTGGTTTAATCACTGTATATGACATTATTATGACTTTTTGGTTATGACAATTATGAAATCATATACATGTATGTGTGTGTGTTGAGTTAATTCATGATCATCAAGGTAGCATGTGTAAATATTAGAGATATAGCCTTTTAAAATGTAAGAATCTTGGTGTGGCGGTACCATTGGTCCCCACTCTTTAACTCTATGTTATGGTTTTTGCTTTATTAATTTGTTGAAGTTTTTGGAAATTGCGAGGATTACGCAAAGGTTTATCTGCTTTTGATGTTGTCTCAGTAACTTTTTGTTATTTGGTTTAATGTTGGGTAGAATACTTTCCTGGTTGGGTTTAATATGTTATCTCCTTTCATTTAGATGTTCTTGGTTTTGGAAACTGGGAATGGAGCATGTTTCAATAGACCATTATGTGATTTATGTAATTTGTAAATTAAATATACTTGGAAGTTATTTATTTATTTATTTTTTAATTTTGGATATCTAAGTTCACGTTGCAATATGTCGTGATCAATATGCACAAAAAGGGAAAATTGTATTGGATTTTGATTACTTGTATGAAGCTTTAAGTATTTATTTTGTGTGGCATTTGTGCATTGGTACAAATACTAGGCAGCCATATGCAGAGGATTGATGGTTAAATATTTTAATAGTTTTGAAAGAATTTGTTTAGCAAGCAAACAGGTTGTCTAGAGTTATTTTCTTGAAGATTATAATACATTTTTACCTGTAGGTGCTCATCATGGACAAAGTGATCATTAAAATCATGTCTTGCTCATGCAAGATGGCGAGATATCAGAGGAAGGAGTTTCATATAAGACATAAGAAGGCCAGTGTTGATAAATTTTGAATTCCTTCTTCTCTATAGTTGCTTAGATGTTTCTGTCAAATTCATGCATGTTTTTTTTTTTTTTTGGTGAATATTCATGCATGTTGTTGCCTTTGCGCATAAGTTCATATTTTCATTATGTCCATGCTCTTGGCAGTTCCACATTTTCCCTTTTTTGTTGTGTTCTTGTCTATTTTAATAGTTGTAGGCATGTTGCATGAGTTAATGCTTTAAAATACTTCATATTAAGAGCATGCAAAGTGACCACTTTTCTATTTATTTTTTATATGTTCTAGTTTTTCTAATTTGTTGCAATGTGATTGATGTTATTTGGAGAAAATCTTTGGTGTCATTTACGTTACTGTTCCTAAATGGTTTGAATATTGAACATTTTGTCATCTGCGTTGCAATGTATTTGGTCGGTCTTGATTATGGCAATTAATGCCGAATCTTACAAACCAGTCATAGACGTTGAATTCTAGTCTTGAGGAATCAATTTGGTCTTATGTAATTAAGATCTGTCGGTTGTAAAAACTTCATTACTATCTTCATATGAACTAGAGGCATGTGCACACGCGATGCAGTGCAATATTATATTTATATTAACATTTACAAAAAAATAAACCATAATATCTACAAAGAACCCGTAAGAAGAAGAAAATAAATAAATAATAAACAACCACTTTGTAAGACTAAAGAGAGAATGTGTATGTGAAACAATAAAAAATAGTTTAAAAATGCGAAATAAAAAAGTAGAAAGAGAGTATGTGTATGCAAATGACATGTTAATCACCATTATTATTTATTAAAATCATTCTGTTTTAATAATACAAACAACAAAAACTGCCTAGTTTCGGACAATTTGATCTCACATCTGAATTTGGGAAATTAATTTAGCTTTTGGTAAAAATTCCTTTCTGTTTTCTCCTTTATGATGGCTTGATGCAGAAGTTAGCAGATGTGCAAAGTTGACAAGTTTTGAATAATAGACAATGGCTTGTGGGATGTGAAAAACTAGCTACACTGACATATTTTCCTCCTCTTGTTATTGGAATGTTGGTATTGTTTTGAGTAGTTGTCATTTCTATTTTTTCTGCAGTGGTGGAAGATATATACAGGCGAAGGCAGCCATTAGACAGAACAGTTACTGTTGGGGTTACTGTTGAATTCTCTTTTGTTCTTGATTATTAATGGGTTTTGAGTTGAAAGAATATAAGAAGGGCAATTTTTTGGTGATTTGGGTATTGTGCAGGGAGGTAATGCTTGAGAAACAGCTCACTCGACATCGGGTTGATCGGTCTATATGTGCCTGGTTTTGGAAACAAGCAATTTCACAAGGTGATTCCTTCAAGGTACCCACCTTTAACGTGATAGCAACAATACTCAAATTGGTATGGTAATCTCTATCACAACTGTTCTTCTCACTCAATTTGGTATAAGTTTGGGTCAAGGATTGGAGGGTGTTTTGAGTGATTTTTATGAAAATTTGAAATTTGAAATTGATATAGGTTTGATTAAAGGTTTGGAGATGATCTAACTTATGATTTATTTTTGTTTGAAATATTTGATAATGAAGCTACTAGAATCTTTGTCAACCCGGAAGAACTGTCAAATTAAATAATTTGTAATTAGTTACATATACTAGCCCTTGGAATATGGGTTTATTAAGTACCTCGAGTTAAATTAGAGCAAACCAAATGTGGCCTATGTAGTAAAACTTTAAGTGATCCAATTCATGGGCCAATTTTTATGAACTTAAGTTGCAGAGCGTTATATAGTTTCCAAAGAAATTGCAAGTCTGTAAGGAATTCCTCTTTTCTTAGCCAAGTGGAGAGAGAAGGGTGATAACAAGACAAATCTAGCCTAAAGGAATCAATCAAAGAGGGTCAAATAAAGCAAACAAAGTTTTCGTGAAAAATCACAGAGCATGAATTGAGAAACCATGGATAAACTCCAATCAATTACGTTATCTCAAAATCAGCACAATTTTTTTCTCGCACAAATTTTATTGCATTTTTAGTCATGGAGAAAACAATCTGAATTTACTTTTCAATTGTAAACCAAAGATTTCCTTTGCCAAATATAAACTGAAGACTTAACTTATCCATTGTCCCACATTCTTCTTTTCTTGCGAGAAAAAAGGAATGGGGAAGGTGGATCATTTTTGGACATCGCACCATTTCTTATGTGAAGAAATTAATAACTTATTCTCCAAGAAACTTGAAGGCATTGGGTTCTTCTACTCAATAATGTGTGTTCCCATCCAAAGACAAAATGAAGAGGGATGAGAACTTCACTAAGCGTAATAGGAGCGTATTCCTAATCCCTTTGAAGGCATGGTGAATCGCATTTTTTTATATTTGATTTGTTTGGAATTGTAGAGTGTAGTCTATTAAATAGATTTTTATAATTGCATTTTAATCTTAAATTTAAATAGTGTTGCGATTACAATTATATTATAATCCTAATATTATTTACACCGTGCCTTCAGGCACGGGCATACGCTAGTCTAAAACAAGGGAAGACTGTAATTTAAACCCATAATGTAGTTTTTAAGTGTTTTGTGGTGCAATAGAATCTTGTTAAGATGTGTTTCAAGTGTTGTATTGGTTTTTCTGCAGATCAATGTATTGTATTGGTGATGCAAATGGGAAAATGATGCCTACTTATGCTGCCAGTGCACAAGGGATTTCTGGTATGTGGTGTACTTGAATTGAGTGTTTTTATATAACTCACTCTCCTAGTGTAAACATGACAGCCAGTGAATTAGTTTGAATTTTTAATTAACTTCTGTTAACTTGATGGCTTAAAAGTTACTAAGAATTGTATAGTTTTGAAATTTGTTTTGAACAATTGATGGATGACAAACATGGTAAACTGATTTCTGAGCATTTTGTATAGTTTTGTTGCTGGTTTTGTTTGATTTGTTTTCTATATGTTCTGGTAAATGAGGTAAACTGCTGCGTCAATTCTGATTTGGTTATATGATTTTGTTTGGGTTGCTGAGTTGAAATGGTTTTCTGAACTGGTGATGATCTGTGTTGAATCAGTTTGCTGATTTGCTATACTAATCTGCTATACTTCTAGTGCTGCTGTGATGTTGCTGCTTTATTCTTTGAAATCTTTGTGGTGATCTTCTTTGTGATGGTGATTGTTACGATGAGGTGTTGCGGTGTTGTTGTTGGATGTTTGCTGGTGTTGTTGATGTTTGAAAGGGTGTAGGACTTTTTGTCCAATCTGTAATAGATCAGGTTTTCATTAATGGGGGTTGTCATTAGGTGTAAGTTTGGGCAACTGCTGGTGTTTTGGATGGAAGGGTATGGAGGGGGTATTTTGTGTGATTTCATATCAATGTTATTAGTTTGTTATAGTAGTGCCTGAGGGATGCCTCTTGTAAAACTGTAAATTTTTTAAAAAATTATAAATGAGTTTCAATTATTTTTGTCACGCAAATTTGGCGTTGTAAAAAAGTAAAGTTTTCTCGACAAATACCTTGTTGGTAAATGTGTAGCCAAAAGTTTATTTTTCCCCACTCATATTGTATTGCAAAAAGTGTATTTTTTGCCAATGCCAATTTGTCGTTGCCAAAACTAAAGCTTTATCGACAACCAAATCGTATAATCGACAACATTTACCGACGTAAATGTGTCGCTAAAAGTTACTTTTCCCCACTCATATTGTGTTGGTAGAAGTGTATTTTTGCCAATGCCGGTTTGTCGTTGCCAAAAGTAAAGCTTTAGCGACAAACAAATCGTCGAAATGGCAACATTTATCGACGATATGTGTCGCCAAAAGTTTACTTTTGCCGACGCATATGTTGTTGCTAAAAGTATATTTTTTGCCCATGCAAATTTGTGTCGCGAAAAGTGCCACACAATCATCATATTTGAATGACTTTTACCAACGCAAGGTAAATTGCCAACGATGGATGGAGGCTTTTAGCAACGACTATGTTCGTCGCTAAATGTATTACTTTTACCAACGCAATGATAATTGTGTCGGCAAAAACTTTTGCCAACACACTTTTGCCTACGGGTTGCCAACGTAGCTTTGTGTGTCGGCAAAACTCTTTGCCAACGAATTTTCCCTTTTAGCAACATATTTTGTTGCGTTGCGAAAAATGCAATTTCTTGTAGTGTACGTTCATCCTCTGCCCTTAGCAGGGTGGCACTATGCATTCATCAGGGTATTTAATTGAATAATATTCATTTTTTTTTTTGGCTTACCTATATATATGATATATGTAAAGAGTGGAAAATTAGTCATGAATCCCAACACATTCTATAATTACCTTACAATTTACAAAAAAAAAAAACAAAACAAAACAAAAACAAAAGCAAAAACAAAAAAAGTGGTGAAAAATAGGAGACCATGTAACACTCATAAATATTGACTTTTAACAATGACATAATCCTAGGTGGTGTCTCTAACCAATAAAAATATGATTGAATATGTCATCCCTTATACCCAATATTTACTCTACACTGTAATATTCTCTCCCTCTTTTTTGTTTTCTGTGGATTCTCTAATCTTATTTTTGAACAAGACATTGTACCCTAGAACTATGTATGGTGTAGATATTAATTAGGTGTGATGTTTGTTCGATCATTGATAATTTTTCTCATTATTATGCATCACAAAATTTTTGTAAAATTGCAATTAGTTTTATGTTCCCAGAAAAGATTTCTTTGCTTACATTTAATACCCATGTTTTGGAGTGTCTCTATCAATAGAAAGAATTTCTGGAACCGCTATTGGACCTTAGAGGTAGCAAACCACTGCTTGTATTGGTTAGGGATCACAACCCCACCTTTGTTTTGTAGATGCTGTAAAATTTGTATATAATAAACTCTTTAAAAAAAAAAAATCTTGGTACTTTGACCAATTTACTTTCTAGAAAAAAAAATTTTGAGCTAAGCTTCAAAGAACCCACCCAGGTGGCCCTGTGGCTAAGGGTTTGAACATAGGAAGTAAAAAGTCTCATATTTGACTCTCATGGGGCGCATAACACTCGACTTAACTGATATGGTTTGTGGGTGATTGTATGTATCTAGAGTTTATTTATAATGCCAAACTGAAAGTGAGATTCATGGATATTAAATTGACTCTCTTCAGAAAAAGCTTTGTGAGTTTTTCCAAGTGCTTCTCAACTGGGAACACAACCCTACACAGAAGTGCAAGTCATTTGTGTTCAGTTTTTGGTTTCTTTTTTATTTTTCAGCTTATATCATGCTTCTTACATTTTTCTTTTGTCAAACTGAAATAAAAAATTAGTTTGAGAGGAGCTTCCTAACAGAAAGGCCATAGTGCATGCAGCAACTAACATTCAAAGATATCAATAACAAATGTTAAGAATGCTGGCAATGCAAACTAACACAAAATTACTCTATGATGCAATTGTCGTGTGCAACAAAGGCACACAAGCAAGAAGGGTGAGCACAAATGCAAAGTCCATCATGCTATGAGATTCAATGACGTAGCATTCATTTTCCATGGGCAACAGAAGCATACAAGCAAGGAAGGCAAGTACATGTGCACAAATATAAATAGAAATATTCAATATGTAAACAAAAAATTAGCAAAGAGATCTTACCAGTAACCAGGTAATACGGGTATAGCATCAATAATGAGGACACAAATAAAGGTTGCAACTATAGATCCCCAAACTGCTGCATGAGTAATCCAAGTCCACCGAATCACATCCATGGCCAAGTTTATATTAACCAGAATCACCACTGCAAGTGTCCAAAGATCTCCTAAGCTTGAAGCATCAATGGTGCTGTGCTAGTACACAAAGAGGGGAAGAAAGAAGGCAGCTACACTTTGCCACAAAGTGTCCGCCATTGTTATCCAAAATAGTTTTGCATTATAGCTTTCCCCACTCTGTCCAGACCCATAAAGCTGAGGAGGATACCTTAGAAGAGTCATTCTACTTAGATCCTTGTCTAGGATTCCAACAAAGATTGTAGGAAACAAAGTATAAATTACTGAATACAAGACACTGCTCCACTCAGTAATTGCAGTTGTCAAAGTGAAACCAGTGAAAATCGTATACTATACAATTAATTATACAATATCAGCTACATAGTTAAAGAGTGTTTTTGTATACAACCGGTTCGTACCAAACATGCATAATTTCCAAATTTCGTTGAATTAACTAAACAGTTATTTAACATTCATCACTTTCAAATCTTGGTTGTCGACCAAATTTCTTGGCTCAAGGTAAAAGTATGTCAAAGTCCAACCCTTTTTTTTTCTCACCCGAAGCCTCAGATCAAATGTGGTTGCAACTATTATTTTTGCAACTAGGTTTAATATATTTTTGGCCAAGTTTAAACAAGGAAAATTAGGGAACAATCAGAAGAGGACCAAAAATAGAAAGAGAAATGTAGAATTTCACTACAATAAATAGTTTTAATTTATATATGTACTTTTTAAAAAAAAAAGAAAAACCCAAAAAATATATTTATAGTACTATTCTCCTTTCATACTCCCGACATGTTACAATTGAAGTGGCGTATAGTATTCAACAGAGGATTGAGCACAAAAGTCATATACAACACCAGTTGATCTCTCTTTAAAAGCCACCCATGTTCTTTTGTGATGCTTACGGGACAAAACATGAAGGCACCTCCTATCTTTGTACCACCTGTGGGTTCTGGGTCAACCAGAATTGTGCTGAATCATTGCCTAGCACTAGTGGCGGAGCTAATAAATTAAATCAGAGGAGCACTTATTAATTGTAACATTGAAAATTTTTACAAAATATTTCATATAAACTTTTACGATTGGCTTCAAGAAAGATATATATATATATTATTTGTAATTAATATATCATGGACAATATATAAAAAAAAAAGTCATGGATATAAGTTTAAAATAAATTATATTATGATAAAATAATTTGTTGTACAAAATTTCAATAAAAATTCAATATAATAGTAATATCACGTCATCGTTAACATATAATATTAGCAACCAATAATAAAGAAACACATAGAGGATAAACCCCACATGTCAAATGTACCTAACAATTCAATAATTCCAAATTTTTATTGAGATTAATTATAATTGTATGTCAATAATGATATATATCACGATTGTATTAAAATTTTCATAGATAATAATATGACTTATCGTAATGTCTTTATTTTCAATAAAAAAAAACAACAATTATTATTCTCATAAATTTAAAAATGTCATTGATATTTCACTCTAAATAATATTTTATAATTTTTTTTGTTTAAAATATTTTCTTTATATTTACACACACACACACAAAAAAAAAAAAAAAAAAAAATTATTCCAAAATCCAGGGGGGGCACGTGACCCCCCTGGTCTAGCTGTGGCTCCGCCACTGCCTAGTACCATTAAACTCAATAATAACCCTCACCCTAACCCTCTCACCCTCATCTATTCTATTCCATTTGAAACTTGGCCGATTTGCGCAATCTGTAACAAGCGAGTGTACAGAAGAAATTGGGTTTAAGATTGTTCCGACTCTGAACCTGAATATTTTGTCCATGTAAATTGTGCAACATCAGAGACTGAACGTTATATGTTGACCCTTTTTCTTGCAACTCATTTTCTTTTATAATCCTCTTAATTGGTTTTTTTTTTCTAAAAAAAAAAAAATTATTTTATTTCATCCTTGATCATGTGGTTTCAGAGAATGCAAACCAGAGTTTAATCTTGTTGATCCAGGTTGACCTTCTTTTTCCCTTGAAACTCTTCTTTTAATTGTCTCATCAGTTCTTTCCTTATTAATTACAAGGGCCTCTCATATAGTTTCAATAATTATAGAAACCATTCTTCTTTTTTCAACTATTATTAAGATTCCCCACCGTTAATCTTCTGTTAATTTAAATAACAAAATATGATGATGTCATGCTGATGTCACCTATTATGAGTAAACAATTTTTAACATTGCCCTTATATATTCAAATAGTAAATTTCACTCACCTCCCTGATGTTTTACAAAAAATTAATAAAGACTCATACATCATTTTAATAATGTTAAACAAAATTATTAAATTCTATACAATATTTAAAAAAATTCTAAATTGTTAAGACAATCATATATATAATAGTAGAATAACCAAACATTACCTTATCTAAAAAAAAAAAAAATAGAGCTAATAAATTGATCACCATTAAATCTTATATTAGATTAAATACAATCATTTATTTGAAAATTACGAAGCAAAGTATAAAAGATGTTTTATTTTTTAAAAAGACCACCAATTTTATAAATAATTATTTTGGGAAATTAGAGTTTGAATAAAAATTTAAAAATACATATAGGTATTGGATTTTTTTTTCCATATGAAAAATACATATTTGCAGAAATTATCTATCTCGTTCCATTTTCTTCATTTTATTTCTTTCATTTTTTTTTCTATTTATTTTCTCATTCATTTTTTCATAGTGTCACTGCAGCAAATAGCAACACCATATAATTTATTATTATTATTATCATTTGTTCTCTTCTCTATGTTTTTTTCTCAAATTTTTTTCATCATTTTTTCTCTTTCATCAATGTTAGCTAGTATCACCCAATACCATAGCAACTTACAAAATATAAATTTTTCTTTTGTCTTGTAAACATATTTGTGTATTAATTTTTTTAAAGAAAAATAAACATAATAACATTTCATATTTATAATAAAAAAATTGACATATAAAAATTACCAAATGTTACCTTATAAATATATATATAAAAAATTATCATTTTATCTTTTCACAATCCTATATTATTCTCAAATTTTAATTATCATTAAAAAAAGTAAATATATCTCACCTTAATAATAACAATTTTCAAAATAAATATAAAAGTAAAAAAAATATCTAATCACATTACAATAAATTAAAATTAGATGATAGGGATTGAAAGATAAATAAATTATTTGAGAATAATAAACTACTTAAATTTGTCATTTCTTACATCTAATTAAAATAGAATTTTACTTAAAGAAATAAATTATTTGAAAATAATAAAATTCTCAAATAATTTGTTATTTATTACATCTAAAATCTATATCTCCATCTTTAGTTCTTTCATTTAAATTATTTTTATTAAATTAAATCTCAAAATTAATTCAAATAAGAAACATGGATATTCTTCTTAATTTCATTAATGGTTTATTTATTTTTATTTTTTAAACTTATAAAAGTTCAAAACTTAATAGTGTCAAAAAAAAAATACAAAGTCAAGCAAAATACAAAAAAAGTTTGTGAGAAATAAAATGATAATTTAATATATATGTAAATTACAATTAAAGAGTATTAAGTGTAAAGGGTATTATGGTCATTTGTATAATCAATTTAACACCATTTGGCTTAAATTAACGGGAGGGGAGGGGATCTTGACAATGTCAAAAAAAATAAAAGAGATTTCTGTAATTATTAAAATTAAAAGGAGGTTCCTATAATTGTCAGAAACCTCAGGTGAGTGTAATTTACCCTATTATTTTTCATTTTGTGGTTTCAGGGAGTGCAAAGCAGATACTAAAGCTGAAATCTTTGACCCTAATTTGATCAATTTGCCAGTACCCAATGAATTTGTTGATCTGATGACCCAATTTATCAAGGGCATTAGACTACAAGGGAAGTATAAAGGGGCGACAAAAATCCAACATGTTAGTCATGGCCACCCTTTAATTTTGTTCGACAAACAACTTGACAGTGAGTCATGCTCTACTGGGGGCAAATTGCCCCTCTTGAATGAGGTGATGAAGAATGATGAAAAATGCAATGGGTGTGCACAAACCATTTCTGCTCATTTTTTTTTTATTGCGCTGAATGTAACTTCTTTCTCCATGAGTGGTGTACAGAGTTACCCAATAAACTGCGACACCCATGTCACCCAGAGCATCAACTTCTCTTGACTCCAAATTTTCATCTATGTAAATGTACATGCTGCAGATCAGATAGCAATACGTTTATTTTTCGTTGTATGACCTGCCCATACTTCATTGTCGATTGTAAGTGTGCATCCCTACTACGCGTTACCAGACACAAAGCCCACAAGCACACCCTCGCTCTAAAGCAAACATGGTCTGGTAGATACGGTGCCTATAATGATGTTTTTCTTCGATTGGCATTTGTATGCGACCCTTGCAATCTGAATATTTGTGCTGGGTGTGCTGTTTTGCCGGGTACCGTTAGTCACAAATACGATAAACACCCATTCACCCTAACCTATTCCTCTCCTTCTCTCAAAGACCCGAATGTGGATGAGGAGTACTATTGTGAGATTTGTGAGGGGGAAATAAATCCAAACTTATGATTCTATCATCGTGTCATTTGTGATCAATCTCTTCATACACTCTGCAGCCGTCCTATTGATTGGATTCCAAATGTCAAGTATTGGGAAACCATTGAATTCCATCACCATCACCCACACCTTCTCATACGTGCCCACATCCCCCTGAAGAACAGTGATATTCAATCACCATGCAGCCAATGTGGCAATTTTTTCCAAGACGATTCGCATATGTACTATCAATGTCCACTTTTGTTTTTTTCCTCTACTGTTGTTCCTTCTCGAAAAAATAAAATTTGTAGAAACTGAAATTTGATGAAAATCTATTTGGAGACTTTCAAATCCTAATTGTGATAGTTTGGCGGTTCATTTGCTGGGCTATTTTTTTTAATTTAATTTTAAATTTTTGGTTGTTGATGATGCAATTGTCAACAGAGGAATGAAATAATGTCCGGTTACAAAATAAAGTGAATATACTATAAATTCAATAATGTAATTTGTAGAGTTGATTGAGATTGCAAAATCATACACTCAAGTCAGATCATAATAAGGATAAATTTAAACTGTTAAAAGTTAATCACTCAAAATAAATGTTTTTGTGACAGTTTTTTACATATGTCGCTAAAAATTAACAATTAGTGACATTTTTTTGTCACAATTTTTATAAATTATCGCTAAAACTTACAATTATTAACATTTTTTGTGACAAATTTTTTAGACTGTTGTTGATTTCTGCTTCAGAAATCTATGGATATAGCTCTCTCTTTATCTGGCTTGGCTGCTCTGTTTTTATTTTTTATTTTTATTAGTACTAAATTTTTTTGTTTTGCTCAATTGTGTTTTTTTGGATAGGATCAATGATGATTGATAAAAACTGCGTTATCTATCTGTAATTCCCTCAAAAGGGATTGAAGATATAGCAATCCCAGTTTTCTCTTTTCTTGTTTAATTGTATTCCGGACTCGGTTCCGTGAATGTGTTGTTGTCATATTCTCATTCCCATCCTTTACTCTTTGTATGTGAGTCTTGGGTTGTGTTGGGCAGGTTTGAAACAGGTTGGTTGTGTTTAGAAACCTAAGGTTGATGCCCAGATTTTGGCCTTCACGCTCGAGCGGGCCTTTTGACGCTCGAGCGGGCCCTTTGTTTTTGCTTCTCCGCTCGAGCAGGCATTTTGATGCTCGAGCATGATTTTTCATCTCTCAGTATTTTGTTCTGCAGGTCTTCGGACGCTCGAGCGTCCACTTTTACGCTCGAGCGGGGACCACCAACTGCAAAACTTCTGGAAGTATGCATCCGGCGCTCGAGCAGCGCTTTTGACGCTCGAGCGTAAGTCTGTGTCTGACGCTCAAGTAGGGAATCCCATGCTCGAGCGGACCTGTTTTTATATCAGTTCGGGATTTCACTTTTTGGATCACTTTTCGGCATTATCTCTCTCTCTACCTTTTCAAAACACAAACTTGAGAGCCTTTCACTCTAGAATACAACTTCTCCCTAAGGTTTGATCTAGTTTGAGTGATTTTCTACCTTAGTTCCTTTGTAAAAAGTGTAGAGCTTGGTGTGGGCTACACTTTGATCCGAAAATTTCTTTGTTTGGAGCACTTCGAGTTTTCTTCATCCTCTCCTTTAGGTCTCATCTCTTGAGGTACGGATAACTACTCATTCTTATGATCTTTGACATAAACTATAGTCATTTTAATTTAATGTTAAAGTTGGGTAATTTTGGGTGTTAGGGTTTCAAATGTATAAAGAGGGGTTTTGTTCTTTGGGCCAATACATGTGTATTTTGGGTCTCAAATGGGGGTTATGGTTGTTTATTGTTGATATTTGAGCCTTTGGGTCAATGTTGAGATAGAGGGAGAAAAGCCCTAATTTTTGTTATAAATTAATTTATATAATTAATTTGGGAAAGTTATGGAAATATGAAACTGAATTGGAAATAATGAAATTGGCTTATTATGAGATTGAATGGTGGAGTTGGATTTATTAATCACTCACCTTTGAAAATGTTGATTATTTATCTGTTGATACATTTATTATCTGTTTAGAAATAATTACTTTGGGCTATCGGTGGAGGATAGTATTGATTGTTATAGACACTGCATGATGATTAGGTGAATTAAAACTAATCGGTTGAATATGTCATTGAAAATGACGGTTGGAATAATACATCGAATTTGTGTATTGATTGAACATGTATATGATAAACGTTTATATATATTGTATTGTGTGGGAGGAGATAGGGGATATACTCCACGGTTTGGGAGGATATAGGGGATGGACTCCTAAACCGGATGTTATTTGGGAGGAGATAAGGGATGGACTCCATTGATACAGCAAATATGTGTATCTATTGTGAAGTATGGAAGTGCTTTAATATGAGATTGATACAGCAAATATGTGTATCTATTGTGAAGTATGGAAGTGCTTTAATATGAGATTGATACAGCAAATATGTGTATCTATTATGAAGTATGAGAGTGTTTAATATGAGTTGTTTTCTCATTTGAAATTGAAGTGTTGTTGATATGAGTCGTTATCTCATTTGAAATTGAATTGTGGAAAAAGGAAGTGTTTTAATATGAGATGTAATCTTATTGAATTGTTTGGCCAGGTTCTGAGCCATGTTTTTCAATTGAAAATTCGATAAGTAAAGGAAAGTGGAATGAAACATGTACATAATTGTCATGGAACTGGAATGTGTTATACGTTGGTTTTTATGAGTTAAACATTTATCAAATGCTAATGTTTTAGTTATTGCTCATATTATGTTTAGCATATCTCTACTGGGCATTGGCTCGCCCTATATGGGACATCATTTTCAAGTACAGGTGATATGCTGCCTCCAAGGTCTTAGCTTGGGAGGTTGTAGAAGTTGAAGGCTTATCTTTTTGTGATTATCTTTTTGTATTACATGTATATCAAGCCAAGGGCTTATTTTGTGTAAAGAGTTAGTACTCTACTTTTGTTGAACCCAAGTGTTGGCTTGGAAAGTTGTAAGCCTATAGGGCATTTACTTTTGTTGTCAATATGTAATATGTCTTGTAAGAATACTCTGATGAATGGAAATGTGCTTTATCCTCTTAAGTTTATGAATGTATGATATATGTATTATTTGAGGGTGTTACAACTTGGTATCAGAGCGTACCGGGTTTGAATACTTTGGGTATGTGGGAAGTGGTTAGTACCACAATGGGTTTGTCTCGCTTGTTAGAGACTTAGATGTAATGTAATGTGCTTATGTGATAACATGTTTATGTGACTATGTGGGTATGGGATTTAGTTTCTAGGATGTTGATTGGATCCTTGGGTTTCTGTGAGTCTTGTTGGAAAAGCACTTGATCAATGTTGTTTCTAATCGGAACTCTAGTAACGCCTCGGGACTGTTATTATCCGGAAATAAAATTCGTAGGTGCTTATGTGATTATGTGCTTACGTGGAGTGAATTACAGTTGTCCATGCATTAGGACACGAGTGTTGTAGCTTCGGCACATTTATAAATGTGCTAATGTTCTTCGTTACCTTTATTAGAATGTCAGGACGAGGACGTGGTGGTAGGCGAGGTAGGCCTAGGAGGCAGGAGATGCCTATATCGGATGAGATTCCAGAGCAGCAGGAGGGGGTTGGTCAGGCCAATGTGGACGAGCCAGTAGGTCAACAAGCCATGGGCACCTTAGCCCGTGATATGGCAGGAGCATTGAGGGAATCCATGGACATTCTCAGAGCTGAGAATCAAGTCTAGGCCCATGTTGCTGAGGCAGGGCCTTCCTTTCTGAAGAGGCAGTTCTTCCGGTCTAATCCAGATGAGTTTGTTGGGGATTTGAAAAAGCCACTTAAGGCTGATGAGTGGCTGGAGTAGATGACGAACACGTTTGAGATGCTAGGCATCGAAGACGGGGCTTTGAAGGTGACCTTGGCGTCTTTCCAGCTGAAGGGAGACGCGGGTCAGTGGTGGAAGTTTATTCGGGGCCGTATTGGTGGAACATGGGAGGCCTTTGTAGATGCTTTCCAGGAGAAGTTTCTGTCTCCAGTTGTCAGGGAGAAGTTGAAGGACCAGTTTTGTCAGCTCAAGCAGCTGAGTATGCCTGTGGCCAAGTTTGAGGCCGCATTTACCAGTCTATCCAGGTTTTCACCGAAGCTAGTGGCGTCTGAGGAACGCCGTTGTCTTGAGTTCGAGAAGAAGCTGAGGCACGGACTTAAGACTAGGATTGCTGGGTCCATGACTCAGGAGTATGGACGCCTTGTGGATGGGGCGGCGCATCTTGAGATCATTATGCAGGAGGAGGAGGAGGAGGAGGAGGAGAGGCAGAGGGGCTCCAAGAGGAGTCAAGATGGCCAGGGGGATGGTAGGTGGCAGAGGGGTTCTAACCCTCAGCAGTCCCAGGGTGCTTTAGTGAGATCTACCTTTCCAAAGGTCGAGTGAGTTCTGGGAGAGGATCGAGGAGACATTACTTGTTCCAAGTGTGGTCAGCTGGGCCACAAGTCTCTAGCTTGCCCGAGAGGGAGGAGTCAGAAGCGCTTCATCTTCGGCTCGACCTCAGAGCCAGAGTCAGAGCAGAGGCCAGCCGCTCTCTTGTTACCAGTGTGGTATGGCGGGGCACCTGAAGAGGTTTTGCCCGCAGTTGAGTGGCACATCTGGTGCATCTGGGCTGAGGTAGAGTTTTCAGCCAACACAGTCAGTTCAGGCCTCGAGGGCCAATCAGGGGGCTTTATCGTCTCAGTCTGTGTAGCAGTCTTTTGCTCCGAGAGGTGAGCATGTAGACCAGAGACCTTCTGGGCGCGTGTATGCTGTTACCGCGCAGGATCTTGTATCGGCTCCATCTGTTGTGAGAGGTACCTTTCTGTTTTGCAACTCGATTGCCAATGTGTTGATTGATACGAGTGCATCCCATTCCTTTATATCTGCTGCATTTGCATCTGTTTTGGGTTTGGAGTTAGCGCAGTTAGCATCTCCTATTTGCGTAGTATCACCTTTTGGGGGTGAGTTGATTTTGAAACAAGGGTGTCGGGGCTGTGATATAAAGGTCGCCGACCGCCGGCTTTCATTTTCTTTTGTAGTTATGGCTATGTCGGGTTTTGATGTGATTTTGGGTATGGACTGGTTATCGTCATACCAGGCTGTTATTGATTGTTACCGCCAGAGGGTCACAGTATGTACCGTGAGCGAGGATTGCTTTCATTTCTTGGGGGATCGGGTTGGTAGAGTGTTGCCACCGATGTATGATCCGTGAGGGCGGAGTGAGCTTAATGGTCTTCTCGCTAGCTTTATGAGTAGTGAGTGTGATAAGATCCAGATTGTGTTACCCAGAGTCGTTTGTGAGTACTCGGACATCTTTCCTGAGGATCTTGTTAGTTTGCCACCTCATCAAGAGATCGAGTTCTCTATTGACTTAGTGCTCGGCACGGCACCGATTTCCATGGCACCTTATCGTTTTGCCCCAACCGAGTTGAGTGAGTTAAAGATTCAACTCCAGGAGTTACTAGATAAGGGTTTTGTCAGCTCTAGTGTTTCGCCGTGGGGAGCACCAGCCCTCTTTGCTAAAAAGAAAGATGGTGCCTTGAGACTTTGTATTGATTACCGAAAATTAAATCGGGCTACGGTTAAAAATAAATACCCTATGCCTCGTATAGATGATCTATTCAACCAGTTGAAGGGGTCCCGTTATTTCTCTAAGATAGACTTCAGATCGGGTTACCACCAGTTGAGGGTCAGGGAGGAGGATATCCCGAAGATGGCATTCCGTACGCGATATGGCCACTATGAGTTTCTGGTGATGCCTTTTGGGCTCACCAATGCACCGGCAGTGTTTATGGATTTGATGAACCGGATATTCTGGGAATTCTTAGATCGTTTTGTGGTCATTTTTGTGGATGACATTCTGATTTGTTCACTTTCGGAGGAGAAGCACGGGGAACACTTGAGAGTGGTGCTTGAGTTGCTTAGAGCCCATAAGTTGTATGCTAAATTTGGGAAGTGTGAGTTCTGGCTAAGAGAGGTTAAATTCTTAGGCCATGTGGTCTCCGGGGAAAGGGTGTCTGTTGATACATCCAAGATAGAGGCAGTACAGGATTGGGCACAGTCTAAGAGTGTCGTTGGGATCCGCAATTTTCTGGGATTAGCTGGGTATTACCGTCGGTTTGTGAAAGATTTCTCCAGGCTAGCTTCGCTGTTGACTAGATTGACGCGGAAAGGGGTCAAGTTTGTGTGGAGTGAGACTTGCGAAAAGTCGTTCCAAGAGTTGAAAGTTAAACTTACTACCACTCCAGTTCTGATTATACTGGAGGGGGGTTTGGGTTATGCGGCTTATTGTGATGCCTCACGAGAGGGTTTGGGTTGTGTGTTGATGCAAGAGGGGAAAGTGGTAGCCTATGGCTCACGTTAGTTGAAAATACACGAGAGGAATTACCCTACACATGATCTAGAATTAGCAACTGTGATTTTTTCCTTGAAGATTTGGAGGCACTACCTGTATGGTGAGAGATTCGAGGTGTTCTCGGATCATAAGAGTCTGAAGTATATGTTTACCCAGAGAGACTTGAATTTGAGGCAGAGAAGATGGATGGAATTCATTGAGGATTATGACTTCGAGTTGCACTATCACTCGGGAAAGGCCAATGTTGTGGCCGATGCCCTTAGTAGGAAATCCATTAGTGATGTAGCTTGTATAGCCATCCGGGAGTGGGAGATGTTGGGGGCACTTGGCGAGTTTGATTTGCTTCTGGGCGAATCCGTTGAGACTGCGGCCTTGTTTTCTGTTGTTGCGCAGCTTACACTTATGACTCGAGTGTTAGAGGCACAAAGAGGTGACCTTGAGGTAGAATCCCTCTGAGAGAAGATCTCCAATAGGAAGGTTGAGAAGGGTTTGACTGTGTATCCTGACCTGAGTGTGAGATACGGAGACCGTTTGTTTGTGCCAGAGTCTTGTCGAGAGGAGATACTCCGAGAGTTTCACCATTTACGTCTTACGGTGCATCCAGGAGGCAATAAGATGTATCGTGATTTGGGTCACCAGTTTTGATGGCGGAGTATGAAGAAGGATATGGCAGTTTTCATGTCTAAGTGTCTTACTTGTTAGCAAGTGAAGGCTGAGCATCAGAGGCCAGTGGGTTTGTTGCAACCCTTGCCTATTGCCGAGTGGAAGTGGGAGCATGTCACTATGGACTTCGTTGTAGGTCTTCCGAGGACTCAGCGGGGTAGTGATTCTATTTGGGTGGTTGTAGACCGGTTGACTAAGTCGGCGCACTTTATCCCTATGCGCGTGAGAGATTCGGAAGAACATCTTGCCGACTTGTATGTTCGGGACATAGTGAGGTTGCACGGGGTCCCAGTGTTGATTGTCTCAGATAGAGATCCACATTTTACTGCCAAGTTGTGGCAGAGTCTGTAGAGTGCCTTGGGCACTAGGTTGACCTTTAGCACTTTATCATCCTCGTGACGGCGACGGCAAAGCGCACTATTCAGATCCTTGAGGATATGCTTCGAGGTTGTGTCCTTGACTTTAGTGGGTCGTGTGAGAGGCATTTGCCCTTAGTGGAGTTTGCCTACAACAACAGTTTCCAATCGAGTATTGGCATGGCACCGTTTGAGGCCTTGTATGGACGACCGTGTAGGTCTCCAGTGTGTTGGGCCGAGGTGGGTGATGCACCTTTGTTGGGCCCGAAGTTGGTTCAGGAAACGACGGAGAAAGTTGAGCTTATCCGTAGGAGGTTTGTTACAGCCTAAAGTCACCAAAAGAGTTATGCCGACCGTAGGAGGAGGCCTTTGGCATTTGAGACAGGTAATCATGTCTTCTTGAAAATATCACATAGGCAGGGTTTGATGAGATTTGGAAAGAGTTGGAAGTAGTCCCCTCGGTTTATTGGCCCTTTCGAGATCCTTGAGAGGATTGGCGAAGTTGCCTACCGTGTAGCTTTGCCGCCGCAGTTGTCCGGGGTGCATGACGTGTTTCATGTTAGTATGCTTCGGAAGTTCGAGCCGGATCCATCGCATGTATTGGATTGGACCGACTTAGAGGTTGATGAGGATGCCTCGTATGAGGAGAGACCGGTGCGGGTCTTGGATAGACGGGATCAAGTTTTGCGAGGCAAGATAATACCCTTGGTGAAAGTCTTGTGGAAACATCACGGAGTGGAAGAAGCCACTTGGGAACGTGAGTTGGATGTCCGCGAGAAATATCCGGACTTATTTATTAATGTTTAACTATGTATTGAGAATTTTGTTGTATTGATAAACTTTAAGAGCATTGAATATGTCTTAAGTTGTGAAGCATTGTATATGTTTTGAGTTTATGAAAGTATTGTAATGGTTGGATATACCATGGAAATGGAAGTTTATTTTAACATTGCTTATGTTAATTCTGTTTTAGAAATGCAAATATATTGTTGGCATTGAATATGTAATTGAATGGTGGAACATGTGTTGAAATTGGTAAATTTCAAGGGGAAGCATGTTAATAATGCATATTGAGTTATATATTGTGATTTGCCTCTTAAAAAGAGATGAGATGATCGGTAATGGGTTAGGATGTTGAATGTTGAATTGTAATATTGTTTATAATTGAGAAATCATGTTTTTGAAAACTTGTATCTAATTTCGGGGACTAAATTCTTTAAGGGGGGGAGGTTATAGCGATCCCGGTTTTCCCTTTTCTTGTTTAATTGTATTCCGGACTCGGTTCTGTGAATGTGTTGTTGTCATATTCTCATTCCCATCCTTTACTCTTTGTATTTGAGTCTTGGGTTGTGTTGGGCAGGTTTGAAACATGTTGGTTATGTTTAGAAACCTAAGGTTGATGCCCAGATTTTGGCCTTCATGCTCAAGCGGGGCTTTTGACGCTCGAGCGGGCCCTTTGTTTTTGCTTCTTGGCTCGAGCGGGCATTTTGACACTCAAGTGTGATTTTTCATCTCTTAGTATTTTCTTCTGTAAGTCTTCGGACGCTCAAGCGTCCACTTTCATGCTCGAGCAGGGACCATCGACTGCAAAACTTCTGAAAGTATGCATCCGACGCTCGAGCAGCACTTTTGACGCTCGAGCGTAAGTCTGTGTCTGACGCTCGAGCAGGGAATTCCACGCTCAAGCGGACTTGTTTTTATATCAGTTTGGGATTTCACTTTTTGGATCACTTTTCGGCATTCTCTCTCTCTCTACCTTTTTAAAACACAAACTTGAGAGCCTCTCTCTCTATAATACAACTTCTCCCTAAGGTTTGATCTAGTTTTAGTGATCTTCTACCTTAGTTCCTTTGTAAAAAGTGTAGAGCTTGGTGTGGGCTACACTTTGATCCGAAAATTTCTTGGTTTGGAGCACTTAGAGTTTTCTTCATCCTCTCCATTGGGTCTCATCTCTTGAGGTAGGGATAACTACTCATTCTTATGATCTTTGACATAAACTATAGTCATTTTGATTTAATGTTGAAGTTGGGTAATTTTGGGTGTTAGGGTTTCAAATGTATAAAGAGGGGTTTTGTTTTTTGGGCCAATACATGTGTATTTTGGGTCTCAAATGGGGGTTATGGTTGTTTATTGTTGATATTTGAGCCTTTAGGTCAATGTTGAGAAAGAGGGAGAAAAGCCCTAATTTTTGTTATAAATTAATTTATATAATTAATTTGGGAAAGTTATGGAAATATGAAATTGAGTTGGAAATAATGAAATTGGCTTATTATGAGATTGAATGGTGGCGTTGGATTTATTAATCACTCACCTTTGAAAATCTTGATTATTCATCTGTTGATGCATTTATTATCTGTTTAGAAATAATTGCTTTGGGCTATCGGTGGAGGATAGTCTTGATTGTTGTAGACAATGCATGATAATTAGGTGAATTAAAACTAATCGGTTGAATATGTCATTAAAAATGACGGTTGGAATAGTACATCAAATTTGTGTATTGATTGAACATGTATATGATAAACGTTTATATACATTGTATTGTATGGGAGGAGATAGGGGATGTACTCCACGGTTTGGAAGGACATAGGAGATGGACTCCTAAACCGGATGTTATTTGGGAGAAGATAGTGGATGGACTCCATTGATACAGCAAATATGTGTATCTATTGTGAAGTATGGAAGTGCTTTAATATGAGATTGATACAGCAAATATGTGTATCTATTATGAAGTATGAGAGTGTTTAATATGAGTTGTTTTCTCATTTGAAATTGAAGTGTTGTTGATATGAGTCGTTATCTCATTTGAAATTGAATTGTAGAAAAAGGAAGTGCTTTAATATGAGATGTATTCTCATTGAATTGTTTGGCCAAGTTCTGAGCCATGTTTTTTAATTGAAAATTGGATAAGTAAAGGAAAGTGGAATGAAACATGTACATAATTGTCATGGAACTAGAATGTGTTATACATTGGTTTTTATGAGTTAAACATTTATCAAATGCTAATGTTTTAGTAATTGCTCATATTATGTTTAGCATATCTCTACTGGGCGTTGGCTCGCCCTATATGGGACATCATTTTCAGGTAGAGGTGATATGCCGCCTCCAAGGTCTTAGCTTGGGAGTTTGTAGAAGTTGAAGGCTTATCTTTTTGTGATTATCTTTTTGTATTACATGTATATCAAGCCAAGGGCTTATTTTGTGTAAAGAGTTAGTACTTTACTTTTGTTGAACCCAAGTGTTGGCTTGGAAAGTTGTAAGCCTATAAGGCGTTTACTTTTGTTGTCAACATGTAATATGTCTTGTAAGAATACTCTGATGAATGGAAATGTGCTTTATCCTCTTAAGTTTATGAATGTATGATTTATGTATTATTTGAGGGCGTTACAAAAGATAGTCATATTATTCTGAGATCCATTTTACCACACTACTAGTTTTTGTTTTTTTTCTTTTCTTTTTTGGCTCATTAGTTTTAATGTGTTTTTTATGGAATCAATGGATTTATGTGAGCATCAGCGATGAGTAAACCTTTTGTTATCTTTGCACTTTGGTTGCTAGTGAAGAAAACTATGGGGATTATTGACTCTGAGATGCTTTTCATTTTATCATGTTTTGTTTTCTCCTATTTTCTCTATAGGTTTTGTTTTCAACTTCATTATTGTACCACTTCAAAATATAATAGGTTTCGTATGATGCTTTCATTTTATGATATGAACCACTCCAATGGCCAAACTAACATTAAAGAATACATTTGAAAACCTTCAAATGTATGTTTGTTGGAGTAAAACAATATACATTTGAACAGTTTCTATAGTATTATTGTTTGGGTAAAAGCTTCACCAGACACAATATAGCTTTGCAAATTGAAAGTAAACATTATTTTGTACCCCTCGCTCAATGAGAAAATGTGTCAAAATCTATGGGATCAAACCTTAACAATGAGTCAAAATCTGCGAGATCAAACCTATGGGACTTAACAAATGATATAAAAAAAGGAAGGGAAAAACATTAAATAAAAGTAAAAAAAAATAAGTAAATAAAAATGAAGTAGAAGAGCTAGATTCCTTGGTTTTATAAAAAATTTTAGCGTATAAATTTGGATCAAGGTGTGGATGTGTCTTTTTTTTAGATGGTAAGGTGTGGATGTGTTTGAGATGACTTTAGTTTATAGGTTGTGTTTAATTTATGAATTTTGGGAGTAATTTGTTAAAAAAAAAAAAAATAGAAAAGGCAGATGTAATATAACTATATATTTTTATATTTTTTTAAATTTTCTTTTCAAATTTTTCTTAAATTCATAAATCAAACATGAGGGTTTTAAACCTTAATGGTTCAAGACTTGTTACTACAGTCTACAAGCTGTGATTTGATTATGATTTGGATAGTAATTTAAAAAATAAAGAAATATGTGAATAAAATATAAATCTAACTTTTCACTTTTTAAAATTTTACTTTGAATTCATGATTCTCAAACACAATCTTAATGGAGTATGTTTTTTTAGATGAGAATCTTAGTTAGGGAGGTACGAAAAATCAAAAAAATCAATTAAATCGATTGAATGGGACCAAATTAGTTATACTTGATTTGTTTTTTTAGCAAAAATTGTGCGTTTTTAAATTAGATTTTTTTTTTTTTTTTTTGTTCTCAGTTCAGTATTGGTTCAAGCACCTTGTGCACCGGACTAAATCGAAATCAATCGCTTCAACATATATTGTATTTATAATATATATATATAATCTAATAGTATAATGATATTAATAAGTATAATAAATTATTAACCTTGATTAATTAACTTTATCGTCTTTATAACTTAAATTTGTAAATTTTTATTATATATAATCTTAATTCTAATTCATTATTCTTCAAATTTTCGTATTTTTAAACTTTTATTTTTGTTAATTTAAGAATTGAAAATTATTTATTAAATGGATGAATTGGATATGTTTGAAATGGTAGACAAATAATTAATTTAATATTTTTATATAAATTAGTGATTATATTTAAAAATGGCTCAAGTTTGAAAGATTTTAAATCGATTAAAATGCATCAAACCGAACTATTTCAATCAGTTCGATGCGATTTGATAAGTGAAACGGTCTGTATCGATATTCAAAATAATAAAACCGATATTATCGATTCATGTATGAGAGGGTTCAAGAATGTGGTCTAAAAATTCGAAGATCTTTGAAGAAAACTCGAATTCTTTAGAAATGATGAGAGGTGTGTTGATGTTCCGAGATGCTTCAATTAGTGCCGAGAAGGTGGGTAGCTTGTGATTAACAAGAAACATCTTGTACCCATTCAATGCCCCTTCAACACAGATTTGCACTAAGTAACTTTCCTTTACAGCCTCGTGGCAGTCCACGGCATTGTCTTGGAACCTCTTCACATATTCAAGAATGTCTTCACCCTCTTACTGCTTTTCCTTACACAGGGTGAGTGTGGTCACTTTCTCAGCTATAGAAAGAATTTGGTGTGGAATTTGTTGACCATCTCCTCCCAACTTCAGATAGAGTTTAGGGCCAAGTTAACGTATCAACTATATGCTCGGTAGGTGAGGGACTTAGAGAATTCTCTCAGTCGGAGGACATGATTTGAACCATGAATCCCTAAAGTCTCAATGAACAGAACAACATATTCTCGAGCATTTCCTTGCTTGCCATCGAATTTGATGAACTTCGGCACCGTGTACCCCTCCGGGTATGGATAACTCAATATCTCGATAGGGTATGGTAGCTTGACATCTAGATCGGGCAAAGAGGTTAAAGTCCTTTTGCCCTGTTCGAGATCAAACATGGCTTGCGCATTAGCGAGAGTGATAAATTGTTAAGGGAGAGAACTTGATGGTGGTATTCCTGGGACTTGACTTGTAGACCCGAAGACCGAGCTTGGAGTGACTTGGCTATTTGGGTGTTGAGAATTCACCATCTGTATAAGAACGTAGTAATATTGACCATTAGCATCTATAGATATGACATTCAGTGATAGAGCGTTGAATTGAGTTGCATAAACTCCGTTACACGCCATGGGTATGCCGGGTTGAGCTTGGAAAGCCGTTGTCGGAGCCAAAGGAGACCCGCTCAGTACATGAGTAGAATTTATAATCGGTGGAACAAAATTAGGCATGGATGAAGCACCATTTTGTATAGAAATTTCTATGGGCCTTCCTTGAACTTCCACAGCCGATGGAACACCATTCATCGCACCGGAAACTACTCCAACCACCGCTGGACCATGGCTCGATCCTCCAGGTGTGTGATTTTGCGCTCTATGGGCCATAAGTTGGCCATGACTTGTTCCTCCTAACACTTGATTTTGCACACCATTTTGAGCAACTTCAGGGAGAATTGGGGGTGGGTCCTGATGGTTTTGACCATTCCCACCATCTCCATGAAGTTGTTGATGCTTGCCAGCACCGACTTGACCTCCATTTGTTGCTGGTGGTACGAAATTCGAATCCATCACCAACATGGTGTGTGTTACGACCCAAACCCACCCCTAAAAGTTTGGCATCGTAACCGGCCAGTAATCTTTGGATTACCAAAGGCCTTCATGTATAATAAAAATAGTCGGGCTTACGGAAGCAAAAGACTAAAACACTAATAGTCCAATGAGCTGTGCATCTATATGAACAAATAATTACATGCAAAAATGTTAATTTACCCACTTACATTACATAACATATAACATTAAATCTTATACAAAACATATGTACGGGTCAAAAGTGTACAACATAATTAAAAGCTTGCTAACGGCCTTCCAGGCCTAGCCCCAACTCGGAGGCACTCAGAACACTTGGTAGGCTTCAAAACGGTGGCTCGGTAAAAACCCTTCTGCACTTGCCCTCCAGAACGCTCACCTATAAATATATATAAAAATAGTGAGCTAAAGCCCAGTGAATAACATTAAAGTAAAGGAGTTAGTGAACAAATTGCACATATAACATATCCGTAAAACAAATCATGTCACAATCATTTATATCAGTCTCATATCAAAACATAATATAATGGTACATCTCACAAAACATATCACATATCATCTTCTGACTAGAGTAATCGGTTCCGGATACCGATTAAACACATATCATCACAATGAAGTGGCTAACGAGATCTCGTATCACGTATATGTCATGGACCCGCATTTACATGCCGTCCCCCATGACTTGGGACTATCTGTGGATGCCATAATAGATCATAATAGGACATTCGTTCACGTATCAAAATAACATTTCAGAAACCATAGGTTATCATATAACAGTTTAAACATATACCATAGAAACATACCTGTACAGAAATGTTACTCACAGTGCCCTTCCAATACCCGTTGTTCGGTCTTCGAGTCTTGACCTACAAACACAAATATTCGTAGCATAATTTCTCAATATACATTCGAGTCAATCAGTTGATTCTTAACCTTTTTCGGTTTATCCGTTACTTGTTTCTTTCTTTCATGAAAATCATGTAAATGAAGGCCCATAAATTAGAAAATGAAAAATAATAAAATTGGAAAATTTATCCTGTTTGGCCACACATGCGGTGGTAAGGCAGTGTGCAACTTTAGCCAAACCAAGGTTGGCCGCTCGAGCGGTGGCCCAGGCCGCTCGAGCGATCTGGGTGAAAAACCAGCCCAAAAATCTGCTAAGTTTTTGGAGTTAATGTTTTTCAAAACCACCTTCATTTCCATACAGGCCAAGGCCAAATATTCATCAAACATACTTTGAATTCATGATTTCTTACTTCAACCAAAAACTCACCAAATCAAGAGAAGGTTCAATTGCCATGCAACAAGTCAATCTTTTAATTTAAATACGAAGTATCATAATGTAAACAAATTGAGTTCCAAAACTGAAAATTTACATGGAGGTTTCCTCCTTACTTTGAAAACTCAAGTAAGAAGTAAAGACAAGCAGAAAATCATGAATTCCATGGAAATTATGTCATGCATGTTGAATTTAGGACCAAATTCTTCCAATTCTTTTCTACCTTAGCTTGCATGTTTTACTTTGCCAATTCTAACATTAAAGCTCCCAATTAACCAAGAATTCATTCTAATTAGCCCTTTGTCTTAGAGGATGATGAGTGTGGGAAGTTCAATTTCAAGAATTTTTAATGAAAATCTTACCTTAAATTGATGAATTGGGAAGAGCTCAATATTCTTCCTCAATGTTCTTCCTCTCCCTTTTCTTTTCTTTGTTGAAGTCTTAGAATTCTCTTTCTCCTTTCTTTCTCACTCTTTGTTGGACCCTCACAAAATCTTTCCCTCTCTCTACGTGTATGTAATTGGGTGCAAGATAAACCCACTACACTTCAATCTTATTCCTATTCAAGTGATGAGTAGGATTTCTTTTCTATCTTTATTTATTCTAAAAGGTTAATAATAAATCACTTAATTAATGTGAACCAATCACAATCAATTTAATTAATCTTCATCACAATATAATCTTAATTACGCTAAATCAAATTATACTAAAGTGAATTAGGCCCTAATTCCTTTCCAATTTCTTAATTCTAATTTGTTAAAATTAGCGAATTAGGCGGAATCAATTTTTTAATTAAACTTCCCAGATAACTCTAAAAATTTCAATTAACATATCCATGTACTCAATTTCAATTTCTAAACCCAGTAAGGTCGTCAATTTCAATTCCAAAGTTGTATTTTCAACAAATAATTTCCTAATTTGGACAGATATACACAAATTAAATCATATAATCCGCAATTAACACATAGATAATTCAAATAATTATAATATGCACTTTTGGGGTGTTACAGTGTGTGTGAGATTTTGAAGGGTCGTGGGAATCTCTTGTTGAGTGTGTTGGTATAGCGACCCCGGTCTTTTCCCATTTGATTATTGTATCCGGACTTAGGTTCCGTAGATCCTAGCATGGTTTAATTGTTGTTGTCGTTCTTTAATTTCTCATTTGGAATTATAGGATGTTTTGGGCAGGTCTGTTTCAGGTTGGTTGGGTTCGGAAACCAAATCTTGCTGTCCAGTTTTTGAGTTGGTCGCTCGAGCGAGGGATTGGTCGCTCGAGCGAGGGTTGAGTTTTGTCTCTAGTGGTTCGAGCCAGGATTTCTTCGCTCGAGCGAGCGATTGCGTCTAGTACAGACCTGAGAGCAGAGTGTCTTCGCTCGAGCGAGCTTTCCTTCGCTCGAGCGAGCGAGGTGTATGTTTTCGAGTTCTTCGCTCGAGCGAGCATTCTGTCGCTCGAGCATGCTTCTGGATTGCAGACCTGAAGCATCGAGTTCTTGGCTCGAGCGAGATTTTCTTCGCTCGAGCGAGTGTTTCTTGTGTCTGGTCGCTCGAGCGACCATGTCTTCGCTCGAGCGAGCCTGTCCAGTATTTAAACGCAGCAGCAGTTGTAAAACGTCTTTTTTCACAAATTTTGATCCAGAAACCCTAGTTCCGAGTTTCTTTTCTCTCAACTCATCTTTTCCTTGGGTTTGATCTATCTAGAGGCGTTAACCTAGTTCCTTCATTAAAAGGTAGAGGAGAGTGAGGGCTTTCATTTAATCGAGCATTGTTGGATTTGGAGCACTTTGACATTTGGGCAAACATCTTCATCTTCTTCTGTTGGGTTCATTGCTTTGAGGTAGGGATTTCCTACTCCTTGTATAATGCTTTTAATCCTAAGTGTTGGTGTTCTAGTATGTGGGAGGGGTGGTTTAGTAATTCGGGAGAAATCTTAGGGTTTTGTCATAGATTAATTCATGTAATTAATTTAAAAGGAATTGTGTATTGGGTTAAATTCATGAGATTTGGGGAAATTGAGATTGGTTGATGTAGTTGAATATTTAATCACTCATATGTGGACTTGATAACGATATATATTGTGATATTTATTTCTCGCTTAGAAATAATCGTTTTGGGCTATCGGTGGAGGATAGCCATTGATTGTTGTAGACCTTGCATGCGGCTTAGGTATAATCGAATTAAGTCACATATGTTGACTTGAATTAATACGTAACATTACTTGTATTGATTGTGTGTTGCATATGGCAATTTGTATGTTTCATTGCATATGCATGATGTTTGGAGGAGATAGGGATGAACTCACGGTTTAGGGAAGATAGGGATGGACCTCTAAACCGGATTTGTTTGGAGGAGATAGGGGATGAACTCCACGGTTTAGGGAAGATAGGGATGGACCTCTAAACCGGATTTTGTTTGGGAGGAGATAGGGATGGACTCCATTAGCATCACTTTTATGTGTGCTTATTTATATTGAAGTGTTTTATTGATACAAAGACTAAAATGTGTATCAATTGGAGAGTATGGAAGTGAATTGATTATGATTGATACAATACCAACTCGTGTATTTGTTATGATTAGGTCTAACTTGAATTGTTATTCTGTGGAATTGGAAGTGTTGTTAATAAAAGATGAAACCCCGTTGAGTTATTTGGCCGTGTTCGAGCCATAGATGAAAAGTAAGATGTGCCATAGACAATGTGTCATAGGCAATATAGACATTCGTGTCATAAAAAGTGTAATCGGATTATAGTGTGTTAACCATGTATTAGATGCTAATGCTTTAGTTATTTCTTATGCTCGGTTTAGTATTTCTCTCTGGTGTGGCTCACCCTATATGGGAACTTCATTTTCGTGTTCAAAGTGTTCATTACCTCCAAGGACTTAGCTTGTGAGGATGTGGACTTGAAGACTTGCTTTATATGTTTTTATTTATCTTTATTTGAACTATGTAAATTTTCAAGCCTAGGGCTTTATTTGTTTTGAGTTAGAACTCATGAATTTGTGTCCAAGTGTTAGCTTGGAAAGATGTAAGCCCGTAGGGCATTTATTTGATGTCTCATTCTATATTACTCTGATGATTTAAATACTATGTCAGTTTCTTTTAATAATGCATGCCATGTTTCGGGTTTAATTTTGAGGGCGTGACAACTTGGTATCAGACCGTACCGCGTTTGAATACTTTGGGTACGTGGGAAGTGATTAGAATCACAATCGGTTCGTCTCGCTTGATAGAGACTTAGTGTAATGATTGCATGCTTATATGATAACATGTTTATGTGACTATGTGGGTATGGAATGTAGTTTCTAGGATGTTGATTGGACCCTTGAGTCTCTGAATGTCTTGTTGGAAAGGCACTTGATCAATGTTGTTTCCAACCGAACTTTAGCGACGCCTCGACCGCTATTATCCAGAATGAAATTTGTAGGTGCTTATGTGATTATGTGCTTACGTGGTGTGAATTATTGTTGTCCAATGTATTAGGACGCAAGTGTTATAGTTTTGGCACATTATTTAGAGTGCTAACGTGTTTGTTTCCTTCATTAGGATGTCGACGAGGACGAGGTCGCGTAGGCGTGGTAGGCGTGCTAGGCAGAAGTGCCTATCTGGGAGGAGATACCGGCGATTCAGAGGGTGTTGGCCAAGCCAATGTGGCGAGCCAAGCAAGAAGGTATGGGCGCTGGCCCAAGAGATAATGGAGCTTTTAGGGAATCAAGGCATTCTTAGGGCTCGTAATCGTGCTCGTAGTTGTGGCGATGCAGGGCCTTCTTTTTCGAAGAGGGAATTCTTCCGCCTCAACCGGACGTGTTTGTAGGTGATCCTAGCGAGCCGCTTAAGGCGCATTTAATGGCTCGAATGCATAACGAAAACGTTTGAGATGCTAGGCATCGAAGACGAGGGGTTGAAGGTGACCTTGGCATCGTTCCAGCTGAAGGGAGATGCGGGTCAGTGGTGGAAGTTCACCAAGGGTCGTATTGGAGTTACGTGGAAGGCTTTTGTTGATGCATTTCAGGAGAAGTACTTGTCTCCAGCTGTTCAGGAGAAGTTGAGAGATCGCCTCCGCCATCTTGAGCGTAATGCTTTATCTGTGGCCGAGTTTGAAGCGGCATTCACTAGTTTGTCCAGGTTTGCACCTGAGTTGGTGGCAACTGAGGAGCGCCGCTGCATTGAGTTTGAGAAGAAGTTGAGGCGTGGCCTCATGCTGAGAGTTGTTGGGTCTATGATTAGGGATTTCGGGCGATTGGTTGATGCAGTTCTCACACCGAGATTATGATGCAGAAGAGGGGAAAGGCGTAAAGGCTCCAAGAGGAGTCAGATGGCGAGTGATGGCAGGAGGCAGAGAGGTTTCACCTCGCCAGCCTCGAGTGGTTTTTCTAGATCCACTTTTCCAAAGGCCGAAAGTGCTAGTTCTGGGAAAGGCAGTCAGGGAGACATTACCTGAGTCAAGTGTGGGCAGCTGGGCCAGAAGTCTCCAGTTTGTCCTCTGAGAAGAGGGGTTCAGAGGGCAGCATCTTCTTCGGATCGATCTCAGAGCCAGAGTCAGAGAAGAGGTGAGGCGTTCTCTTGTGTTCAGAGTGGTCAGCCCGGGCACATGAAGAGGTTTTGCCCACGCTTGGGTGGCACACCCTGCATCGGGTTCGAGGCGACTCAGTCGATGCCTACTCACCGATTCAGCCTTGAGGGCCAACCAGGGGGCTTCTTCGTCCCAATCAGGCAATGATCTTCCGCTCCGAGGGGTGAGAGTTGATCGAGGTCATCTGGGCGTGTATGCCGTTATGCTACAGAGGATCTTATACCACTCCATCTGTGGTTAGAGGTACCTTCTTGTTTTGCAATTCAGCTTGTTAGTGTATTGATCGATACTGGTGCGCCTCATTCCTTTGTGTCTCACGTGCATCTGCATCTATTTTGTAGTTGGAGTTAGCTCAGTTAGCATCTCCTATTTGTGTAGTGTCGCCTCTTGGGGGTGAGTTGATTTTGAAACAAGGTGTTAGGGGTTGTGATATAGAGGTCGATGATCATAGAATCCCTTTCTCTTTTGTAGTTATGCCCATGAAGGGCTTCGATGTTATTTTGGGTATGGACTGGTTATCATCATACCGGGCATTTATTGATTGCTACCGTCAGAGGGTAACTTGTTGTACAGTTAGCGGAGAACGTTTTCATTTTCTGGGGGACAGGGTTGGTAGTGTTTTGCCACCGAGGTATGATCCGCGAGGGCGGAGTGAGCTTAGTAGTTTACTTGCTAGTCTTGCGATTAGTGAGGATGTTGAGACTCCGATTGTGTTACCGAGGGTGGTTTGTGAGTACTCGGACGCCTTTCCCGAGGATCTAGTCAGTTTACCACCGCATCGAGAGATTGAGTTCTCTATTGACTTAGTGCCCGGTACGGCGCCGATTTCTATGGCACCTTATCGTTTTGCCCCCGCCGAGCTAGTTGAATTGAAGATTCAGCTCCAGGAGTTGTTAGATAAGGGTTATATCCGCTAGTGTTTCACCGTGGGAGCGCCAAATTTTCGTTAAAAAGAAAGGTGGTGCTTTGAGACTTTGCATAGATTACGGAAGTTGAATCGGTGACGGTTAAGAATAAGTACCGATGCCTCGTATAGATGATTTGTTCGATCGGTTGAAGGGTTCCGTTGTTTCTCTAAGATAGACTTGAGATCGGGTTATCATCGCTTGAGAGTCGTGGAGGAGGATATTCCAAAGACGGCATTCCGTGACGCGTATGGCCACTACGAAGTTTCTGGTGATGCCGCTTTGGGCTCACTAATGCACCAAATGTGTTTATGGATTTGATGAACCGAATCTTCCGAGAATTTTTGGATCGCTTTTGTGGTCGCCTTCGTGATCTACATTTTGATTTATTCATCTTGAGGAAGAGCACGAGGAACACTTGAGAGTGGTGCTAGAATTACTTAGAGCCCATAAGCTTTATGCTAAGTTTGGGAAGTGTGAGTTCGCTAGAAGAGGTGAAGTTCTTAGGCCATGTAGTTTCCGGAAGGGGTGTCTGTTGATACATCCAAGACGGAGGCAAGGCAAGATTGGGCACAACCTAAGAGTGTATTTGAGATCCGCAGCTCGATTAGCTGGGTATTACTGCCGGTTTGTGAAGGATTTCTCCAGGTTGGCTTCAGCGTGGACTAGATTGACTCGGAAGGAAGCCAAATTTGTATGGGCTGAGACTTGTGAAAGGTCATTTCAGAGTTGAAAGTTAGATTGACCACCGCCTCCCGGTTTTGATTATTCCGAGAGAGGGTTATTCATCTTCGTGACGCCTCACGAGAGGGTCAGGTTGTGTGTTGATGCAAGAGGGGAAAGTGGTTGCCTATGGCTCACGCCGCTTGAAAATTCACGAGAAGAATTACCCACGATGATCTAGAGCTAGCAAATGTGATATTTGCCCTAAAAATTTGGAGACATTATTTCTATGGTGAGAAATTTGAGGTTTTCTCGGTCCATAAGAGTTCTAAATATATGTTCGCTCTGATAGACGTGAATTTATGGCACAGGAGGTGGATGGAGTTCTTTGAGGATTATGACTTGAGTTGCACTATCATCCGGAAGGCCAATGTTGTGGCCGATGCCCTTAGCAGAAAATCTGTTGGTGACGTTGCCAGTATAGCCATCCGGGAGTGGGAGATGTTGGGTACTGTTGGGGAGTTTGATTTGCATTTGGGCGAATCCGTTGAGGCTGTGGCCTTGTTTTCAGTTGTTGCACAGCCTACACTTGTGACTCGAGTGTTAGAGGCTCAGAGGGGTGATCTTGAGGTAGAATCTCTCCGAGAAAAGATTTCCATTGGGAAGGTTGAGAAGGGTTTGACGGTGTATCCCGACCTGAGCGTGAGATACCGAGATCGTCTGTTTGTACCGGAATCTTGCCGTGAGGAGGTACTCCGAGAGTTTCATCATTCGCGCCTTGCGGTGCATCCGGGAGGTACTAAGATGTATCGGGATTTGGGCCGCCAGTTTTGGTGGCGGGGTATGAAGAGAGATGTGGCAGCTTTCGTATCTAAGTGCCTTACTTGTCAGCAAGTGAAGGCCGAGCATCAGAGGCCAGCGGGTTTGTTGCAACCCTTGCCTATTGCCGAGTGGAAGTGGGAGCATGTCACTATGGACTTCGTGGGTCTTCCAAGACTTCGAGGTAGTGATGCTATTTGGGTTGTGGTAGACCGTTGACGAAGTCACGACTTCATTGCTGTGCGTGTTAGAGATTCGGTAGATCATCTTGCCGATTTGTATGTTCGGGACATAGTGAGGTTGCACGGGGTCCCAGTGACGATCGTCTCCGATAGAGATCCTCGTTTCACTGCCAGGTTGTGGCAGAGCTTGCAGAGTGCTTTAGGCACTAAGTTGACCCTTAGTACGGCTTATCATCCTCGTGATCGACGGGCAACCGAGCGCATATTCAGATCCTCGGAAGATATGCTTCGAGGTGTGTTCTCGACTTTAATGGGTCGGGAGAAGCACTTGCCATTAGTGGAGTTTGCTTACAACAATAGCTTTTCTAGTATCGGTATGGCACCGCTTGAGGCCTTATATGGCCTAATCGTAGATCTCCGCTTGTTGGGCCGAGGTGGGTGATGCACCTTTGTTGGGTCCTGAGTTGGTAAGGGAAACGACGGAGAAGGTTGAGCTTATCCGTAGGAGGCTTGTTCTGTTCAAAGTCGCCGTAAATCTTATGCCGACCGTAGGAGGAGACCTTTGTTGTTTGAGGTGGGTGATCATGTCTTCGAAGATATCACCCAAACGAGGTTTGATGAGGTTTGGGAAGAGCGGAAGTTGTCCTCGGTTTATTGGGCCTTTGAGATCCTTGAGAGGATTGGCGAGGCCGCTTATCGCTTAGCTTTGCCTCCGCAGCTATCCGGAGTTCATGACGTGTTTCATGTGAGTATGCTTGAAGTATGAGCGATCCGTCACATGTACCGGATTGGACCGATGAAGTTGTTGATGAGGATGTCTCATATGAGGAGAGACCGGTTCGAGTCTTGGATAGGCGGGATCAAGTACTGCGTGGCAAGACTATCCCTTTAGTGAAGGTTTTGTGGAAGCATCACGGAGTGGAGGAAGCCACTTGGGAGCGTGAGTTAGAAGTCCGTGAGAAATATCCGGATATGTTTATTGATTTGTAATCTTGTATCTAGATTATGTAATATTGTGAACTTAAGAGCTTTATATATGTCTTAAGTTGGAAAACATTGAGAATGTTTTGGTTTTGGGAGATTAATTTAATACTTGCCTTATTTTGGAAGTTTGTTGGAACATTGCATATGTTGGTTTATTATTGAATATCATGGAATTGAATATGATATGAAAATGGGAATCTTGTATTTCAAAAATGTTGAACTTCAAAGGGAATTGCATACTGTTAATGCAGGTTGAAAGATATACTGTTTTTTTTTTTTTTATTTGTGAGATGCCTCTTGATAAAGAGATGAAGTGACCGGTATTGGGTCAAGTTGTCGATTATTGTTTTATATATCATTGGGAATTAAGAAAAAAACTTGTTTTTACAAACTCATGCTTAATTTCGGGGACGAAATTCTTTTTAAGGGAGGTTATAGCGAATTCCGGTCTTTTCCATTTGATTATTGTATCCGGACTTAGGTTCCGTAGATCCTAGCATGGTTTAATTGTTGTTATCGTTCTTTAATTTCTCATTTGGAATTATAGGATGTTTTGGGTGTCTGTTTCAGTTGGTTGGGTTGAAACCAAATCTTCTGTCCGCTTTTGAGTTGGTCGCCGGCGAGGGATTGGTCGCCGAGCGAGGGTTGAGTTTTGTCTCTAGTGGTTCGAGCCAGGATTTCTTCGCTCGAGCGAAGCGATTGCGTCTAATCTGCACTGAGAGCGAGTGTCTTCGCTCGAGCGAGCTTTCCTTCGCTCGAGCGAGCGAGGTGTATGTTTTCGAGTTCTTCGCTCGAGCGAGCATTCTGTCGCTCGAGCATGCTTCTGGATTGCAGACCTGAAGCATCCAGTTCTTGGGTCGAGCGAGATTTTCTTCGCCCGAGCGAGTGTTCTTAATGCGGTCGCCGAGCGACCATGTCTTCGCACGAGCGAGCCTCTCCAGTATTTAAACGCAGCAGCAGTTCTATACCGTCTCTTTCACAAAGTTTGATCCAGAAACCCTAGTTCCGAGTTTCTTTTCTCTCAACTCATCTTTTCCTTGGGTTTGATCTATCTAGAGGGCGTGTCTAACCTAATTCCTCCATTAAAAAGGTAGAGGAGTGAGGGCTTTCATTTAATCTGAGCATTGTTGGATTTGGAGCACTTTGACATTTGGGCAAACATCTTCATCTTCTTCTGTTGGGTTCATTGCTTTGAGGTAGGGATTCCTACTCCTTGTATCGTTTTAATCCTAAGTGTTGGTGTTCTAGTATGTGGGAGGGTGGTTTAGTAATCGGGAGAAATCTTAGGGTTTTGTCATAGATTAATTCATGTAATTAATTTAAAAGGGAATTGTGTATTGGGTTAAATTCATGAGATTTGGGGAAATTGAGATTGGTTGATGTAGTTGAATATTTAATCACTCATATGTGGACTTGATAACGATATATATTGTGATATTTATTTCTCGCTTAGAAATAATCTGCTTTTGGGCTATCGGTGGAGGATAGCCATTGATTGTTGTAGACCTTGCATGCGGCTTAGGTATAATCGAATTAAGTCACATATGTTGATTGTTGAATTAATCTGAACATTACTTGTATTGATTGTGTGTTGCATATGGCAATTTGTATGTTTCATTGCATATGCATGATGTTTGGAGGAGATAGGGATGAACTCCACGGTTTAGGGAAGATAGGGATGGACCTCTAAACCGGATTTGTTTGGAGGAGATAGGGATGAACTCACGGTTTAGGGAAGATAGGGATGGACCTCTAACCGGATTTTGTTTGGGAGGAGATAGGGATGGACTCCATTAGCATCACTTTTATGTGTGCTTATTTATATTGAAGTGTTTTATTGATCAAAGACTAAAATGTGTATCAATTGGAGAGTATGGAAGTGAATTGATTATGATTGATACAATACCAACTCGTGTATTTGTTATGATTAGGTCTAACTTGAATTGTTATTCTGTGGAATTGGAAGTGTTGTTAATAAAAGATGAAACCCGTTGAGTTATTTGGCGTGTTCGAGCCATAGATAAAAAGTAAGATGTGCCATAGACAATGTGTCATAGGCAATATAGACATTCGTGTCATAAAAAGTGTAACTGGATTATAGTGTGTTAACCATGTATTAGATGCTAATGCTTTAGTTATTTCTTATGCTCGGTTTAGTATTTCTCTACTGGGCTGTGGCTCACCCTATATGGGAACTTCATTTTCAGGTTCAGGCGGTTCATTACCTCCAAGGACTTAGCTTGTGAGGATGTGGACTTGAAGACTTGCTTTATATGTTTTTATTTATCTTTATTTGAACTATGTAAATTTTCAAGCCTAGGGCTTTATTTGTTTTGAGTTAGAACTCATGAATTTGTGTCCAAGTGTTGGCTTGGCAAGATGTAAGCCCGTAGGGCATTTATTTGATGTCTCATTCTATATTACTCTGATGATTTAAATACTATGCTGTCTTCTTTTAATAATGCATGCCATGTTTCGGGTTTAATTTTGAGGGCGTTACAGTTGGAGTCCTTGAATGGCTTCAAGGATCAGAGGTGCGTCTTGAACTTGAGTCCTCTCATTACTACCGTTGGAAAAGCCTTGTTGATGAACTTCTTTCTCTCTCGCCATCTTCACTGGAGTTGTGTAGATTCCGGATCTTGTTGAGACTATTAACTAATGCGCCTCCCCAGTGGAGTCACCAAACGTATGAGAGGGTTCAAGAATGTGGTCTAAAAATTCAAAGATCTTTGAAGAAAACTCGAATTCTCTAGAAATGATGAGAGGCTTAGATTTTTCAATGGTCGCAACTAGAAACACAATAGCAAAGAGATGATGGAGATAAGAGATTGGGTGAAGAAGAAGGCACAGTAATTAGAGAGAGAATAATGGCAAGGCTCTCCCATAAATTTCCTACTTTTACTCTCAAGGTAGATAATTGAGAAGGGAAATTAGTTATTTCCCAAAAAATGTCTGTCCAAAATCCATCCCTTGTAAAGTTATGGGTGGGTGCTATTCATAAGCACCTCATGATGTAGGATAGAGCCCATGTGCAAGGCACATGGGAAATATTCTCTCTAACCACCTTGTCCGAGGAGGTGACCTCTCCAAAGATGAGGAAAACCCCGAAGAGAAGATCAACCTCTCAGCGAACCTTCTTCTTAGCCACACCTAACCAATGATCCCCAATCATCCTAAAGGGTCAGGGGTAGTCCAAGAGGACATCCTACTGCAGAAGGGTCAGGGGTAGTTCAAGAGAACGCCCTACGACAAATATTGTCGAGTCTCAAGGACTCCCTAGATCTTGCCACATCGACCCAGGTAGAGGCTAGTTTAACCGAAGAGTGAATTTATCTCCACTCACCGTTCTCGAGATCGGGTCCTTTGTTCGGACTCCATTACACCCATGGTTCTGGTGCGTAGATCCCAGAAAGCTCTGAGCCCGCACGTGTTCTAGGACTCATTAATGGAGCATCTTCTAGATTGCATTTGAATCCGTTCAAACCCAACCACATCGGATCTCTAGGTTCATAGATTCGAACCCTTTCGAGTCTGAGCTCAAATAGGTCTCTAGGTTCGTGGTTCTGAACCCTTTCAAGACTAAGCCAATACCTCAGATAATGGATCTCCTTCGAGGGTTTCATCTCTTCTGAAAGCAATGGTTAACCTTCTAGAACACTCATATGATCTGGGCCTCCTCAGAGTACCCAAACGTTTTCTCTCACTCCGCTCTTGCAACCGAAGAAGAGATGCAACCTTTCAAGCGGTATCAAAACCGTCTTGCTGCCTTGGGTTATATCATGGCACTAGAAAGTGATGTTTTTGTTTACACATATGATGGGAACATGGCAAAGGTGATGCAAGGGCATAGACAGTTTAAAGGATTTCGAAAGACCATAAACCCTGACAGGTACGTTGTCTTAGGCTCTTTTCTATTGGTGCTTTCACCATTAAATTGTAAGTTAGATTACTACTATTTGACATTTTTTCATTTTCAGAAAAAATTTTGTTAGATTGATTGATCATTTGGATGAGGGTGTGCTGTGTCTTGGGAATAGTTTTCTTTAGAGGTTAAAAGGTTGCACTCAGATAGACTTGGAGCACCATATCTTAGACTGCCAGGAGAATCACCAAGGCTAGAGGAGAATTTTTATGCAAATCCTTTTCCTGGTTGTGTCTGTAATAGTTCTCAGGGGCAACTTGACCATAAACCATATCTATCGGCTGCTTCACAAAGATAGTGTTTTAGTTTTAGTTAGAAATACAAATTTTGCCTCTCCTGTTAAGTTTATCAAACCCCATGCTTTGAAGGTGGCCAATATGGGTTTTCAAAAGAAACTGCATTTTTCAGAATTCAGGAGTGTGATGGTAGCCAACAGGACGGAAGAGAGGCTCGAGGTTAATTCGATTGTTCCAGAAGCAAGTTTCAGTTTTGATGTACAAAATAGATAAAGAACACACATGGGAAGAAGCAGAGAAGGTTATAGATCATTGATAATAATGCACACAGGTCAGTTACAAGGCATAGTGATACTCTTCATGTGAATGTAGAGTACTTCCAAGTTCATAATCTATTCAGTATTCTTTCTTCAATTGCCAAAATTCATTTGTTAAATAAGCCTTCCTCACAAAGTTGGATGTAATATTTGATTAAATATCATAATAGAAAGTTCTTCCACATTTGTCAAAATTATTTTCTTTTGTCATGATTTATACGTTGCTCAAAATAGTGACCATGTTGAGAAACAAACATGTTTGGTGTCTCAATATCGACTAATCCAACATCTTAGTTTTAGGTTTTTATACCCCAAATTTACTCCACTTCTTCTTCTAGGTGGTGTTTGTTTTGAAGGATTGGGGCATGGGATTGAACTATTAGTCCGGATAGACTAATAGTTCGTCGTTTGGTAGCCAATTTTTGCTTCGGACAAATAGTGCCTCCGGACTATTAGTTCCATATTTGTGGGGTTGTTGCATCCCATGGGAGGGGGTGGGATAGAGATCATCCCATGGGATTAGCTTATGAAATTACATTTTTGACCCTCTTGTATTTAATATCTTTTTTTCGTATTGTTAATTTAAAATTCTATATTAAATAAAAAAATATAAATTATAAATTTAATTTAATTTAATTAAAAATAATAAATTAAAAATTATGGCCTTATAAATTAATTTTTTTTAGTGTTGTTAAAAAATTAAATTTACATATTAAACAAAATTATTTTTTTAGTGTTGTTAATTTAAAATTATATATTAAATAAAAAATATAAATTATAAATTTAATTTAATTAAAAATAATAAATTAAAAATTATGGCCTTATAAATTAAAATTTTTTAGTGTTGTTAAATTATAAATTATAGATTACAAATTTAAATTATATATTAAGTAAAAAATATAAATTATAAATTTCAAGGGTAAAATAGTCTTTTGAACATTTATTCTTATCCAGTCTGTCTAACCAAACATTAGATTCACTAAAAATAGTCCAATCCAGATATCTAATCCCATGACTAAACAAACATAGAATACAAATTCAGTCCAACAAAATAGTTCAGGGATAATGTATCCCAAAACTAATAGTCTGATGAATTACAATCATCCTTATCCAATCCGTCCAAACAAACACAACCCTAATATTTTGTGTGCATAACGTAGCTTGGGTGTCCAAACAAACACAACCCTAATATTTTGTGTGCATAACGTAGCTCGGGTTTCTAAAATGGTGTGCATAATGCAGCTAAACAATAAGAGTTCGACTTCATTATGTCACGAGACAAATTGTTAAAAGCGACAAAATAACGAGCCCTTAAAACATTCATTCCATCTAAACAAAGAGCCAAGATGTTCAAAGTCATCCAACAACAAACAACTTTTTCTTGCACATACATAAACTAAATTATCATGCATCAATGTCAAGAACAAAACAAAAGCAAACTACATGACAAAGTATGCAACTAAATTAGGAAATCACCCCCCCCCCCCAAAAAAAAAAAACACTAGAAAATCACTCAATGGGTAACAAGACTTCATTAGTCCTAAAAGCAGGCAAAGTCCAAGGAGGGTTGTACCCAGCCACCAAGAACTCCCCAATCACCTTATACCCATCTCTCTCCAACCCTTTCCTCAGCTCCTCCACCTTCTTCACCACCACCTCCTCCATCACCACGCCACCAAACTTCACCACCCCATACTTCCTCTCTCCCTTCTCCCTAATCACCACCCTCTCGTCCACTGGCCTCGACGCCTCCTCCGCCTTCCTATACTTCTCCGGCAATATAAACTGCATAGTCATCATCTTCTTCTCCTTATCCTCCACATCCTTCGTCACCACCGGAGCTGTCATCGAAATCTTCTCCAGTGACAATTGGGTTATCACCGGAGCTGTCATTGTGATCTTCTCTGGTATGGAATTATAGGGATTTCCAACAGCGCCGATGTAATTTGCAAGGATCACAAAACTGCCGTCTTTGTTGCCTTTGAAGTGGGTTGGATCATATGTGACCTTGGCGATCACTAAGGGAGAGTATTTGCGGATCTTGTAGTCGTCGATGGATTTGATGAGTTCGAATTTGGGGGTTTCAACATCGATTTTTCTGAAAACTAAGCCCATTTTTGAGGAATTCGGATGTTTTGAGATATGGGTTTTGTGATTAAAGATTGGATTTTTGTGTGTGAGCTATGAGTTGTGGTGGGTTTTGTAGAGGAGAGTGGATGAGTTGCGTTTGGATTTGGTGTGAAACTTTTTTCAAATTGCAGAAGTGGAATTGAGAAAGAAGAATGCATACTTCGGTGAAGGGTTTCGATGTGTGGCGGGAAATAAGGGATCGATATGTGGACTTCATTTTCCCACGGTTCACTCATTAGCATTTCCTAGTTTAATTTGTGAAGGAAAAAAATAATATTTGTAACTATTTCCTAGTATAACACTTGATTTGTTTGCGCCTAAAACATATGTTTTATGGATATTTTCTTTTAGAAAAAATATTTTTATACATTTGAGAGTGGTGGTTGTGGTGGTGGAATGAAACTAAAGGTAAAAGAGGTGGCACAGTGGTGGAGTGGCGGTGGTGAAATGAAAGTAAAGGTGAAAGAGGTGGCATGGTGGTAGAGCGGTGGCGGCGGTGATGGTAGGTGGCTGTGATGATAGTGTGATGTGATATTAACAAAATTTTATTTTGAAAAATATTTTTTATATTTTAAAGGTTGAAAATATTTTTTTTATTCAAATGGACTTATTTTTCGTTGATTATAAAAAAAAAAAAATTAATTAATTTATGTTTTTTATTGTATCAAATATCAAAAAATAAATAAAATATCTTCCTCCAAAACAAATCAGGTGCAAATTTTTATTCAAGTTAAAATTCAAATACAAAACTTATTTTTTTGCAAGCACAAACGTGAAACATGAGTAGAATGGATGGCTATAATCCTTGCTCAAATTCAATGTACAATTTTTAATTATATAATATGACAATAAATATAGAAATATAAAAATCTCAAATTAAGAGTATATGGTTTACAATGCATTGAAAGTAAATAAAATTGTTGAAAATACTGCTCTATTGAAAAATGCTTGTATAGGCTTTTTCCAGTGACACTTTGGACTGTCACAAAACTAAAGATTTTGTGATATAAATTCAATATTAATATGAATAACACAAACACGATTTAATTATTTTGGAAGCAAAAGAATTATTATTAATAGTTTTGATCTTATTATCCCTTTAAATTAGATTAGAGCATGGATGTTTAATATAATCATTCACATAAATAATGATTATTAATATTTTTTAGAAAAAATAATGAAATTTTTATGAACTTGAATCAAATAAATTATCCTTTTAATTTTCAATGAAAGGAAGTAAATAAACTAGAATACCACATAGTGAAGTCAAGTTACTATCGCTATTTGATAATGTTTTATGATTTGTTCATTATATTCATTTTCATTGAATCATGTAATTATTAAATTCAACATGAAATTTTCAAAAAAAAAACACCACTAAACTTTTAAAAAAATATGATAATTATTCAAGCAATAACAGGCCTTAGGACCCTAACTATTTAGGAAGGCCTGATCACTAGGCCCAATGGATCTCTTCAATAGCACAATCCAACCCAAACATTTTGCTATCAGAATCGCAAAACTAGGGTTATCCCCTTCTCATTTTATATGAGCCTTGACAATTTGTCTCCAACAGTTGTGTAGCTCATTTTCTGTTGTTACCTAATCTCTCTCTCTCTCAAAATCTCTCTCTCACTCGACTCTCTCTTGCTTGAATCTCACTGTCCAAATCTCTCTCGCTCGACTAAATTTGAATCTCGATTGAATCTCACTCCCACGTGATGAAGATTTGAATCTCGCTTAAATCTCACTCTCACTTGATAAAGATTTTGATCAGACGTGATGAAGATTTGAATCTCGCTTGAATCTCACTCTCACGTGATGAAGATTTCGATCGGCTGTTGATGAAGATTTCGATCGATTCATAATCGGATTCATAATCGGTAAGTTACTTTCTATGTATAAATCCAACTCTCTGTCTCTCTTAGTAATCTAGCGTGTTTGTTTCATGCCTAGTTGCTGAATTTTTGTGTTGATTTCGATCGTTCTTTAATCTGTGTTGTTGATTTAATTTTTCAATTTCTTCTTTATCTCGTTGTTTTGATTGATTGATCCATGATTTTTCCAATTTTCCTACTGATATATCTGTACAAGGATATGTAGACATGTTTTTTCTTTTTTTTTCATTGAATATATGGCCATCTATGGCAGCTTGACAGTACAGTTAGCTTACATGTTTAACATGCCTGTTGATTGTTGTTTGTCCAGTTTGACACAATGAATAGTAATAGTTCCAAACCACAGTTGAAATCAATAATTTACATCTTTTGATGGTACAGTAGTTGGTGTAGTCTTAGTGTTGGGGGATTATTTGAAGGATGAACCATGGTTAAAGCTCCTCAACAGCTACCTAAAGTATGAACTATTTTATTTGTAATTTTTATTTTCATGTTGCTACAAATCATGACATGTTTCATTTAAAATATTATAGGTTAAATCAATTTATATATTTGCATGTTGAATTTTATTGATGAATTCAGTAGCTATTCATGACCTGCTGAATAATTTGAATGTGCGAAAGCTTAGGCCTTTTCGAGATTAGGATTGATTACTATGGAACTAGTGAAGATATGGATGATGAATGGATTGTGTCTGGATTAAGATGAAAGCAGTGTCAGAATGTAGTGACTACAAGCTGATTATCCAAATGATGAAGCTGGATAATCACAGGTGTAGTGATACTCGAGAAACTTGTACTCTATTTGGCAAGAAAATCTCAGTTTTAAGTTGTTCACGTAAAAATTGATCATTTTTAAAGTGTTCTGAGTAATTTAATTTCTGATTGAATAGTTATGATTTGTGATTGTAATGACCTTTGAACTTGTTATCGCTTTGAAGTGTTAATGAAATACTGAAGTAAATATTTTTATTTTACTTTATTGAATATAAGGACTAAAATTTCATAGTCAAGCATTGTAGATGACATAATCATTAAATAATGTACAAAATGCAGAGTCAAGTTTTAGATGTTTACGTTTATCAAAGCAGATGAACAACACATTGGAGCTATAATTTTGTGCATTTAGAAGGTGCTAGTGTGAGGAAGGTTAAAAAAGACATTACTAGAATAACTTTTTGTTCCATCATTGTATGATATTACTTTAGGTGTTGTCAAGGCTACCATTATTGGAATGATTCTTTAGGAAAACTTGTGCTGGCGGTTGCTATTCTTTGGGCTTCACTACTAGAAAAGAAAAAAAAAAATCTGATTAGGCTGAGTTAGATTCCTCAGTTTTTGAAAACATTCACAGACCAGTTTAATTCCTCAGTTTTTTAACTGTATTTAAATTTACAACAACATCCACATCCACAACTCAGACTACTACTACTACAAAAATAGTTAAAGATCACACTTTGACAAAAAAAAAGATCTCACTTTTATTGAAAGTGTGATAAAAAAAATTATATTGATATTTTAATCACACTTAATTTGATTGAGTGTGATAATATTATTTTTTATGTCACTTTTCAATTAAGTGTGATTATATATATATATATTTTAATCACACCTTCTAATTAAAAGTGTGATTATATATACATTACTACTTTTTAATCACACTTTTTTAACAAGTGTGATTATATATATATTTTTAATCACACATTCTAATTAAAGTGTGATTTTTTATATATTTTTTAATCACACCTTTTAATTAAAGTGTGATTATATATACACTACTACTTTTTAATCACACTTTTTAAACAAGTGTGATTATATATATATTTTTTAATCACACATTCTAATTAAAGTGTGATTATTTATATATTTTTTTAATCACACCTTTTTAATTAAAGTGTGATTGTATATACACTACTACTTTTTAATCACACTTTTTAAGTAAGTGTGATTATATATATATTTTTAATCACACATTCTAATTAAAGTGTGATTATTTATATATTTTTTAATCACACCTTTTAATTAAAGTGTGATTATATATACACTACTACTTTTTAATCACACTTTTTAAACAAGTGTGATTATTTATATATTTTTTAATCACACCTTTTTAATTAAAGTGTGATTGTATATACACTAATACTTTTTAATCACACTTTTTAAGTAAGTGTGATTATATATATTTCTGTCTCTATCTCTGTCTCTCTTCTCTTTCTATCTCTCACTCATCACTCTTCTCTGTCTGTCTGTCTCTTTCTCTCTTTCTCTCTGTGTCTCTGTCTCTCTTCTCTTTCTCTCTCTCACGCATCACTCTTCTCTGTCTGTCTGTCTGTCTCTCTTTCTTTATGTCTCTATCTCTCTTCTCTTTCTCTCTCTCACTCATCACTCTTCTCTGTCTGTCTGTCTCTCTTTCTCTCTATGTCTCTCGCTCATCTCTCTTCTCTCTCTGTCTCTCTCTCGTTTATCTCTTTTCGCTATTTTTTTTCTCTCTCTCTTTGTCTATCTCTCGAACATCTTTTGTTTCTCTCTTTTTTTGTCTCTATCTCTCTCTGTCTCTCTCGTTTATCTCTCTTCTCTCTCTCTCACTCTCTCTCTCTTTTTCTATGTCTCTCTCTCGTTAATCTCTTTTCGCTTTCTTTCTCTCTCTTTTTGTTTATCTCTTGCTCATCTCTTGTTTCTCTCTATTTTTCTGTCTCACTCTCTCTCTATCTTTTTCTCTCTTTGTCTATCTTTATCTCTTTCTTTCTCTGTCTCTGTCTCTCACTTATCACTCTTCTCTTTCTCTGTCTACCTGTCTGTTTGTCTGTCTGTCTGTCTCTCTCCCTCACTATGTTCGCCTTGCTCACTCTCTTCCTCATCTCTTCTCTATTTATTGAGCTCCCTCTCGATTTATTGATCCAACCATGTTGGGGACCCCCAGTGGGCGGTGACCCCAAAGACTCCACCTCCACGTGAAATTTGTGAGCAAGAGTGAAAATAAATAAATAAATAAATTTTTTTGAACCAATCAGAAAACAGTGGGGGTCACTCCCACTGGGGGTCTAAGGCATTTTTCTTATTGATCCACTACGAGAAAATGCACTTTTAGCGACCACTTTGTCTCTTTCTCGCTCATCACTTTGTCTCTGTCTCTCTATCTCTCTTCTCTATCTATCTCTCACTCATCTCTCCCTCTCACCACCCATCTCCTCTACCACATTTACCACTATTGCAAATGCCATTCCACTACCACCACTACTACCACTGTTGCCACTCCACCTCTAGGATTACCATTACTACCATCATCGCCACCACTCCACTACCACCACTACCACTACTACTACTACTACTACTACCATTACCTCTCCTCCACCACTACCACTCCATCTCCTCTGTCTGTCTCTCCCTTTCTATATGCGTCTCTGTCTCTCTTCTCTCCCTCTCTCACTCATCACTCTTCTCTGTCTGTCCGTTTCTCTCCTTCTCTCTGTGTCTCTGTCTCTCTTCTCTTTCTCTTTCTCTCTCTCACTCATCACTGTTCTTTGTCTGTCTGCCTCTCTATTTTTCTCTGTGTCTCTCGTCCATCTCTCTTCTCTCTATCTCTTTCATCTCTCTTCTCTCTATCTCTTTCATCTATCTTCTCTCTCTGTCTCTTTTCTCTCTCGCTTTCTCGCTCATCTCTTTCTGTCTCTTTCTCGTTTATCTCTTTTCGCTCTTTCTCTCTCTCTCTCTCTATATCTTTTCACCTATTTTTCATCTTCCTTTCTTTCTTTTATTTCTCTCTCTCACTCATCACTCTTCTCTCACTGTCTGTCTATTTGTCTCACTTTCTCTCTATCCCACTGTGTTCGCGTTGCTCACTATTACCCTTCCGTCTTCTCTATTAACTGAGCTCCCTCTCGATTTATCGATCCACTACAAGAAAATACACTTTTAACACCACTTTGTCTCTCTCTCGCTCACCATTCTGTCTCTCTCTCTCTCTCTCTCTCTCTCTCTCTCTCTCTCTCTCTCCTCTATCTGTCTCCCACTTATCTCTCTCTCTCTCTCACCACCCATCTCCTCTACCACCTTCACTACTACTGCAAACGCCATTTCACTACCACCACTACTACTACGGTCGCCACTTCACCACTACGACTACCATTACAATATTTTTCATTAAAATATTACCCCTACTTCTACCAAATAAAAAATAATAATAAATTTTTTTCATTAAAAAAAATGAAACAAATAAATTTTCAAGCTTAGTAACTAAAATAAAATAAATTTAAAAAAATAAAATTATTTTAACAAAAAATAAAATTTTTTTGTGACGGCAACCCCTGTCGCAAAAAATAAATAAATTAAACAGCATTATTTTATTGTTTAATTTTTTTTTTTTAAAAAAAAGAAAAGATTTTGATTTTTTCTTTCCCCTCCCCCTCTTTTTCCATTCCCTACCCTTTTTTTTTTTTTTTTTTCCATTCCCGCTCTGTTCCCCGCCGCCCGCCCAAAACCAAAAAACCCTAGTCTCTTTTTACCCCTCCCTCTCTATCGATCGATCGAGCGGCAGCAGACGACGGAGAGTGGAGAGAGAGAGAGAGAGAGAGAGGCGGAGAGATGGTATGCGGCAACACATTTGTGAAGACCATATGCTCAATCTGCTACGAAGATCTCAAGCCCATCGTCGAAGACCTTCAATCCATCTCCATTTGCGGTCACGTCTTCTACGAGCTCTGGTCAGTCATCACTCATTCATATTTCATATATATATATACACACACACTCATTCACATTAATCGATTGAAAATTCTGTTATTTACCTTTGTAAAAACCCTAGCATTCAACAATGGTTCGAGTACTGTTCAAATGGGAAGAAGAGAATTTGATGTTTGAAATTGTTGATTTTAATTAACATCTTCCATATTACTCATTCAAAGATTACATCTTCCATATATTTGAAATTGTTGATTTTGGTTTAGTATTTGATGTTTCTTCGGATTTGGATAACGACTATAGAAGAATACTACTCTGACCTTAATTAACCATACCTAAACTGGAGTTTCTAAATTTGAAGGACCAAATATTATCTTTGCTACAACTGTAAATGCCCATAATACAAATGACCTTTGCCTTCTCCTTGTTTATTGACTGGTCTCACATGTGGTTCTTAAAACGAATACAACTGGCCACTAATCGTGGTCGTTAAATTTTGCTGTGATAATAGGCAAAATCATTGTCAATTTCATCACGTCATGACATGTCAAAACTGAGATAATTGCCTTAGTAGTTACCACCTGAAAGTATCTATGTTTCTCCCCTAAATGTTTAAGCATTTGGTTCTCAATTGTTTTCTTTATAACAAGATAAGGTTTTAATTTTTTACACCAAAATCAGATGTGACCCAAACCAATTGTCGACAAAATGAAACAGGGACCTACTTGAATGAGGAGGGTACTAGATTTTATCATCACATCATGACTTCTTGTTCTTGAATCCTCTGTAAATATTATACTACATTATTCATGAATGGAGCACAAGAATTACACAAGCCCAAACAGGAATGTTAATCTGAAAGCTATATTATCAAGATAAACCAATATTTTTTTTTTTTTAATATTCTTCAGAAATAGTATGTACAAGCAGACAATTAAACTTAAATGTTCAAATTAAGTTTATTTTATATAGTCAACTTCGTCAAATTGTGTACCCATATTAATCTTTATCATGATTTCAGGCAGTTAAGATGGATGTAACTAAAACCAATAATTGTAGACAATCAATAAACAAATAGAACCTAAATAACAAATATGAATAGGCCAATAAAGAAATTGCCATAAGCAGGAATTTCTAGATATTTATTGAAGCAGTATTCTGAAGCAATACACAATTGCTAGTGTAGATCCAATATTTTAGCAGTTACAGATGCTGCTTCAATCATAATCATCTCAATACATGCTGATACAGTTCAATATAAGGAAAAATGAGTTGTTAAGGTTCATCTTCACCTTCATCATCATCCCTCTCAACATCATCATCATCACCATCATCAAAATTGGAGTAGTTACTCATAGAACTACCCTTTAAGTGTTGGAATTGATGGATAACATCATTTGCATCAGAAGGTATTTAAATAGTATTTTATTTTATATATAGTATTTTCATGCATGATATGCGAATCATGATAAAATAATCATAACCCTTAAATTACACTTAAAATAAAACACCACACACTAATCAAGATAATCCAAAGATCAGGCAAATCTTTCATGAAAAAATTTTCATCATCCCTGCCTTTTCTCTATATATATACTCGGTTGGCCCTGTCAACATATATATATATATGACATTTTCCGCGTTAACGAACCCCAGAGAGAGAGAGAGAGAGGAGACTCTCGTGAGAAAAGCAAAGCTGTCGTAATTTGAATTTGTCCAAATTCCCCAAATTCAGGTCAGATCTATGTCTGAATGCTCTCTTCGGTGTGTATATATATATATGTATATATGAATGTAACGCCCTCAAAATAACAACATAAAACCCAACGATATAGACATGCATTTATATGTATGAAAGATCCACATTCTTCCATTAACAGAGTTTCACTACAAAATGTATTACATGTTAACAACAAAAGCAAATGCCCTAAGGGCTTACAGCTTTCCAAGTTAACACTTGGTTACAAAAGTAGAGTGCTAACTCATTTACACATTAAGCCCTTGGCTTGAATTTACATGTAATAAATCAAAGAAAGACAACAAAAAGTCTTCCCGCCTCTAGCCTCCCAAGCTATGTCCTTGGAGGTGGCATGCTACCTGTACCTGAAAATGATGTTCCCATATAGGGTGAGCCACAGCCCAGTAGAAATACACTAAACCAACTATGAACAATGACTAAAAGATTAGCAGTTGATAGATGGCTAACACCGAGACATCCACTTATATCACATTTCGATTACATGACTTACAAGTCTATGTTATCTTTCACTTTCCATTTTCGACAGATAGGTACATTAGCTATGTCATCACATTAACCGATAAGCATATGAGCTGTATCAACGTCTCAGCAGATAAGTATAAGAACTATATCACACAATAAACGATGAGCATAGGAGCTATATCCACTCTTCTCTAGACAAGCAAATGAGCTATATCTATACTTCTCAAAGATAAGCATATGAGCTGTATCTTCACTTCTTTAGACAAGCATATGAGCTGTATCTACGGAGTACATCCCCCATCTCCTCCCAACACTATCCGGTTTAGAGGTACATCCCCCATCTTCCCCTAAACCGCGGAGTACATCCCTCATCTCCTCCTCTACACAAAGTGCATATAAACACATATGTTCTATACACAATCAATCAATACATAAAATTAATGTATTCTATCAACCGTCATACTCTATGACACATTCCATTGATTAGTTTCAATTTGCCTAATCATCATGCATTGTCTACAACAATCAAGACTATCCTCCACCGATAGCCCAAAGCAGTTATTTCTATACCGAAAATAAATGCACAAAATGGATATTAAATCAACATTTCAATTCGGTGAGTAATAAGTAATTCAACTACACCCCTTTTTCCCATGTACTTCCAATCTCAACATTTTCAACCCAATTCCTCATTTCTCACAATTAATTATTCAAATTAATCTATCAATGTAATTAGGGCATTTTTCCATAATTAACATTTCAACCCTTATGGTTCCATTTTTCATCAATAACTCCACATTAATCTCATTTCTCAATACTAAACATGCATATAGGTTTATTTTAAATAAAACCCCAACTTTTATAAAATTACATAAAAGCCCCAAACTTTCTCGAAATTAGAAGACAACTTCCAACACATCAAGATGCTAAAATTTAAAGACAAAATCCATAAAGAGGAGTAGGATATCCCTACCTCAAAGTTGGAGCTCAAATGGATAAGAGACCAAAATCAAAACGCTCCAAACACCAAACTTTTTGGATCAAAACGACGCCCCCGACGATCAACCCAACCTATACAAAGGCCGAAGGGAAGAAGAACACTCTACCTAGATCAAACCCTAGAGAGAAGTTATGGTTTTAGAGTGAGAAGCTCTGAAAATGGCGTTTTGGAAAAGTAGGAGAGAGAAGGAAAAGTGAAAAGTGATTTAAAATGCCCAGCCACTCTCAGTTATCTGACAGTCCGCGAAGCGTAAAACACCGCCGAGCGTCTGCACATAAAACATGGTCCGCCGAAGCAACAAATAAGGTCCGCTCGAGCGCCAAGAAACAAAAATAAAGTTCGTCCGCTCGAGCGTGAAATACATCGAATAACATCCATTGAGCTACTTCTAACATGCCAGGATCTCAACATCACACTAAGTAAATATTATACAGACAGTTTACATCCACATGCCTCGACTCAACCCCACAAATAGGCACATAACAAATATAATAATGAAGAAGGAATTATTTATAATCAACCCAAAAATAGACATCTAATGCATAAATTGAAACTCGGCAAAACTTTACAAAACGAACGGCTTCAGGTGGTGCCTGGACGCCTCAAGGTTGACAAGAGGAACACAAGCTTTAAAGGTTGGGACTGAACTCCCGATTGGCTACCTACAGAAACAGACAGACAAAATACAGAATGAGCGAACTCAGTGAATAATAGTACATAAATATTGTGATATTTAACCTGACTAATCAAAACATATAGTTGCAGATACATATTATTAACTACATTCCGTGATTAATTCCAAAACAGCCATAGGCCTACAGATGCAGAACGACTAGAGGTCCAGGGATCGGCAATGTATGAAATAACCAAGTAGCAGAACTACTTGAAATAACAAAACGCATAAGCGTGGGTAATGTAACGCATATAGCGTAGTAGTCCGCGAAGATCTGACGCATATAGTGTAATCACAGAAGGTACAGAACGCATATAACGTAGTCACAGAAGATACAGAGCGCATATGGCGTAGTCACGGATGTATACGCATATGGCGAGTAAGGTATGCACGAACGCATATAACGTAGTCACGGAGTAACGCATAAGCATGATAGCGAAAATATGTGTATGGACTCAAGAGGGTGGCTCCACCAAAGTGTAGCACTCGCCGTACACTTTGTTCCATACCGTAAAATATTAGAACGACCTAACGGTCGTAAATATCATAACCATAATCTTATCGTAAATGAGTCTTATGCATTTCGATTCCAAACCATTTTCGTAATCATTTTCATAATTATTTCCATATTCAGATTTTGCATAAGATCATATGTGGTACACCCATTAGCCATCGGATCAAGTAGGTCCAAGACCACAATGTAGGTCCAAGACCACAAGTAGGTCCAAAGACCACAACAGTAGGTCCAAGACCACAATGTAGGTCCAAAGACCACAAAGCTGATACCAACAGCCACGGTATTGTTACCCCCGGGCGAGGGCCATCCGGACTAAGGGTGCCACAAATTCTTTTTAGAAAACTGAACATTCGTTCGTTCATTACCAACATATCATAGCTTTTCAAAAATCAATCATTTTATCATGGTATCGAAAATACATAACATAAGTTTAACAAAACGTTGTTGATAATCATAACACAAGACAAAGATAGTATATAGCTTGCACGCTTTCGTAAATACATACGTACTACAATTACGTAATGTATATAGATACCATAACATCAACAGTGGAATAACTTATAAACCAACTTTACGGTGTTAATAGTGTATGCAATTAGATATCTGAAGTATGGGTAATTGTAGGATGGTATATTGACAATAATCAATAGCCATAACTCAAAATACGAGTAGGTTCGTAATCATACCGATGTGTGCTAACTCTTTCAATGTTCACATCAATTCTCAATCAACAAACACGTTACCATATTAGCTCACGAAAAATAGAATGCTGTTAACAATATTCTTAATGGTAAACAAGGCATATTTGTACATTTGTGGTACTATTACTCACAGTGGTTAGATGCTAGGTCCGCCCCTGTAGTTAACCCTACACAAGTCAATTCAACAACATTTAACACAACCCAACATAATCAACATAACCTCACATAATCATCTCCAATTAATATAATCCACACTATTTAGCGTTATTTAACTCAATACCACCAAATATAATTCCACATAATTCTATTTAAATTGCTAAGGCCCAATTCAACATTCCAAAGCCAAGTTTACCTCATCCACATTATCAACAAACCTTTCTTCCCAATTTCCTTTCTCATTAAAACATAATTCACAATACTCAAACAAAGTTCATTCGTAAATTTTAAACATAATTTCCAAGTATCACTAAATTCCAATTAAACTTGTATATACCTAATTCAATATCCCAATTTCATTATTCTACTTTCGATTTGGACCAACTCTTTGGTTATCATCCTTAATCAACCTAGGGTTCCAAGAAAATATTGAAATTTCAAGAAATAATTAACTTATTAACCCAACACTTTATATTCTAATTTTTCCATTGATTAAACATCTAGGATTCATAATTCATCATTTAAAACCATCAATTGGCCCTCCATGCTTCAAATCCGAAATTCCCAAATCTTATAAGTTACTCTATTTGCTCCAAAAATGCAATTTATACATTAATACAATGGAACTACTACCACTCTAGCTCTTAATGTAAATCTTGAAGAATATTAGAACCCCACGAAGAATCAACAAAGGAGCAAGCTTGAGAAGAAACCTTCAAATCCATGTTCTAATCGGTTCAAAGCATTGATCTTTTCTTATTCTTCATCCTTGATGTCCAAACCATGGTGGATTGTTGTTCAAAATAGAGGGAATCAAGGGTTTGAGGCTAGGGTTTCGGAGGGTTTCAGACTTAGAAGAAGAGAAAAGAAGAGAGGGGAAAGAAAATGTGGAAAAAGATCTCAAAATCCCGTTTTTAGAGCTGCTGTCCCGTAATTCCTGCTCGAGCGTCCATATTCCCGCTCGAGCGGACCTGTTCCAGCACAGATTCCAAAACTTCAAATAGGTGTAACTCTCCCATCCGGACTCCGTTTTAGGTCGTTCTTGTGTTCAAATTGAAGCCCCGGAAATAAGCTTTCCAATGGTTCTAACCTCGCATCCATATTCAAAGTGGGGAAAAAGAAAAGGGCAAATGAGTGACGGTTGGTCGCAAACAAATTATTCAAAATAAAGTTTTTGATCCAATCTTACTCTACCATCATATTATCATCTCAATTAATATCCCAAAATAAGGTAAGGACATTTCAAATACACTAAGAAGAACATAAAAAAATGAGTCCACATGCTTCAGAATCAAACTTACCCAGCGACTACTGAAGGCGTAACCTTTTCGGCCAAGACCAGCAAACTCGCCCGCCCGAGCGTAACCTCCCCCGCCCGAGCGGAGAACCACAACTCCCAGAATCTCAGGCCGTCTGAAAAATTGCTGGAAACCCCAAAAGTCCGCTCGAGCGGAGGGAAGAATTCTGGGTCGTCACATACCCTACCCTGAATGAGGATTGGATTGGGCTTGGCTTGGGGTTTTAAACTTCGTCCGCCCATTGGCTTGTCCGCACAGCCCGTTGGCCCGGCCCATGTGCTGTCAAAAATATGAAAAACAAAACATGAAAAAGCTTGAAAATGTAGGGCTTAACTTCGGTTCGTTGGGCTAAGCTTGCCAACCCCACCAGTTGGTCCATGAGAGGTGGTCTATTGGCTTGCCTGGTTGCCCGTCTAGGGCAAGCCTGTTGGGTATGGCTTGACCCTAAGCTTGCCCTGGAAAAAAAAAAGCCCACTAGGCTTAGCTCGCAAGTTTGGGCTCCATTTTTGTGGCCCGTCCTGATGCCAATCCTCAAGGGTACCCAAGAGCCTTTATATTGACAAGGCCATGCCTTTTGGTACCAAATGATACAAATCACTTAGGTAGAACTCACAATTGAAAACCCATAGCCCAAGAGGCTTAGATTTATAGGGTGGAACCTTTTTGCTTCGAAGTGGTATTTTAATATGGAACTATGCATATATATATATCTAATATTTGTGTTGCCCTTTTTTTTATATATAATATAATGTTTGTGTGTATGTATGATGTATAACATTTATGACTTTACAAAATTCTTACTTCCTATACCATATGAACAAATAAGAAGCAGCATTTTGGGAGAAAAGAAATTGGATGCGAAGAGTCATTTGTAATTGGTAAATAAAATTGGAAAGATGTCTTTGTAGCTGAGTGATAAGGTTCTAGCGGAATTGTGTTAAACAATTCAAATGGCCAAGGTATTTGTTTGGTGAGAGAGTCAAGGTAGTCTCTCGTGAAGTTGTGATAGAGTGGCAATAGAGAGAATCGCCAAGTAAATTGCCTCTCAGAGCAAAAATTTGCAACAGTCGATACAAGCCGAGAAAGAGCCCCATGCGGTCGAGGAGCAAATTTTGGTGTTGTCCATCGAAATGGTCCTGTTGGAAAAGCATTAACCAAAGTCGACAATTAGTTTCATTAATAATCAAGGGGATTTTTAAGCTCTTCTCAAGGGCATTCCGTTCACCACATTGCACCTTCGTGAAGTCAAATTTTCATTATAATTTTCAGGTTTAGCTGCCATAAAATAGCCAGAAATGGCCTGCTATTTGATCTGCCATTGTCAAACTTTGACAAGAGAAAAAAAAAATTCTCTCTACACGAGCTTTCTCTCTCTCTCTCTCTTTCTCTCTCATGATGGGGCTTACAATTGACATTTTTATTGGATATTTTGTGAGGAAAATAGAAGAAATGACATTTGCACCATTAGAGTAAGATTGCCAAATTATAACATTTTGGTACTGTGGCTTGCCAAAATATGGTACTCTAGCATGCTAAAATGGCAAACACCTATGAATTCTGTCACACAGTGTGTTAGTGTCTTTGTTTTTTTGTTGATGCGTGTGATCATCCTTCTTTCCCCTTCCATATCTCCTTTTGTGCATCTTTTGGAAATGAATGCATTTAGCATGCTTGCATGGGCCTGTCAAAATTGTTTGATGCATTTGCTTGTACACCAGTATAGCAACCAGAAAAAAAAGGATACATTTAGTGACGCACAGACATAACTTACAAGTATGTGTGTGTGCGCAGAGTTATGCTTGCCCCATAGTTATCATATTTCAACTTCATACTTCACGGCATTTTCATGTATCTGTATTGTACATTGTTTTGTTTTATCAATTTGTTGGTTAAGATCTTATATTTGGATTCTGTATATTGATAGGCCCTGTTGCTGAGGACATGTTTCATTGGCAAGCAACAATAATGGGTCTAGCTGATAGTCCTTATGCAGGTGGAGTTTTTCTTGTTACTATTCATTTCCCTCGACACCCATTTAAACCCCTAAGGTATGGTAAAAATTCCAATTTCAAATTCTTTTATATTGTAGTCATTGGTGTGCTTTATAGCAGGTCCCATGTTGTGTCATACTTTCGAAAAGTCTCTTCATTATTTCTTGGCCTTTTGGGAATATTAAGCTAAGTAATTATTTTTATTTTATTTTTAAATGGATCTTTTCATTACAATTGTGTAGACCTATGAACGATGATAGATCTGTACTTGGTTAAGAAATTCTAATTAGCATACTTTGGGATGGCTCCTTTGGATATCCAACAATGTGAAATTTTATCCTTTTGAGTTCAAGAACTATTTAAATGCCATTATCAAGGAATCAACATTTAATCTATTTTATTATTTCAACACTCATACTTAAGTCTCACCAGTTCTTTTTTGGCGTGGGAGCTTTTGCTCTAATATCGTTACATTGATGCCACTCTGCCATGGGAGAGAGTAATATAATATCGAATTGCCGGTAACACGAGGATGTGAAATAGCTATACAAGAGAAAAAATTAAACAAAATAAAATACTATATATAAGAGAAGAAACACAACGAGGCTTGGGATTCGCATATCATGCAATCTATAATTATTCTGTTTGTCAGGTATTTGTGCTAAATTTAATTGAATTACTTGATGCAGGTTTTGGTTGTAGGTGGTGGTGATGGTGGAGTTCTTAGGGAAATCTCTCGCCACAATACTGTTATATAATTCCGAACGCCATAATTAAGTGATCCCATAGTTAAGTTTGAAGTTGCTCTTAAGGTAATTGAAAGTCTTGTTGCAAATCACTGATATGCCATAGAGATAGGTCACTGACATAGTTTTATTTTGATTATTTTAAGCTAAACTAACACATTTAAGTGCATTAAATTTTCAAGTCAAGTTTGATATATGTTTTTGCAGATTTTGTTGAGGGAATAGTTGATATGATCGAGCGGTTGATGTTGGGAGCCAAAGATTATGTTGCTCTTCTTTTTTTTCTTTTTTTTTTTGAAGACTTGAATTTTTTAGTACAGTGTATTTAAAGATGGTTAATGGATAATGTCAATTATAAATTTAATTAATTTGTTAATTTTGTTATTTTTCATTTACAAAAAATTGTTTGGTGCTTGTAATTGATTTTTTTGTTGTAGCAAACCCATATATGATTTTTTTTAATAAATAATTATTTGCAACAGTAAAACAATGGTCGCTAAAAGTGTTTTTTATTTTTTTATTTTTTTTTTGCGACGGCAAAATAGTCGTCATAAAAAGTCTTTTATAACCCCATGTGCGGTCAAGATAGGCCGTAAAAAGTCTTTATGATCAGTATTTTTATTATTTGCGACGGCATGTGGCGGTCGCAAAAAGTATTTTTTTTAGTAGTGAATGTTATTAATCACACTTAAAAGATGTGATGTAAATATTTTTAATCACACTTAAAATGTGTGATCTAAATGTTATTAATCACACTTCAAAAGATCACACTTAAAAGGTATGATCTAAATACTTTTAATCACACTTAAAAGGTGTGATCAAAATATTTTTAATCACACTTAAAAAGTGTGATTAAAAATGACCACTTTTAATCACACTCCCAAAGATCACACTTTAATAAAACTTAAAAGGTGTGATTAAATAACATACATCACACAAAAAAAGTGTGATTTTTATCTGTTTTTGTAGTAGTGACTATGAACCTGCATTACTCTTTCTCTCTCACAGAGATTATGAAGCTTATGTAAACTTAGCACACCATCCACAATACAATGAACCTGCATCTCTCTCTCTCTCTCTCTCTCTCTCTCTCTCTCTCTCTCTCTCAGAGATTAGGAAGCTGTACTGAATCTAGACAAAACAAAACCTTGAATTGCAATTCACAAAAGAAAAAAAAATCCAATCGAAAATGGCTCTGTTGTTCCATCGAGACAAAAAACCAAAAAACTACTGCAGAATTCATGTGTCCCATACATCCCATACCTATTCCCAATTTATGTCTTGTTAACATAGGTTCATATTGGGGAATATAAAAGTCCATATAACGAGTTTAAAGTGTTTGATTCATGATTTTTAGAAAATTCTATCACTTGTATTGTGTAAAAAATTTCAATCTTTATGCTTTAACAGCTTATTTTATGCTTGATCTGTTTGTTACTTTGTTAGTTGTTTTGCTTTGATTTTTGCTTTAGAAATCTATGGATATAGCTCTCTCTCTCTCTCTGTCTGGCTTGGCTGCTCTGTTTCTTTTTTTTTTTTTTAGTACTAAATTTTTTTGTTTTGCTCAATTGGGTTTTTTGGATAGGATCAATGATGATTGATAAAAAACTACTTTATCTATCTGTAATTCCCTTAAAGGGATTGAAGATATTCATATTATTCTGAGATCCATTTACTACTTGTTTTTGGTTCATTAGTTTTTGTGTTCTTTTTATGGAAGCTATGGATTTATATGAGCATCAATGATGAGTAACCTTTTGTTATCCTTGCACTTTGATTGCTAGTGAAGAAAACTATGGGGAATGTTGACTCTGAGATGCTTTTCATTTTTTCAATTTCTGTTTTCTCCTATTTTCTCTCTAGGTTTTGTTTTCAACTTCATTATTGTACCATTTCAAAGTAATAGCTTTTGTATGATGCTTTCATTTGATGATATGAACCACTCCAATGGCCAAACTAACATTAAAGAATACATTTTGAAAACCTTCAAATGTATACTTGTTTTAGTAAAACAATGTACATTTGAATGGTTCCCGTAGTATTATTATTTGGGTAAAACCTTCACCAAACACAATATAGCTTTGCAAATTGTAAGTAAACATTATTTCGTGCCCATTATAGCTTAGACAATTGCTAGAATTAATTTTTCACCAATTTTCTCAATTATTTATGACTAACTCCAAAATATCATAAATAATATTTTTTTATAAATATGTCTAACCAAAACTATTAGTCTATTAGCTATATTTATTGAGCCAAAACTATCAAAAATAAAATAAATAACTTGATATTTAATTTAATTGTGTTAAAATTTAACGATTTTTTATTATTATTTTAATTAAAAATAAAAATAATTAATTAGATTAAAAAAAATTAGAAAGTCTTAACCGTTAGAAAAAGTCTTCGACACTATTTGTCTGAAAGATATCTTGAAGTAATCATAAATTTATAGGTAGATAGCAATCTTGAAGTAATCATAAAGTTGTGGTAGCTAGATAGCGACCAAAGAAGACCTTAATGATTCGCCCAACTATCTGTCTAAAAAATATCTTGAAGTAATCATAAAGTTGTGGCTAGATAGCAAGTAGCAAGACTTTATGACTTCTGCCCAACTATCCGTCTAAAAAATAAGGTGATTTAGTCAAAATTCACTACTAATAAAATTTTAACATATTAAAGACGAGCATAAAAAAATTTTCTTAAAATGTCTAACACATATTATTATTATGATTATTAAAATATTAAATTTTAAAATAATACTGTAGATGTTAGTTTTTAAGAAAAATTAGTATTTTTTAAAATTCTTTCATAAAGATCTATCAAATAAAATACATATTGATTATAAAATTCTTTATAAAAAAATATATTACTGTCAAAATTGATTTAAACAGTAACATGTTACTCTGCTCACAGTTACTCTCACAGTAACATGTTACTTTATTTCACAATAATATGATACTCTAACAATATTGTCTAAGAAAAAAAAAATATTTTATTTTTTCCTTGCTCAATTATGTGTTTTCTCCTTAGGGAGTTTATGAAGCAAAATAAATTGAACTGTCTTTTTCACTTAATAATTGTCTAATGGAGGGATTTTGGCTAAATTTTCTTAAAATTTATACTAAATGATACAACCATGATGAGTATTTTGCGTTTCACCAAACAAGGGTCCAATTAAAGGATTTTGGCTAAATTTTCCCAATATACTCGGAAAAAAAAAAATAATCATAATCATATACAAAACAATTATTCTATGAACTCTTCGAAAAATTAAAATTACAAAAAAAAAATATAAAAAATTTACAAACAGAATTTTAATACATAAAATTTATGTTGAATGATACAACATAATGAGTATTTTACTTTGAAATAAAAGAGTTACACAAGACCACATTATTTTGTATATATATATTTTTTTGATATGAAAATTATGTTTACAATTACTCAAAACAATAATTGTCTTGCTCAATTAATTCAACGCATGTAGAATAAATTAGAAAAGTATGAGCATGCCTAGTCTGAACATTGTAGGCGATGAAAGTCCAAAGGAATCTGTAAATCTATAAACACAACCATAAATCAATTGTTGTCAGGAAGATAGAGAGGCAGAGGCAGAGAGAGGATGGAGCTTGAACACTTCAACCATGATCATCCCCTAATCCTCAAAACAGAGCACATGTATGATGATGATGGTTTTGTGAAAATTCCTTGCTACGCGTGTGAGCAACTAATAATCTCCTGTCAATCCTACTACGGTTGCAATCGTTGTTGGTTTTTCCTGCACAAATCATGTATTGAATTACCCAAGAAAATTACACATCCTTCTCATCTTAAACACCCCCTTACTCTCTTTCCAAACCCAGCTTATAATTACTCAAGAAGCATTTGTGATGTCTGTAGAGAAACCTACAATAGATTCATTTACCGTTGTTCCCCATGCGACTTCGATGTTGACTTGAAGTGTGTTTCGGTGAAGTATAGTATTCAACAGAGGATTGAGCACAAAAGTCATACACAACACCAGTTGATCTCTCTTCAAAAGCCAGCCATGTTCTTTTGTGATGTTTGCGGTACAAAACATGAAGGCACCTCCTATCTTTGTACCACTTGTGGGTTCTGGGTAAACCAGAATTGTGCTGATTCATTGCCTAGCACCATTAAACTCAATAACAACCCTCACCCTCACCCTCTCACCCTCATCTATTCTATTCCATTTGAAACTTGGCCGATCTACACAATCTGTAACAAGCGAGCGTACAGAAGAAATTGGGTTTATTATTGTTCCGACTCTAAATCTAAATATTTTGTCCATGTAAATTGTGCAACATCAGAAACTGAACGTTACATGTTGACCCTTTTTTCTTGCAACTCATTTTCTTTCATAATCCTCTTAAATGGTTCTATTTAAAATAAAAATAATAATAATTATGTTTCATCCTTGATTATGTGGTTTCAGAGAATGCAAACCAGAGTATAATCTTGTTGATTCGGGGATAACAGCATCAAATAACAAACTATCCAGGTTGACCTTCTTTTTTCCTTGGAACTCTTCTTTTAATTGTCTCATCAGTTCTTTCCTTATTATTTAATTACATTCAATTATTTTGGGTAAGTTACACTCACCTCGCATGAGGTTTCTAATAATTACAGGGGCCTCTCATATAGTTTCAATAATTACAGAAACCATTCTTATTTTTCAAACTATTATTAAGATTTCTCACCGTTAATCTTCTGTTAATTTATTTAACAGAATATGATGATATCATGCTGATGTCATGTATTATGAGTAAACAATTTTAAGATTGGCCTTATATATTCAAATAGTAAATTTCACTCACCTCCCTGATGTTTTACAAAAAATTAATAAAGACCCATACATCATTTTAATAATGTTAAACAAAATTATTAAATTCTATACAATATTTAAAAAAATTCTAAATTGTTAAGACAATCATATATATAATGGTAGAATAACCAAACATTACCTTATCTAAAAAAAAAAATAGCTAATAAATTGATCACCATTAAACCTTATATTAGATTAAATACAATCATTTATTTAAAAATTACGAAACAAAGTATAAAAGATGTTTTATTTTTTAAAAAGACCACCAATTTTATAAATAATTATATTAAGAAATTAGAGTTTGAATAAAAATTTAAAAATACATATAGGTATTTGATTTTTTTTCCATATGAAAAATACATATTTGGAGAAATTATCTATCTCTTTCCATTTTCTTTATTTTATTTCTTTCATTTTTCTTTCTGTTTATTTTCTCATTCATTTTTTCATAGCGTCACTGCAGCAAATAGTGTAACAACCCTCACTTTGACTTAGTCTTGCTTGCATGCATTGCTCTTTTGTATGATTTTGCCTTGCCGAGGTTGTAATCTGTTATCTTGTTTTGCTTTGCTTTGTCTATTTGATGCTTGCTTGAATTCGCACCTTGTCTAGAGTATAGCCGAGGTCAGCTTAGCATCGTTTACCTTTGAGCCCTTGCATTTAAGAACAGTTTTGAACCTTAGCCGACCTCCACCTTTAACCTGGCATATTGGCCGAGATGATTAACATCTGGGCCGAGGTGTGTATCGCCGAGGCCGAGGTGTGTATTATCTAGGCCGAGATGTTATCTTGAACCCAAGTGATCTTGTCCTGGAAGTGGTACAACCTAGACCGAGGTGTGGTACATCTAGGCCAAGGTGTGGCACAACTCAGTTGGGTGTTGTCCTTCCTAGCCGAGATCATTAGCCGAAGTCATTGTCCTTTGCTTGCCGAGGTCTTGTTATTGGCCGATGTCATTACTTTCATGGGAGTCCCTTGCCGCCTAGCTTGTTGAACACACTTTGTCGTGGACTTGTCTTTTCCATCGATCACCTTTTGAGTTAAGCCAACCCGGTAGCGCCACGTGTCCGAAGCGAAGGTTAAACCAAATGCAAGCTTAGAAGTGTATCATTTGTATCATATCTTGTGCTTGAAGAGAGAGAAGCTCTAGGAAGAGTTCTAGAGTGAGAAAGTAGAGTGCAAGCTTGATCCTTGGTGTTTGATCCGTTAGATTCGAGTATTGAGGTTAGAATCTTGATTAACTCTTCTTTGTTTCTATTGATCATCTAGCTACATTGCATGATTGATTATGTTTTGCATGCCATGCATCGATTCCAAGTTGGTTTTAGAAAGAGAAAGCTAGTGTTCATAAGTTCTTGTGAAAAGCCTCATTTGATCCGAAAGTTTGCAACAAGTTACATGCATTTGTGTTTGTTCTTGCATGGCCTTCTTGTATGGGTATCCAGGTCCATGGTTTTAAATTCATAACATGAAATCTCAGGTCTTATAATCATAAGTTATAATCCTTGCATTCATCTCCTTCTTGATCTTCATGTTCATGTTCTTCATGTTCTTGAGAGAGGAAAACCCAGTTTTTCCCGGCTCCATCTCTTTGAAAGTGGCCTGGGACACACCTCGGCGAGGTGTTGGACCTCGCCAAGACCCGGTTAGTGCCAGCTTGTTCCCGAGATGAGGGATGCTGTTTTGATTTGACTTAGCTTTAGTGGATGCCGAGATCATTTGTGTGCATGTGAAGTCTGTTTAAAAGTGCATTCAATGGACTTGCCATGTGTTTGTAGGACTTGGACTTACCTTGACGACGTCCCAAGAACTATGTGAGTGGTATTTTAATAAAGATATGTTATAGTGTTTTGATAAAAGCCTTATTTTGCCTTGTTTTGGAAAGTATTGTAGGCATGAATGTTATCCCTATTTTGTATACCAAGTGTTATATCTTGTTTTGATGACATTCTTGGAAGTCCGTGCGTGCTGGGGACTTTAAGCATTTGTGGCACTAGTCCGTATGTGCTAGGGGACTATAAGCATTTGTAGCACGAGTTTGGAAGTCCGTGCGTGCAGGGGACTATAAGCATTTGTGGCACAAGTCCTTAGTGTCCGGCGACTATAATGCAAGGACACCATTGTTTTGAGACCTCTCTTGTCTTGTCTTGCTTTGCCACTGACGGTTTACCGCGTGGGCTTGTTTGTCCGAGATGTCATCACTTGTATTATATTGATGTTAGTAAGCATCTCTTGAAGCTTTGAAAGATCTGATAGATGAACTTGATTTGTTTCATGTATTATTTGTTTAAAAGATCTCGGATATCATTCATGTAAACCCTTTATTACTTATGCCATTCATCGAGTGAGTATCCAAGCTCACCCTCTCTATATATATATGTAGGTGATGAGCAGGTCGGCGGTGATGCCTAGTTGTGCTTAGCCGACAAGTTTGGCCGATGTGTTTTTGGATTCATGTTTTGCAGCATCTTGAAGATTATGCTTCTTGGTTATTTTATTGTATTTTGTGTTTAATGGCTGAGAAGCCTTTTGATCAAGATGTAATTTTTGTACGTCATTATTTTGTATTAAAGCTACTATAAGATGTTTGCCATCTCATTTAACTCAAGCACGGCTCTTATGGACTACTTTACTTTTGATTATTGCTTCCGCATTTGTAAGCCCCATATGTTTACTCTGATTCGTGTGTGTATTCTTGTAAGTGGCCTTCGGTAATCTCGAATTACTGGCCACCATGGCACCATTCTACTAGGGGCGGGATGGGGTCGTGACAGATTGGTATCGAGCACAAGTTTCATGTAATCGTTATTCACACACTTGAGTCCTGAGCATAGGAATTTCCCTTAGACTTGATACAAGGATTGCATCACATTGCTTGTTACTTGACAATGTGTGCATCATCTCGGCATAACTACTTGTTGCTAGCATACATGCTTTGTTGTGCATTTTGTTTTAAAGTCACATTTTGCATACTCATAGCACTATGAGGAGAGGAGACCACCAGTTGGCGAGATCGATCCGAAGAGATTGGACCGATTAGAAAGGCTAGTAGAAGGGTTAACTCGGGAGTTGAGACAAGTGAGACAACAGAATGCTAGTGCTACAACTACCCGGGCGAAACAGACTAATGGCCGACGTGCGATCCGCCCCACCTCCTCCAATTGCCTCAAGTACCTCCACAGCCGGCCTTGTATGGAGAGGAACCCCGACTTTGATTAAGGAGTTCAAGAAGATGAACCCGCCGAGATTCCAAGGGGCATAGAGCCGATGAAAGCGAAGCATGGGTCCTAGGAATGGAGAAGCTATTTGAGATCTTTCCCAGACAGATGTCTGAAGGTGCTGGCGCATTCACGTTGGACGGCAGCTTCGAAGATGGTGGATCTTGACAGAAGAAAATCTGATTTAACTTGGGCCAAATTTTTGGAGCTATTTTATAACAAGCACTTTCCCATTAGTGTACGAGACCGTAAGACCACGGAGTTCGGACTTTGATACAAGGGAACAAAAGCGATGGCGAATCTGACCGAAGCTTTCACGAATTGGCGAGGTACGCCTCATATGATCGATGATGAGTATAGGAAAGCCGGGAAGTTTGAAAGCGGTTTCGCGGACCGATCTGAGATAGAGTCAACATGCACAACATGCCGACTTATGCAGAGTTTTGGACAAGGCTATCCTTGCGAAGCTAATCAACCGTATCGAGAATCTGAGGAGAATCGAGAAAAGAGACAGACTATGATAACCGGAGTTCCGTTCAACTCAAGAAGAAAACAAATGTTGGCAGCTCCAGCAACTCGAACCAGGAAGGTAGTACTAAGCCGATGTGTGCAAGTTGTGGGAGGCCGATTCGGAGTTTGGTTAGGCGTCGGCGCTTGTTTTGAATGTGGAGAAATGGGTCACCGTGTGAAGGATTGTCCGAAGTCAAGAACCGATGATGGTAAGAAAAGTGGGAGCACCTCGGGCTCTGCGTGGAAGCAACGTTGGAAGGACATGACGAGGCAGGCGAGAGTTTTGCGTTGGTGCGGAGACACCTGAATCTTTGAGACAGTAGTATCGGTATACTCCCAATCTGCTCTCAAGATGCATACATATTGATAGATTCGGTTCTACGCATTCATTCGTATCCGCCAAGTTTGCCGAGAAATTGAATAGACAACAAGAACCTCTTGATTATGTGTTATATGTGTGCCTCCATCTGGAGAACCATGATTGTTGCATCTATCTATAAGGCGTGTGTTATTGTGATTGAGGGTGTAGAACTATTAATTGATTTGTTGTCGTTAAACATGACCCACTTTGGCCATATTAGGAATGGATTGGTTAGTAAAGAATTATGCATCAATTAATTGTGTTTGAAGAGTGTCACATTGAGACCCCAGACCAAGCCGAGGTTATTTTCGAGGTAAAGGGTAGTACCCCACCATACTTGATTTCGTCCATTAAGGCCTGTAAGCTAATTGAGAAAGGGTGCCATGGCTACTTGTGTAGTATATTGAGTGATCGAGAATGGAAATGTTGATTTAGCCGACATCCCGGTTGTTAGTGAATTCCCGACATCTTTCCGAATGATTTGCGGCCACTTAGTCGATAGAGAAATAGAGTTCTTGTGGACATTGTGTCAGAACACACCGATCTCCAAGACACCCTATAGAATGGCCCCAAATGAGCTTAAGGAACTAAAGGTACAACTACAGAATTATTAGATAAAGGTTTTGTTAGGCCGAGCGCTTCACCGTGGGAGCGCCATCTTGTTTGTTAAGAAAAAGGATGGTACACTCGCCTTTGCATTGACTACGAGAGAACTTAACAAGGTAACTATTAAGAACAAGTATCCGTTGCCTAGGATTGATGATTTGCTAGATCAACTACAAGGAGCAAGAGTCTTTTCCAAGATTGACCTTAGGTCGGGCTACCACCGATTGAAGGTTAAAAGCGAAGATATTGAGAAGAGCGCCTTTTCGAACAAGATATGGCCACTATGAGTTTCTAGTAATGCCATTTGGAGTGACTAATGCGCCATGAAAGATTCATGGACTTAATGAATAGAGTCTTCAAGCCGCACCTAGATGAATTTGTGGTTGTTTTTATTGATGACATATTGATCTACTCCAAGAGTACAGCCGAGCATGAGAGTCATCTCGAGACTTGCTCTCTGAGACCTTGAGGGACAGAAGTCTGTATGCTAAGTTGAGTAAGTGTGAGTTTTGGCTTTCCAATATTTCATTTTGGGACATGTGATTAATGAAGAAGGTATCTCTGTTGATCCCAAAGAAGATTGAAGCCGTGGTAAATTGGCCAACGCCGACCAATGTGTCCGAGGTTCGTGATTTTCTAGGTTTGGCGAGTTATTACAGGAAGTTTGTAAAGACTTTTCAAGGATTGCGGTGCCATTGACGCAGATTAACTCGAAGGAGTGACATATGAATGGACCAAAGATAGAGAATCGCCTTCCAGAGTTGAAGACGAGGTTAATTCTGACACAGTTCTTGTACTCCCATCAAGTAATGAAGAATTTGATTCTGATGATGCTTCACATAAGGGTTTGGGTTGTGTATTAATGCAAGGGGGCAAGGTCATAGCATATGCATCTCGCCATTAAAACCTCATGAGAAGAATTATCCTACCCATGATTTGGAGCTAGCAGTGGTGTTTGCTTTAAAGATTTGGCGTCATTACTTGTATGGAGCTTCTTGCCAAGTTTTCACGGATCATAAGAGTTTGAAGTACTTATTCACTCGGAAGGAACTAAATTTGAGGCAAAGAAGATGGTGGAATTGTTGAAGGACTACGACATGCGATTCAAGTACCACCGCAAAGCCAACTCGATGGCCGATGCATTAGCGAGAAGTCATTGGGAAGTTTGGCGTGTTTAGCCATAATCTCGCAGAGCCACCATCATTGAAGAAGTAAAGCAAAGCAAATGGAGGATAAATTCACAAGCGAGATAGCGACGAGATTATCACCGGGCGAGGTCGGGTTACACCTTTGATAATGGAGTGCTTAAGTTTGGAGGAAGGTTATGCGTAAGCGTCCTCGAGTTGAAAAGAAAGATTTTACAAGAGTCCCATGGTTCGAAATTGCTGTTCATCCAGAAACACTAAGATGTATCACGATGTAAAGCGAGACCTTTTGGTGGCCAAACATGAAGAGAGAGATAGCGAGTTTGTATCCCAATGCCTACAATGTCAACAAGTGAAAGCGAACATCGAGAGACCAGCGGACTTCTTCAACCTTTGTCAATTCTGAATGGAAATGGGAACACATCTCCATGGATTTTGTGATTGGTTTGCGAGGACGCAGAAGGGAATGGATTCGATTTGGGTCATAATCGATTAACTAAGTCGACATTTCTTGCTGTTCGGACTACATTCAATCTTGCCAACTAGCTGTATTGTATATGAATGAAATTGTGAGACTTCATGGAGTGCCGGTGTCCATTGTTTCAGACCGAGATCCGAAGTTTGTTTGTAGATTTTGGCAGAGTTTACAAAGAGCCTTGGGAACCGAATTGAAGTTCAGCACAGCTTTTCACCCCCAAACCGATGGGCAAACAGAAAGGACAATTCAGACACTAGAAGATATGCTCAGGCTATGTGTATTAGATTTCCAGGGAAGTTGGGAGCACATTTACCATTAATGGAATTTGCTTACAACAACAGTTATCAAGCTAGCATTGGCATGGCACCGTACGAAGCTTTGTATGGAAGGAAGTGTAGATCGCCGATATGTTGGACCGAAGTAGGAGATAAAGTTTTGATCGGCCGAACTGATTCAAGTGACAACCGAGAAGATTAAGCTTATCCGACAGAGGATCGAGCGCCAGAGTCGGCAAAGAGCTATCTTGAGCCGTGAGAAGAAGAGAATTGAGTTTGAAATTGGGGACCATGTATTCACGAAAATTTCGCCAACAAAAGGAATTTCAGTTGGGAAGAAAGGTAAGTTAGCACCTCGTTACATCGGGCCATTTGAAATTCTTGAGAAGATTAACACATTGCTTCTGACTTGCTCTACCACCGAATTGAGTCAAGTGCACAATGTGTTTCACATCTCGATGTTGAGAAAGTATATTCGGATCCCCGCATGTGATTAGTCATTTTGGGATTGTGGTTGATGAAGAATTAAGCTATGAAGAGAAGCCGAGAATTCTTGACAGACAAGTGAAACAGTAAGGAACAAATCTATAGTGATGGTGAAAATTGAGTGGAAGGAACACTTGGCAAGGATGCCGTGGGAAATGGAAGAAGAGATGAAAGTTCGATATCTGAATTGTTTTCAGATCAAGGTAACTTAAGTTTGGGGACCAAACTTCTTTAAGGGGTAGGATGTAACAACCCTCACTTTGACTTAGTCTTGCTTGCATGCATTGCTCTTTTGTATGATTTTGCCTTGCCGAGGTTGTAATGTTATCTTGTTTTGCTTTGCTTTGTCTATTTGATGCTTGCTTGAATTCGCACCTTGTCTAGAGTATAGCCGAGGTCACTTAGCATCGTTACCTTTGAGCCCTTGCATTTAAGAACATTTGAACCTTAGCCGACCTCCACCTTTAACTCGGCATATTGGCGAGATGATTAACATCTGGGAGGTGTGTATCGCCGAGGCGAGGTGTGTATTATCTAGGCCGAGATGTTATCTTGAACCCAAGTGATCTTGTCGAAGTGGTACAACCTAGACCGAGGTGTGGTACATCTAGGCCAAGGTGTGGCACTTCAGTTGGGTGTTGTCCTTCCTAGCCGAGATCATTAGCGAAGTCATTGTCCTTTGCTTGCGAGGTCTTGTTATTGGCGATGTCATTACTCGCCGAGTCCCTTGCCCTAGCTTGTTGAACACACTTTGTCGGGACTTGTCTTTTCCATCGATCACCTTTTGAGTTAAGCCAACCCGGTAGCGCCACGTGTCCGGCGAAGGTTAAACCAAACGGCAAGCTTAGAAGTGTATCATTTGTATCATATCTTGTGCTTGAAGAGAAAGCTCTAGGAAGAGTTCTAGAGTGAGAAAGTAGAGTGCAAGCTTGATCCTTGGTGTTTGATCCGTTAGATTCGAGTATTGAGGTTAGAATCTTGATTAACTCTTCTTTTTCTATTGATCATCTAGCTACATTGCATGATTGATTATGTTTTGCATGCCATGCATCGATTCCAAGTTGGTTTTAGAAAGAAAGCTAGTGTTCATAAGTTCTTGTGAAAAGCCTCATTTGATCCGAAAAGTTTGCAACAAGTTACATGCATTTGTGTTTGTTCTTGCATGGCCTTCTTGTATGGGTATCCGGTCCATGGTTTTAAATTCATAACATGAAATCTCGTCTTATAATCATAAGTTATAATCCTTGCATTCATCTCCTTCTTGATCTTCATGTTCATGTTCTTCATGTTCTTGGCGAGAGGAAAACCAGATTTTCCCGGCTCCATCTCTTTGAAAGTGGCCTGGGGACTGACACCTCGGCGAGAGGTGTTGGACCTCGGCCAAGACTCGTTAGTGCCAGCTTGTTCCCGAGATGAGGACGATTACTGTTTTGATTTGACTTAGCTTTAGTGGATGCCGAGATCATTTGTGTGCATGTGAAGTCTGTTTAAAAGTGCATTCAATGGACTTGCCATGTGTTTGTAGGACTTGGACTTACCTTGGCCGACGTCTGAAGAACTATGTGAGTGGTATTTTAATAAAGATATGTTATAGTGTTTTGATAAAAGCCTTATTTTGCCTTGTTTTGGAAAGTATTGTAGGCATGAATGTTATCCTATTTTGTATACCAAGTGTTATATCTTGTTTTGATGACATTCTTGGAAGTCCGTGCGTGCTGGGGACTTTAAGCATTTGTGGCACTAGTCCGTATGTGCTAGGGGACTATAAGCATTTGTAGCACGAGTTTGGAAGTCCGTGACGTGCGGGGACTATAAGCATTTGTGGCACAAGTCCTTAGTGTCCTGGGACTATAATGCAACGACACCATTGTTTTGAGATCTCTCTTGTCTTGTCTTGCTTTGCCAGCGGTTTACCGCGTGGGCTTGTTTGTCCGAGATGTCATCACTTGTATTATATTGATGTTAGTAAGCATCTCTTGAAGCTTTGAAAGATCTGATAGATGAACTTGATTTGTTTCATGTATTATTTGTTTAAAAGATCTCGGATATCATTCATGTAAACCCTTTATTACTTATGCCATTCACTGAGTATCCAAGCTCACCCTCTCTATATATATGTAGGTGATGAGCAGGTCGGCGGTGATGCCTAGTTGTGCTTAGCCGACAAGTTTGGCCGATGTGTTTTTGGATTCATGTTTTGCAGCATCTTGAAGATTATGCTTCTTGGTTATTTTATTGTATTTTGTGTTTAATGGCTGAGAAGCCTTTTGATCAAGATGTAATGTGTGTACGTCATTATTTTGTATTAAAGCTACTATAAGATGTTTGCCATCTCATTTAACTCAAGCACGGCTCTTATGGACTACTTTACTTTTGATTATTGCTTCCGCATTTGTAAGCCCCATATGTTTACTCTGATTTGTGTGTGTTTTCTTGTAAGTGGCCTTTGGTAATCCCGAATTACTGGCCATCATGGCACCATTCTACTAGGGGCGGAATGGGGTCGTGACAAATAGCAACACCATATAATTTTTATTATTATTATTATTATTATTATTATTATTATTATTATTATTATTATTATTATTATTATTATTTGTTCTCTTCTCTATGTTTTTGTCTCAAATTTTTTTCATGATTTTTTCTCTTTCATCAATGTTAGCTAGTATCACCCAATACCATAGCAACTTACAAAACATGAATTTTTCTTTTCTTTTGTAAACATATTTGTGTATTAATTTTTTTTAAGAAAAATAAACATAATAACGTTTCATATTTATAATAAAAAAATTGACTTATAAAAATTACCAAATGTTACCTTATAAATATATATATATATATAAAAAAAATTATCATTTTATCTTTTCACAATCCCATATTATTCTCAAATTTTAATTATCATTAAAAAAAAGGAAATATGTCTCACCTTAATAAAAAAAAATTACAATAAATATAAAAGTAAAAAAATATCTAATCGCGTTACAATAAATTAAAATTAGATGATAGGGATTGAATGATAAATAAATTATTTGAGAATAATAAACTACTTAAATTTGTCTTTTCTTACATCTAATTAAAATAGAATTTACTCGAAGAAATAAATTATTTGAAAATAACAAAATTCTCAAATAATTTGTTATTTATTACATCTAAAATCTATATCTCCATCTTTAGTTCTTTCATTTAAATTATTTTTCTTAAATTAAATCTCAAAATTAATTCAAATAAGAAACATGGATATTCTTCTTAATTTCATTAATGGTTGATTTTTATTTTTATTTTTAACTTATAAAAGTTCAAAAATTAATAGTGTAAAAAAAAAAAAATACAAAGTCAAGTATTGGTAAAAACTGAAATTTGATGAAAATCTATTTGGAGATTTTCAAATCCTAATTGTGATTGTTTGGCGGTTCCTTGGCTGGGCTATTTTTAAAATTTTAATTTTAATTTTTGTTTGTTGATGATCCAATTATCAACAGAGGAATGAAATAATGTCCGGTTACAAAATAAAGTGAATATACTTCAAATTCAATAATGTGATTTGTAGAGTTGATTGAGATTGCAAAATCATACACTCAAGTCAGATCATAATAAGGATAAATTTAAACTATTAAGAGTTAATCACTCAAAATAATTTTTTTTGTGACGGTTTTTACATATGTCGCTAAAAATTAACAATTAGTGACATATTTTGTCACGATTTTTATAAATTATCTCTAAAACTTACAATTATTAACATTTTTTATGACGAATTTTTTAGACTGTTGTTGATTTCTACTTCAGAAATCTATGGATATAGCTCTCTCTCTGTCTGGCTTGGTTGCTCTATTTTTTTTTTAATTTTTTATTAGTACTAAATTTTTTTGTTTTGCTCAATTGTGTTTTTTTGGATAGGATCAATGATGATTGATAAAAACTGCATTATCTATCTGTAATTTCCTCAAAAGGGATTGAAGACAGTTATATTATTCTGAGATCCATTTTACCACACTATTAGTTTTTGTTTTTTTCTTTTCTTTTTTGGCTCATTAATTTTAATGTGTTTTTTATGGAATCAATGGATTTATGTGAGCATCAGTGATGAGTAAACCTTTTGTTATCCTTGCACTTTGATTGCTAGTGAAGAAAACTATAGGGACTATTGACTCTGAGATGCTTTTCATTTTTTCATGTTCTGTTTTCTCCTATTTTCTCTATAGGTTTTGTTTTCAACTTCATTATTGTACCACTTCAAAATGTAATAGGTTTCGTATGATGCTTTCATTTGATGATATGAACCACTCTAATGGCCAAACTAACATTAAATAATACATTTGAAAACCTTCAAATGTATGTTTGTTGGAGTAAAACAATATACATTTGAACAGTTTCTGTAGTATTATTGTTTGGGTAAAAGCTTCACCAGACACAATATAGCTTTGCAAATTTAAAGTAAACATTATCTTGTAACCCTCGCTCAATGAGAAAATGCGTCAAAATCTACGGTATCAAACCTTAACAATGAGTCAAAATCTACGGGATCACACCTATGGGACTTAAGGAATGATATAAAAAAAGGGAGGGAAAAATATTAAATAAAAGTAAATAAAATAAGTAAATAAAAATGAAGTAGAAGAGCCAAATTCCTTGGTTTTATAAAAAATTTTAGGGTATAAATTTGGATCAAGGTGTGAATGTGTCTTTTTTTTAGATGGTAAGGTGTGGATGTGTTTGAGATGACTTTAGTTTTTAGATTGTGTTTAATTTTTCAATTTTGGGAGTAATTTGTAAAAAAAGAATAAATAAATAAAAATAGAAAAGGCAGATGTAATATAACTATTTTTCTTTAATTTTCTTTTCAAATTTTTCTAAATTCATAAATCAAACACGAGGGTTTTAAACTTTAATGATTCAAGACTAGTTACTACAGTCTGCAAGCTGTGATTTGATTATGATTTGGATAGTAATTTAAAAAATAAAGAAAAATGTGAATAAAATATAAATCTAAATTTTCACTTTTAAAATTTTAATTTGAATTCATGATTCTCAAACACAATCTTAATGGAGTATGTTTTTTTAGATGAGAATCTTAATTAGGGAGTTACGAAAAATAAAAAATAAAAATCGATTAAATCGATTGAATCGAACCAAATTAGTTATATATGACTTGTTTTTTAAGCAAAATTTGTGCGTTTTTAAATTTGATTTTTTTTTTGTTCTCGGTTCGGTATTGGTTCAAGCACCTTGTGCACCGGACTAAATCGAAATCGATCGCTTCAACATATATTGTATTTATAATATATATATAATCTAACAATATAATGATATTAATAAGTATAATAAATTATTAATCTTAATTAATTAACTTTATCATCTTTATAACTTAAATTTGTAAATTCTTATTATATATAATCTTAATTCTAATTCATTATTCTTGAAATTTTAGTATTTTTAAACTTTTTTTTTGTTTTTATTTTTGTTAATTTAGGAATTGAAAAGTATTTATTAAATGGATGAATTGGATATGTTTGAAATGATAGACAAATAATTAATTTAATATTTTTTATATAAAAATGCATCAAACCGAACTATTTCGAAGATCTTTGAAGAAAACTCGAATTCTCTAGAAATGATGAGAGGTATGTTGATGTTCCGAGATGCTTCAATCAGTGCCGAGAAGGTGGGTAGCTTGTGATTAACAAGAAGCATCTTGTACCCGTTCAATGCCCCTTCAACACAGATTTGGACCAAGTAGCTTTCCTCTCTGACCTCGTGATGTTTCACGGCTTTATCTTGGAACCTCTTCACATATTCAAGAATGTCTTCACCCTCTTACTGCTTTTCCTTACACAAGGTGAGTGTGGTCACTTTCTCGGCCACCTGAAAGAATTTGGTGTGGAATTTGTTGACTGTCTCCTCCCAACTTCGGATAGAGTTTGGGGCCAAGTTAACGTACCAACTATATGCTCGGTCGGTGAGGGACTTGGAGAATTCTCTCAGTCGGAGGACATGATTTGAACCATGAATCCCCAAAGTCTTAATGAACCAAACAACATGTTCTCGAGCATTTCCTTGCTTGCCATCGAATTTGATGATCTTCAGCACCGTGTACCCCTCCGGGTATGGATAACTCAGCATCTCGATAGGATATGGTGGCTTGACATCCAAATCGAGCAAAGAGGGTAAAGTCCTTTTGCCCCATTCGAGATCGAACATGGCTTGCGCATCAGCGAAAGTGATAAATTGTTGAGGGAGAGAACTTCATGGTGGTATTCCCGGAACTTGGCTTGTAGACCCAAAGACAGAGCTTGGAGCGACTTGGCTATTTGAGTGTTGAGAATTCACCATCGGTGTAGGAACGTAGTGATATTGACCATTGGCATCTATGGATATGACATTCGGTGATCGAGCATTGAATTGAGTTCCATAAACTCTGTTACACGCCATGGGTATGCCGGGTTGAGCTTGGAAAGCCGTTGTCAGAGCCAAAGGAGACAAGCTCAATACATGAGTAGAATTTATAATCAGTGGAACAAAATTAGGCATGGATGAAGCACTATTTTGTAGAGAAATTTTTGTGAGCCTTCCTTGAGCTTCCACAGCCGATGGAACACCATTTATCGTGCCGGAAACTAGTCCAACCACAATTGGACCATGGCTCAATCCTCTAGGTGCGTGATTTTGCGCTCCATGGGCCACAGGTTGGCCATGGCTTGTTCCTCCTAACACTTGATTTTGCACACCATTTTGAGCAACTTCGGGGAGAATTAGGAGTGGGTCTTGATGGTTTTTACCATTCCCAACATCATCATGAAATTGTTGATGCTTGCCATCGCCGACTTGACCTCCATTCGTTGTTGGTGGTGTGAAATTCGAACCCATCACCAATATGGTGTGGATGAGATTTTGAAGGGTCGTGAGAATCTCTTGTTGTGTGTGTTGGAGTCCTTGAATGGCTTCAAGGATGAGAGGCGCGTCTTGAACTTGAGTCCTCTTATTACCACCGTTGGAAGAGCCTTGTTGATGAACTTCTTCATCTCTCATCATCTTCACTGGAGTTGTGTAGATTCCGGAACTTGTTGAGACTATTAACCAATCCGCCTCCCGAGTGGAGTCGCCAAATGTATGAGAGGGTTCAAGAATGTGGTCTAAAAATTCGAAGATATTTGAAGAAAACTCAAATTCTCTAGAAATGATGAGAGACTTAGATTCTTCAACGGGTGCAACTAGAAACACAATAGCAAAGAGATGATGGAGATAAGAGATTGGGTGAAGAAGAAGCCAAAGTAATTAGAGAGAGAATAATGGCAAGGCTCTCCTATAGATTTCTCACTTTCACTCTCAAGGTAGATAATTGAGAAGGGAAATTAGTTCTTTCCCAAAAAATGTCTCTCCAAAATCCATCCCTGGTAAAGCTATGGGTGGGTGCTATTTATAGGTACCTCATGATGTAGGATGGAACCCATGTGCAAGACACATGGAAAATATTCTTTCTAACCACCTTGTCCGAGGAGGTAACCTTTCCAAGGATGAGGAAAACCCCGAAGAGGAGATCAACCTCTCGGCGAACCCTTCTTCTTAGCCACACCTAATCAATGATCCTCAATCATCCCAGAGAGTCAGGGGTAGTCCAAGAGGACATCCTACCGCAGAAGGGTCAGGGGTAGTTCAAGAGAACGCCCTGCCGCAAATATTGTCGAGTCTCAAGAACCACCTAGATCGTGCCACCTCGACCCGGGTATAGGCTAGTTTAACCAAAGGGTGAATTTATCTCCACTCGCCGTCCTCAGGACTGGGTCCTTTGTTCAGACTCCATTACGTCCATGGTTCTGGTGCGTAGATCCGAGAAAGCTCTGAGCCCGCAAGTGTTCTGGGACTCATTAATGGAGCGGCTTCTAGATTGCGTCCAAATCCGTTCGAAGCCAAGCGCTTTGGATCTCTAGGTTCATAGATTCGAACCCTTTCGAGTCCGAGCTCAAATAGGTCTCTAGGTTCGTGGTTCTGAACCCTTTCAAGACTAAGCCAATACCTCGGATAATGGATCTCCTCCGAGGGTTTCATCTCTTCTGAAACCAATGGTTAACCTTCTGGAACACTCGTATGATCTAGGCCTCCTCAGAGTACCCAAATGTCTTCTCTCACTCCACTCTTGCAACCGAAGAAGAGCTGCAGCCTTTCAAGCGGTATCAGAACCGTTTTGCTACCTTGGATTATATCATGGCACTAGAAAGTGATATTTTTGTTTACACATATGATAGGAACATGGCAAAGGTGGTGCAAGGACACAGAGGGTTTGAAGGATTTCAAAAGACCATAAACCCCGACAGGTACATTGTCTTTGGCTCTTTTCTATTGGTACTTTCACCATTAAATTGTTAGTTAGATTACTAATATTTGCCATTTTTTCATTTTCAGAAAAATTTTTGTTAAATTGATTGATCATTTGGATAAGGGTGCTATGTCTTGGGAAGAGTTTTCTTCAAAGGTTAAGAGGTTGCACTCGGATAGACTTTGAGCACCATATCTTAGACTACCGGGAGAATCACCAAGGTTAGAGGAGAATTTTTATGCAAATACTTTTCCTGGTTATGTCTGTAATAGTTCTCAGGAGCGACTTGACCATAGGCCAAATCCATCGGCTGCTTCACAAAGATAGTGTTTTAGTTTTAGTTAGAAACACAAATTTGGCCTCTCCTGTTAAGTATACGAAACCCCATGCTTTGAAGGTGGCCAACATGGGTTTTCAAAGAAACTGCATTTTTCAAAATTCAAGATTGGTGATGGCAGCCAACAGGGCGGAGCAGAGTCTCGAGGTTAATTCGATTGTTCCAGAAGCAAGTTTCAGTTTTGATGTACAAAATAGATAAAGAACATACATGGCAAGAAGCAGAGAAGGTTATAGATCATTGATAATAATGCACACAGGTCAGTTACAAAGCATTGTGAAACTCTCCATGCGAATGTCAAGTACTTCCAAGTTCATAATCTATTCATTATACTTTCTTCAATTGTCAAAATTCATTTGTTAAATAAGGCTTTCTCACAAAGTTGGATGCAATATTTGATTAAATATCATAATAGAAAGTTCTTCCACATTTGTCAAAATTATTTTCTTTTGTCACGATTTATACGTTGCTCAAAATGTTGTTCAAAATGAGAGATGGTTCGTCTAGTAAGAAATTGTGATGGTGGCTTTGAATCTTCCTTTTCCTCTCTTATACTTTCTTCATGTGCAAATGCAGCATTTGGGGTGTTTATAGATCAAGTTTAGTGACTATGTTGAGAAACAAACATGTTTGGTGTCTCAATATCGACTAATCCAACATCTTAGTTTTAGGTTTTTATATCCCAAATTTACTCCACTTCTTTTTCTTCTAGTATTTTGTGTGCATAACGTAGCTCAGGTTTCTAAAATGGTGTGTGTACGGGAAAGAAATACACCTTATCGTATAATCCTGTTGATCAAGTCTGCGTTCCTCCGTACGTCGTCGTTCTACAACCTGAAAATACAAACGTGAGCTAGCCGGCGGGTGTGTGTGCCGGAAACCTCTCCGATGCCTAAGTCAGCAAACAAGACAAATAGGCAAAAGCTCTATGTATTTAGGAATCAAAGTTACGTTACCTCTCCATAGGTGATGTCTGTGAGCTTTTATAGGTTTCGTGAGGCACAATCCAAGTAGGACTCTTACTCCTCCATGTAGAGTCCTCCTAGGATTCATACTCCTGAGAGATAATGCTCATCTCTCAACACCCCCCTCACTGCTAAAACCAAGTGAGATGGTTCTACCATGGCCGGACTCCAATATGACCGAAGTAAACCTGACTACGCTTAGCCGCAAAATAGGCCGAACAATCCTTAGTTTGGTTCTACCTTTTACTGCTCTTACTTCGGCTTCTCGTATACAACCCATGGCGTGGTTAGACCGACCTAACATGTCATGACCGGTCTAACTCTAAGACCAATCTAACTGCAACGCATCTTTAGACCAGTCTAACTTCAATCTTTCCTCGGACCGGACTAACTTCGGGCTTTGGGACCGGACTAACTCCAAAGCATTCACAAGACCAGAGTAACTTACATGGCCATTTTACTCGGCCCTTTGTCTTCATGACTCATAACGCCCATTACCCAAATTCGCCCAATTTTCATATAAATTACCCTCTCAATTGCCCCTTAATTCCATCTGCGTAGCATGATAGGGATTACCTGTCTTTTGAGCCGACGTTTAAAGTTTCTAAGCCTATCCAGCCGAGCTAAAAAACTTTTAGCCTTTCCAGCCGAGCTAAAACTTCTAAGCTTATCCAACCGAGCTAAAACTTGTTAGCTTCTCGGTAGAAAGCTAAACCCAAGTCGTTTCAGACTGTCGATCAAAACGTCTCTTCACCACAAGAATCAAACGCTTCTCCTTTCCAAGGACACGTGGCAGCCTCTAATTGGTTCTTTGCAGCTGTTGCGCCGCCCTCGTACTTTGCAAGATTTGAACAGTCCCGCCTTTTTGCTTTTTACACAAAACAACCCTCTCATTTTCGAATCATTCACTCTACTATTCACTTCTTCTCTCTCTATTGTTCCTGAGCCCTGAGCTTGAGCTTGCTGTGTTCGTGTTCTTTATCACTGCCATTGCTTCCATCTTCTAGCTTCTTCCTCTCTACCAGGTAGGCATCATGAATCTGTTTTTCTTCTCTTGCTTTTGCTTTTGTTCAATCCATCGTAGTTTGTTTCGTGTGTTTTTGCAAAACATTTTTCTGGAAAAAAACTCAGCTATAGAACACTTGAACTCATGTAGTAACACGAGGAACACTAGGTTTGATCCAAAAACATGCCCCAACCGGACTAGGATAATGTTTGTACTATATGTAGATCTATTCGCACCATAACCGAACTAGAACTTGTGAATATAACCGTAGTTTCTGTAACACCATCTTCTGATTAACCTTAGCCGAGATAAACGAACCGAACTAAATCCGAACTTAGTATGCTGGAAACCTACGCCTTCGACCGAGCTAAGTCTTCGGGGCTAAGCCAGCTTTCTTTGTTTCTAAACCGAACTCAGAAAGCTGCCCCTAGAGGCTTAACCGAAGTAACAAAATCCGTTGTTCAAACCGAGATAACCAACCCTTTGCTCAATCCGAGCTACCTAGCATCCTGTTGAAACCGATGTAGAACTTGTAGCATCCCGCAAAGCCGAAGTAAGACTTCTTTTATCTTGCTTTTATTTGTAGCACGGTCCAATGATCTGTGCTTAACCCCTTTGTTTTCCACTTTGCAGACTTAGGCTGCCGAGGCACTCCTCTGCGCGCTCAACCGAGCTACTGAGCACAATTTTCCGACCGAACTAATTTATCTATAACTTATAAAATAAATGGGGAAGTATAGATTCTTAGTAGAGACACCAGGTGGTCTAGCCGAATTCCGTAAGGACTATAACATTCCTGGCGATGTCCACCTTACCTTAGCCAAAAAAGATGTCACACCATGGGGGAATGAGGGCTTCGTACCTTTCACCCTCCTTTCAATAATAGAGACCGGATTAAGATTTCCAGTCCAGCCTCTGATTTGTGAATTCCTTAGACAAACCAGAATATGCCCAACCCAACTATCCACCAATTCATACCGTATAATAATGGGAATAGCCGAACTAAACCGCCAAGCTGGTCTCAACCTCGGTCTAGCCGAAATATTCCACCAATATTCCTTAGGATCAAAAGAAGATGGATGGGTCTACTATTTAAGAATACACCGTCGCCGAGAGAAGATAATAAAAGATACACCGGATAAAGACTTGAACAATGACGATTTTTTCTGGGTATCTGTGAACTTTGAGGATCATCAAGCCCAGATTCCTGGCCGAAGTATAAACTGGAAAAAATGAATCCCCGGTATAACTTACTTCGGCTATATGCATGCATCTGTTTTACTTTGGTTTCAATTTTCATAACCGATCTAACAGTTGTATTCTTTTTGCAGACTCAGCCCATCTTGCATCCTTGTACAGTTACCCCAACCTGAACACACTCCGCGCCACACTACGTGTTGAAGAAAAGAGTTGGGCTAAGCTGTTGAATTTTGAGCCGACCTACAGATACAACGGTCACCGAAAAGCCAGAGTGACCGATTTCCTTCTTGAAGACGCACCAGAACCGGACCCGACCTTGCCCCAAATCAACCTCGTCCCTCTGACTGCCGAACAAGAAATGGCAAAAAGGAGCAGAGTAAGGGCACTTCTAACCGAAACCAACAGACCCGAGGTACCACAAACCGGTCAGACCACAGAGACCGTGGTAGCTCTTCCATCCCAGTAGCCATCCTCATCTCAGGCGAACAAGCGTGTCCGCACTAGCCAACCCATGCAACGACTTGTTAACGAAGATGAGACCATCCTTCCGCCCAGTCCTCAACCAAGCCCACAACCGGAGCACTCCGACCGAGCTGGCTCCTTAAAATGGGCTCCAAGTCTTACATTTGGCAATCGAGATATTCAGGATATGGACTCGGTGGTTGCTGAGAAGGATCACTTGTTGGCTTTCAACCTTTCCAAGAGTGTTTGCCTTCCAAAGGACCTGGAGCACCACCAGAAGCAACTAAACACTGAGCTGAAGGCAATCCGGTCTTCAACAAAGTCCATGATCCTAGTAGGTAGCACTGTCCTTTTCCATAATTCTAATTTTTCCAACTTTGACTTCGGCTAAAGGGAAATCTCTATGTTTTGGCAAGCCATTCAGAAAAACAACATTGCGCATAGGAAAGTGTTGGAGCTTAGGAGAACGACAAGGGAGGCCATGGCAGAAGCCGAGGCCAAGTCCGCCGAGCTAAGACAATCACAAGCTAAGACCGCCCAGCTGGAGGCTGAGGTAACTCGTCTAACCGGACTAGTTGCCTCGGCTGACAGTGATAAGCAACGAGCTATTACCGAAGTGAAAGACAAATATCTGTGGGAGATGGCACATCTTGAAAGCACCAAAGACGCCGAGATAACAGTTCTGAAGAAGAAAGCTGAAGACGCCGAGCTAAAGGGCTTTAAGGCTAGCGAGGCTGCATACATCCAGCAGTGTGAGGCTGCGAAGGACTTGTTCTTCAAGTGCGGCTGGAGGAGTGCTGTGGAGCAACTCGGTTGTGGGCCTGAAACCAAGGTCTTCAATGCTCCTCAGTATTCTATTCCGGCTTCACTGAGGGAGTATGCTGCCGACCTCCAGAAGCAATTTCTTGAAGCGTCTGACGATGAAGAAGAAGAAGATGAGCAAACTGAGACCCCGGTTGTCAATGCACCTGCCAATGATCAGTCAGCTCGATTGGAGCCAGTGGTCAAGGACTTGACGACCGAAAATGTGCTTCCAACAGAGACCGGGCTTCCAACCGAGACTGCTCGAACCTCTGAAACCGGAGTCAGTGTCGATATTGAAGCCGATCTCGATGATCTTTTTAACTGACCTTGTATTTTTTCTTCTTTGTTTAGGAAGACAAATTTGTAACCGGGCTAAGTCCCCTGCTCTGTAATGGAAACTCTTTTAAACTTGGTAATGAAAATTTTCTTTAACGTCTTGTCTTATCTCGGTTTTTCTGGCCTGTTTGTACTTGCTTTCTTTGAATGATTGCTTCTTCTGTTCCATGTGTTATTTCGGTCTTTTAGCTGGTCAATCTAATCAAAGCTTATAAGCCAACCACTCTTCAGCCGATATACAAACTTCGGTTGAAGAGTACAAAGAGTTCGTTTAATCCAGCCAACCACTCTTCAGCCGATATACATACTTCGGCTGAAGAGTACAAAAAGTTGGTTTAATCCAGCCAACCACTCTTCAGCCGATATACATACTTCGGCTGAAGAGTAACAAGAGTTGGTTTAATCCAGCCAACCACTCTTCGGCCATAAACTTACTTCGGCTGTAGAGTAGCAAGAGTTGGTTTAATCCAGCCAACCACTCTTCAGCCGATATACATACTTCGGCTAAAGAGTAACAAGAGTTGGTTTAATCCAGCCAACTACTCTTCAGCCATAAACTTACTTCGGCTGAAGAGTAACAAGAGTTGGTTTAATCCAGCCAACCACTCTTCAGCCGATATACATACTTCGGCTGAAGAATACAAAGAGTTGGTTTAATCCAGCCAACCACTCTTTAGCCATAAACTTACTTCGGCTGAAGAGTACAAAGAGTTGGTTTAATCCAGCCAACCACTCTTCAGCCGATATACATACTTCGGTTGAAGAGTACAAAGAGTTGGTTTAATCCAGCCAACCACTCTTCAGCCATAAACTTACTTCGGCTGAAGAGTACAAAGAGTTGGTTTAATCCAACCAACCTCTAAGTTGGTTTTTCTAGCCAACTTAGAATAAAGTGTTTGGTTATTCCGACCAAACGTCTTGCAGCCTGGATCCTTATCCTGGGCTTAGGAGGGGTGTTGGTTTAATCTAGCCAACCTCTAAGTTAGTTTTTCCAGCCAACTTAGAATAAAGTGTTTGGTTATTCCGACCAAACGTCCTGCCGCCTGGATCCTTATCCGGGGCTTAGGAGGTGTGTTGGTTTAATCCAGCCAACTGTGTTTTTTATGCCCCTAACACACTAACTTACTAAAACAAACTTTTACAAAAGAAAACGTCTAACTGAAAAGAAAACTACTTGTTTTATTGAGAAAGGGAAAAATTACACAAACTTTAATTCGAAAAAAGCTAAAAATAAATAACTTGAGATTTACAGTATTCCATGGCCTGAGAATTGCCTTGCCGTCCTCATCTTCTAAGTGGTATGCCCCTTTGCCTGCTAATCCTACCACTTTGTAAGGTCCTTCCCAATTTGGCCCTAGCTTGCTGTAACAGCGCCCGTGGGGCCTCTATGCTACAGTTCGGACTCCCTTTTGTTTGTTGCGGTTCTAAATCTGAACCAAAGAGTCCAACTCTGGCAAATCGTTTTGAAGAAAAACAGATTTTGAAAAAGTAGTGCCAAACATGGACTGCTTTGCCAGATTACAGAGTCGCCACCTAAATATTTTAAAATGGGAAATTTAGGAAACCCTGACTCGGTGCCAAAGGCCACGTGTCCGTCATCACCAAAGTTATCTTCGCTCGGGAGCTTGGGTACGATCGGGGAAGGTCAGCTATGAGCACCCCCTTTCACCCGGTCCGAAGACCGGCCTCTACTAACCGTGATATCCGTTTTTGAAAACATTACATGCTCTTGTTCCAATTATTAACCTAGAATTACTATGTTATGCGCGCAGCAAACAAGTATAGACTAGATCGCCTAATTTGGAAATAAACATTGCATATCCGTTCGTTTTGAAAATGCTTTGGAATTTGCTACTCGCAAGTAGGCTAAAACATGGATTTCAATGAGTTTTCCAACTCAAGCAACCCAACCTCCACCCACAGGCATTCAAACAGTTTATCTCACATAAGCACTTAGCCGCATGGTAAGCATACTGTCATGGCAACATTCACACGCATGTGGTATGCTAAAGCGTAAAATACTTACATCGTACTCCGTGCCAAAATAAAAAACAGCAAACTAGTTAGCAAACATGCATGTCCTAGTTCATGTCAAACGGCTAATGCAACACAGGCTAAGATGCAATTTAGAGTAGGCTCGGCTAACCCTAAAGATGGCATGTGAAGTGCACTTTATTCGATGCACGTATTCAATTTGGAATTGAAAATACAATGCAGTTTGTATGATGTACCGAGCCCGATGCATATCAACAAATGCATGGATGCACGCATGCAGTGCATAAGGTATGCTAAAATAAACGTGCCCTAATCTACCATCATAAGCAGGTAAATAAAAGGGAGAAAGAAATGGGGGTTGGGAGACATACACCCACTCACGCACACTTATTACAATTGCGCCCTCGCTCGGAGGGACCAAAAGAATAATACAAATTAATTAACTACGCAAGCTAATTAAATATTACAAATTAATTAAATTAACAAAATAATTAATCTAAGAAAAACAGTAAACCGCCTCGGGGCGAGGGCCCAATGCATGCACACTCGGATTCCGCTCGGAATTGCACTGCCATGCCTAGCCTGCCTCTGTTTTCCCTGCTTTGTTCCTCTGAAATCTGCCAAAGTCTCAAGGATGCCTCTCTGGGCACTGGGGATCACCACCGGCTGGGGTAGGACACCACCGGCTGAAGGAGGAGGCCACCGGCACTAGACTCATCCATCGGCTGCCAATTGACTGCCGGTCGGCACTAAAAAGTGCCGGTCGGCACAAAATGCCTGCAAAACCTGCAACTCACAGCAGCAGAGGACAACAACATGCATGGCAATATAATTCAAGCCATTTATGCACCAAACACATCCCTTATCATGTTAGTGACTCAAAGGGGCATGTGCCTCGATTCTCGGACCACCAATCACGTATTTCCATGCATGATGGCCCAAGGAACCAAGGATGCAACTTCACTTTCAAATGCATGCAAACCAAGTAAACGTGAAAGGGTGCCAAACCTCTATCATTTTCATCTCAAGAGGCCAAGCATGCACGCTTATGCAATGCAACTCTAAGCATGTTATCTAGCATGCAACATGAACAATGCGAGCAAGCTAAACATGTTAGGCATACAACCTAAGCAAAGAGGCATATAAACCAAGCAATGGAGTGGACTAAAACATGAATTAGACTACTCCTAATTGGCCTAAAATCAGTGGCCAAAGTGCCTAGAAATGGAGACTAAACACACACACACACATGCAAGTGTTATGGTCCAAACCCAAGGCATAAACATGGCAACCCCCAAGCACACTTGGAGATACCAAACAAGGACAATAAACACACATTGTAAAGCTCTGAAAATCATGCAAAACATGATGCCAAATCATGCAACAAAACAAGCCAAACAAAGCATGCAAATGGTCTAAGGTTCAAAGCAAATCAATGAGGCTTTGAACCACACTTAGCACAACCACACATGGCAATACTTAAACACTTAAAAACAGAGTTTTAACACATAAAACTAAGCCTAAATGACCACCTAGATGGCATCTAGATGACATGAATCCAAAGGCATGCATTAAAGCCAAAACATGGAGCATTTAACACATACTCTTAAAGCATTAAAGAGGCATGCTAAGCAATCAAACAAACATGTATGAAGGACTGAAATAGCATGCAAAATGGTTCCAAACCATCAAAAATGAAGCAAGCAAGGCATGCTACACACTCATGCTCTTAAGGCCAACAAGCCCAATGCAAAGAGGCTATACTAAACATGCTATGGCTGGCTCAAACAACATGAGACAGACCTAAAACATGGAAATATGAGCACAAAAACTTCACAAATGCAAGCCTAAAACATGCTAGAAGCTAAGGCACACAACCTAGGCATGTTAGAGGATCAAAAGGCATTACAAGGCAACTATGCTAAGCATGCATAAGGGACCTAAACCAACTTAGAAACATGTTATATCATGGCAATATAAGCATGAAAAACAAACCAAACATGCTCAACACACACTTAAGCACAAGCTCCCTCAAGAAGCCAAATCTTGTCCTTTTCAAGGACATCAAGGAGAGAGGGTGGTCCTCTCCTTCTTGAGACTCTAAGGCATCATCTTCACCACCGAAATCCCTCAAGATTTCAGTGGTGACGAGATCCTAACACCAAAGTCTCAGATCTCTCACAAAATGGCACAAAAAAGGGCCTTTTCAAGGCCTAAGGGTGGTCAAACTTGCTCAAACCACAAAACACTCTTAATAAACAATAAAGAGGCTTAAAAAATAGAACTTTTATGTGTTATAGACTAAGCACAAAAACTGTTTTAAACTAGGCAAAAATGGAGTGCAAGAATGGGGTAAATAAAGTAAGTTTTGTTACCCTTGAATACCAACTTCACAAAGGTTGGAGTTGTTGGTTCCTTGAGCTCCAAACCAGCTCCAAAGCTCCAAAACAAACCTCTGGACCTTCAAGAACCCAAGGAAGGTGAAACACTAGGTGTTGGTGAGCAAAAGTATGACACAAACACCTAGTGTACAAAACACGAGAGAAGAAGAGAGATAGGATGTGTATCTATCCTAACCCTAAAAACCAGAGCTTGATCTGTCTAAAAATGTCTAAAATTTTGTAACCCTAAGCCAAGAAGAGGAGTGGTCCTCTTATAGGAAAGCAAAGCTTGCAAAGCTTACAAGCTAAGCTAACTAAGAGGGTCATCCCTCCATACACGTGTATGGAGGGGAACCAAAACTATACAGTTGTCTGAAAATATCTCAAAAAGAAACTGCAGAGTGTCCGGCCGGCAAAGAGTGTCATTTTGACAAAACTTAGTGCCGGTCGGCACAAAAGAGTGCCGGTCGGCACAATAAAGTGCCGATGGCAATACCAGCCAGCCGGTGGCCTCTAGCCACAGCCGGTGGTATGTGGGGGTGCCTCACAAAGCATTCCCTGCCCTTCCAAGGCAAAACACAAGTGTTTGGTGCAAAACCAGACACAAGACGGTCGAGTTCAGAAGTCCTGAGGCAAGGTGCGCGAGCCGAGAACTCCGGGAACTCCAAACGAACACAAACATGGATAATCACCGAGTGTTCCAACGGTGACATCCAAGTCTTGAGGACGGTCAAAAATGGGGTGTCTACAGTTGCCCCTCTTTGACAGAACTCGAAAGTCATAACGATGACGGGAGTGAATGTCAAAGCCCAGAGACGACCCATTTTTGACAAGGCCGAAGACTTGGACAAACATGCAAGATAAACAAGGTATGCGCCCGAAGGCAGGGGCAAAATGCAACAAACGATGCAAAAGGCCGAGCATAACTTATGATCATGCAAAGAAAGCTGTAATGAAGCACGCATGCAACAGTTATAAGCTAGCATATGCCAATCTACACTACAATGCAGAAAGGATGTAAGAGAATTATGCAATTCTCAAAACGTCTCACACGGAGGATACAATACCTGTGCGGCTCGTCCGGTTGCGCCGGCCTCAAATGAGCCGTACATACAATATCGTGCCTGCAAAGAAAGTAAACTTAACAGGTACAATATTGTTAGCCATATGCATGGCAATGCGAAATGCAAAATGATATGCAATATATACAAAATGATGTATGAATAATGCAAATGATAATGCAATGCAATTGAAACTATGCAAACTACATGCAGAGCAATTGAATCATGATTCAAACCGGAGCGGTTCGAAACCACACAAATGTCAAGTAGATTGATGGAAGTAGCAAGTCCGTCTACCATAGAACGATGTCTGAACTATGAGTGATGTAGACGGACACAAGAACAAGTATTGGGTGGAATGACATAAGTGGGGAAACGACCCGCTGGGGAGAGAATAATGATCCTACTGCCGGACGCAATAATTACACTACAATGTAATATGTACAATGGATATGGCACGCGAGCCAAACCAAATCTTGCTTAGGAAAGGCATGCACACATACAAGCCATGTCTAACACAGAAAAGGTGCCGCAACCTCAAACCAAGTTCATCAAGCAGTAGGCGCGATACACATGCAGAACCGTGCTTCAACGTGAAAAGTAAGGGCACATACCAGACCAAGCTCAACAAGGAAAGGCGCAAGCCATAGATGGAAGATGATGCAATGGATGTATGCAAGCTACAATGCAATAGAAATGGATATTTACAGAAAATGCATGACATATGCATGTTTTTTTTTGAATTTTTTGAAATGCATGACATATGAAATATTTACAAATGATGCATGACAATGCACGTGTTTTTGTTGTGTTTTTTGAATTTTTGAAATGCATGACATATGTAGTATTAATGATGCATGTTAATGCAGATGCGACGGCTATGATTGCAGCTTTCCCTATCTTACCAACAGGGCGATATACTAGGTTGGTTCAGTATCCAGAATTGAGGCGTAAACATGCCGCCTCAACCTATGGGGCTTCCATACAGATTTCAAGCCGGGGGTACACCCCCTGGGTATTTAAACCAGACTTTAGTCTCGGAAATTCCGAACCTTTGTGTTCTAGGCATAAGCCGTTCAAACTCCAGTTTTCACCGTCCCCATTGGTCTCCTAGGAACTCACCGCAAAACAGGCAGGTGGCTTTACCAGACCACCGAAAGTCGTTCGGGCACGACAAACACCGAAGGAATTGCACCTTCAGAGGATTTAAGGTCTCCTAGACCGTATGTAATGCATGACAATGCAAGATGTTTGTAATGCGTGGCTTGTGGGATGCACGCCAAATGCAATGAGGTGCACCTTAATGCACCGAAGGTCTTACACCTCCCGAGGATGTAAGGTCTCCTAGACCGTGCGTGTTTAAGGTCTCACCAGACCCGGGTGGGCAACTGATGAGGTGCGCGAAACAACGCGATTGAGGTGCGCAAGATAGCGCGATGCGATGCATGCCAAATGCAATGAGGTGCACCTTAATGCACCGAAGGTTTTACACCTCCCGAGGATTTAAGATCTCCTAGACCGCGCGTGTTTAAGGTCTCGCCAGACCCGGGTGCGATGCGTGACAATGCATGTTGTTTCTGAAATGCGCGGCAACGCGCGGCTTTACGAATGCATGACAATGCATGTGCCAAAGGTTTTGCACCTTCGAAGGATTTAAGGTCTCCTAGACCGTACGTGTTTAAGGTCCCGCCAGACCGTGGGGACAATGCATATGGGACACGTATGCCAATACAAATGAGACACGCATGCCTCATTGAATGGAAAATGGAATGCAAAACGAGGCATATGTACCTCGAGATGCAATGAAATGCAAAATGAGGCACGCATACCTCATTTGAATGGAAAATGGAATGCAAGACGAGGCACGCGTACCTCGAGATGCAATGAAATGCAAAATGAGGCACGCATACCTCATTTGAATGGAAAATGGAATGCAAGACGAGGCACACGTACCTCGAGATGCAATGAAATGCAAAATGAGGCACGCATACCTCATTGAAATGGAAAATGAAATGCAAAACGAGGCACATGTACCTCGAGATGCAATGAAATGCAAAATGAGGCACGCATACCTCATTGAAATGGAAAATAAAATGCAAGACGAGGCACGCGTACCTCGAGATGCAATGAAATGCAAAATGAGGCACGCATACCTCATTTGAATGGAAAATGAAATGCAAGCATGACATGCATGCCACACGAAAATGCAAAACGGTGTAAGTCGCAAGGGACGTGCAAGATGGCGCGATACGATGCGCCGGACAATGTGATGGATGCGCGCGACGCACACGGGGCAACTTTGAATCTTTATAAACAACAAAAGGATACAAAAAGGATACAGTCTTTGCTTGAATTTGAGTGTTACGCACAGTAGACCCGGTTCGAAATCAAAACGAAGGCCGGTTGAACATCGGGGGTGCATTTTCTTGTACTTTCTTGAGCTATGAAGACCAACAACTACTCATTTTGCCTAAAAAAGGCCTTAGGAACACCACCGGCTGGGTGGGGTGGTCACCGGCTGGCCACCGGCTGCAGAAACCATTCATCGGCACAATATTGTGCCGACCGGCACAAAACAGTGCCGACCGGCCAAAAGTTGCTGATCGGGGGCAGATTCGGCATTTCGCTATGGGTCCTTTAAAACAGGGTTTGAAACCCTATTTTCCTCACTTTGCCTCCGCCGAAAATCTTTGCTCTCTCTCTCCAAAGTGTTTTTCTCTCACTTTTCCGCCGTTTCTTTGCATTCCCGCGTGTTTTCTGTCGTTCGATTCACGAAGTTCATCGCGTTTCGGACATTTCCAACCGATCGAAAACTCATATCGGTGTCTCTTCTCGGTTTTTGTCTTTCCGGGACTTGTTCCCCTCGATTTCCTCTACATTTCCGTGTATTTTCATCTCCCGGCCTTTCCGGCCATTTTCGACCCGCTCGGAGTTGACTTGCCCAGTTGACTTTTCACATTCCGGCTTTTCCGGCCATTTTCTCACCACCATTGCTATGGCAGACGATGTTCCACATGTCGGGACTCCCCCGGATCACGAGATGGATCCCGGGGTCGAGCTCCTCCCATTGAGCGAGCGCCCATTTGATCCGGCGACCTATCGCCCGGCGGTCCACGTGCTACCACCCGATGGACTTCGCCAGTTCAGGAGTTTCGACAGGGCATTGGACCCGGAGCTTCTGCTACGCGAGCCTGCCTCTCATCTCTCATTCGGCGCTTCCGAGGTAACCCTTCTGCTCTGCTTTACTTTCTGCAATGTAGAACTGTAAACTGTCAACTGCCATAGCTGATTACAACCCTTAATTGCTTAGCTCTGATACACTGTACTGTAGTTGATTGTAGACAAACTTACAACTGATATTTATTTTAGGACCGACACGTGCACACACACTGCACTAGCCTTAATTACCCATATACACGGCACACCGTATTTCACTGCAAACTCACCGATACCCGGTACTTATTTGAATCTGAAAACCTGCACACATGCTAGATTTATACTGAATTGAACCACTCAAACACGCTGACGCATCACATGCTGTAGTTCACTGTAGGCACACAGGCACCTGATATCTGTTAGAATCTGAAAATCTGCACACATGCTAGATTTGTACCAACTTTAACTGTTTCTTAAAAACTGTACATTTTATATTGCTTCGCAATTATTTGTTTGAAAACAGGGAGATTCCCATACCATCCGCGGGTATGGGAATGTTGCTGCGCGAGATTGGTACGCGGAGCTTCCCGAGGCGGTTTGCCGGATCGTGGACCGGGCCGGCTTCGGCGCTTTCTGCAGGGGGCTGTCCCGCTCAGACCGGCACTTCTTTCTCATCCTGGGCAGAGAGGTGGTGGGACACCACCGATTCATTTCATCTGTCGGCGACCGGGGACATGACGATTACCCCTTATGACTTCTCGATGCTCACCGGCATCGAGGTGGGGGGTGATCCGATCCCCTTCGACACCGATATGGATGAGTGGACCGCCGCTCAGATTTATCTGCTTGGCGAGGCGCCACCTCTTGCTCGTCCGGGATTTGTTCGCTACTCCTGGTTCGAGTTGCAGTTCAGGGTCCAAAGATACCATCGATGCAACTCCGATGACCCAGAGGCCGCAAGACGCGGCTTCTTGATGTTTTTGCTAGGGACCACCCTATTCGCCGACCGGGCGAACACCGTGCCTCTCTGCCTCCTCAGCGCACTGGTGGACGTCCGACGGATTGTGCAATATGACTGGGGTGGTGCGGCTCTGGCCACTCTTTACGGATACATGAGTTCTGTCTCCCGTGGCAGCGGGCAGTTGCTCGGAGGCTACTGGCGAGCTTGGGAGGTACGTCTTCTCCTCTGCTTTACATTTCTTCAGATTTTCTGTACTCTGCACACTGCACACACTGTAGTCCGCTTTATACTTGTTGTATACTGTACACACGGCACACACATACTCTGCTTTAATCGACCGCGACTTGTTCACTGTACACTCTGCTCAATACACTGCACAACACACGGCTCTGCTATTTCTGCTTTACTTTGTATCTTGCTTTTTCTGATAAATGTTCTGACATTTGTTTTGCAGTTGTGGGTCTACGCCTACTTTCCCAGGCTGGAGCCAGTGCCGGAGACGGAGACTCCGCTGGTCATTCCCTTCTCACGCCGCTATGACAGGAGGTGCGCACGGCGGCCACGGGAGACTTTTAGCTTTTTCCGCGGCTATTTCGACACCATCACCCCTGCCGAGGTATGTTTTACTTGCAGCTCATTTAAGCTTCACTTTTCCACTGTATATTTGCAATACCAGTAGGCAATAAACTGTATTTCAATTTCAGATCACCTGGCAGCCATGGGCTCCTCTGCCAGCGATGGTGCGGGATCGGTTTGCCGGCGCAATCGAGACCTCGCGTTACCGGATTTTGCTAGAGGGCCCGATGCAGCTTTGGTACTGTACTGGTGGCGTTTCTTACGCGAGACCCTAGGGTTGCCAGAGCGAATAGTCAGTTCACCCTCCCGAGCATATGAGGACCGAGCGTTTCACCGGCGAGATGGCGGACTACACCATCGGTGGGGGAGCGGCTTTGAGGCGAGGCGATTACTCAGTACGTCCGGACCTTCATCATGCGGCCTCTGGCGGTGGTGGTGAGCTGAGCGAAGAGACCTTGGCGCCGGCGGCTAGGGCAGAGGTGGGAGCAGGAGCGGGATCGTCACAGAGCTCGAGCTCGTGGCAGGGGGGGAGTGCAGAGGGGGCGAGGGACGGGCTGGCCCGCTCTGCCTACCATGCTGACGTCTGAGGCGAGTGGGGAGACCTACCAGATCCTTTTGCTCCTCCCGGTGGTCATGAGTTCTTGGCATTCTGACTTGTCTCGGTATGTACCACTTTATTTCGCATCTTGCATTGTCATTTTGATCAGTTCATTCGATATTCCACGAATATTGATGCATCTAATACTTTTGCGAGCTTCCTCTAAGTACCGGCAATCATTGAGTGAATGCCTCCACGGCGGGGATGTTGCAGCGGACCTTCGAGTTCCTTGCCTTCTACGGCCTTCCGGTATGTTTTCTCTGACATAGCTTCAAACTATATACAAACTGCTTCGCATAATCTGATGCACGACACAACATCTGATACCCAGCCCTCACGGCATTCACACACTGTACTCATACACTGCATTTTGCACTGATAAACTGCTCACGGCATTCACACACTGTACTCATACACTGCATTTTGCACTGATAAACTGCTCACGGCATTCACACACTGTACTCATACACTGCATTTTGCATTGATTAACTGCCTCAAGTGTACTAATGCATTTGCCTTTTGTACTTTTCAGCCTCCCTTCCCGATTCCTCCCGTGGGTGGCGGCGCTCCATCTGGACCTCCCATTTCTACTCGGGATGGCAGGATATTCCCCCGCACCAGAGGGGGGCGTGGCCATGTGGGGGGCAGCTCGCAGGCTCCAGTTGCAGGGGATGGTGAGTCGGAGGCAGAGGCCTCTGAGGAGGAGGCAGGCGGCTCGGGCTCGGGCTCCAGCTGACACTGCCGACGATGCTCTGTGCTTACCGGGGAAGAGGGCGAGACGGATCCTCGGCCGAGACCATTGACGACGATTCTGAGACTGCTGTTTTTCTTTCATTTTCTTTTCTTGTACTTTTCTCTTTTTGGTAGATAGAGTACTATGTACTGCCGCAGGTAGGTTTTTGTTTTTCTCAAACTTTGTACTTGAAAAGATTATATGGGATGAAACAAACTTTTGGTCTAAAAAAAGAGCGTTACATTTGTATATATAAGCATATTTCATACCTTGTACTGCATTGCATCATATTTCACCTCAAATGTAAATGAAAATGATCTGTTGTCTGAAAACTGAGCAATTGCACTGTGATACTCGGATAACCAACCAATTGACAGTAAAACAGCTCATACTAATCCCTACTCAATCCGAACACACAGCCCATACTTTGCTGGGGACTAATCTGCTGGGGATTGATCTGCATATAGCCCATAACACAGCATTTGGTTCATTCTGCACACAGCAAACCCTGAACAAATAGCCCCAATCTGACAAGACGGATCACAAAGCTGACACGGTTGCAGTTGAAACACACTCGGATGTCCCAAATTTTCCCTTTCCTTCTCTTGGTTTGCACGGATGTAGAGAATGGCACAGCATTCTGAGCACAAGCGATTACCTTTTGAAAGAGGATGGGTTTTCAACCGGGGTATCGAGCCTACCACAGAACATGGCGAGACAGACTCAAACGAAGAAACAAAAGGCACACGACCTAACACAACGAGACACACTTGGAAAAGACTCAAAACCAAAATTGAGACCGACAAATCAAAAGACACGACACACAGACATGTTTACACAAAGACCTTAGATCTCAAGAAGCCAGTTCCTCCGGGTATTATTCCCACCCTTTCTGATTTGTGGTACTCACATCGCTCGGCCCTCAGGCTCGATTTTTCTCTCAAAACTCTTTTCTCACTTCTCTCTCAACTTACTCCACTCTATTCTTTATTCTCTCATTTTTCAATCCCTCCCCGGGGTGATTGACGAGTAAACGAGAGGTTGTGGGTTCACGCCCGATACAGCTAGCTTGCAGCCACTTCTTCTGGTAGATAAAGTGCCTTTCGGGCAAGTGCGTTGGCGACGAGGGGGAAGACGGAACACCCGACTCAACTGTGCCCCTAGTTCGTCATTTTGACCATTTTTGGTTGTTTTCTAAAACGGTTTTGATCAAAGTGAGAGTTGGATTAACACACTTGTTCGATTTTTGATTTGAAAATCATGCAAGTCAGGCTGTAAGTACTGAAAATTTTTCCTTTTGGGTCCAAACATGGTCCAATTTTGAAAATGAAACAGTTTTCGAGAAAATAAGTCAACCTCAGTGAAAATTTTCAAAAACTATTTTTGCAAACAATCAATGCTCAACAAGCGTAGAACTTACCCTCGAGATACGCAACCTCGGATCGGAGGCAATGGGAAATTGCCCCTGGCTTAAAAGGGGGGATAAGGCAACGGAAAGTTGCCCCTGGTTTAGACGGTAACTCAGGGCAACTTATGGCAATGCATGGCAACGGAAAGTTGCCCCTTGTTTGGATGGTGCCTCGGCACGTTGTAAGCCCGTCTTTGTTGACGACGATCGGACCCTCGGGCACGGAGGAGGCGAAGACGGTTTGAATCAATATATGGACACAGTCACCTGGAAGGTGTTGGTGATTGGATTTCAAGAGAAAACTGATCACGTAGCCCTAGGTTGCTGCAATCGAGACATTGGATTCAGAGGAGGCAAAAGTAATCAAAACCATGACATGGACTGAGACGCTATGGAAGCGTTGGGGGCTGGACTTCAGGATGAAGTTGCCTACGTATCCCAAACATGGGAATCAAGCCTTACGTAGTTCCGGTTAAGGTACACTCGGGTATTTTAACCTTCACTATTTAGGCTCTAATTTTTGCCAAGGCGCCTGTTGCAGGTTTTCGACCTTGCGAGCTATGTTTTTCTTCTTCTTTTACATTTCTTTTCTTTTATTTTTTTTCTTTCTTTTTTCTTTTCTTCTTTTTTCTCTTTTCTTCTTTTTGTATATATCTTTTCTTGCTCTAACTTTTGCCTGGGTCGCCCTTTCCGGGTTTTTGGCCCAGCGAGCCTCTCAAAGGGTAAAAGTGTAACAAGTCCATGCCAAATGGTTTTAGGATCTCGAAGCCATCTGAATCCTGGAAAATGACTGTTGTATTGATTCGCAGAAGGATTCATCTTCGGCTCTTCGAGCACATCGGATATTTTTGCCCCTAGTTCGAGGGGTGCTTCTGATTTGTCAAGAACCTTCTGACCGATGAGGTCTGATCTCCTTGATCTGACTTTGGTGCCTCTTGTTCGAGGGCTGCTTCAAATCTGGCCACACAGGCCTTACACGGCAACTAACTGTTTTGAACAGATTCCAGGTTTGAAATAGATAGGTTGAATCTCGAGGCTGAGAGCGATCCTGGGCTGCACAATCTCAAGAGCGGTTCCACACAGGTCTTCGCGAGACTTGCGCAAAATATTTTGTTTTTGAAAGTTTTTAAGAAAGCGACAAATCGCTCGTGTGGAACTAGTCTGGATCAGGCCAGGGTCCTTCTCAGTACTCACGCCGACAAGCACGATTTCATTCATTAAAAGCTTAACATGCCTCTCTTTTTCTCAAATTGATCAAAATTTTGCAAATACCCGAGGAATTACTTCGTCTTCGTTTTTATCACCGCAATGTTCGAAAAAGGGGTTTTATGAAAAACTTAGGTCATTGCAACGATGTTCAAGGCACAAGAGAGTAGGCGGAATGCACCGTCGTTCTATTCATATCCTCTGGCACGGCTGACTCAAATAGCAACAAGTACAGAACGTGATAGCCACAGCTGTTTCATTCAGATTTGTTAGTGTAACTGGCTCTTCGGCATAAACAAACTCAAAAAGCGAAAACAACTAATTGAAAGACAAAACGGTGTTTGAGGCAACAACCCCGGAATCACCTGGTATACTATACAAGAGGGACTGACTCGTTACAACAAGACAGACCAGAAGCAAAAAAGACTCAATCTGTAGAGAGACGGACTCAAAAACAAAACAAAAGACTGACTCGACACCCAAGTCAGGATTTACAAAACTACCGTTGGCAGGTGCTCAAAAATACGTGCCAAACGCCACATCCAAAAATGTACCAGACACTGCCCGCAGGCGGTCCACCTTTTGATTATATACTTGCAGTATCTGTATCCTCGAAATCCAACAACTGAGTGGTGACGGACTTTGCGGAGGTGGGGGGGAGGATAACTTCGTTATCAATCAAATCTTGTACCTCATGACGGAGGCGGAAGCAATTATCAGTGGCATGGCCATTTCGATGGTACGCGACTGATGAAGCATCATGTGTGGCCGGGAGATTCTTCGGCAGCAGCCGAGGCTCCAGGGGCTTAAGGTGTCCCCTTTTAGCAAGGATCTGCAATGCCTTGGACAATGGCATATAGAGAGCATGAAAGACCCTGCGCCCTCGGGGCAGGTATTTTGGAGTCTGAGCACTCTTGCTAGACGCACTAGCAAATGGATCGGCGGGTGCGGCCTTGGGTTTTTGATCCTTTCCGGATGCAAGGCTGGAAGGGGGAATAACTGTTTTGGCATGACGGGGCCTATCCCGATTCTCTGGTTGACTGGAACTGCCCTCAGGGGAAGTGGAGAAAGCATCCTCCACAGCTTTTGACATAATTGCGGATATTTGTTGCTTATTCATTTCCCCGGCTTTCAAATCCTCTACTGCCCACAGCAGTTGTTCAATAGGGTCGGCATCTGTCTTCATCTTGCCTTTGTCTCTGGCCTCAGCCTGATTTAGGGTTTGGGTGGATGCTGACATATTATTGTTATAACTGGAGGCCATCTCCGGTTGGCTGAGTTCAATAACAATTCGGCCCAACAGCAGGGGTTCTTGGGGTACAAAGTTCCCAGCGTACGATGCAGCTGGCGGTGAAACAGACATTCCATATGCAAGATCCGCCACAGATCTTTGGAGATCGCCTATTATCCCCATTAGTTCAAAAGTAGTAGGCTCACGAGCCTAATATAGCTGAGGAGTCCAAATTGGATGTGCGGCAAAGTACTAGGTGGATGCGACATGTCAATGAGTTTCATCATTGGGGTGATTCACGACTAACGCGCCGTCATGACCACAATCTCTTCGAAGTTCTCGTCATGTTCGCCTGCCAATGAGAAAGGACACTAGCTATTCGCTCAACTCTCAATTTCGAATCAAACGAAAAACAAGCAAGATTTCAAATTTCAAACAGATCAAACACGGTGTAGCGGACAATCAGATTTATTATCAACACTGCTCTCGTAACCACTGTTCGAAATACTAAATCTGATATCCACAGATACAACTGATTCTCAACAATACTGATACTAGTGCCCTCAGGCCTGATGCTCAAACTTGCAAACTGATATATGCGTTCCCTGCAGAGATACACTCTAAAAGCACATAACAGGTAAAAGAGAGCCAATACACCCCTATGCTGGGGTAGGGTTTCCCTGTCCTATTTTGTCAGGAGCTAGGGTTTCACTATGCACACGGCGGTTTCAAACAACCTAACATCGGGTAAGCAACCTGTCCTAGTTTGGAATGGTCACTATGGATCCGAATATGCACTAGGTCGAATAGTCGAAAAGGGTGCCCCAGTAAAACCGGGGTTTGTGTTCCCATGCTGTCAGAGCCCCCATAACCGGTCAGCCTTATGGTCATGCCTTGACAAGACAAGCCTCCGGCAAATCGTTCAGGAATGGCAGATGGCAAACACGGTGTCCTAGGCGCACCAATGCACATGCAATGCAAAGAAACACATAAGCGTAGTCAAAACAAGATATCACGCGTTCGAGTCAAACTCTAAAATCTCAATGAGTCGCCAGAATCAGAATAGCCGGCCTCCTCTATGCTACGGACTCCCTTTTGTTTGTTGTGGTTCTAAATCAACCAAAGAGTCCAACTCGCAAATCGCTTTTGAAGAAAAACAGATTTTTGAAAAGTAGTGCCAAACATGGATTGCTGGCGGACATGTCTGAGTCGCCACCTAAATATTTTAAAATGGGAAATTTAGGAAACCCCGACTCGGTGCCAAAGGCCACGTGTCCGCTATCACCAAAGTTATCTTCGCTCGAGCTTGGGTACGATCGGGAAGGTCACTATGAGCACTCCCTTTCGCCTATCCAAGACCGCCTCTACTAACCGTGATATCCGCTTTGAAAACATTACATGCTCTTGTTCCAATTATTAACCTAGAATTACTATGTTATGCGCCAAGAAACAAGTATAGACTAGATCGCCTAATTTGGAAATAAACATTGCATATCCGTTCGTTTTGAAAATGCTTTGGAATTTGCTACTCGCAAGTAGGCTAAAACACGGATTTCAATGAGTTTTCCAACTCAAGCAACCCAACCTCCACCCACAGGCATTCAAACAGTTTATCTCACATAAGCACTTAGCCGCATGGTAAGCATACTGTCATGGCAACATTCACACGCATGTGGTATGCTAAAGCGTAAAATACTTATATCGTACTCCGTGCCAAAATGAAAAACAGCAAACTAGTTAGCAAACATGCATGTCCTAGTTCATGTTAAACGGCTAATGCAACACAGGCTAAGATGCAATTTAGAGTAGGATCGGCTAACCCTAAAGATGGCATGTGAAATGTACTTTATTCGATGCACGTATTCAATTTGGAATTGAAAATACAATGCAGTTTGTATGATGTACCGAGCCCGATGCATATCAACAAATGCATGGATGCACGCATGCATTGCATAAGGTATGCTAAAATAAACGTGCCCTAATCTACCATCATAAGCAGGTAAATAAAAGGGAGAAAGAAATGGGGGTTGGGAGACATACACCCACTCACGCACACTTATTACAATTGCGCCCTCGCTCGGAGGGACCAAAAGAATAATACAAATTAATTAACTACGCAAGCTAATTAAATATTACAAATTAATTAAATTAACAAAATAATTAATCTAAGAAAAATAGTAAACCGCCAAAGGCGAGGGCCCAATGCATGCACACTGATTCCGCCGGAATTGCCGCCATGCCTAGCCTCATTGCTTTCCTCGCTTCTTCTCGAAACCGCCAAAGTCTCAAGGATGCCTCTTTGGGCACTGGGGATCACCACTGGCTGGGGTAGGACACCACCGGCTGAAGGAGGAGGCCACCGGCACTAGACTCATCCATCGGCTGCCAATTGACTGCTGGTCGGCACAAAATGCCTGCAAAACCTGCAACTCACAGCAGCAGAGGACAACATGCATGGCAATATAATTCAAGCCATTTATGCACCAAACACATCCCTTATCATGTTAGTGACTCAAAGGGGCATGTGCCTCGATTCTCGGACCACCAATCGCGTATTTCCATGCATGATGGCCCAAGGAACCAAGGATGCAACTTCACTTTCAAATGCATGCAAACCAAGTAAACGTGAAAGGGTGCCAAACCTCTATCATTTTCATCTCAAGAGGCCAAGCATGCACGCTTATGCAATGCAACTCTAAGCATGTTATCTAGCATGCAACATGAACAATGCGAGCAAGCTAAACATGTTAGGCATACAACCTAAGCAAAGAGGCATATAAACCAAGCAATGGAGTGGACTAAAACATGAATTAGACTACTCCTAATTGGCCTAAAATCAGTGGCCAAAGTGCCTAGAAATGGAGACTAAACACACACACACACATGCAAGTGTTATGGTCCAAACCCAAAGCATAAACATGGCAACCCCCAAGCACACTTGGAGATACCAAACAAGGACAATAAACACACATTGTAAAGCTCTGAAAATCATGCAAAACATGATGCCAAATCATGCAACAAAACAAGCCAAACAAAGCATGCAAATGGTCTAAGGTTCAAAGCAAATCAATGAGGCTTTGAACCACACTTAGCACAACCACACATGGCAATACTTAAACACTTAAAAACAGAGTTTTAACACATAAAACTAAGCCTAAATGACCACCTAGATGGCATCTAGATGACATGAATCCAAAGGTATGCATTAAAGCCAAAACATGGAGCATTTAACACATACTCTTAAAGCATTAAAGAGGCATGCTAAGCAATCAAACAAACATGTATGAAGGACTGAAATAGCATGCAAAATGGTTCCAAACCGTCAAAAATGAAGCAAGCAAGGCATGCTACACACTCATGCTCTTAAGGCCAACAAGCCCAATGCAAAGAGGCTATACTAAACATGCTATGGCTGGCTCAAACAACATGAGACAGACCTAAAACATGGAAATATGAGCACAAAAACTTCACAAATGCAAGCCTAAAACATGCTAGAAGCTAAGGCACACAACCTAGGCATGTTAGAGGACCAAAAGGCATTACAAGGCAACTATGCTAAGCATGCATAAGGGACCTAAACCAACTTAGAAACATGTTATATCATGGCAATATAAGCATGAAAAACAAACCAAACATGCTCAACACACACTTAAGCACAAGCTCCCTCAAGAAGCCAAATCTTGTCCTTTTCAAGGACATCAAGGAGAGGGGGTGGTCCTCTCCTTCTTGAGACTCTAAGGCATCATCTTCACCACCGGAATCCCTCAAGATTTCAGTGGTGACGAGATCCTAACACCAAAGTCTCAGATCTCTCACAAAATGGCACAAAGAAGGGCCTTTTCAAGGCCTAAGGGTGGTCAAACTTGCTCAAACCACAAAACACTCTTAATAAACAATAAAGAGGCTTAAAAAACAGAACTTTTATGTGTTATAGACTAAGCACAAAAACTGTTTTAAACTAGGCAAAAATGGAGTGCAAGAATGGGGTAAATAAAGTAAGTTTTGTTACCCTTGAATACCACCTTCACAAAGGTTGGAGTTGTTGGTTCCTTGAGCTCCAAACCAGCTCCAAAGCTCTAAAACAAACCTCTGGACCTTCAAGAACCCAAGGAAGGTGAAACACTAGGTGTTGGTGAGCAAAAGTATGACACAAACACCTAGTGTACAAAACACGAGAGAAGAAGAGAGATAGGATGTGTATCTATCCTAACCCTAAAAACCAGAGCTTGGTCTGTCTAAAAATGTCTAAAATTTTGTAACCCTAAGCCAAGAAGAGGAGTGGTCCTCTTATAGGCAAGCAAAGCTTGCAAAGCTTGCAAGCTAAGCTAACTAAGAGGGTCATCCCTCCATACATGTGTATGGAGGGGAACCAAAACTATACAGCTGTCTGAAAATATCTCAAAAAGCAACTGCAGAGTGTCCGGCCGACAAAGAGTGTCATTTTGACAAAACTTAGTGCCAGTCGGCACAAAAGAGTGCCGGTCGGCACAATAAAGTGCCGATGGCAATACCAGCCAGCCGGTGGCCTCTAGCCACAGCCGGTGGCATGTGGGGGTGCCTCACAAAGCATTCCCTGCCCTTCCAAGGCAAAACACAAGTGTTTGGTGCAAAACCAGACACAAGACGGTCGAGTTCGGAAGTCCTGAGGCAAGGCGCGCGAACCGAGAACTCCGGGAACTCCAAACGAACACAAACATGGATAATCACCGAGTGTTCCAACGGTGACGTCCAAGTCTTGAGGACGGTCAAAAATGGGGTGTCTACACTTGCCATCTCCAGGCACCAAAGTGTTTCCCATTACTTTGCGCAGTACCCAATCTCCGATCTTGAATTGCCTTGGATGCACTGTTTTGTTATACTTTCTGGACAATTCTTGTTGGTAGGAGGCGATGTGAACCAATGCTTTGTCTCTTCTTTCTTCCGCGAGGTCAAGCTCCAATGCTATGGCTTCGCCATTTAAGTCCGGGTCAAAGTTTTCGCTTCGACTTGTGGGGAGGCCAACTTCTAATGGGATGACTGCTTCCATGCCATAAGCTAAGGAGAATGGTGTTTCTCCTATTGATCGTCGAGGCGTGGTACGGTAAGCCCATAAAACATGAGGGAGCTCTTCTACCCACTTGCCTTTGGCTTTCTCTAACATTTTCTTCAATCCATCCAAGACTACCGTGTTTGATGCCTCTGCCTGACCATTTGCTTGGGGATATGCCGGTGTAGATTTGTAAAACTCTATCTTGTACTCTTCACAAAAGCCCCTGAAAATTCTGCCGTCGAACTGAGTGCCGTTGTCCGAGATTAGTGCCTTTGGTATGCCAAATCGAGTGATGATATTCTGCCAAACAAATTTCTTCACATCTTTCTCCTTGATTGATGCCAAGGCTTCTGCTTCTACCCACTTTGTGAAGTAGTCGGTTGCCGCAAGAAAGAACTTCCTGTTGCCTGGTGCTGTTGGAAGTGGCCCTACTATGTCTAAGCCCCACATTGTGAAGGGCCATGGGCTAGTGAGAGGTAGAAGTTCTCTGGCAGGTTGGTGTATTTGATGTGCGAACTTCTGGCATTTTTCGCACTTTTTGACGTACTTTTCTGAATCCGCTTGCATGTAAGGCCACCAATATCCTTGCGAAATTGCCCTGTATGCTAGTGATCTTCCTCCTTGATGACTTCCGCATACGCCTTCATGTATTTCGAACAAGAATGCTTCCACTTTGCTGGGGTGGACACACGTTAGGTAAGGTCCTGAGAATGATTTTTTGTACAATGCCAAAGATGGGGAGAGCCAAAATCACAGCGACTTTGCTCTTATTCTGTTGGCCTCTTTCTTCTCTTCTGGTAGGGTGTCATCTTTTAGGAACAATATGATGGGATCTATCCAAGAAGGGCCTAGATCAGTGCAACATACCTCTTCTGCTTCTGGGTCTTCAATGCTTGGTCTGGGCAAATAGTCGATCAATAGTGGATGAGGGATGGAGGTATCTGCCATTGAGGCGAAGCCTGCTAGTTCGTCTGCTCTGCTGTTTTCCTCTCTGCCGATCTGTTCTATCCTCACCACTTCAAACTTCTTGATTTCTGTTTTGACCAGCTCTCTTAACCATTCTGTCATCCTTTGCCTCATAGTCGCTTGAAATTTGGTTCACCACCAGCTGTGAGTCACTGTAAACCATTAGTTCGGTGGCCTTCATGTAGAATGCCGATTTGAGACCTACCAAAAGCGCTTCATACTCCGCTTCATTGTTTGATGCTGGGAAGCCAAGGTTGACTACCTGCTCCACTACTAGGCTGTCTGGAGAGATGAGGACTATGCCGAGTCCTGCTCCATACCAGTTGGATGCTCCATCCACAAAGAGCTTCCACATCTTCCCAATGAATAATTTCCAGCAAGTGGAGGGATCAGATGATGCCTTGGGATCTTCCATGTTGCTGGTGTCGTCTTCAAGGTCCATGCTTGTTGTCTGCCCCTCGTCATCTGGTTGTACCAAGTCTTGTTTTGTTGGTGAGTCTTGACTTGGTGTAGCATGGTTCACTTCTTCCTTCCTTGTTTTACTCTGGTCTGCCTTGGGACTCCGAGTAGTCGAGTAGGGTTTTGCGTTATTCGCGTCGCCAAACTTCCCTCCCTATTCGATTGATCTTTGATCAAGTCATTGGTCGGAATATGATGACTTCCTGGGGTGAATTCTGCGACAAAATCTGCCAAAGCTTGTGCTTTTATTGCGGTTCTGGGTTGGAACTTGATGTTGTATTGTCCCAACTCAACTGCCCACTTTAAGATTCGCTCAGAGAAGTTAGCCCTCTCAAACAGAGCCTTTAATGAGAAGGTTGTGAGGACAACTATAGTGTGGGCGTGAAAGTAGTGCGACAACTTTCTTGAGGCCATCATCAAGGCTAATGCCAGTTTTTCCAGTGGCAAGTACCTTGTTTCGGCGCCTAGTAATGTCTTGCTGACATAGTAGATGGACAGATGTTGGATTCCTCTTGACGACCAATATCGCTACGATTATGCGTCGTGAGATCGCCAGTACAAGAAGAGTTCTTCTCCAGTGGGGTTACAAGTAGTGGTGGAGAAGACATGTATTCCTTCAAGCTTTCAGAGCTCGCCGCATTCTTCGTCCCCACTCAAACTTGGCTTTTAGAGCGTGGAAAATGGTCGCTCGACCGATGACCGCTTATGAACCGATTAGCTGCCATGCCGGTGAGGTGTCGCACTTCTTTTGAAGTTTGGTCTCCAGATCTGAATTGCCTTGATCCGGAGGGGTTCTTATACCTCGTTGGTCACCAGAAAGCCCAAGAATTTGCCAGATCCTACTCCGAATGCACACTTGTTGCGTTGAGGCGTAACATGTGCTTCTTCAGGATCTCAAACATCTCACCTAGGTCCTTGAGATTGTCATTCTCATCTTTGCTTTTGACCACCATATCGTCGATGTAAGCCTCCATTGTTCTGCCTAACAACAACTCAAACATCTTGGTGACCATTCTCTGGAATGTCGCCCCTGCGTTCTTTAGGCCAAAGGGCATGACCTTGTAACAGTACAGCCCTCTTGGAGTTGTAAAGGATGTGACCTCCTGGTCTGGTTCATGCATGGCGATTTGGTGGTAGCCTCTATATGCATCCAGAAAACTAAGTCGATTGTGCCCCGCCGTTAGGTCCACCAATTGATCTATCCGTGGTAGAGGAAAGCTGTCTTTTGGGCACGCCTTGTTGACTGTTTTGTAGTCGACGCAGACACGCCACTTGCCATTCTTCTTTGGCACTACGACTGTGTTGGAGATCCATCTTGGGTAGTGCACCTCTCTAATTGCTCCTGCCTCCAGTAGGTTTCCTACTTCTTTCGCCACTATCTCAACGTGGTGGAGTGCCGATCTGCGGGTGCGCTGAATGATCGGTCTAGCGGATGGGTGGACATTGAGTTGGTGACAAATGAAGTTGGGATCAATGCCTGGCATGTCGTATGGTGTCCAGGCGAACACTTCGATGTTAGAGGTCAAAAATTCCAAGACCTCTAATCTCTCAGTGCTGGACAACGACGAATCGAGCAAAAAGAACTTATCCGAGTTCTTTTCATCTATTCTTACCTCTACCAAGTCTTCCACCCCTTTCTGGCTAGCCGCTTTGCCAACATCTGCGAACAGTTCATTACTCTCAGGTTTTTCCACTGAATGAGCGTATCCTTTGGCAGCGCGCCTGCCATTCACCGTGACAAAACACTGCTTCGACATGATCTGATCTCCATAGACCTCTTCAATTATCCTGGTGTCGTTGGGGAACCACATTACTTGGTGGTAGGATGATGCCACCGATCTCATGGCATGCAGCCATGTTCTGCCCAAGATGATGTTGTAAGTGGAGGGGACCTTCAACACCCAGAACTCCACTTGTTTCGTTACGCTTCCTGCTTTGACTGGAAGGATGATCTTGCTGACTGGCCATTCTAGCATTGAGGTGAATCCAATCAGGGGAGACACGGCGGGTGCCAAGTCTTTGTCTTGTAACTTCAATTGTTTGAACGTCTCGTAGTACATTATTTCACATGAACTGCCTTGGTCAATCAGAATCCGCTTGACGTCAAAGTCCTTGACTCGAAGAGTGACAACCAAGGCATCATTGTGAGGGCAATATATTCTGTCCAAGTCTTTGTCTGAAAAAGACACGACATTTGAGGCCTCTGTCTTCCCCTTCTTGATAATAGGCTAAGCGCTTAGCACCTCCCTTAAGTGCTCAGCCTTTTTGATCGACCCTCTGAGCTCGCATACACGCTCAGGTTCGAATACTCTGTGTATCACATTGATTACGCCTTGCGGCGGGACGTCGTTTGGCATTCCATTGGGGTTATTGTGGTCATGGGGGACTGGCTGTGCCCCTCCTTCAATGTACTTGTCCAGGTGACCTGCCGCCACCAACTCCTCCAAGTGCTGTCTCAATGGCGTGCAATTCTCAGTGCGGTGCCCCTTTTCTTTGTGGAAAGTACACCGTGATCTTTCGTCATAGTCCTTCTGTGCTTCTCCTAGCTTGGCTGGCCATCTGACGAAAGGCTCATCTCGTATTTCACTTAGAATCCGGTATATCGATTTTTTGAATACCGTGGTTATGGCCGTGCGGACTCTCAACCACCTTTTATCCTGGTCTTCTTCGTTGTCTCACCTACCTCGCCCGTTTCTGCTCGGATGGTTTACCGCGTTGACTTTTGCTGAGGCCTTTTTCTCTGGTATTGCGGTCGTGCCAGATTTTGTTTTGGCATGGGCGCCATCCTCCTCTACCCTGATGTGCTGATGCACTCTTTCCATCAAGGCTTCCATGGTGAGAGGCAGCGTCATGGTGATTGAGTCCCTTAGTCTGTTCCCGACTGGAAGTCCTCTTTTATACTGTGCAATGGCGAGATTGGTGGGGCAATCCCCAATTTGGTTGAATATCTCCCAATAGCGACTGTTGTAGGATCTTAGGGTCTCCTTGTCACCCATGTCGATGGAGAGTAGCTGGTCGATCTCCACCGGGGTTTTGTTGTTTGTTCTGAACCTCGTTACAAACGCCTCCGCTAATTGTGCCCAGGAGGCTATGCTGCCTTCTGGAAGTTTTTCAAACCAAGTCAAGCCTAGGTCGCCAAGACTCAATGGGAAGAGGATGCACATCAAAGCCTCGTTTACGCAGATACGCCATGACACAGCGAAAGTGGCTTAAGTGTGAGTAGGGGTCCGTCTTCCCCTCATATGTAGTGAACTTGGGCTGAAGGAAGCCTGATAGTAGGGGCGCATTTTCAATTGCTGAAACAAACGGCGAAGTCTGCAGCCTTGCTAATGCTTTGTCCGTCGGTTCGTAGGCAGGGCGCAGGATTGGCATTCCAACCTCGACACTTCCATGCGTCCAAGGAGCCAACCGCTGTAAGGTAGAGACTCTGTGTGGATCGCGTGCCCTGATGTCCTCCTTCCACCGTGCCTTCTCTTCGAGCATGGTTCGTAAGTCGGACGATCTAGGCAACTCTGCCTGTCTGGATCTTGTTTGGTGCGTATGTGAGGGCCAGTAGGTGCTTCCTTCCATGTACGACCTCTCAGACCTCGTCCTCTCAGACCTGGAGTGACGAGTTCTGGAAGATCTGGACTGAGTATCGCCTGTCCTGAGGCTTTTGCTTTCTGCTTCTGAGGGTGTGGTGTTCCTACCACGACCTTCCGAGTGACGAGGAGGCGCCTTGTTTGTGCGCCCCACTCCTGTCACCACTTCTTTTCCCTTCACCTGGCGCTTTAGAGATTCCATGTCCGCCGCCATCCTTCGTATCAATTCGTCCTGCTCCTTGACGCGATCTTCCAAGGCTTGAGGGTCAATCCTCCGCCTTTGTCTCTCTGGACTCTGTGAACGAGAGTGACGGGGGCTGTTCGTCTGTCCTCTCCCCCTTGTATCCCTCCTAGGATTCTGCCGTGGGTCCAAGTCCGCCATAGAAGGGATCAAAGGTAGACCTTCGTGCCTTGCACCTCCATCTAGTGTTTGTCCGTCAATGGCGGATTGTGGTAATTCTTCGTTATGTGCCATTAATTCTCAAGTGAATAAGCTTGATCAAGAGGTTTTGTTCTTGTCTGAGTTCCCACAGACGGCGCCAATTGTACGGGAAAGAAATACACCTTCTCGTATAATCCTGTTGATCAAGTCTGCGTTCCTCCGTACGTCGTCATTCTACAACCTGAAAATACAAACGTGAGCTAGCCGGCGGGTGTGTGTGCCGGAAACCTCTCCGATGCCTAAGTCAGTAAACAAGACAAATAGGCAAAAGCTCTATGTATTCAGGAATCAAAGTTGCGTTACCTCTCCATAGGTGATGTCTGTGAGCTTTTATAGGTTTCGTGTGGCACAATCCAAGTAGGACTCTTACTCCTCCATGTAGAGTCCTCCTAAGATTCATACTCCTGAGAGATAATGCTCATCTCTCAACACCCCCCTCACTGCTTAAACCAAGTGAGATGGTTCTACCATGGCCGGACTCCAATATAACCGAAGTAAACCTGACTACGCTTAGCCGCAAAATAGGCCGAACTATCCTTAGTTTGGCTCTACCTTTTACTGCTCTTACTTCAGCTTCTCGTATACAACCCATGGCGTGGTTAGACCGACCTAACATGTCATGACCGGTCTAACTCTAAGACCGATCTAACTGCAACGCATCTTTAGACCGGTCTAACTTCAATCTTTCCTCAGACCGGACTAACTTCGGGCTTTGGGACCGGACTAACTCCAAAGCATCCACAAGACCGGAGTAACTTACATGGCCATTTTACTCGGCCCTTTGTACTGCGGCTCATAACGGCCCATTACCCAGCTCGGCCCAATTTTCATATAAATTACCCTCTCAGTGTGCATAATGCAACTAGACAATAAGAGTTCGGCTTCATTATATCCACGAGACAAATTGTTAAAAGTGACAAAATAATGAGCCCTTGAAACATTCATTCCATCTAAACCAAGAGCCAAGATATTCAAAGTCATCGAACAACAAACAACTTTTTCTTGCACATACATAAACTAAATTATAATGCATTAATGTCAAGAACAAAACAAAAACAAAATAGATGACAAAGTATGCAACTAAATTAGGAAATCACTCAATCACAAACCCCCCAAAACACTAGAAAATCACTCAATGGGTAACAAGACTTCATTAGTCCTAAAAGCAGGCAAAGTCCAAGGAGGGTTGTACCTAGCCACCAAGAACTCCCCAATCACCATATACCCATCTCTCTCCAACCCTTTCCCCAGCTCCTCCACCTTCTTCACCACCACCTCCTCCGTCGCCATGCCACCAAACTTTACCACCCCATACTTCCTCTCCCCCTTCTCACCCTCTTGTCCACTGGCCTCGGCGCCTCCTCCGTCTTCCTATACTTCTCTGGCAATATAAATTGCACAATCATCATCTTCTTCTCCTTATCCTCCACTTCCTTCATCACCACCAGAGTTGTCATCGAAATCTTCTCCGACGACGATTAGGTTATCACCGGAGCTGTCATTGTGATCTTCTCTGGCGTGGAATTCTAGGGATTTCCAACAGTGCCGATGTAATTGGCGAGGATCATAAAACCGCCATCTTTGTTGCCTTTGAAGTGGGTTGGATCGTATGTGATCTCGACGACCACTGAGAGAGAGTATTTGCGGATCTCGTAGTCGTCGGTGGATTTGATGAGTTCGAATTTAGGGGTTTCGACATCGATTTTTTTGAAAACTAAGCCCATTTTTGAGGAATTTGGATGTTTTGAGAGATGGGTTTTGTGATTAAGGATTGGATTTTGGCGTGTGAGCTATGAATTGTGGTGGGTTTTGTGGGGGAGAGTGGATGAGTTGCGTTTGGATTTGGTGTGAAACTTTTTTCGAATTGCAAAAGTGGGATTGAGAAAGAAGAATACATACTTGGGTGAAGGGTTTCGATGTGTGGCGGGAAATAAGGGATCGATATGTGGACTTCATTTTCCGACGGTTCACTCATTAGCATATCCTAGTTTAATTTGTGAAGGAAAAAAATAATATTTGTAACTATTTCCTAGTATAACACTTGATTTGTTTGCGCCTAAAACATATGTTTTACGGATATTTTCTTTTAGAAAAAATATTTTTATACGTTTGAGAGTGGTGGTTGTGATGGTGGAACAAAAGTGAAGGTAAGGTGGTGGAGTGGCCGTGGTGAAACGAAAATAAAGGTGAAAGAGGTGGCATTGTGGTAGAGCGGCGGCGGCGGTGATGGTAGGTGGCTGTGATGATGGTGTGATGTGATATTAACAAAATTTTATTTTGAAAAATGTTCTTTATATTTTAAAGGTTGAAAATATTTTTTTACTCAAATAGACTTATTTGTCGTTGATTATAAAAAAATATTTTTTTAATTAATTTATGTTTTTTATTGTATCAAATATCAAAAAATAAATAAAATATCTTCCTCCTAAACAAATCAGGTGTAAATTTTTATTTAAGTTAAAATTCAAATACAAAACTTAATTTTTTGCAAGCACAAACGTGAAACATGAGTAGAATGGATGGCTATAATCCTTGCTCAAATTCAATGCACAATTTTTAATTATATAATATGATAATAAATATAGAAATACGAAAATCTCAAATTAAGATTATATAGTTTACAATGCATTAAAGTAAAAAAATTGTTGAAAATACTGCTCTATTGAAAAATGCCTTTATAGGTTTTTTCCAGTGACACTTTGGACTGTCACAAAACTAAAGTTTTTGTGATATAAATTCAATATTAATATGAATAACACAAACACGATTTAATTATTTTGGAAGCAAAAGAATTATTATGAAGAGTTTTGATCTTATTATCCCTTTAAATTAGATTAGAACATGGATGTTTAATATAATCATTCACATAAATAATGATTATTAATATTTTTAGAAAAAATAATGAAATTTTTATGAACTTGAATCAAATAAATTATCCTTCTTTCAATTTTCAATGAAAGCAAGTAAATAAACTAGAATACCACATAGTGAAGTCAAGTTACTATCGCTATTTGATAATGTTTTATGATTTGTTCATTATATTCATTTTCATTGAATCATGTAATTATTAAATTCAACATGAAATTTTCAAAAAAGCACCACTAAATTTTTAAAAAACACGATAATTATTCATGCAATAACGGGCCTTAGGGCCCTAACTATTCAGGCGGGCCTGATCACTAGGCCCAATGGATCTCTTCAACAGCACAATTGTGACACTCCGTATTTTATTACTCGAATAATCTTACCAATATTCATTCATTAAGTCCATTTACAAATAATATTTCATCCTTGGATGAAATGATGAATAATTAAATATACATATTTCCTCTCGTTATACAACAATGACATTTATATACAAATAAAAGAAATGCCCTGAGACTTACAATAAAAGAGAGGACGCTACTCTTTACCAAAAAAAAATAGCACTCAGCAAAACAACAAATGAAGTAGTCCAATCCATCACTGCATTACACTTATGAAACGGTAAAACCCATTGTTTGATCTTCAAATCTGAAAAACATTCCCTGTATACATGTACAGACAGGGGATGAGCAATCACTAGCTCATCAAGCAATCTCATATTAAAACATTAGAAGATATGCGGGTACCAAAATACTCATACATATACTAGAAGTCATATCATGTCAAAACCATATGATTTTATTACATAATCTCTTAAATCCAATTTATATAATTAACCACAACAAGCTAACTTAAATAAATAAACATGTTTCAATAGCAATAGACATCATTTTCAATTCATTCAATTATATCATTACCAAGTGAATCAAATAATTAAATAATTCATCAAATTCATTTTATACGGTCTTATGAGACAAATGCATATACCATGTCAGTCTCAAAATATTTTTTTCATCTTTTGAAAATCTTACGCACAATGCCATTTAAAAAAAAAAAACACACATTAATCCAACAATTTCAATAAAATTCCAAGATGATATATACAACTCAGGTAATCCCTAAGTTGGTGTCTGGAAGTAGACTATACAAGTACTACCAATTTGTCATTTTTACCAGTATTATCTAAAAGGCTCGACACCTGTAATCTGTCATTTTTACCAGTATTAACTAGAAGGCTCGACACCTGTAATCTATCATTTTTACCAGTATTAACTAGAAGACTCGACACTTATCATCTACACCACCTTTCAAGACTTACCACCGTATTTACCCTAAAATCATTTCATGAAAACTTGTTTCCCAACATTCATTTCTCAATGCAAAGTTTTCAAATCAAATTTCAAAGCTCATCATTATTAAATGAATTGATATGCCAATGCAATGATTAATTATATAATGCAATATTTCTTCTACTTTCAATGCTTCCACACAATATTCCCATTGTGATCAAAATTCTCATTTCTCATTTTAATATAATTTCTCAAGATGAATATAATACTTTTATTCCAATTTATCCATGGGACAACAAAATTCCTACACTTAGAGTAATCTCAACCATTTAGTCACTTCAAGACTATATCAATATTTTGAACAACAATTTCTAAAACTTCAACAATTCTCATATTCCATGAAAACCATCATTTATATGTAAGCAACTAAATAATTTTTCAAGCATCATTTATTTTGGCACACAAAATAAATATAACATCTTCAAAGATTGTCAACATCTTTCTTAAAAACTCCCAATTTTTAAATTTTCTCACCAAAACCACTCATCTTCATTTATTGAAAGAAAATCACCAAAAATATCTTTCTTCAATCCTCATAGTTCAAAACCCTCAATTTCTATTTTAAAAGGAACAAAAAGTAAACCAACTTTCAAAAAGAAAATCTCTCATCTTCTTGAATCAACAATCAATTTTTAAAACAAATGAAATGATGATTTTGAAAATCATCTAGATCTTGCAAAAACAAATATATAACTTAAAGGAAATTCCTACTTATTAAATCTTACCATTCCATCTTACTATGTCAAAAATTATGGTATAATCTTAATAACACACTTTTAACCATCATAGATATAACCTTTTAACCAAAACTAATTTAATTCACTAAATTAGTAGGTTTATTATTTTCAAAAATTTTCAAATTAATAATACCAAACCTAACTTCACATGCCTCATTCCTCAAGCATAACTATATTTCAACATAACCATTTTTCATGCCAAGCTATTTAAAGAGGTAATATTTTTGCCAAATTCTCTACCAATAACAATTTCACAATTTTTTCTAAAATTACTTAACCAACATAATATTTACATCAAAAATTATGAAATATGCCAAATAGTAACATTTTCAAGGTTATGAGTTTGAAAGTCCACATTTCACATTTTTTTATTTTCATAAAAATGAACACAACTTAATCATCAACATATCATCTTTTATAAAATATCATGAATATAATATTTTTAGAGTTTTTAATCCCAAAACAACTCTATAATTCCTACTTAAGCATTTACTCTATATTCCTCAACATTAATTTATTTTTCTCAAAAATAAATTTCAAATCAAATATAAAAAAAAAAAATCAATTTTATATTTCTCAAAATAAATCATCTAATCATAATATGATGTAGATTCAATCTATACAACTATTAAATTCTATTTTCGGATTTCTTTTTCAAAATTAACAACACAAAATAATTTTTTCAAAATCAATCTTAAAATACCAACATTCTTAACATTTCAATATAATTTTTCTTTTAAAAATTCCCAAACAAAAATCTGAAAATATATCTATATGCAATGCCTCTTATAATGATATATTTTCTCAAAATAACCCTAATATAGCTTTAATGTAAAAATATGAAGAAAGTCCCTACCTTAAATATGAAGAAAAGCAATCCGAAAATACAAACATCACCTGATCATGAATTCGAGAATATTATCGCGAAGATCACGACGAGCTCTCCAATTTTCATTTACAACACTTTTGTAAAATCTCACTCTAAAAACTCACATTTTAAATTCAAAGATTGAGTTTCTATAGAATACAAGAAAGAGAAAGAGAGGAGCAGAGCCTGTGCTTAACGAAAATCAAAAAAAGAAATGAAGAAAGATAGAAGTAAAGGAAATGAGGAAAAGAGGAAAAAGGAAGAGACAACCCAATGTGCTCTGCGGCAACGCTCCTCCCAACACACACATTTCTCAAAATTTTACTATTTATTTTTGTATTATTCAACCTATTAACTAGTACAATATATATTATAATAATATTTTAAAATTTTGTAACATAAATTATAAAATGATATAATTTTTTTCTCACTACAAAATATAATATTTTGTACACCACAAAATATAATATTTTACTCACCATAAAATATACACCCATTTTATTCACTATAAAAATATATAATTTTTCACCATATGGTACACATCATAAAATCAATTATTAAATATTTATTATAATTCTATATAATAAATAATAATAACTCCCAATGTGATTACTACCAATCACTTAATTAAAAAGAACTAAACAGTTAAACACGAATTATAAACAACAGCCCACTGAATTAGAATCCAAAGACCCACTGTAAATCACCAAAGCCATGTGGCCCACCAAACACAACTAGCGAACAGGAACACCCAAAAGTTTTTTCCCTCCAAGATATACCATGTGATGGACCACATAAAAAAATCACGGCCCAAATTTTGCCAATCCTTTCGAGCTCCATGTGAGGACCAGAAGTCACCTACCTCAATTCAAAACCACAATACTACAATACTAAAACCATGGGCTGGTTTTAAAACAAAAACCATGGGCTAGATATTTACCCACGTGATTCCACTTTCCCATGTCTAGCCGAGGCGGGAATTTGAAACAAAGAAGCACTCCATTGCGTGTTAGACTCACGTGGGAATATCATAAAAAAAATTCATAATTTTGTGAGATTGAAAATTATTTTTTTTAAAATAAAATCGAATTGTTTTCGCATAAAATTTAAACAATAATCAAATTCGAAATTTGCTCAACTAAATTATGCACTGTCTATTTTTTTTAAAAAAAAATTCTGGGTCATTACAACAATCCAACCCAAACATTTGCTATCATAATCGCAAAACTAGGGCTCCATAAATCGCTATCCCCTTCTCTTTTTATATTAGCCTTAACAGTTTTCTTCTCCATTATCTCTCTCAAATCACGCAGTCCCAATTCGAATCTACCTCCTCCGACAACAAAAACGCTACTTTTCTCTGAATTAATGTTTCATGACAATTCTCTACATTTGAATTATATATATATAATAAAATATCACACACTAATTAAAAGATAAAAAATCTTCATGATATTTTTTTTATGATCCTTAGTATTATTATTATTTATTTATTTTGGTTCCAGCCAAACTAGGCAAGAAAAAGACCCCACACAACCCACGAATATACAAATACATATATATATACTCAGCAGCCATGGCAAAAAAAGAAAAGAAAAAAATGAGAGAGAGAAGATAGAACGTAGTGGCAAGAAGAAAAACAAAAGAAGGACAGAGTGGATGGTTCAACAATGTTCCAGTATAGTGACGAAAAGGGCCGGACAAGAAAAGAAGAAAAGAAAGGAAAAGAAAAAAGGGTAAAAATGTCATTTTAATAATCTATTTGAGGCCACTATCTGCCTCACGCATTCAATTTTAGTGCTTGTAAAACAAACACGGTTAATTTTTAAAAATCCATATATTTTTAGACTGAACTACAAAAAAGTAAAATGTAATTAATTCTCTTTTTAAATTATTTTAAAATGTGGTAGTGTTTTAGTAAGTTTTATTGATAAAAAAGGATTTTGTGTTGCAGTTTTAAGTATAAATGTTCACAATTATAACTTTCACATTTCTAAAAAATTCACACTTGCAACAATTCACATTATACATATGGGAAATGCTAGGTTTCATGAAAAAGGGATCATGAAAACCATCATGAAAAGATTTGCACCGTTAGATCATGAAAATCATACCTGATCTAACGGTGCAGATCCTTTCATGATGGTTTTCATGATTTTTTTTCATGAAACCTAGCATAACTCTATACATATATGTATACTAGTGAGGTGGCTGCGTGCAAGGCATGCAACCTAGTGCCCGATATAGAATTGTCTATAAAGTTATTTCCCAATTCATCTAAATCAAACTCACTTTAGAATTCAAAAAAATAAATCAATTTAATTTATCTATCAAGTTAAGGGGTATGTCTATGCAAAAAAATAAAAACTGCGGAGTTGAATGTCACGACCCAAACCCGCCCCTATGGGTTTAGCATCGTAATCGGCCAGTAATCCGTGATTACCAAAGGCCTGCTTAACAGTAATAACAGTAATACAAAGTAAGGGGCTGGCAGAAGCCAAACAGTAAATGAAAGATGTCCAATGAGCTGTGAAAATCTGAATGTAAAAAGACTTTTATGAACTAGTCACATTCATAACCCAAAACATATATATATATATATATACATATCAGGCATACATAACATGCAGGTTAGGGACCAAATCCCTATGCCATAATTGTACAGTCATAAGTCTTATTCAGTCTATACATAACAAGGACAAAAAGGGGTGAATCTAAAACCCCCCAAAAGCAGCCTTAGCTTGGACAGACTTGGAACCTCGAAGCGAGGCACAACGGTTGGCTTGACAAAACAGGAGCTTAACCTGACGCTCCTAGCTCCAGTCCAATGCCTGGACACCTACACATAATTATAAACAGTGAGCTAAAGCCCAGTGAATAACAAATGCGTAAAGGGGTTAAGAATGAATGTCCTTTCAGTAATTAAAACAGTCAATTGTATCAGTAAATCAGTTATTCAATCAGTGGCTCATATTTCATGCCATACAGTCATTTAGAAACCATAGTAGTCATATGTGGTATATCCAATAGCAAAAAGACAAAGAGGGTCTTAACAGATCGAATAATACCATGGCCATCATAACAGTAAACAGTAGTAGTTCTAATCATCGGAACTGACAGAGATCTCTGTGACAGTAGCAGTAACAGTACAGTAACATTAGATTGTTATGGATGCCATGGATACAGTTCACAAATAGGACAAACATTCATTTAGTAAACAATGCCATTTCAGAAAGCAGTACATTCAGTCGTTCGGAAATAATTATGATTGAACGTATCTTTACAACATTGTTACTCACAGAGTACTAGGCTATAGGCAAGCTAATGAGCGTCCTCGGATGCCAACCCTACACCGTTGCAGAATGAACACACACTAGGTTACACACTTGGGAATCAATAACTTAGTCCCTATCTTGACTCGGTGTGGTTCTATAACATTATCCTCATTAAGATGCCTTAAACTAGGCCTAGGAATGCATAGAATGGAATGAGGATACAAAGATGTACTTTAAAACACTTTTCAAAATTTGCTGAAACAGGGGTCTACGCTCGAGCGTGGCTCTCTATGCTCGAGCAGACTGCAAACTCATGAAAAGTACTGGATGCACGATATTCACGCTCGACCTCCGCTCGAGCGTGAGACTCAAGTCCTCGCTCGAGCATGAATTCTCCCGCTCGAGAATCGCAAAAACATATGAACTTCTGGGCATATGCATTTCACGCTCGAGCATGACTTCCTACGCTCAAGCGGAAATGCATGTACTCAGAGTGTACGCTCGAGCATGGATCCAAAATCTAGAATTTCCAGATTGATCCTTAAGCACAAAACTCAACTTTAAAAGCTTCAAACTCGATTCTTTTGATTTTATGGAAAACATTTGAAAACTCATAGCACAACATGTTTCAAAGATCAATTTATGAAATCAAGCCCAAAAGTAAGCCAATTGAACACAAAATTAAGTGTAAACATGAAGAACAATGCAAAAACATACACGCATGAGTTCTCATGAACTCTAGTGTTCCAAAACAAGATCAAATGCAATGTTGAGCTCAAAATCATGGTGAATACATGGACCATAACAAAAATAAGAATATGCATGAGGAAATTCCCATGAAACAACCTCCAAATTCAAGGATATGCACATGCATGCATGAATTAGCTCTCAATTCAACTCTTTAATTTAGTCCTTGACTTTAAACTCCAAATTTCCATGAATCATGCAAGTAACAACTTCAATTCACAATTAAGAAGATGAATTTCCTACCTTAGGTCTTGAATTCTCAATGTAAAAGCCTAATTAAGCAATTCCCCTTCAATTCTTCTAAGCCTCAAGCAAGACTCCTAGTTGAACTCAATTTTCTCCCAATTCTCTCTCTCTCTCTCTCTCTCACGTTTGGTCTCTTGAGGATGAAAGATGATAGTGCTAAACTTATGAATCAAGACTAAACAATGGTCTAGAATTAGCCACTCAATGGCAATCATGTAATAAGTCCAACTAATGTAATTTAACATTATTTAATCTAATTTAATCATTCCAAATTAAATTTTAATTAAAGCTACCATAAATCACATAAATGCTAACTAGCACAGAACACTAGTCAATTTCTGATTCGGGCGCCGATAAAGCCTTCAATTTGCAATTCGAAGTCAAAACATGAATAGATCATTTAAATGATAAACAGATAGAAATGCAATTAAAGCAACATGCTCATGCAATCAGTTCAAAATTTCAGTTTAATCAATTACTTAACATGCTCATTCACAGTTTAACACTAATCAGAGGTGAGGGTTGTCACATTGAAACTGATGGGATTCAAACTGGATGGCGTGGCACCATCTTCAAAGCCTAAGCAACCAATCTGCTTGTTTAGTTAAAGTTTTTAGGATTCACTTTTCAGAAAATTAAAATTTTTTATTTTTTGTGTTTTTTTATTTTCAATGAATTTTTTTAATATTTTAAGCAATTTTTTTTAAAAAAAAATAGATACGCCTAACATAAATATACTTAAAAAGTATAATATTGTAAAAAAAAATCTTTAAAACATCCACTAAATACAGAAAAAAAAAATTCAATACATTTTCGTATTCTTATATATTTATTAATTTTTTAAAATATTTTTTTACATATATTTTACTTTTTAGATATATCTAAATAAAGTGTATCTAAAAAAGTAAAAAAAAAAAAAAAACGTGAGAGAGATAGAGATGAGAAACATAGGAGAGATTAGGGCAAAATTTGGGGGGGAGGGGTCCAAATTTTGAGTGGGAATTTCAAATTAAGGTAAATTTTGTGAAAAAAATTGTTTCTAATTTTTTGTAGATGTAAAAAATAGGCTATGCTTGTTACATTAATATTTTTTAATTATTATTTATTGTTTATCATTTTTATTTTATTAGAATTTTATGACTCAGTTTGAGGGAAAAAAAAGTACAAAATTTAGATACATTTAAGAGTATAAATTTTAAAAATATAAAGAAAAAATCATTTATTTTTTTATACTTTTTGTAGTTATCGATCTTTTTATAAATATTTTAATTTTTAATTATATTAAGATTAACTGAATTTAAAAATTAAAAATTTTAATTAAAATATTAATAAAATTCACTTAAAACAAAAAAAAAAGTACATTGAAAATTCAAAAAAAAATTTTGCAATTCTAAATCAAACATAGTATTAGTTTTTCAATTTTTTTTTAAAAAAGATATATTATTTTTTATTGTCAGAAATAAATAATTGAATATCCATCACAATTGTCCATCACCATGCAAACTGTCTCATGATTGTCCATCACCATTGTTGCGGCAATAAGATTTTAGATCTACTAACACTCATCTAGATCCATCACGAGCCTTTATTTTTATTTTTTTGTTCTACCTTTCTATTTATGTCTCTTTGTCTCTATTTTGTCGGTGGAAAAATTAAAATTTGTAGAGGCAATTGTCAAAAGGATCAAAATCTACTTTTTTCTCATTGAACTTGTGATTCTTCTGCAATTTTACATTATTGTAGGCCTCTCTCCCGCTATACGAAAATATCCCACACTCGCTTATTATTTGACTATCCTAAAGCTATCATGAAATATCAATTTACTCATCTCCACTGAAACTATCACAAAGTATCACTTTACTATATGAACTTTAAAATGATACAATTAAACCCTTCACTAAATATACTAATTTACTCATTAATCCGTCTTTGACATTTAATTTTATAAACTTTACTGATTTACTAGAAATTTCACTTGCTAATAGTTAAATTTCACCTAAACATTAAGGCTAAATTTCACTATTTGAAGAGAATGAAGTTTCACTAGTTGGAGATAATGAAATAATTATTACTATCAAGTTTTAATTAAACAACATTAAAATTTTGGTAACTACACACATTGTAGAATTAATTAAAAAAATTAAATTATCATTAGCTAATTAAAAATCTAGTGACAATCACTTCGTGCTGGACAACAAAATCACTAGCAACATCTTTCTCTTTGACTCATAGTTTTTCCATTTACTCGCTAGTCCGTCTTTGGTTTTAATTTTATAATTTTTACTCCTTTAGTAGAAATTTCACTTTGTTACTAATATTAAGGTTAAATTTCACTATTTAAAGATAATGAAATTTCACTAGTTGAAGGCAATGAAATAATTATTACTATCAACTTTTAATTACACACTCTAAAAATTTTAGTAATTTAATATTTTAGAATTAATTAGACAACAAAATAATTAAAAATGAAATTATCTTTAACTAATTAAAAATCTAGGCAATCGCTTGTTACTCGAAAATGAAGCCACTGGCGACATCTTTCTCCCTTAACTCATAGTTCTTTCATATTTCCAATTGATTATAAGCCTCTTTTCCATCAGATCACCAATCTATCCATCGTATTGTACGGACATCACCATACACTGACATCCCCTAACGTGCCGTTGTTATTTCAAGTAACACTTGTTATCTTTAACTTGAATATTTGTTGATGACAGTCCAACACCATGCAAAAGAATTGATTGTGCATTTGATTGGATGGATTGGCCACGACTAATCGATTTGCTAATTGATTGGAAGGCTTGGCCACCACCAATCGATTTTACAATGGATTGCACACCTAAAATTTTACAAAAGAATTGATTGAAAAAATTGGTCACTCCAATCGATTTGGCAATTGATCGGATGGCTTGGACACAACCAATCAATTGCCCCATCGATTAGATTCCTCAATTGATTGGATAAATTGACCAATAACTACTCAAATTTGTGTTACTTATGTATTTTTGTGAGGTCACTTACGTGATTTTCAAAAAACGTGTTGGTCAAAATTTTCTCAAATGACTTACACGAATTTGTGTTACTTACGCACTTTTATGATATTACTTACGTGAGTTTGTGAAAACTTACTTGATTTTGTATTGTTTAAAATTTTTATGATATGACTTACGGGAAATTTGTGTTCAGTTACGCATTTTTATGAGATCACTTATGTGAGTTTGTGAAAAACCTGAACACTTTTGTGAAATCAAAGTTTTCTCGAATAACTTACTTGAATTTGTATTACTTATGCATTTTTTTGAAATCACTTACATGAATTTTTGAAAATTTACGTATTTTTGTGAGATCAAAATTTTCTCAAATGACTTACTCGAATTTGTGTTACTTACGCATTTTTTTAGATCACTTATGTAATTTTGTGAAAATTTACTTGATTTTATGTTGTTCAAAACTTTTATGAGATGACTTATGGAAAATTTGTGTTCACTTACGCATTTATGTGAGATCACTTACGTAAGTTTGTAAAAACTTACACATTTTTGTGAAATCAAAGTTTTCTCAAATGATTTACTCGAATTTGTGTTACGTACTCATTTTTGTGAGATCACTTACGTAAGTTTTCAAACTTACACAATTTTGTATTGTTCAAAATTTTTATGAGATGACTTACTGAAAATTTGTATTTACTTACGAATTTTTGTGAGATCACTTATGTGAGCTTGTGAAAACTTACGCATTTTTATAATATCAAAGTTTTCTCAAATGACTTAGTCGACTTTGTGTTACTTATGCATTTTTTTGATATCACTTACTTGATTTTTTGTTGTTTAAAATTTTTATGAGATAACTTACGAGAAATTTGTATTTACTTACGCATTTTTATGAGATTACTTACGTGAGTTTGTGAAAAATTTACGCACTTTTGTGAGATCAAAATTTTCTCAAATGGCTTACTTGAATTTGTGTTACTTACTCATTTTTGTGAGATCACTTACGTGAGTTTGTAAAAACTTACGCATTTTTGTGTTCAAAATTTGTATGAGATGACTTATGAAAAATTTGTATTTACTTACACATTTTTGTGAGATCTCTTGCGTGAGTTTGTGAAAACCTACACATTTTTGTGAAATCAAAGTTTTCTCAAATGACTTACTCGAATTTGTACTTATGCATAGGGATGGAACTAGGAGAAGACTATAGGAGGCCATGGCCCTCCTGTTTCTGTGAAAAATACTATTTGTCATAGTACTTTAAAAATATATATATCATTTTATACATAAAATGGCCCCCTAGTATAAGAAAATGCATATCTTGTTATTCTCCCATCTTGCCTTCTTTTTCTATTTTGCACTAAAAAAACTTCTTCATCCTATTAAAAATTACTTCTATGGAATTTAATTTTTTTTTCTATGTATATATAATTTATATATCATATTGTGCATACATGTGTGTTTGTGTATTTGGTGATTTTTTTTTTATTTTTTTTTCCGACCCCTCCAGTAATAAAATCCTAGTTTCGTCATTTTTGTATTGTTCAAAATTTTTATGAGATGACTTACGAGAAATTTGTGTTTACTTAAGCACTTTTGTGAGATCACTTACATGAGTTTGTGAAAAATTACGTATTTTTGTTAAATTAAAATTTTCTAAAATGACTTGCTCAAATTTGTGTTACTTACACATTTTTCTGAGATCACTTATTTAATGACCAAGATTTTTTTTTTTAAATAGTCAGTGCAAAATTTAATTAAGCAAATTTTCGGATTTGGAGTGCTGTGTATATTATATGTGAGAACAGTTTGGTTTTGTATTTTTTTTAAATAGTTCACAGTCTTAGAAAATTATGAAATGTTTATATGTTGTTCACATATGAGTCTAACATGTTGGAAAAAAATTTCATAATTAAATGATGAGTATTTATTTTATGAAAATTCATGGACTGATTGGTGTTTAGTTTAATTTATAGCAGAATTTCAAAATGAGTTTTGGGTGTTTCGACCATGACTTGAAATAAAGTTTGTTATGTCTATTTTGATATATATTTGGGCCAGTTTAGCTTATGAGTGTGAATTTAATTCAAGGCCCATGACTTAGATTCAATTTGATTTGAATTTGTTTATGACTCATGTTTAATTGTTTAGTCCTTTTAATCATGTGATTGGTAGTGACCACTTTGGGAGTTATTATTATTTATTATATAGGATTATAATATATATTTGAAAGTTAAATTTATGGTATGTATCATACGGTGAAGAAAAATTATATATATTTTTGTAGTGACTGAAAATGTGTATATATTTTATAGTGAGTAAAAGATTATATTTTATGGTGTACACAAATATTATATTTTTATGATGAGATAAATTATATCATTCTATAATTTATGATATAAATTTTATGATACTATTACAAAATATATATATACTAACGTATGCTCGTGTCGAAAAATATATATATATTATTTTTTTGGGGGGGAAAGAGAACAATCCACGTGGGATTGTCTCCTCCCATCCCATTCCTCTTCATTTCACTTTTACCCATGCCTTCACCTTCCCAACTCTTCGCACATTTTATTTTTTATTTTTTATTTTTTTTATTTTTTTTTACTCTTGTTTCGGAAGAAAAGAGAGAGGAGAGGCTTTGCCTCTCTCTCAAACATTTAAACAAAATAATTTTGGTTCATATTTTACAATATTGGAGTTAGATCGGATTAGATTTTAAAAAAAAAATTGCAAATGAAAGTCGAAAATCATGTTTGATTTTGAAATTTGTTTGACAAAATCAGTTTATGTTCAAAAACACATGTAAGAACTATCAACTTGGAAGTAGAGTGTAATTTTGGGATCAAAAACTCTAAAGAGTGTTATGTTCATGACATTTGATAAATATCAATATACAAATTGTCATCTTTGTTTATTTTTTTGTGGAAAGGAAAATATGAGATTTGAGCTTTTGAACTTGAGACTTTAAAAAGTGTACTCTTGGATACATTTTCAGAATTTTGATATAAATATCATGTTAATTAGTTAATATTAGAAAAGTATACTGAATGAAAATGTGTATATATTTTATAGTGAATAAAATATTATATTTTATGCTGTACATAAATATTATATTTTTATGATGAGATAAAATTATATCACTTTATAATTTATGATATAAATTTTATGATATTATTACAAAATATATTTATATATATATACTAGCTTATCACTCGTGCTATGCACGGGATAATTATAAATATTTATATTTATTTTAGATTTTTACAATAGGTATGTGAAAAGTTAAGAAAAATATGTGTATTGGAGAAGTTATAAAGATTTGAAAGAATTTAATAAGTGTTTATTTATTTTTTTTTCAAAAAACAAAACAAAAAAATTAAGAGGGAAAAAAATTAAGAGCCATTTACACAATAATCACATGGGTCTGTTGGGGATGCAAAAAGTAATGGCGTGTAAATACTGGGGTTTGACCGAGGAGTTTGAAAGAATTTAATAAGTGTTTATTTATTTTTTTTCCAAAAAACAAAACAAAAAAATTAAGAGGAAAAAAAATTAAGAGCCATTTACCCAATAATTACATGGGTCTCTTGGGGATGCAAAAAGTAATGGCGTGTAAATACCTGGGGTTTCACTGAGGAGGTAGTCCTAAAGGCAAATACCTTTTTTATTATCACACATATACACACCACATAGTCGTATAGCCCCTCTCTCTCAGTTATTGCTATATTCTAGTCAGTAATCTTTGAACCAATCACCAAGTCAAATTTTTTTTTTTAAAATCTTGAAATTAGGATTTCATTTATTGTGTTATTCTAGTCAGTCGTGCTTCCCCGCCCTCTATCTCCTCCATTTGTCAATAGTATAATTATTATAATCTTTGAACTACTCACCAAGTTAATTTTTTTTTTTTTTTTAAAAAAAATCAAAAAATTAAGATTAACATATTGGAGCTTCCACAGACCTTGGGGGTTAAAACCCCTTTTTCCTTAATATATAGTATAGATATATATATTTTTTTTTGGGAAAGAGAACAACCCACGTGGGATTGTCTCCTCCCATCCCATTTCTCTTCATTTCACTTTCATCCATGCCTTCGCTTCCCAACTCTTCATTTTTTATTTTTTTTTTGTTGACTCTGGTTTCGGTAGAAAAGAGAGATCTCTCTCAAACATTTAAACAAAATAATTTTGGTTCATATTTTACAATATTAGAGTTAAATCGGGTTAGATTTTGGAAAAATTTTGTAAATAAAAGTCGAAAATCATGTTTGATTTTGAAATTTATTTGAGAAAATCAATTTATATTCATGAACACATGTAAGAATTATCAAGTTGGAGGTAGAGAGTGATTTTGGGGTCAAAAACTCTAAAGAGCGTTATGTTCATGACATTTGATAAATATTAATATATAAATTGTCATCTTTGTTTATTTTTTTGTGGAAAAGAAAATATGAGATTTGAGCATTTGAACTTGAGACTTTAAAAAGTGTACTCTGGAATGCTTTAATTTTGATGTAAATATCATGTTGATTAGTTAATATTAGAAAAGTGTAGTAAATGAAAATGTGTATATATTTTGTCGTGTGTAAAAGATTATATTTTGTGATGTAAATAAATATTATATTTTTATAATGAGATAAAATTATATCATTTTACAATTTATGATATAAATTTTATGATATTATTACAAAATATATATATATATATTATTTTATTTTTTTTGGGAAAAAGATAACAACCATGTGGGATTGTCTCCTCCCATCCCATTCCTCTTCATTTCACTTTTACCCATGCCTTCACTTTCCCAACTATTCAATTTTTTTTTTTTGACTCTTGTTTCGGCAGAAAAGAGAGAGGAGAGGATCTGCCTCTATCTCTCAAACATTTAAACAAAATAATTTTGGTTCATATTTTACAATATTGGAGCTAGATCGGGTTAGATTTTGGAAAAGTTTTGTAAATAAGTCAAAAATCATGTTTGATTTTGAAATTTATTTGAGAAAATCAGTTTATGTTCATGAACACATGTAAGAACTATCAAGTTGGAAGTAGAGTGATTTTGGGATAAAAAACTCTAAAGAGTGTTATGTTCATGACATTTGATGAATATTAATATGTAAATTGTCATCTTTGTTTATTTTTTTGTGGAAAGGAAAAGATGAGATTTGAGCTATTGAGCTTGAGACTTTAAAAAGTGTACTCTTGGGTACATTTTCAGAATTTTGACGTAAATATTATATTAATTAATTAATATTAGAAAAGTGTAGTGAATGAAAATGTATATATATTTTGTAGTGAATAAAAGATTATATTTTATCGTGTACATAAATATTATATTTTTATAACGAGATAAAATTATATCATTTTATAATTTATGATATAAATTTTATAATATTATTACAAAATATATTTATATATATATTTTTTTTTTGGGGGGGGGGGAAGAGAACAACCCACATGGGATTGTCTCCTCCCATCCCATTCCTCTTCATTTCACTTTTACCCATGCCTTCAATTTCCCAACTCCTCATTTTTTTTTTTTTTCGGATGACTCTTGTTTCCGCAGAAAAGAGAGCGGAGAGGCTCTGCCTCTCTCTCAAACATTTAAACAAAATAATTTTGGTTCATATTTTACAATATTAGAGTTAAATCGGGTTAAATTTTAGAAAAATTTTGTAAATGAAAGTCAAAAATCATGTTTGATATTGAAATTTATTTGAGAAAATCAGTTTATGTTCATCAACACATGTAAGAACTATCAAGTTGGAAGTAGACAGTAATTTTGGGATCAAAAACTCTAAAGAGTGTTATGTTCATTACATTTGATGAATATTAATATATAAATTGTCATCTTTGTTTATTTTTTTGTGGAAAAGAAAATATGAGATTTGAGCTTTTGAACTTGTGACTTTAAAAAGTGTACTCTTGGTACATTTTCAGAGTTTTGATGTAATTATCATGTTAATTAATTAATATTAGAAAAGTGTAGTAAATGAAAATGTGTATATATTTTATAGTTAGTAAAATATTATATTTTATAACGTACATAAATATTATATTTTTATGATGAAATAAAATTATATCATTTTATAATTTATGATATTATTACAAAAATATATATATATATATATATATTATTATGGGTGAGTGAGGGGGGGGGGGGGGGAGGGGGGGAGAGAGAAGAGAACAACGCACGTAAGGATTGTCTCCTCCTATCCCATTCCTCTTAATTTCAATTTTACCCATGCCTTCACTTTCCCAACTCTTCATTTTTTTTTTTTTGACTCTTGTTTCGGTAGAAAAGAGAGAGGAGAGGCTCTGCCTCTCTCTCAAACATTTATACAAAATATTTTTGCTTCATATTTTACACTATTAGAGTTAGATTCAGTTTTTGTAAGTAAAAGTCGAAAATCATATTTGATTTTGAAATTTATTTGAGAAAATCAGTTTATGTTCATGAACACATAAGAACTATCAAGTTGGAAGTAGAGAGTGATATTGGGATCAAAAACTCTAAAGAATGTTATAATCATGACATTTGATGAATATTAATATATAAATTATCATCTTTGTTTATTTTTTTTGGAAAGGAAAATATGAGATTTGAACTTTTTAGCTTTAGACTTTAAAAAGTGTACTCTTGGGTACATTTTCAGAACTTTGATGTAAATATTATGTTAATTAGTTAATATTGGAAAAGTGTACTGAATGAAAATGTGCATATATTTTGTAGCAAGTAAAAGATTATATTTTATGATGTGCATAAATATTATATTTTTATGATGAGATAAAATTATATCATTTTATAATTTATAATATAAATTTTATAATAATATTAAAAAATATTTATATATATATATTTTTAGAGAAAGAGAACAACCCATGTGGGATTGTCCCCTCCCATCCCATTCCTCTTCATTTCACTTTTACCCATGGCTACACTTTCCCAACTCTTCATTTTTGTTTTTTTTGTTGACTCTTGTTTCGGCAGAAAAGAGAGAGGAGAGGCTCTGCCTCTCTCTCAAACATTTAAACAAAATAATTTTGGTTCATATTTTGCAATATTGGAGTTAGATCAGGGTTAGATTTTGGAAAAGTTCGTAAATGAAAGTCGAAAATCATGTTTGCTTTTGAAATTTATTTGAGAAAATCAATTTATATTCAGGAACACATGTAAGAACTATCAAGTTGGAAGTAGAGAGTGATCTTGGGATTAAAAACTTTAAAGAGTGTTATGTTCAAGACATTTGATGAATATTAACATATAAATTGTCATTTTTGTTTTGTTTTTTTTTTTTTTTTTTTGAAAAGGAAAATATGAGATTTGAGCTTTTGAACTTGAGACTTTAAAAAGTGTACTCTTGGGTACATTTTCAGAATTTTGATGTAAATATCATATTGATTAGTTAATATTAGAAAAGTGTAATAAATGAAAATGTGTATATATTTTCTAGTGAGTAAAAAATTATATTTTATGATGTACATAAATATTAAATTTTTATGATGAGATAAAATTATATCATTTTATAATTTATGATATAAATTTTATGATATTATTACAAAATATATATATATATATATATATAATTTTATTTTTATTGGGGGACAGATAACAACCATGTGAGATTGTCTCCTTCCATCCCATTCATCTTCATTTCACTTTTACCGATGCCTTCACTTTCCCAACTCTTCATTTTTTTTTTTTTTTTTTGTTGACTCTTGTTTCAGCGGAAAAGAGAGGCTCCTCTCTCTCTCTCAAACATTTAAACAAAATAATTTTGGTTCATATTTTACAATATTAGAGTTAGATCGGGTTAGATTTCGGAAAAATTTTGTAAATGAAAGTCGAAAATCATGTTTGATTTTGAAATTTATTTAAGAAATCAGTTGATGTTCATGAACACATGTAAGAACTATCAAGTTAGAAGTAGAGTGATTTTGGGATCAAAAATTCTAAAGAGTGTTATGTTCATGACATTTGATGAATATTAATATATATATTGTCATCTTTGTTTTTTTTTTTTTTTGGAAAGGAAAATATGAGATTTGAGCTTTTGAACTTGAGTCTTTAACAAATGTACTCTTGGGTACATTTTCAAAATTTTGATGTAAATATCATGTTGATTAGTTAATATTAGAAAAGTTGTAAAATTGTTATTTGTAGAGAATTTTGGAAAGAAAATTAACTATTTAAGTAGCTTTGTATGAAATATGGTTTGTTAAAATATGATTATGTTTGAGAGATAAGACATGTGATGTTATTTTTGGTATTATTAATTTGAAATTTTTTTAATATAATGAACTTACTAAGTTGATGGATTAAATTAATTTGGTTAATATTTTCATCATTTATGATTAAAAGTGTGTTATTAAAATTATAGCATAACTTTTAAAATAGTATGATGGAAATGGTAATATTCAATAAGTATGAGATTTGGTGAAAATTATATTGGTTATCTTGGTTGAGGTGGAACAAAGTTGATTGAAAGTTTTGTGTGAGTCAAAAGAATTGGAAAATTGATTATTAGTTTTAATAGTTTGAGCTTACTAACATGTTGTTTTTGTACAACAAGTTCATGTATGAGATATTTGAAAATTGAGGGTTTGATTAAATTGGGAGTTGACTACCTATAATCTTGCCATTTAATGTATTTTCGGCATATAAATTACACGTGGGTATTTGAAGGCGAGAATGCCCCAATTTGTGAAAAATCCTAAATGTTAATATTTTGGGAGTTGTTGGATGATTTGGAAAAGATTATGTCTTTTTTTTTTTTCTTTTCTTTTTTTTTTCTTTTCTTTTTTTTTTTTAAATTGTTAAGTTTGATGGAAAACCATGTAAGTTTTGAAAGTTTGACTTTAAAAAGTGGAATATGGATTGTTTCCAAGTGTTGGGAATCATGGGGGATTCCAACTTATGGTTGTATGTTGGATTGTATATCTATATTGTTATCTTTTAATTAATGCATTAGGGATAATTGTTTTAGCTATCGGTAGAGGATAGTATTGATTATTATAGAAATTGTATGAGAATTAGGTGAATTGAAACTAATCCCTTATCCGTTGTCATTGAATATGATTGTGTTTTAATACATTGTATATGTATGATGTTTGGGAGGAGAAAAGGGATGTACTCCATGTTTGGGAAAAGAAATGGGATAGACTCCATTAAATTAAGTTGGCCTGTGTGTCTAAGGTGAAAACCCTGAAAGTCGCTTGTATAGATGGGTGTCGATTCTCGCGGACTAAATTTTCGTAAAATGGTTGTCATACCCCAAATTTGGGTATGACCGGCCGTGGCCCACAGGGCCTTATCCCAAGGCATACGTAAGCCTAAACATGAATCCATAAACACATTGAATAACTAAACAATAGTCTAATAATAAACCAAAACTCAATCCAATGACATGCCACAATTATAAATGGAAAAATCAACCGTAATCAAAACCATCCAAACTTATTGGGTATGAACAGCTCACATATCAAAATAATCCTAAATGAATCCCAATAAAAATAAGAATAAATATGCACAAACTTGACTTAACAATCTAAAACAAAATAAATGAATGTCCTAGAGGTCCATGCAATTGAGTCCTGCTACGTCATGAGTCTACCCTAAGTCTTTCTAACACCTGGAAATGATAAACAACTAGGTCAGCTGATAGCTCAATGAGTAGCAACATGGATAGCAAATATAGTTTTGAAAATAGGGTTCAATTCCAAAATAAGATATATATCACAGAAACTAGATTGTCATACACTTTTGATAAGGATAATCTGTTTCAAAAAGAAGGCTCTACAGTTCATCAATTAAAATACTCATGTCTCCCAAGAACATGATAAATGACATTTTCCACTTAAAACAGATTACAACATAAACGCCAATAATTTTCTAGATACCAAGAAATAACAAGTAACATGCCACACAATTCTCAATGCAATAAGCCCGTTGGATCCAATATTGAACTAAGAGTCATCCTCGGGGTGGCAACCCGGGCCTTTTCTCTAAGACAATTCGATTGAAGGTCACCTAGCCTAGCCTAGGTCTTTTCTTTACAATCGTTGAACACTAGAGTCATCACGACCCAACCCGGATCTGTTCCCTAGTGGCCAGAGTCACCCCACACAGTGGAATAATTTTCCTGGACTAAAATACACAAATGGTCCCAATAATCAATACAATTCAGTTTCACAAAACATGGTAGTTCACCATTATAAACATGAGACCATAACAAATAGTTCACAGTATGCCAAGTTTACACATGTTTCAGAAATAATTTAATTCCATTGATAAGATAATAATTTATCAAAACAGTTTAGTCCTGAAATAACAATTTAATTTTCCAACAGTTCAAGGTAGGGGAACATTTATAAAAATATGTATCATGCAACTGTTCACTTGAAAATGAAATAATGTAATCGTCGAATAGAGTATAAAATTCCAACTAGTGTCCTGAACCAAGTATGAAAATTACACGTTACTAATAATTTAAAAATACTAAAGAATAAGAACTAAGTAACCCCAACCAAAAGCGTACTAACACGGCTCAACACAACTCACCGTTACTCTTAAATATTACCTAAGCTCATGTTCTTCAAGGTCTAAAATCACCCAAGACATCGGTTCAAATCAAAACTTAATTAAAAATAACTTTAAGATAAAACAGAATTTTAAACAAGCTTTCTCAATCTATTCGCTAACTTTGAAAATTTTAAAACCCACTCCACGCTGTTCGAAAAATTTCAAAACCCTCCAGATATCAACTAATATATCTTAAGTTTCAAACCCAATTGGTTTACTTGATTTGCTTATCAAAATAATTATTTACAATTAATTATATCCAAACAGGTTACTTTTTGCAGCACTTTAAAGAAATTAATGGTTCTCTTAGTATATATGAGCAATCAACGTAAGGTCAAAAATTTAAGAACTAGACTCGTAACCAGTTCTAATGACGCTGATTTGATAATTTTCGACTTTATACCCAAAGAGAACAACACTTCCGAAGTTACTGTTTTAAACCAGTTTTTTGGACATATTTGAACGCAGCTGTTAATATAGATTTTGACTCCCAAAAATTATTATAAAATTCAGATATGCAATTCAATATGTAATTAATCTACTGTCAAAATTTCAGTTCAAAATTCATCCGTTTGATATGATTTCTTTATTTTTAAAGTTTGTGATTTTGTGTAGAATTTTTGAACTAAGAATTACACCCATTCTTTATACATGAATTTAACTCCTCAGGTTTTTAACAGTATATATATACACAAAATACATACACCTACTGTAACGCCCTCACAATATAACCCATAACATACACAATAAAACAATGCATTACGTAAGAAAAATAAACCATAAAACATTCATCAGAGTAGCCTAAATAAAGACATTACATATAACATTCAAAATAAATGCCCTACGGGCTTACATCTTGCCAAGCCAACACTTGGACACAAAAACATGAGTTCTAACTCAAATACAAATAAAGCCCTAGCCTTGAATGTTTACATGTAATTCAAATAAAACAAATAACTAAAGACAAGGCTTCATTGTCCAAATCCTTCCAAGCTAAGTTCTTGGAGGTAGTGAACCACCTGGACCTGAAAATGATGTTCCCATATAGGGTGAGCCACAGCCCAGTAGAAATATACTAAACCAAACATAAGCATTGAATAAAGCAATAGCATTCAATAGATGGATAATACAAATTATCAGTTTCACTTTCCATTAGTTATTCAACTTTTCCTTTTTACCAATATGGCTCAGAGCCTGGCCAAACTATAACAAAGGAATTTGTATGTCACAAAGACATTACTTCCAATCCCAACATAATAAATGAGACTCAAGCTCACATCAAAACACTTCATACTTGCAGTTTGATACACATTTTAGTGCTGTATCAATAAAACACTTCAATATAAATAAGCACACATAAAAGTGATGCTAATAGAGTCCATCCCCTATCTCCTCCCAAACAATAAACACTTCAATATAAATAAGCACACATAAAAGTGATGCTAATGGAGTCTATCCCCTATCTCCTCCCAAACAAAATCCGTTTTAGAGGTCCATCCCCTATCTTCCCCTAAACCGTGGAGTACATCCCCTATCTCCTCCCACACAATATGCATATGCAATGCTCAACCAATACATGTATGTAAGCACATAACATATACAACAAACAATCAATACACATAATGTCTCAGATAATTCAACAAATAAAATTAATGACTTAGCCAATGTGATTAGTTTCAGTTATCCCTAATCCACATGCAATGTCTACAACAGTCATGACTATCCTCCACCGATAGCCCAAAACAGTTATCTCTAGATTGGAAATAAATAAATCAATAATTCGATAGATGAGTGATGTAAATTAACCAACTATCCCATTTAATCAATAAATTCCTCAATTTCATGAATTTAACAAATTTCCCAATGTTCTTTAAATTAAATATACAATTCAATTTATTTAAACACTTAGGGTTTTTCCCAAAATTACCAAAATACTCCCAACATATCAAAATACCAAAACTTAGAACAAAACTCATAAATTGGAGTAGGAAATCCCTACCTCGAAGAAATAACCCAAAAAGAGAAGACGAAGATGATGACCCAAACTCAAAGTGCTCCAACTCCAAGATTGTTCAGATTAAACTGAAGCCCTCGACCCACACTACCTTTTTAATAAAGCAACTAGGGAAGAAACGCACTCTAAATAGATCAAACCTAAGAGAAAAGGTGAGTTGAGAGAGAGAGAACTCGGAACTAGGGTTTAGAATCAAAAAGAGGATAAAAAACTGATTAAATTCCCGCCTTGCCTATTTAAATCGACAGGCTCGCCGAAGCGAAGACATGGTCGCCGAGCGACTGACATTAAGAAAGACTCGCCGAGCGAAGAAAAGCTCGCTCGAGTTAAGAATGCAATGCTTCAGTGTCGCAACCTGAAGCATACTCGAGCGACAGAATGCTCGCTCGAGCGAAGAACTCGAAAACATACACCTCGCTCACTCGAGCGAAGAAAAGCTCGCTCGAGCGAAGAAACACTACTCTCAGGTCTATACTAGACGCAATCGCTCGCTCGAGCGAAGAAACCCTGGCTCGAGCCACCAGAGACAAAACTCAATCCTCGCTCGAGCGACCAACCCAAAAATCGAATAAAGAACACTTGGTTTGACCCAACCAACTCAGAATAAACCTGCCCAACACAACCCAAAACTTAAGAATAGGGATTTAAAGGACAACAACAATTATATAATGACAGAATCTACGGAACCCAAGTCCGGATACAATAATCAAATAGGAAAAGACCGGGGTCGCTATAACCTCCCCCCCTTAAAGAATTTCGTCCCCGAAATTAAGCATAAGTTTTTCAAAAATACGTTTTTTCTCAATTCCCAATGATATGCTATAACAATAATAAACAACTTGACCCAATATTGGTCACTTCATCTCTTATCAAGAGGCATCTCATAATACGTAAAACAATATATACGTAAACTTGCATTAACAACATGCATTTCTTTCAATTTGAACGAGTTCCATATACATGATTTCCATTTTCATATCATATTCGCTTCCATGATATTATAAAACACATTCAATTTATAAATATGACATTCCACTTCCATTATGAAGCAAGTTTCAAATTACTATCATTAAACCAAAACATTCAATGTTTTCCAACTTAAGACATATATAAGGCTCTTAAGTCCAACAATATTACAGAATTTAAATACAAGATTACAAATCAATAAACATGTCCGGATATTTCTCACGGACTTCTAACTCACGTTCCCAAGTGGCTTCCTCCACCCCGTGATGTTTCCACAAAACCTTTTCCAAAGGAATGGTCTTGCCTCGCAAAACTTGATCCCGTCTATCCAAGACTCAAATTGGTCTCTCCTCATACGAGACATCCTCGTCAACCACTACATCAGTCCAGTCCAACACATGTGATGGATCCGGCTCATACTTCCGAAGCATACTCACATGAAACACGTCATGTACTCCAGACAACAGCGGTGGCAAAGCTAAACGATAAGCAGCCTCGCCAATCCTCTCAAGGATCTCAAAAGGACCAATGAACCGAGGGGACATATAGCGATCCCGGGTTTACCCCTTGTTGTATAGTGATCCGAACGTGTGTCCGTGGATGTTGGTAGTGGATTGTTGTCCTGTTTACGACCTTTCATATATTGTATTTGAGTTATAGGATGTGTTGGGCAGGTTTGTTTCAGGTTGGCTGTGTTCGGGAGCCAAGGGTTGCCTGTAATTTTTGTCCTTCGCCGAGCGAGTTGGTCGCCGAGCGAGCGTTGAGTTTTGTGTCCGTGGGTCGAGCTAGAGCGGCTTCGCTGAGCGAAGCGATCGCGTCTGGCTGGACTCAACACCATGATTTCGCTCGAGCGAGCCGATTCTTCGCCAGCGAGCCGTTTCGCCGAGCGAAGCGGTTCGCCGCCGAGCGGCGTCTAGTTGCGTCACTGGCGGTCGAGCCTCGCTCGAGCGAGCTTTTCTTCGCCGAGCGAAGTTTCTAGGATGTTGGCTCGAGCGAGACCTTCTTGGCTCGAGCTACGGTTTTCAGGTTCCGTCGCCGAGCGACCAAGTCTTCGCCGAGCGAGCTGTTTATATCGGCCGCAACAGCCGATCTAAACTTCACTTTTTGAAGCTTTTACTTTTAAAACCCTAACTGAGAGCCTCTCTCTCTAGACTTGCCTTCTCTAAGAAATCATCTCCTAGAGGGTGAATCTTCCTAAGTGCTTTGTTAAAAGGTAGAGGGTGATTTGGGCTTCGATATAATCTGAAAATATTCGGTTTTGGAGCAAGTTGGGTGTTGGGTCTTCATCTCCTTTTGAGCTCAAACTTTGAGGTAGGGATATCCTACCCTCTTTATGGATTTTGTCTTTGAATTTTAGCATTTTGATATGTTGGTAGTTGTTGTGTAATTTTGGGAAAACTTTGGGCCATTGTGTAATTTTATAAAAGTTTGGGGTTTTGTCTATAATAAACCTAGAAGCATGTTTGGTATAGAAACATGGAATTAATGTTGAAACATTAGTGAAATTTGAACCTAAGGGTTGTGATGTTAATTATGGAAACGTCCTAATTACATTGATTAATTAATTTGAATAATTAATTGTGGAAAATGAGGAATTGAGATAGAATTGGGTCATGGGTTATGACGATGGAAAGAATACATTGATTTTATGTATTGATATGTGATGTGTATAATTGTTATATATATGCATTGTGTTGTGTTGGAGGAGATAGGGGATGTAATTCATGTTTAGGGAAGATAGGGATGGACCTCTAAACCGGATGTTACCGGGAGGAGATAGGGATGAACTCCAGAGATAGAGCATGTATGCTTATCTAGAAATATATTGGCAGAGCATGTATGCTTGTCATGGAAAGTATGAATGTAACTGTTTTGTTTATATTTGTTGATGTGATGAAAGAATGTAAAAGAATTGACCATCTATCAATTGTTAATCTTTTAGTCATTATTTATAACTGGTTTAGTATATTTCTACTGGGCTGTGGCTCACCCTATATGGGAACATCATTTTCAGGTACTGGTAGCATGCCACCTCCAAGAACTTAGCTTGGGAGGCTAGTGGCGGACGGACTTTTTGGTTGTCTTTCCTTTTACAGTGTTACATGTAAATTCAAGCCTAGGGCTTAATGTGTAAATGAGTTAGCACTCTACTTTCTTGTAACCAAGTGTTAACTTGGAAAGCTGTAAGCCCGTAGGGCATTTGCTTTTGTTGTTAACATGTAATACCTTTTGTAATAGCACTCTGATGAATGGAAGGACGTGGACCTTTTATATATCATAGCATGTTAATATTGTTGGTTTAATATCATTATTTTGAGGGCGTTACAACTTGGTATCAGAGCATACCGGGTTCGAATACCTTGGGTACGTGGGAAGTGATTAGAATCACAATGGGTTTGTCTCGCTCGATAGAGACTTAGGTGTATCGATATATGCTTATGTGATAACATGCTTATGTGATTATTTGGGTATGGGATTTAGTTTCTAGGATGTTGATCGGATCTTTGGGTTTCGAGAGTCCCGCTGGAAAGGCACTTGATCAATGCCGCTTTCTAACCCAGACTTAGTAACGCCTTTGGGACCGCTATCATCCGGAAATGAAATTGTAAGTGCTTATGTGTTTATGTGCTTACGTGGAATGAATTACGCTTATCCATGTATTAGGACATGAGTGTCTAGTTTTGGCACGCTTATAAATGTGCTAATGTTTTGGGTTACCTTTATTAGGATGTCGTGACGAGCAAGAGGTGGTAGGCGTGGTAGGCCTAGAAGACAGAAGTGCCATTACGGATGAGATTCCTAGCTCAGAAGGGGTTGGTGTGCCAATGTGGCCGAGCCGTGGGTCAAGAAAGTTATGGGTGCCTTGGCCCGAGAGATAGCAGGGCCTTAGGTATTCTCAGAGCAGAAATCGTGCAACCGAGGCAGACCTTCTTTCTTGAAGAGGGAGTTCTTCCTGCCTAACCCGAGGAGTTTGTTGGGGATCCTAAGGAGCCATTGAAGGCGCATTTAGTGGCTAGAACAGATGAGTAAAACGCTCAAATGCTAGGCATTGAGAACGAGCATTGAAAGTGACCTTGGCATCCTTCCAAATGAAGGGAGATGCGGGTCAATGGTGGAAGTATGAGAAAGTTCGTGGGTGGTACTTGGGAGGCGTAGAATGCTTTCCAGAGAGGTTTTATCCGCAGTGGCTAGAGAGAGACTAAGGGATCGCTTACCAAGCTTAAGCAGATGGTTTGTCTGCGGGCCGAGTTTGAGGCTACATTTATTAGCTTGTCCAGTTTGCACTGAACTTGTGGCGACAGAGGAGCGCCGTTGCTATGAGTTTGAGCGGAAGTTGAGGTGGGACCTCAAGTTGAAAGTTGGTGGACCTTACATTCGAGAGTACAGGCATTTGGTGGATGCTGCAGCTCATATGGAGCTGATGATGCAAGAGGGAGAAGAAGAGAAACATGGGGGCTCCAAGAGGGGCCAAGAGGGACAGGGTGATGGTAGGAGGCAGAAGGGTTATAACCCTCAGCCGTCCCAGGGTGGTTTGGCCAGGTCGACTTTCCCAAGAGAAAAGTGTGTTCGGAGGGGCACAGAGAGTTCACTGTTACAAGTGTGGCCACCGTCACAAGGCTTCGCTTGCCCAATCAAGGGCGGGGTCGAGAGTCGCTTCTGCACTACAGAGAGTCGAGTTCGGGCAGGGGCACCAGATCGTTACCAGCAGGGACACCGCACATGAAGAGGTATTGCCCACGGTTGAGTGCCACTCAGAGCTGCCTGGTTCTAGACAGACGCAGGATTTCACCACCTTCAGGCAGTGCCTCGAGGGCTAATCCGGGACTTCTGCCCCGGCCAAGATAGAAATCCTATGCTCCGAGAGGCGAGCAGTAGATCAGGCCTAGGCGCTGTATGGTATGTCGTTATCACACAGACCTAGTACCGCTCCATCAAGAGTGAGAGGTACCTTTTTGTTTTGCACCGGTTGCTAGAGTGTTGATTGACACGGGTGCATCTCATTCTTTTGTATCTCGCTACATTTGCATCTGTGTTGAACCGGAGTTAGCACTTTTAGCATCTCCTATTTGCGTTGTGTCACCTATTGGGGGTGAGTTAATTTTGAGGCACCTGGATGTAGAGGTTGTGATTTAGAGGTCCATTTATCATCGACTTCCTTTTCCATTTGTAGTTATGCCCATGAAGGGCTTTGATGTTATTTTGGGTATGGATCGTTATCGCCATACCGGGCGGTTATTGATTGCTACCGCCAGAGGGTTACCTCAGATGTTGAACGGGAGTTTTTCCACTTTTTAGGAGACCGGTTGGTAGTATTGTGCCATTGGGTGCGGTCCATGGCGGAATGAGCTTAGTAGTTTACTTGCTAGTTTTGAGAATGGTGAGTGTGATGAGACCCATTGAGTTGCCGAGGGTAGTTTGTGAATACGCAGATGTCTTTCCCGAGGATCTTATTGATTTGCCACCCCACCGAGAGACAGAGTTCTCTATTGATTTAGTGCAAGACGCGCCATTTCTATGGCACCTTATCGCTTTTGCACGGCAGAGTTGATTGAGTTGAAAGTTCACCTCCAAGAATTGCTAGATAAGGGCTTCGCCCCTAGTGTATCGCTGGGGAGCACCGCCCTTTGCTAAAAAAGAAAGATGGTGCCTTGAGGTTGTGTATCGACTAACGGAAGTTGAATCGGCCACTTAAGAATAAGTACCCTATGCCCGTATAGATGATTTGTTCGACCACTTGAAGGGTTCCCGTTGTTTCTCTAAGATAGATTTGAGATCGGGTTACCACCGCTTGAGGGTCGAGAGGAGGACATTCAAGACGGCATTCCGTGACGCTGTATGGCTATTATGAGTTTCTAGTGATGCCATTTGGGCTCACTAATGCACCGGCGATCTTTATGGACTTGATGAACCGGATCTTCCGGAATTCTTGGATCGCTTTTGTGGTCGCTTTTGTGGGACGACATTCTTATCTATTCACCCTCGAGCAAGAGCACGAGGAACACTTGAGAGTGGTGCTTGAATTGCTTAGAGCCCATAGGTCAGTATGCCAAGTTTGGGAAGTGCGAGTTCGCTAAGAGAAGTCAAGTTCTTAGGCCATGTAGTTTCGGGAAGGTGTGTCTGCTGATACATCCAAGATCGAGGCAAGGCAAGACCGGGCACCTTAAGAGTGTGTTTGAGATCCGCAGCTCGGGATTAGCTGGTACTACCGCCGATTTGTGAAAGATTTCTCCGTGTTAGCTTCGTTGACTAGGTTGACTCGCCAGGAGTCAAATTTGTATGGAGGAGACTTGTGAAAAGTCGTTTCAGAGTTGAAAGTTAGATTGACCACCGCCCAGCCTTGATTATTCCGAGAGAGGGTTGGGTTATGCGCCTATTGTGATGCCTCACGAGAGGGTTTGGGTTGTGTGTTGATGCAGGGAGGGAAAGTGGTAGCTTATGGCTTACGTCAGTTAAAAATACACGAGAAGAACTACCCTACACACGACCTAGAGTTAGCGGCTGTGATTTTTGCCTTGGAAATCTGGAGGCACTACCTTTATGGTGAGAGATTCGAGGTGTTCTCGATCATAAAAGTCTCAAGTATCTGCTTTCACGTAAAGACTTGAACTTGAGGCAGAGGAGGTGGATGGAGTTTATAGAAGATTACGACTCCGAGTTGCATTATCACCGAGGGAAGGCCAATGTTGTGGCCGATGCCCTTAGTAGGAAATCCATTAGTGATGTAGCTTGTGTAGCCATCCGAGAGTGGGAGATGTTGGGGGCACTTGGCGAGTTTGACTTGCTTCTGGGCGCATCCGCTGAGGTCATGCGGCCTTGTTTTCGTTGTTGCTAACCTACACTTGTGACTCGAGTGTTAGAGGCACGAGAGGTGACCTTGAGGTAGAATCCCTGAGAGAAGATCTCCAAGGGGAAAGTTGAGAAGGGTTTGACGGCGATCCCGACCGAGTTTGAGATACCGAGACCGTCTGCTTGTGCCGAGTCTGCCGAGAGGAGGTACTCGAGAGTTCCATCATTCGCGCTTTGCGGTGCATCCGGAGGTACTAATATGTATCGATTTGGGTCGCCGCTTTGGTGGCGGGTATGAAGAGAGATGTGGCGCTTCGTGGTCTAAGTGCCTTACTTGTCGCTAAGTGAAGGCCGAAAGCATCGAGGCCGCGGGTTTGTTACAACCCTTGCCTATTGCCGAGTGGAAGTGGGAGCATGTCACCATGGACTTCAAGTAGGTCTTCCAAGACTCACGGGGTAGTGACACTATTTGGGTGGTTGTAGACCGTTGACCAAGTCGGCGATTTCATTCCAATGCGCGGAGAGATTCAAGAGATCATCTTGCCGACTTGTATGTTGGGACATAGTGAGATTGCACGGGGTCGGTGACGATCGCCTCAGATAGAGATCCTCGTTTTCTTGCTAGGTTGTGGCGAGTTTGCAGAGTGCTTTAGGTACTGTCGACCTTTAATCTGACTTATCATCCTCGATCGATGGGCACCGAGCGTATCTGAGATCCTTGAGGATATGCTTGGGTTGTGTCCTTGATTTCATGGGACATGGAGAGGCACTTACCGGTGGAGTTTTCCTACAATAATGGTTTCATCTAGTATCGGTATGGCACCGCTTGAGGCCTTGTATGGCCGACCTTGTAGGTCTCCGGTTTGTTAGGCCGAGGTGGGTGACACACCTTTGTTGGGTTCGGAGTTGGTTAGAGAGACGACGGAGAAAGTTGAGCTTATCCGTAGGAGGCTTGTTCTGACTCGTGAGTCGCCGAAGTCCTATGTCGACCGTAGGAGGAGACTGTTGGAGTTTGAGGTGGGTGATCACGTCTTCAAGATATCACCTAGGCGGGGTTTGTTGAGATTTGGGAAGAGTGGGAAGTTATCCTCGGTTTATTGGTCCTTTGAGATCCTTGAGAGGATTGGCGAGGTTGCTTACCGTTTAGCTTTGCCGCCATAATTGTCCGGAGTTCATGACGTGTTTCATGTGAGTATGCTTCGGAAGTATGAGCCGGATCCATCACACGTGTTGGATTGGACCGACTTAGAGGTAGATGAGGATGCCTCGTATGAGGAGAGACCGGTTCAGGTCTTGGATAGGCGGGATCAAGTCCTGCGTGGTAAGACCATCCCTTTGGTTAAGGTTTTGTGGAAACATCACGGAGTGGAGGAGGCCACTTGGGAACGTGAGTTGGGAGTCCGCGAGAAATATCCGGACTTATTTGTTGATGTGTAATCTAGTGTTGCAATTTTGTAATTGTAATGAACTTTAAGAACATTTGAAATGTCTTAAGTTGTAAAACATGATGTATGTTTTGGTTAATGTAAATGTTGTAGAGCTTGCCTTGTTATGGGAGTTGATTATAATATTGCATATGTTGGCTATATTATAGAAATAAAATTGTATCATGATTATTGCTTATGATATAAATTGTAAACCATATATGTGGGAAATGGTTGAAATGAAAAAAAAATTGCATGTTGAAATGTACATGTTGAGAAATGTCTCTTAATAGGAGATGGATGACCGGTAATGGGTCGAATTGTTAAATGTTGTGTTATGACATTGTTTAAAATGGAGAAAAAGGCTTGTTTTTCAAAAACTTGTTTTAATTTGTGGACGAAATTCTTTAAGGGGGGGAGGTTATAGCGATCCCGGGTTTACCCCTTGTTGTATAGTGATCCGGACGTGTGTCCGTGGATGTTGGTAGTGGATTGTTGTCCTGTTTACGACCTTTCATATATTGTATTTGAGTTATAGGATGTGTTGGGCAGGTTTGTTTCAGGTTGGTTGTGTTCGGGAGCCAAGGGTTGCTGCCCAGAATTTTTGTCCTTCGCTCGAGCGAGGAGTTGGTCGCTCGAGCGAGCGTTGAGTTTTGTGTCTGGTGGGTCGAGCCAGAGCGGCTTCGCTCGAGCGAGCGACTGCGTCTGGGCTGGACCTGAACACCATGATTTCTGGCTCGAGCGAGCTGATTCTTCGCTCGAGCGATCTGGTTCGGTCTTCGCTCGAGCGAGCGGTTCGTCGCTCGAGCGTGCGTCTAGTTGCAGACCTGAAGGGTCGAGCTCCTGGCTCGAGCGAGCTTTTCTTCGCTCGAGCGAGTTTCTAGGATGTTGGCTCGAGCGAGACCTTCTTGGCTCGAGCTACGGTTTTCTGTGTCTGGTCGCTCGAGCGACCAAGTCTTCGCTCGAGCGAGCCTGTTTATATCAGTTCGCAGCCAGCGATCTAAACTTCACTTTTTTGAAGCTTTTACTTTTTAAAACCCTAAATCTGAGAGCCTCTCTAGACTTGCCTTCTCTCTAAGAAATCATCTCCCTAGAGGGTGAATCTTCCCTAAGTGCTTTGTTAAAAAGGTAGAGGGTGACTTGGGCTTCGATATAATCTGAAAATATTCGGTTTTGGAGCAAGTTGGGTGTTGGGTCTTCATCTCCTTTTGAGCTCAAACTTTGAGGTAGGGATATCCTACTCCTCTTTATGGATTTTGTCTTTGAATTTTAGCATTTTGATATGTTGGTAGTTGTTGTGTAATTTTGGGAAAACTTTGGGCCATTGTGTAATTTTATAAAAGTTTGGGGTTTTGTCTATAATAAACCTAGAAGCATGTTTGGTATAGAAACATGGAATTAATGTTGAAACATTAGTGAAATTTGAACCTAAGGGTTGTGATGTTAATTATGGAAACGTCCTAATTACATTGATAAATTAATTGGTATAATTAATTGTGGAAAATGAGGAATTGAGATAGAATTGGGTCATGGGTTATGACGATGGAAAGAATACATTGATTTTATGTATTGATATGTGATGTGTATAATTGTTATATATATGCATTGTGTTGTGTTGGAGGAGATAGGGATGTACTCCGCGGTTTAGGGAAGATAGGGATGGACCTCTAAACCGGATGTTCCGGGAGGAGATAGGGGATGAACTCCGTAGATAGAGCATGTATGCTTATCTAGAAATATATTGGCGAGCATGTATGCTTGTCATGGAAAGTATGAATGTAACTGCTTTTGTTTATATTTGTTGATGTGATGAAAGAATGTAAAAGAATTGACCATCTATCAATTGTTAATCTTTTAGTCATTATTTATAAGGTTTAGTATATTTCTCTGGCCGTGGCTCACCCTATATGGGAACATCATTTTCAGGTACTGGTAGCATGCCACCTCCAAGAACTTAGCTTGGGAGGCTAGTGGCGGGCGGACTCTTTGGTGGCCTTTCCTTTTACAGTGTTACATGTAAATTCAAGACCAGGGCATAATGTGTAAATGAGTTAGCACTCTACTTTCTTGTAACCAAGTGTTAACTTGGAAAGTCAGAAGTCTTGAGGGCATTTGCTTTTGTTGTTAACATGTAATACCTTTTGTAATAGCACTCTGATGAATGGAAGGACGTGGACCTTTTATATATCATAGCATGTTAATATTGTTGGTTTAATATCATTATTTTGAGGGCGTTACAGGACAACTTCCCGCTCTTCCCAAACCTCATCAATCCCCGTCTAGGTGATATCTTCAGAAAGACATGATCACCCACCTCAAACACTAAAGGTCTCCTCCTATGGTTGGCATAAGATTTCTGACGACTCTGGGCTGTAACAAGTCTCTTACGGATAAGCTCAACTTTCTCCGTCGTTTCCCTCACCAACTCCAGACCCAATAGAGGTGCATCACCCACCTCGGCCCAACAAACCGGAGATCTACACGGTCGGCCATACAAGGCCTCAAACGGTGCCATACCAATACTAGACTGGAAACTGTTGTTGTAGACAAACTCCACCAAAGGCAAGTGCCTCTCCCACGACCCACTAAAATCAAGAACACAACCCCAAAGCATATCCTCAAGGATCTGAATAGTACGCTCGGATTGCCCGTCAGTCTGAGGATGATAAGCCATGCTAAAGGTCAACTTAGTGCCTAAGGCACTCTGCAAACTCTGCCACAACGTAGCAGTAAAACGAGGGTCTCTATCTAAGACGATCGTCACTGGGACCCCGTGCAACCTCACTATGTCCCGAATGTACAAGTCGGCAAGATGATCTACCGAATCTCTCACGCGCATAGGAATGAAGTGCGCCGACTTAGTCAACCGGTCTACAACCACCCAAATAGCATCACTACCCCGCTGAGTCCTCGGAAGACCCACAACGAAGTCCATAGTGACATGCTCCCACTTCCACTCAGCAATAGGCAAGGGTTGCAACAAACCCGCTGGCCTTTGATGTTCGGCCTTCACTTGCTGACAAGTAAGGCACTTAGACACGAAAGCTGCCACATCTCTCTTCATACCTCGCCACCAAAACTGGCGACCCAAATCCCGATACATCTTAGTAGCTCCTGGATACACCGCAAGGCGTGAATGATGAAACTCTCGGAGTACCTCCTCTCGGCAAGACTCCGACACAAACAGACGGTCTCGGTATCTCACACTCAGGTCGGGATACACCGTCAAACCTTTCTCAACCTTCCTACCGGAAATCTTCTCATGGAGGGATTCTACCTCAAGGTCACCTCTCTGAGCCTCTAACACTCGAGTCACAAGTGTAGGCTGTGCAACAACAGAAAACAAAGCCGCAGCCTCAACTAATTCGCCTGTATAAATCGAACTCCCCAATTGCACCCAACATCTCCCATTCTCGATGGCTATACTAGCAACGCCACCAACAGATTTCTGCTAAGGGCATCGCCACAACATTGGCCTTCCCGGATGATAATGCAACTCGAAGTCATAATCCTCAATAAACTCCATCCACCTCCTCTGCCTCAAATTCAAGTCGTTCTGTGTAAAAAGATATTTCAGACTCTTATGATCCGAGAATACCTCGAACTTCTCACCATAAAGATAATGCCTCCAAATCTTCAAGGCAAATATCACAATGCTAACTCTAGATCGTATGAGGGTAATTTTTCTCATGAATTTTCAACGACGTGAACCATAGGCAACCACTTTCCTTCTTGCATTAACACACAACCTGCATCTCTCGTGAGGCGCCACAATAGACAATAACCCAACCTCTCTCCTAATAATCAAGACGGAGCGGTGGTCATCTAACTTTCAACTCCTGGAACGACTTTTCACAAGTCTCACTCCATACAAATTTGACTCCCTTCCGAGTCAATTTAGTCAAAGGCGAAGCTAACCTGGAGAAATCTTTCACAAACTGGCGATAATACCCAGCTAATCCCAGAAAACTACGGATCTCAAACACACTCTTAGGCTGTGCCCAGTCTTGCACTGCCTCCGTCTTAGATATATCAACCGACACCCCTTCCCTAGAAACGACATGGCCTAAGAATTTCACCTCTTCTAGCCAGAACTCACACTTCCCAAACTTAGCATAAAGCTTATGGGCTCTAAGTAACTCAAGCACCACTCTCAAGTGTTCCTCGTGCTCCTCCTCTGAAGGTGAATAAATCAGAATGTCGTCCACAAAGACGACTACAAAACGATCTAAGAATTCTCTGAAGATCCGGTTCATCAAATCCATAAACACTGCCGGTGCATTGGTGAGCCCAAATGGCATCACCAGAAACTCATAGTGGCCATACCGCGTACGGAATGCCGTCTTCGGAATATCCTCCTCCCTGACTCTCAACTGATGATAACCTGATCTCAAGTCTATCTTAGAAAAACAACTGGAACCCTTCAGCTGATCAAACAAATCATCTATACGAGGCATAGGATACTTTTCTTAACCGTCACCCGATTCAACTTCTGGTAATCTATACAAAGTCTCAAAGCACCACCTTTCTTTTTAACAAAAAGGGCTGGCGCTCCCCACGGTGAAACACTAGGACGGATATAGCCCTTATCTAACAACTCCTGGAGCTGAATCTTCAACTCAACTAACTCGGCTGGGGCAAAACGATAAGGTGCCATAACAATTGGCGCCGTGCCGGGCATTAGGTCAATAGAGAACTCAACCTCTCGATGCGGTGGCAAACCAACAAGATCCTCAGGAAAAACGTCCGAGTACTCATAAACCACCCTAGGCAACACAATCTGAGTCTCATCAACCTCACTAATCGAAAGATTAGCAAGTAGACCACTAAGCTCACTCTGCCCTCGTGAAACATACCCCGGTGGCAAAACACTACCAACCCGGTCCCCCAGAAAATGGAAACACTCACCGCTAACGGTACAACAAGTGACTCTCTGACGGTAGCAATCAATAACTGCCCGGTATGACGATAACCAGTCCATACCCAAAATAACATCAAAGCCCTTCATAGGAAAAACTACAAAAGAAAATGGGATTCTATGATCATCGACCTCTATATCACAACCCCTAACACCTTGTTTCAAGATCAATTCACCCCCAAGAGGTGACACTACACAAATAGGAGACGCTAACTGTGCTAACTCCAACTCCAAAACAGATGCAAATGCAGCAGACACAAAGGAATGAGATGCACCCGTATCAATCAAAACATTAGCAACCGAGTTGCAAAACAAGAAAGTACCTCTCACAACCGATGGAGCTAAGATAAGGTCCTCGCAAGAATAAAGATACACGTGCCTGCACAACCTCTCGATCAACTCGCCACCCCTAGGAGCATAAGATCGCCCAGATCGATGATGATGAAGCCTCGATTGGCCCTCGAGGCTCGACCACCGAGGTCACGACCGAAGTTCCGCCTCAAACCTGATGCACTAGGTGTGCCACCCAACTGCGAGCAATACCTCTTCATGTGCCCTGCCTAACCGCACTGAAAATAAGTGACCGACTGGCTTCTACCCTGACTCTGACTCTGAGATCGAGCCGAAGGAGATGTTGTTCTCGCCTCCTCCCTCTCGAGGACAACGAGACTTGTGGCCACCGCCACACTTGAAACAGTAATGTCTCCTCGGCCGCTTTTCCCGTAACTAGCACTCAGATCGAAAAGTGGATCTAGAAAAGCTACCGAGATCGCCGAGGAGTAAAACCTCTCGCCTCTTGCCATCACTCGCCATCCCGACTCCTCTTGGAGCCTTCGCCCTTCCTCCTCTTGCATCATAATCTTCGTATGGGCCGCAAAGATCTACCAGACGCCCATAATCACGAATCATAGACCCAACAATTCTCAACTTGAGGCCGCTACCAACTTCTTCTCAAACTCAATGCAACGGCGTTCCTCGATGCCACCAATTGAGGTGCAAACTCGACAAACTAGTGAATGCACCTCAAACTCGCCATCAAGAACTTCGATCGCTACGTAATCGGTCTCGCCTTCTCCCTCGACTATCGGAGATAAGAACCTCTCCGAAAGCATTCACAAAAGCCTCCCACGTAGCTCCTATCGACCCTTAGTGAACTTCCACCATCGACCAAGATCTCCTTCACCGAAAGATGCCAAGGTCACTTTCAACCCTCATCTTCGATGCCAAGCATCTCAAATGTCTTCGTGTCTGCTCGAGCCATTCATCCGCTTTTAAGCGACTCTTTAGGATCACCTAAAAATTTGTCCGGATTGACCTAAGAACTCCCTTCGTAAAAGAAGGTCCAAAGATTCGCAACAACAACTTGGGCTGGGTTCGCAGCCCTCAAAATGCCAACCGATTCCCTGAATGCCCCTGCTATCTCTCGGGTTAAAGCGCACATAGCTCGCTGCCTCATCGCTCGCCACATTGGCTCGACCAACACCTCCTCATCGGAATCTCTGTACTCAGATTATCGAATCTCCTCCGCAGCATGCACTTCTCGCCTACTCCGCCTACCACGCCTAAGGCCCTCGCCCGACATCCTAATACAAGAAACAAAGACGTTAGCACATTAATAAATGTGCAAGCTAAACACTCTCGCCCTAATGCATTGGATAACAATAATTCATTCCACGTAAGCACATAATCACATAAGCACTCACAATTTCATTCTCGATAATGATAGTCCCAAAGTGTTGCTATAGTTCCGGTTGGAAGCAGCAGTGATCAAGTGCCTTTCCAACAAGACTACTAGAAACTCAAGGGTCCAATCAACATCCCAGAAACTACGTTCCATACCCACATAATCACATAAACATGTTATCAAATAAGCATACAATAGTACACTAAGTCTCTATCAAACGAGACAATGTGATACTAATCACTTCCCACGTAACCAAAGTATTCAAACCCGGTACGCTCTGATACCAAGTTGTAACGCCCTCACAATATAACCCATAACATACACAATAAAATGATGCATTACGTAAGAAAAATAAACCATAAATAAAGACATTACATATAACATTCAATGTAAATGCCCTACGGGCTTACATCTTGCCAAGCCAACACTTGGACACAAAAACATGAGTTCTAACTCAAATACAAATAAAGCCCTAGGCTTGAATGTTTACATGTAATTCAAATAAAATAAATAACTAAAGACAAGGCTTCATTGTCCAAATCCTTCCAAGCTAAGTTCTTGGAGGTAGTGAACCACCTGGACTTGAAAATGATGTTCCCATATAGGGTGAGCCACAGCCCAGTAGAAATATACTAAACCAAACATAAGCATTGAATAAAGCAATAGCATTCAATAGATGGATAATACAAATTATCAATTTCACTTTCCATTAGTTATTCAACTTTTCCTTTTTACCAATATGGCTCAGAGCCTGGCCAAACTATAACAGTGAATTTGTATGTCACAGTACATTACTTCCAATCTCAACATAATAAATGAGACTCAAGCTCACATCAAAACACTTCATACTTGCAGTTTGATACACATTTTAGTGTTGTATCAATAAAATACTTCAATATAAATAAGCACACATAAAAGTGATGCTAATGGAGTCCATCCCCTATCTCATCCCAAACAAAATCCGGTTTAGAGGTCCATCCTCTATCTTCCCCTAAACCGTGGAGTACATCCCCTATCTCCTCCCACACAATATGCATATGCAATGCTCAACAAATATATGTATGTAAGCACATAACATATACAACAAACAATCAATACACATAATGTTCAGATAATTCAACAAATAAAATTAATGACTTAGCCAATGTGATTAGTTTCAGTTATCCCTAATCCACATGCAATGTCTACAACAGTCATGACTATCCTCCACCGATAGCCCAAAACAGTTATCTCTAGACTGGAAATAAATAAATCAATAATTCGATAGATGAGTGATGTAAATTAACCAACTATCCCATTTAATCAATAAATTCCTCAATTTCATGAATTTAATAAATTTCCCAATGTTCTTTAAATTCAATATACAATTCAATTTATTTAAACACTTAGGGTTTTTCCCAAAATTACCAAAATACTCCCAACATATCAAAATACCAAAACTTAGAACAAAACTCATAAATTGGAGTAGGAAATCCCTACCTCGAAGAAATAACCCAAAAAGAGAAGACGAAGATGATGACCCAAACTCAAAGTGCTCCAACTCCAAGATTGTTCAGATTAAACTGAAACCCTCGACCCACACTACCTTTTTAATAAAGCAACTAGGGAAGAAACGCACTCTAAATAGATCAAACCTAAGAGAAAAGGTGAGTTGAGAGAGAGAGAACTCGGAACTAGGGTTTAGAATAAAAAAGAGGATAAAAAACTGATTAAATTCCTACTGCTGTCTATTTAAACTGGACAGGCTCGCTCGAGCGAAGACATGGTCGCTCGAGCGACCAGACACAAGAAAGACTCGCTCGAGCGAAGAAAAGCTCGCTCGAGCCAAGAATGCAATGCTTCAGGTCTGCAACCCAGAAGCATGCTCGAGCGACAGAATGCTCGCTCGAGTGAAGAACTCGAAAACATACACCTCGCTCGCTCGAGTGAAGAAAAGCTCGCTCGAGCGAAGAAACACTGCTCTCAGGTCTATACTAGATGCAATCGCTCGCCGAAGAAGAAACCTGCTCGAGCCACGAGACAAAACTCAATCCTCGCCGAGACCAAACCTCGCCGAGCGACCAACCCAAAATCGAACAAAGAACACTTGGTTTGACCCAACCAACTCAGAATAAACCTGCCCAACACAACCCAAAACTTAAGAATAGGGATTTAAAGGACAACAACAATTATATAATGACAGAATCTACGGAACCCAAGTCCGAATACAATAATCAAATAGGAAAAGACCGGGGTCGCTATACCTACAACCTCTCCATCAATGAATTAAATAACAATAGAATAAGGATAAAGAACAGAGAAAGAAGAGAAGAAAACCTAAGTGGGGACACGACATCACACACACAATGCTCTCCTTCTTCACTACAACAACAATCTTGATGATTAAATCACCTCTCACCTTCCTTCACAAACCCACGACTGGTTGCTAGGACTGACAGTGTTTTGAACAAATAAGAGAGTTGGGTTTGTATTTATTTATTTTATACTAGTGGTGGGGACACATAGGTCAAATAAATAGGTAAATATACAATATATATATATATATATAAGTTATATGCAACTCAAATGGTAAGAGCCTTATTTATAATTCTTGTGGTCAAGAGTTCAAGTCACACCCTCTATTCTATTTTTTTTTTAAATAATAAATCTTGTCTCTAAATTAAAGATTTTCACCATAAATTTATTTTAGGTTTAAAATTAATTAAAAGAACCTCCAAATATTTAATTTGCACTTTAAGATTCACCATCAAAATATTTGAGATTGCAAAATTATTATTACTATTTAATACTTACTTTATTTTTATATTCGTGTTCTCAGAATGGCAAATAGATGTATTTGTATGATAGCTATATTGGTTAGAGACCTACTGAGTTGTATCCTCGGTTTGGTTGATTGAATGAAATGGATATGACTAATAAATTGAGATAAAATGAATTGTGAAATAAATTGAGCATAGCATCGCATTCGCTTTGAAAAGAATGTCTTGTTGATATTGAAGTATGTTAATTTATTTAATTTAACAAGTGTGGTTAATTAATTAAATTTGGATTTAAGGAATTAGGTAATAAAATCATAAGGTAACGGCATGGTATGACTTTATATATATCTGTTTGGTATCACTATATTGCTGGACTCGCATGTGTTTTAATGTTATAATATGAGATTGTTTAGTGAGCTAGTGGTTTGCTTACCTCTTACTTGAGGATCAAATAACAGGTTTTACCTTGATATGGTTATAAAGTGGTGATGAGCCGTAGTGTTTTTAATTCTTTGGCCGAGTTCTATGCTTTGTAAAGGCTACCTGTAATGACCCTCACACTACCATAATCGCACTCATATGCATTTTACATGATTTTGCCTTGTTCAGCTTGCATTTCGAATCTTGACTTTGTCTTGTATAAGTGTTACTTGAATGCCATGTTCATTTAGAGTGTGTGTGTTTTAGCCGAGGTCATCTCGAGCCTAGGTCACCCTTTTGACACTCTTACACTTGGGATCGTCTTAGGATTTCTTTGTTGACCTCCACCTTTGTCCTAACATATTGGCCGAGATGATTATCATCTGGGCCGAGGTGTGTATCGCCAAGGCCGAGATGTGTATTATTTGGGCCGAGATGTTAACCTTGTGCCGAAGTGATCTTGTCCTGGAGTGGTATGACATAGACCGAGGTGTGGCACATCTAGGCCAAGGTGTGGCACAGCTTAGTCAAGTGTTGTTCTTCCTAGCCGAGATCATTGTTCTTTGACTTGCCGAAGTCTTGTTGTTAGCCGATGTCATTACTTGCCGGAGTCCCTTGCCGCCTAGCTTGTTGAACACGCTTTGTCATAGACTTGTCTTGTCAATCTATCACCTTTTTTAGGAGAACCAATCAACCGTTGCCACGTGTCCGAGCTGAGTGTTAAATCAGCCGGCAGAGAAAGGGAAACCCATCATTTGTAATATTCTTGTTCTTGAGGAGAGAGAAGCTCTAGGAAGAAGTCTTAGAGTGAGAAAGTAGATAGCAAGCTTGATCCTTGGAGTTCAACCGTTTGATTTGAGTATTGAGGTTAGAATCTTGATTAACTCTTGTTGTTCTTATTGATCATCTAGTTGCATTGCATGATTGAATATGTTTTGAATGCCATACATTGATTTAAAGATTGCTTTTAGAAAGAGAAAGTTGGTGTTCATAAGTTTTTGAAGAAAAAGCCTTGTTTAATCCGAAAGTTTGCAACAAGTTACATGCTTTTGTGTTTGTTTTTGTAAGAGCTTCTGGTATGGGCACCCAGGTTCATGATTTCGAACTCATAGCATGAAATCTCAGATTTTGCAATAACAAGTCATGATCCTTGCATTCATCTCCTTCATGATCTTCATGTTCATGTTCTTCATGTTCTTGAACGGAGGGAAAACCCAGATTTTTCCCGACCTCATTTCTTTGAAACTGGCCCTCGGGACCACACCTCGGCGAGAAGGGGTGGGACCTCGGCCGAGACTTGGTTGGTGCCCAGCATGTTTCCCCAAAGTGGGAGACAGTGTTTGTTTTGATTTGACTTAGTTCTTGGAGAATGCCGAGATCATTTGCATTCATATAAAGTTTGTTTGAGAGTGCATTCAACATATTCTTGCCATGTGTTTGTAGGACTTGGACTTGCCTTGACCCCGACGTTTGAAGGAATATGTGAGTGGTATTTTAATAAAGATATGTTATAGAGCTTTGATAAAGCCTTGTTTTGTCTTGTTTGGAAAATTATTTACAAGCATGAATGATTATTCCTACTTGCAATAAGAATTATATCTTGTTTGATGACATTCTCGGGAAGTCCGTATGTGCTAGGGGACTATAAGCATTTGTAGCACAAAGTTTGGAAGTCCGTATGTGCTAGGGGACTATAAGCATTTGTAGCACAAAGTTTGGAAGTCCGTATGTGCTAGGGGACTATAAGCATTCGTAGCACAAAGTTCGGAAGTCCGTACGTGCTAGGGGACTATAAGCATTCGTAGCACAAGTCCTTAGTGTCCGGGGACTATAATGCAACGACACCCTTGTTTAGAGATCTCTCTTGTCTTGTCTTGCCTTGCCACTGACGGTTTCACCGCGTGGGCTTGTTTGTCCGAGATGTCATCTCTTGTATTACTTTGATGCTAGTAAGCATCCCTTGAAGCTTGAAGGATTTGATGGATGAACTTGATTTATCTCATGTATTGTTTTGCTAAAGACCTCGGATATCATTCATGTAAACCCTTTATTATTATGCCATTCACTGAGTATCCAAGCTCACCCTCTCTATATATATGTAGGTGATGAGCAGGGCGGCGGTGACGCCTAGGTGTGCTTGCCGATGTATTTTGGATTCATGTTTTGCAACATCTTGAAGATTAAGCTTCTTTGTTATTTTCTTGTAATTTTGTAATTGATGGCCGAGAAGCCTTTTAGTCAAGATGTAATTTTTTGTACTCCATTTTGTTGTATTAAAGCTATTTTGAGATGTATGTCATTTCATTTAACTTAAGCACTGCTCCTATGGACTACTTGGTTTTATTTATTGCTTCCGCATTTGTAAGCCCCATATGTTTACCCTGATTTGTGTGTGTGATCTTGTAAGTGGCCTTTGGTAGTCTCTTGACATCGCCATCATGGCAACATCCTACTAGGGGCGGGATGGGGTCGTGACAGATTGGTATCAGAGCACAAGTTCCATGTAGTACGTTATTCACACACTTTGAGTCCCAAGGAGCATAGGATTTCCCTTAGAAAGATGCTAGGATTGCATCATGTTGCTTGATATTTGACAATACGTGCATCATCTCGGCATAATTGCTTGTTGCTTGCATACATACCTTGTTGCTCATTTTGTTTTAAAGTCACACTTTGCATACTCATAGCATTATGAGGAGAGGAAGACCACCAGTTGGCCGAGGTCAATCAGAAGACAGATTAGATCGACCGAAAGACTAGTTGAAGGGTTAACTCGGAGTTGAGACAAGTCGAAATGTAATGCTAGTGCTACAACTACCCAGGCCGAGCAGACTAATGGCCGACATACCGTACCGCCTCCACCTCCTCCACCTCCAGTACCCCAAGTACCCCTACAGCCAGCCTTGTATGGAGAGGGAACCCTGACTTTGATTAAGGAGTTCAAGAAGATGAACCCGCCGAGATTCCAAGGGGGCATAGAGCCAATGAAAGCCGAAGCATGGGTTCTAGGAATGGAGAAGCTATTTGAGATCTTTCCCAGCACAGACGCGCAGAAGGTGGCATTGGCTGCATTCACGTTAGACGACGATGCTAGAAGATGGTGGATGATGACTCGAGAAGAAAATCCCGACTTAACTTGGGCCAAATTTTTGGAGCTATTTTACAACAAGCATTTCCCTATCAGTGTTCGAGACCGCAAGACCACAGAGTTCCAGACCTTGACACAAGGAAACAAGACAGTGGCAGAATACGACCGTGCTTTCACCGATTTGGCGAGGTATGCGCCTCATATGGTCAGTGATGAGTATAGGAAAGCCAGGAAATTTGAAAGCGGATTGCGTGGACCGACATGAGATAGAGTCAACATGCTCAACATGCCGACTTACGCTGGAGTCTTGGACAAGGCTATTCTTGCAGAAGCTAATTTGAATCGATATCAGAGTACAGGAGATAATCAGAGGAAGAGACAAAACTATGATAACCGCCGAGTTTCGTTCAATGCCAAGAAGAAAGCGAATGTCGGCAGCTCCAGCAACTCGAACCAGGAAGGTAATACCAAGCCGATGTGTGCAAGCTGTGGGAAGCCGCATCCCGGGGTTTGCCGTTGGGTGTCAGGCGCTTGTTTTGAGTGTGGAGAAATGGGTCATCGTGTGAGAGACTGTCCGAAGTCAAGGATTGATGACGGTAAGAAAAATGTGAGCACCTCGGGCTCTGCACAAGGAAGCAACACCGGGAGGACACAGATGAGACAAGGTAGGGTTTTCGCGCTAGTACCAGGGAACACCGAGAATGCTGAGGCAGTAGTGTCAGGTATACTCCCAATCTGCTCTCAAGATGCATACATATTGATTGATTCGGGTTCTACGCATTCATTCGTATCTGCTAGGTTTGCCGAGAAGTTAAATAGAGAACAAGAACCCCTTGATTATGTGTTATGTGTATCTGCTCCATCTGGGAGAACTATGATTGTTGCATCTATCTATAGGGCATGTGTTATTGTGATTGAGGGTGTAGAATTATTAGTTGATTTGATGCCGTTAAACATGACTCACTTTGATGTCATATTAGGAATGGACTGGTTAGTGATGAAACATGCATCTATTAATTGTGTTTCCAAGAATGTCACGTTTTGACCCCCAAAGCAAGCCGAGGTTATTTTCCATGGTAAAGGAGTAGTGCCCCACCTTACCCGATTTCGTCCCATTAAGGCCTATAAGCTAATTCAGAAGGTGCCATGGCTACTTGTGTAGTATATTGAGTGATCAGAATGGAAATGTTAATTTAGCCGACATCCCAGTTGTTAATGAGTTCCCCGACGTCTTTCCAAGCGAATTGCCTGGCCACCTAGTTGATAGAGAAATAGAGTTTACCGTGGACATTGTGCCAGGAACACAGCCGATCTCCAAGACACCCTATAGGATGGCCCCAGCCGAACTTAAGGAATTGAAGGTGCAACTACAGGAATTGTTGGATAAGGGTTTTGTTAGGCCGAGCACTTCACCATGGGGAGCACCAGTCTTGTTTGTTAAGAAAAAGGATGGCACACTTCGTCTTTGCATTGACTACAGAGAACTCAACAAGGTAACCATTAAGAACAAGTACCCGTTGCCTAGGATTGATGATTTGCTAGATCAATTACAAGGAGCACGAGTCTTTTCCAAGATTGACCTTAGGTCGGGCTATCACCAGTTGAAGGTTAAAGCCGAGGATATTGAGAAGACTGCTTTTCGGACGAGGTATGGCCACTACGAATTCCTAGTAATGCCTTTTGGAGTGACTAACGCGCCGGCAGCATTCATGGATTTAATGAACAGAGTCTTCAAGCCGTACCTAGACGAATTTGTGGTTGTTTTTATTAACGACATACTAATCTACTCCAAGAGTACAGCCGAGCATGAAAGTCATTTGAGACTTGCCCTACAGACCTTGAGGGACAAGAAGTTGTATGCTAAGTTGAGTAAGTGTGAGTTTTGGCTTTCCAGCATTTCATTTTTGGGGCATGTGATTGATGAAGGGGGTATCTCTGTTGATCCTAGCAAAATTGAAGCCGTGGTAAATTGGCCGACGCCGACCAACGTGTCCGAGGTTCGTAGTTTTCTGGGTTTGGCAGGTTATTACAGAAAGTTTGTAAAGGACTTCTCAAGGATTGCAGTGCCATTGACACAGTTGACTCAGAAAGGAGTGACCTATGAATGGACCGAGGATAGAGAATCAGCCTTCCAGGAGTTGAAAACAAGATTAGTTACAGCACCAGTTCTTGTACTTCCATCAGGTAATGAAGAATTTCAGATTTATAGCGATGCTTCACATAAGGGTTTGGGTTGTGTATTAATGCAAGGAGGTAAGGTCATAGCATATGCATCTCGCCAGTTGAAACCTCACGAGAAAAATTATCCTACCCATGATTTAGAGCTAGCAGCCGTGGTATTCGCTTTGAAGATTTGGCGTCATTACTTGTATGGAGCTTCTTGCCAAGTTTTCACGGATCACAAGAGTTTGAAGTACTTATTTACTCAGAAGGAACTAAATTTGAGGCAGAGAAGATGGCTGGAATTATTGAAGGACTACGACATGCAGATTCAAGACCACCTGTGCAAGGCCAACTCAGTAGCCGATGCACTAAGCAGGAAGACAATGGGAATTTTGGCGTGTTTAGCCATGATCTCAGCGGAGCCGACCATCATTGAAGAAGTAAAAGCAAGGCAAATGGAGGATAAGTTCCTGAAGAAGGTAGCCGACGAGATTGACACTAGGCCGAGGTTAGGTTACACCTTTGAGAATGGAGTGCTTAAGTTTGAGGGAAGGTTGTGCGTGGCCGACGTCCCTGAATTGAAAGGAAAGATTCTGCGAGGATCTCATGGTTCCAGAATTGCTGTCCATCCAGGAAACACTAAGATGTATCATGATGTAAAGCAGACTTTTTGGTGGCCGAACATGAAGAAAGAGATAGCCGAGTTTGTATCCCAATGCCTGCAATGTCAACAAGTGAAAGCAGAACATCAGAGACCAGCAGGACTCCTTCAACCTCTGCCAATTCCTGAATGGAAATGGGAGCACATCTCCATGGATTTCGTGGTGGGTTTGCCGAAGACACAAAAAGGAATGGATTCGATTTGGGTTATCGTTGACAGATTAACTAAGTCAGCACACTTCTTGCCTGTTTAGACTACGTTCAATGCTGACCGATTGGCTGTACTGTATATAAATGAGATTATGAGACTTCATGGTGTGCCGATGTCTATTATTTCAGACCGAGATCCGAAGTTTGTTTCTAGATTTTGGCAGAGTCTACAAACAGCCTTGGGAACCGAGTTGAGGTTTAGCACAGCTTTTCACCCGCAAACCGATGGGCAAACAGAAAGGACGATTCAGACACTTGAGGATATGCTTAGACTATGTGTATTAGATTTCCAAGGAAGTTGGGGAGCGCATTTACCATTAGTGGAGTTCGCTTACAACAACAGTTATCAAGCTAGCATTGGCATGGCACCGTACGAAGCCTTGTATGGAAGGAAATGCAGATCGCCGATATGTTGGACTGAAGTAGGAGATAAGGTTTTGATCGGCCCCGAACTGATTCAAGTGACAACCGAGAAGATTAAGCTTATTCGACAGAGGATCAAAACTGCCCAGAGTCGGCAGAAGAGCTATGCCGACCAGAGGAGAAGAGAATTGGAGTTCGAAGTTGGAGACCATGTATTCCTGAAGATTTCGCCGGTGAAAGGAGTTTCCAGATTTGGGAAGAAGGGTAAGTTAGCACCTCGTTACATCGGGCCATTTGAAATTCTTGAGAAGATTAACATGACTGCTTACAGACTTGCTTTACCACCAGAATTGAGTCAAGTGCACAATGTGTTCCATATTTCAATGTTGAGGAAGTATATCCGAGATCCACTGCATGTGATTACTCATTTTGGGATTGTGGTAAATGAAGATTTGGGCTATGAGGAGAAGCCGATGAGAATTCTTGACAGACAATTGTGAAAGCAGGTTGAGGAACAAAACTATCTCAATGGTGAAAATTGAATGGAGAGAACATTATGGCAAGGATGCCACATGGGAAATAGAAGAAGAGATGAAAGTTCGATATCCTGAGTTGTTTTCAGATCAAGGTAACTCAAGTTTGGGGACCAAACTTCTTTAAGGGGGGTAGGATGTAATGACCCTCACACTACCATAATCGCACTCATATGCATTTTACATGATTTTGCCTTGTTCAGCTTGCATTTCGAATCTTGACTTTGTCTTGTATAAGTGTTACTTGAATGCCATGTTCCTTTAGAGTGTGTGTGTTTTAGCCGAGGTCATCTCGAGCCTAGGTCACCCTTTTGACACTCTTACACTTGGGATCGTCTTAGGATTTCTTTGTTGACCTCCACCTTTGTCCTAACATATTGGCCGAGATGATTATCATCTGGGCCGAGGTGTGTATCGCCAAGGCCGAGATGTGTATTATTTGGGCCGAGATGTTAACCTTGTGCCGAAGTGATCTTGTCCTGGAGTGGTATCACATAGACCGAGGTGTGGCACATCTAGGCCAAGGTGTGGCACAGCTTAGTCAAGTGTTGTTCTTCCTAGCCGAGATCATTGTTCTTTGACTTTCCGAAGTCTTGTTGTTAGCCGATGTCATTACTTGCCGGAGTCCCTTGCCGCCTAGCTTGTTGAACACGCTTTGTCATAGACTTGTCTTGTCAATCTATCACCTTTTTTAGGAGAACCAATCAACCGTTGCCACGTGTCCGGTGAGTGTTAAATCGGCAGAGAAAGGGAAACCCATCATTTGTAATATTCTTGTTCTTGAGGAGAGAGAAGCTCTAGGAAGAAGTCTTAGAGTGAGAAAGTAGATAGCAAGCTTGATCCTTGGAGTTCAACCGTTTGATTTGAGTATTGAGGTTAGAATCTTGATTAACTCTTGTTGTTCTTATTGATCATCTAGTTGCATTGCATGATTGAATATGTTTTGAATGCCATACATTGATTTAAAGATTGGCTTTAGAAAGAGAAAGTTGGTGTTCATAAGTTTTTGAAGAAAAAGCCTTGTTTAATCCGAAAGTTTGCAACAAGTTACATGCTTTTGTGTTTGTTTTTGTAAGATCTTCTGGTACGGGCACCCAGGTTCATGATTTCGAACTCATAGCATGAAATCTCAGATTTTGCAATAACAAGTCATGATCCTTGCATTCATCTCCTTCATGATCTTCATGTTCATGTTCTTCATGTTCTTGAACGGAGGGAAAACCCAGATTTTTCCCGACCTCATTTCTTTAAGCCCCTCGGGACCACACCTCGGCGAAGGGTGGGACCTCGGCCGAGACTTGGTTGGTGCCCAGCATGTTTCCCCAAGGTGGGAGACAGTGTTTGTTTTGATTTGACTTAGTTCTTGGAGAATGCCGAGATCATTTGCATTCATATAAAGTTTGTTTGAGAGTGCATTCAACATATTCTTGCCATGTGTTTGTAGGACTTGGACTTGCCTTGACCCCGACGTTTGAAGGAATATGTGAGTGGTATTTTAATAAAGATATGTTATAGAGCTTTGATAAAGCCTTGTTTTGTCTTGTTTGGAAAATTATTTACAAGCATGAATGATTATTCCTACTTGCAATAAGTATTATATCTTGTTTGATGACATTCTCGGGAAGTCCGTATGTGCTAGGGGACTATAAGCATTTGTAGAACAAAGTTTGGAAGTCCGTATGTGCTAGGGGACTATAAGCATTTGTAGCACAAAGTTTGGAAGTCCGTATGTGCTAGGGGACTATAAGCATTTGTAGCACAAAGTTTGGAAGTCCGTATGTGCTAGGGGACTATAAGCATTAAATAGCACAAAGTTCGAAGTCCGTGACGTGCTAGGGGACTATAAGCATTCGTAGCACAAGTCCTTAGTGTCCGGGGACTATAATGCAACGACACCCTTGTTTAGAGATCTCTCTTGTCTTGTCTTGCCTTGCCAGCAGCGGTTTCACCGTGGGCTTGTTTGTCCGAGATGTCATCTCTTGTATTACTTTGATGCTAGTAAGCATCCCTTGAAGCTTGAAGGATTTGATGGATGAACTTGATTTATCTCATGTATTGTTTTGCTAAAGACCTCGGATATCATTCATGTAAACCCTTTATTATTATGCCATTCATCGAGTATCCAAGCTCACCCTCTCTATATATATGTAGGTGATGAAGCGAGGCGACGCCTAGGTGTGCTTGCCGATGTATTTTGGATTCATGTTTTGCAACATCTTGAAGATTAAGCTTCTTTGTTATTTTCTTGTAATTTTGTAATTGATGGCCGAGAAGCCTTTTAGTCAAGATGTAATTTTTTGTACTCCATTTTGTTGTATTAAAGCTATTTTGAGATGTATGTCATTTCATTTAACTTAAGCACTGCTCCTATGGACTACTTGGTTTTATTTATTGCTTCCGCATTTGTAAGCCCCATATGTTTACCCTGATTTGTGTGTGTGATCTTGTAAGTGGCCTTTGGTAGTCTCGGATTACTGGCCATCATGGCAACATCCTACTAGGGGCGGGATGGGGTCGTGACACTACCGCCCTCTTATTTATCGTAAGTTTCAAGGCATTTCTTTTATTTGTATGTAAATGTAACTATTGTATGACAAGAGGGAACATGTGTATTTATTTATTCATCATTTCATCAAAAGATGAATTGTTATTTATAAATGGACTTAATTAATGAATATTAGTAATGTTATCCAAGAAATAAAAATACGGGGTTTGACAACTTATGTGATTTCGTGAAAACTTACGTAATTTTGTCTTCCACAAAAAAATTATGAGATCACTTATAGAAAATTTGTGTTAACTTATGTATTTTTATGAGATTATTTACGTAAGTTTGTGAAAATTTACGTGATTTTGTATTATTCCAATTTTTTTGAGATCACTCACTCAAGTTTGTGTTACTTACATATTTTTGTAAGATTACTTACATATTTATAATATAATCTATTATTTAAATGATAATGTTAGCTCTGTAAAATGTTTGCTGAACAGTACTCGTCGACTAATGAAATTTGTGGGCATATTTGATACGCTAGGGGCCTCGAATTGTCGAGGACCGAATGCCTTGACAAATCCTCTCTCTTCTTTTGTGTTTTTTTTTTTTTTTTTTTTTTGGTTTTTTGGTTGGGCTGTGTTGGTTTAGTTTTTTTTTTTTGAAAAGATAGTTATATGTAGAGATGTGTCCAAAAATTAGATATGTCGTACCGACTCAATTTAGACTGGTTGAGTTATAAAATTAACTGATCAATTAGATTTTTAATTAAAATTTGTTAATTCAATATAATTCACTCAACTTGATCCGGAGTTGATCTGAGAATGTCTAATTTTTTGATACACCTTTACACAACCAACTTCTTAAAAAAAAGAAATAATCACACCAACACAACCCAAGAAATAAAAAGGAAAAAATATATATATATAACAGAAGTCGAGGCATTCGAGTCTCAACAAATTCTAGGCCCCGTACATTTCCCAATATGTTAATCCTAGTCTTTTCAGCAATACTAGCTATCAAGAAAATTTTTTCATAAAAATAATTATGAAAACTTTGTAACCCTTAAATTACACTTAGAATAAAACACTCCATACTAATTAAAATAATACAAAGATCATAACTATTTTATGATCATTTTTATAAAAAAAATTCCACGATTCTTAACTTTTCCTTAATTTTTTTGCATTTCTAAGACTTACCACAATTCATTTTGGTTTACATTTTTCAATGCAGTTGTTGTGTCAAGCTGGAAAGAGCTGTCAAGAACCAATAATCTTTAGTCTGTGCAATATATTATTCTTATTATAAGCTTTTGTTGCTGTGGGAACTTACATCATCAAACACAGACACGAACCCACATTGTAGTGAGAGAGAAATGGAGCTTCAACATTTTAGCCATGAACATCCGTTGATCCTCGGTGAAGTGAACGACGATGGTGAGGCAATTGTCTGCGACGTGTGTTGGGAAAACATCTCTGGTTCTGCATTCAGTTGCAAAAATTGTTTATTTTTTTTGCACAAATTTTGTGCTGAATTTCCAGAGGAGATGAAACACCCGATCCACGCCCATTCCCTTACGCTCCAACATTCAGGGTCTTCTAGACGTTGTGATGTTTGTCGCGATCAGATGTATCTGTGATTCACCTATCAATGTTCTCCCTGCGATTTTGACGTGGATATCGGATGTGCACAACTTCCGAGGAGATGAATAACCCGATCCGCCCATTCCCTTACGCTCCAACATTCGGGGGTCTTCTAGGCGTTGTGATGTTTGTCGCGACGATATCTGTGATTCACCTATCGTTGTTCTCCTTGCAATTTTGATGTGGATATCGGATGTCTTTGTTAGAGGCCAACATTTTAGCAGTAAACATCAGTTGATGATCCTCAATGAAGATGAGAAGAATGATGTCGATGAGACGCTTTCTTGCGATGTGTGTTTGCAGCAGATCACAGGTTCAACAGCAGCGTACAAATGCACAAATTGCTCTCCCTCTATCTATTTCCACAAATTGTGTGCACAACTACCCGCAGAGATGGAACACCCAATGCACCCTGAGCACCCGCTTGCCCTCCTCCAAGTAGTGCCTAATAAATTCAGATGTGTCGGCTGTGATATAGATTTGAAAGAATTCATATATCGTTGTTCCATCTGCAATTTCAACCTCGACATATGTTGTGCTTTGAGGGCGCCGAAGCTTAAACATGAAATTCACAAACACCCATTAAGCCTCATATCCAGCTTGGCCTCCTTCCAATGTCATGCTTGTGGCACAAAGCGTGAAGGCATGTCTTATATGTGTGACACGTGCAGTTTCTGGATCCATAAGGACTGTGCTTCATTAACACCCACCTTCAAACACCACACTCACATTCACCCTCTCACCCTCATCTATCCTACTCATGAATATTATTCCCGTTTTAGCCGATATAGGTGCAAAATTTGTGAAAATTCAATGGTGGGAGGAAGGTTTTGGTTATACGTTTGTATAGGATGCAAATATTGCATTCATGTCGAGTGCTCAACAAAGACAAAGTATGCTTTCGCATTTACCCTGATCTCGATTTTTATTTTCTCTTTTGACAATAAAAAGTTTCTTGACAATGTTTTTCTCCTCATTTGATGTGTTTTCTATTGTTATTTTGTGGATTTAGGGAAAGAAAAAGTGCAATCGAGGTTGAAAATATTGACGAGGCCAATTTGATTCACTTGCCAATGGCTGATGACTCAATTAGTGCAATTGACCTATTTTTGAAGCAAATCAGCATGGGAGACAACAAGAGAGAAGCAGAGCTCAACCATTTTAGTCATCATCATCCATTAATCCTTTTTGATGCGCAAGGAGACAACAATTTGTGTTATGAGAACGAACTACTTATCTTGAATGAGCTGAATAAGGACAAAATATGCAATGCGTGTGTGCGAAAAATTTCGGCTCCATTTTACAGTTGTGGTTTATGTGACTTCTTTCTCCACAAATGGTGTGCCGAGCTACCAAATGAACTGGAGCATCCGTGTTATCCACACCAGCTCATCCTCCTCAAAAAGCCCCCTAAACCTAGAGGATTATTCCATTGCAAAGGCTGCGGCTATTATTGCAATGGATTTGCCTTCGGACGTATCAAGGAAGTATGTATGCATTATTCTAGAAAGTACTACCTTGATGTTAAGTGTGCTCTCCTACCCAAAGCCATCATTCATAAAGTTCATGAGCATCCCCTCTTCCTAAAGAAAGACTGTACCATCGCAGGTTGTGCTACATGTCCTCGATTTGTTCAGATGTTCGCATTTAGATGTGACATTTGCAATTTCAACTTACACTACACATGTGCTCTGCTACCGGGTACAATTAAGCATAGGTATGATGAACATCATCCCTTCACCCTAATTTATGCACCCATTAAGGATGGACCCGACGAGTATATCTGTGAATTTTGCGAGGAAGAAATAGACCCCAACTGGTGGTTCTATCACTGCATCGATTGCGATCAATCTGCTTGTGCCAGATGCATTTGTACGGAGAGAAAGGAAGTTCAAAATATCAAGTGGGGAAGCACTTATAACTTTGACAGTCACCCACATTGTCTCATCTATGTTCCAATGAAAGACAAGAGCTTTAACTGTGCCTACTGTCACAAGCATATCAATTGCCAGTCTCCTGTAGAACAACCAATTGTGAGTAAAATAGGCTTCAAATGTGAGCAGTGTAACATTATGCTCCATCCACATTGTCCTCATCCAATATATCTTAAGTCGTGTTTGTTTTGAGAATTTGATGAGAAAATGAAAAGGAAAAGAAAATGTAATCTTATTTTTTGTTTGATTATAATGTAAAGTATAAGAGAAAAGAAAGTTAGAGGGAAATATAATCTCACTTTCTGTATTTTGAGTGCACTTGGCTTTTTTCTTTTTTCATTTGTCAACTTAACCAAATATAGTTTAAAATTTAAATCTTATCAATTATTTCTTCTTCTTTTTTTTTTTTTTCTTTTTATTTCTTTCATCAAATCCTCCAAGTCATAATTGAAAAAAAAAAAATTCAATATGATTATTCATGCTTTCAAATGTTTAAATAAAATTACCTTCAAGTTTGTAGATGCCACTGGCTAATATTAGATCAATATAAGGAGTGGTTAGTTCAATTCCACTCTCACATTGGTTGGGTCATTAAGATATACCCTGCCAATGGCTAATATTAGATCATTATAGGGAGTGGTTAGTTCAATTCCACTCTCACATTGGTTGGGTCATCAAGAAATATTCTGTTTGGTTTTCACTTTAGTTTTCAAAAATAATTTTTTTTTTTTTTTTTGTGCGAGTATTTTCTTGTTTTTTGTAAATTTTTTTAATACTTCAAGTAAATTTTTTTTTTTTTAATGCAAACATATATACAAGTATACTGAATAAATACAAAATATATATATATATATGCTTTAGTATTTAGTGTTCTTTTAAAAGATTTTTTTTTTTTTCACTAATAATTTATTTTTCAAGTGTATCTAAATTAAGTGGGTTTAAAAAGTATAAAAAATAAAAATAAAAAATAAATTGCTTAAAATATTTAACTGTTCACAAAAAAATAAAAATACACAAAATTTTTCCAAAATTTAAGCTAAAATATAATTTCTTAAAAGTTGAGGAGAGGCACGTGCCCCTCTTGGTCTCTTGCTCCGCTCAACACTTGTCAGACACTTACATGTCTTATTTAAATGCACGTCGTCGTGAGGATTCTAACGACATGAAATGCACATCGTTGTGAGCATTCTACGACGCGCAATGCAAAGCCGTATAATAACTAATCTTGAAAAGTGATTCACTTCAATGGCTTGCCGCAGTACGCCGCTAAAAATCCTTTACTAGCAAATCTTATGCATCGTGTTTGACTTTTCTACAACTACTTTTGCACGTCGTTAATTCAAGAGACAAACCACAACGTTTATTACTAGTCGCTGAATATTTAATACAATGGCCTATTTTGCTTGCCATAGATAGTTCAAGTTTCACAGCACTTTTTGCATGCCGTAAAATATGTATATTTTAAAAAATAAAAATAAAAAATCAGTAGGTTTTATTTCACCTGTTATGTACAATCTAAGCAAACATTACAAACAAACTTCACAAACATACATATATATATATCAATCAACTACCAAAATATTATTTCAAACATCCAAAAAACCAAAAAACTATCCATAAACCCTAAACATCCAAAAACTATCTATACACTCCAAACTATCCTTAATTTAAAACTGTCCAAAACGATCCAAAAAATTCTTTTCAAAACCATCTAAAAACTATCCTTAAATTCAAAACTACTAATGAGGGGCCTTTTGTCTTATTACGGGCCATGTCGAAATATCATCCTCTCAAGAGGCAGCCTGAGGAACAAGGAAGAGGCTCAGCTCAACGCCCACTTTAGAAAACCAGGCAGCTTGACTTGGAAGTCTCACAATCTGCAAGAATGAGTACAAGAAAGACAAATGGGGACAAGCTGAAATGCAACAGATTATGAAGGGAACAACTTTAGTCAACTCACCCAAATTGAAATCAACTGATAAAATTAAATCATAACATGAAGAAATCTCAAGACTAAACAATAATATTAACAACATAAAATTAGACAACTTATTGGTTAGAGAAACAGTCAGAACTTAGTCCTGTTAGTTTATTTAATCAATGATCATGTCTAAAGTGCTACAATAGTCTTGCACTAAAAAACTAAGAAATACTATATAGTTAATAAAAATATATTACATCCCCACTCGCATAGGTAATGAGTTTGCTTTAATGATCACACTAAATAAATCAAAGTTTCCCAGTGATGCAAAGATGAATAGTTGAAAATAATATGAACGAATTAATTCAACCAAAAAAAGAACATTTAATTGAAACTGAAAAAGTAAAAAAGTAAATAAATAGACAGTATGCCTTAAATCAACCAAAGAAAACATTTGATTGAAACCAAAACAACAAATATATAGAAGGACCAATGTCATCATTTTAAATATTAGAGAAGCACATAGAATTATCCCAATAGAAGAAGCTGATAAATCACATGGTTTACACTTCACAATTAAAGACAAAATTCCAAGAACTTTTATGAAAGTTCAGTTCTATAATACTAAGAAACCAATGCATATCTGAAAAGAGCAAAATGCCCATTATCTGCTTCCAATCATTTACTGCCCAAACTAATTGATGACATAACACTAGAAACTTCTATGGAAGATTCAAAATTGTTTAAAGACTCGTGCATTAAGATAATAAAGGTTAGGAAAAATGAACATACCTCAAGGTTCTGCATTCAAACTCTTTGCTGTGAGCTAACCATAGTTCCCAAATGTTTCATAAAGCCCACTTATCCCAGATAGCCTTTTCACATCTTTAAACATTTGAGATACATTTCAATTTGTTTGGTTTCTGTTTTCTAAAAATTGAGTTTTTTGTTTTTCGTGTTCTGAGTTTTTTGTTTTTAATGAATATTTCTAAAATTTTAAGCATTTTTTTAAAACTTTTTTAGATGCACCTTACTTAGATGTATCTAAAAAGTAAAATATTTGTGAAAACATATTTTAAAAAATTAATAAATATACAAAAATATGAAAAATATACTGAATTTTTATATTTTTTATATTTTTGGTATTTAGTGAATTTTTTAAAGATTTTTTTCACAAAAATTATACTTTTTAAGTATATTTATGTTAGGTGTGTCTAAAAATTTTTAAAAAAATGCTTAAAATATTAAAAAATTTCTGTAAAAACAAAAAAAAAATACGGAAAATAAGTAGAATTTTCTGAAAAGTGAATTCTAAAAAATGAAAACAAACAGAGTGATTAGTGCTTTCTAAAAGTTAAGAGGCTACACAATGATTAAATACTAAATCACTAATAGAGTATGATAATCTTGGCGATGTTGATATATATATATATACTAGTTAGAACCAGAGACAGACATGCTTGGCGTGGGAATTGTTGTTGTTAGCTAAGAATAAGATGCTTACAATATAATTAAGGTGCCTTGAGCTACTAAATATCTTATATCCAATTCATAAAGAATAAAATAAAATAAAAAAATTGATGCTACCGGTATCTAGTGAGTAGCATCCTAAAATATTGCCAATAACACAGTCAATTTTCCATAGTCATTATGTATCAAAATAATTTTAAGATGCAAAAGAGATGAATCATAGCTAGCATAACCAATTATGGCAATGTCTGGTACATCAGATGAGATAAAATCTAAGGATTCAACTAGAAGAATTACTAAAAGTTACAGAATTAACAAATATACATGGTGAGAGGTCCAACATGACTTACTTTAAGAGTTGGTTCAAGAGTGATTCTACACCACCAATGATGCTGCAAACCTACTCTAGTCAATTTTTCTAAATTGAATTACTTCACATCTCAATGAGCAAAAGGAAATAAACGGTTCATATTGCCATACTTACTCCACTTTATCCATAGGTAGCCTCTCTTCAGAGCTTTGCATCTTCAATCACTACTAGCGAAGATACAATTCAAAATCCCTTCATCAAACTGGAAGGTAGCATCCCAAAAGGTCCCAAAATTTTGTACATAATGAATTGCGGCATGAAAATTGCAACTACATGGCTATTCCTCTGGAAGACAACTCAAAAGCTATGAAAATCAAGACTAAACTATGAATGATTGATACATTGGCTATATAATCTCAATTTTGGAAATGACTGAGATCCCATTCAAATGGATAACTCAAAAAGACCACATGATAATGATTGAATGCTACTCAAGGAATTGCTTTTTGCCTTTAAGAAGGTGAAGAAAAATGGCTATTGTCAATTCATTCTATTGCAGTCTATCCACTCATTGCTATGTACATTCCTAAATGTAAAAGACAATGAAAACTCTCACACTATTGTTTCAAGCTAAACAACCACGCATTCATTTTAAATAATTAAACCCACAATTTTTATCAACTTGAATTCTAACTTATTTTATTTTCTTAACAAGAGAGAAAAAAAAATAACATTCTTAATTAACATTTGAATCGGCAATTGAATTTAACTCCAACAATCAAGCAATGGTCACTTGTCCAAAAACACTTGTCAAAAACAAATTCTGAAATTAACTCAAAAAAGTAGAACCAAACATATGGCCAAACAATGGTCACTGATTTATTATGTTTTTTTTATCTTTTTGTATTTGTATCTATGCTCATGGAATGAGACATGGCCAGCCAAACAATGCTCACTGATTTATTATGTTTTTTTAATCTTTTTGTATTTGTATCTACACTTATGAAATGAGACATGGCCAAACAATTGAAATTCTGGTTCAAAAGTGTTAGAAAATTCATCATATTTTGGATCTTGTTTCTTTGTTTGGTTTATTTCCTGTCAAGTGGATCATAAGTCAATAATATTAATGGAAGCTTTTGAATGTCTAAGAATCTGTTTCGAATTCCTGGTGGATTTGAAGGCCCAATCACAATAGTAACTTTCTACTTAAACTTTGAATAAAATAAATTGGAGCCTTTATTTTTGTGTGTTTTTTTGTTGTTCTGAAGATACTTGAACATCTTGCAAGTGTATGAACATCATAACAAAAGCATTTTTTTTTTAACATGACAGTATGGTTTTACCTACTATAAAATACCCAAGGACTGAATTTATTTATTTATTTTTTATGGTTTTGTATTTGTATCTATGCTGAGAGAAGAGATATGGTAACACAATTGAATTTTTGGTTTAGACATATTCACAAGCACTTGGTGGACAATTTATGGAGGCAGAGACATGTGAATATATTGTGTAGACATATTGTCAAACACATAGTAGGCAGATTTTGAAGGGAACGCGCCATGAATAAAACAAGAGCATGAATCTATGGCAAAAAACCAAACAAAATACAGCATTGAAGATAGGATTAGACAAAGAAGAACATACCAGGTATTTTGTTTGTTGCAGATGACACCAACGATAGAAGCAAGTGTTGTTCAGAGACGAAACTTGAGATCGTCGATCGACATTGACAAAGCAGTTGCGAGAGTTGAGAGAATAGATGTTGTAAACCCTAAACAAAAATGCTCCCTTCAGTGAAGATAAAGGTCATAGGATCCAAACCCCAAGAGAAGAGAAGAGAAGAGAACAGAACAGAGGAGTGGTGATTTAATGGAGACAAAGAATTAGGGCTCTTTTGATATATTTGATTGTTTTTAACTTAATATTTTTGCTAGTGTTTGGCACTAGAGTTTTTATTTTCCCGCCTACTTTTTTTTAGGTCATACCTTTCACAACAGCAATTGTGTGTCGTATACAGTGAAATATTTTCAACGGTTAGTAGTTGTGTGCCGTGTATATTTGATGTATTAACAGCATGCTCTATGCATATCATCAAAAAATTTATTACGACTTGCATTTATTGTAGATTATTTACGACATGCAAAAAAAAAGTCATAAAATTGAAAAATTACGACTTGCATTTATTGTATGTTGTTGATGTGGTAAAAACTCAGTTTTGTTGTAGTGCTTTTAAAAAATTTCTACACATTAAGGTTGAAGACTAAATAAGTGCACTTTTTGTCTTTTTTGACTAAAAAATTGAGGTTAAAAATATGGATGTTTGGGTTAACTTTTTGACTTTTTATGGAAAAATGTGTAATAAAAAATTGTAAAAATTGGTTTTTAGAGAAAAATTTGAATTGGGAGTTGTGCAGCCGTAATTGTTGACTTTTGGTGAATAGTGTTAACTTTTTAACTTTTTGAGTAACTTTTTGACTTTTTGGCTTTTTTGAAAGATCTCAAACAAGGCCTTAAAGACACTTCGGAAACACACGCATTACAAATTTGAAAAGGTAATTTGAAATCAATGATAAAAGAGAAACAATATAAAATTTTCATATCGTTGTGTCCAAGCTCTTAGCATAATGCCTTAGTTACTTATTTAGGTTAATTTTATCTTTTTTTCAATTTATTGTTGTTAATTAGCTTGATTGATAATTGTTGGCAGTCAGCTATGCAATGAGCATTGTTGATAATAAAATGTATAAAAGAGTTTCACAAAGAAACCCATACATTACAGATATGAACCATTTGCCTTTATTCTACAGTAGGATTTAAACTCCACAATTGACCCCAACTTCCCTCTGGAATCAAAACACCACCACGGTTTGCATTATCAATGCCTTGAGACATAAATTTAGTTGGGTTTTATGGGAATCAAGCTGGGCTTAAACTTGCAACATACTTGCTAGAGAATTATAAACTTAGTTGTATATCATTTCGAGGTGTTAGAAGGACTTAGAGTGGACTCATAGCGTAGCGAAGATTCAATTGCATGGATCTCTAGGACATTCATTATTTTGTTTTAGCTTGTTATGTCGATTTTGTGCATATGGTTGGATTTTATTTAGAATTATTTTATTTTGTGGGCGGTTTGTGTTCCATTTAGTATATATTTTTGGAAGTTGGTTATGATTGGTTTTACCATTTATACTTGTGACATGTCACTGGATTAGGTTTTGATTTATTTATTTCTGGGCTATCGTCACATTTATTCTTTGTGATTTTGAGTTCATGTTTAGGCTTACGTATGCCTTGGGTTAAGTCTCTGTGGGCCACAGCCGGTAATATCTGGATTTGGGGTGTGCTACAATCTCACATTTCCTTTGAAGTAATTATTGAAGACAAATGAAAAACAAAAGTGATACACCAGCAGATTACATAAAAATCACATCACTCTTGTGCCTGAATAAGAGTATACTGGGAAACACTAAAGTGTCCCTATGTATGCAATTCCTAAAGAAATTCACAACCTTTTACTTGCACAACCAATTGCAAACTTTGACTTGTTCTATGCTAACACAAATGGACTAAACTAAACACGGAAATTCAACAAGCCAACTTGACAAACTAAAATGGATTGACATCTCAGTCTTGAGATCATAACCACAAAAGATAAAGGAAGTTGCAAAACAAACTTTTGCAACTCAAGCTTCACTCTTAGATGAACTGAAATATTCAGTAAGAATAGACAACATTTTTTCACAATTTAAATGAAGCATATCTCCCAAATATCATTTAATGAAGGATATGATTGACAAAGATGAGGAAATTATCAACTACAAGTTTGCTAAATTACAACATCAAATGAAATATTTACATACTTGCCCTTCTACCATGCACAACAAACCCTAGAGACCCAAAATAAAACCTTTTCAACCCTCTTCTAGAATTTCACCCAAATAATACAAACACACTAAGCAAAAACAAAAATCTCAAAGGTTAGAGCAACCAACAAAACTTATCTAAGTTTAATTGGAATTTGAAATACAATCTATAAAATACAAAGTAATGATTCCATACTTCTAAATTCTAATTACCACCAGCAGGCAATGATATATATATATAATCACACACTATGAAGCACGGATACGGACACGCGTCGGACACACGGTGGACACATGTCCGACACGTAGCAGAGAGTGTCGGATTTTTTTTAAAAAAATTTTGCAGCTGGACACGTAACGGACACGTTAGGATATGTTGGGGACACGTTCGGGGGTCAATTTCATAATTCATGAAACTTCTGTGAGGGTCAATTTGTAAAAAGCAAAAACAAAACAATATCTACCCTAAATCGACAGAGAACAGAAGAGAGAGAGAACAGAGAAAAGACCTAGTAGCTTTTCGTTGGTCGTTCGTCAATCGACGCTCGTCGACGTTCGTCCTTCGTCCTTCATCCCTCGTCGGTCGTCACTTGTCACTCGTCGTTCGTCGGTGGTCACTCGTCGATGGTCGTCGGTGCAACTTCGCTACTCTTCTTCTCCGATCTTTCTCCCTGTCTCAGTCCCTGTCTCTCTCTCTCGCAGTCACTGTCTCTCTCTCTCGCAGTCACTGTCTCTCTCTCTCTCTTCTCCTCTGTTTTGAACTCTTTTTTTCATTTTTTATTTATTATTTTTTTCTTTCATATGGTCAGTGGAATGGGAGTGTAACATCTGTCTCTCTCTGTGTCATTTTTATTCTGATTTTATTTTATATTTTCTTTTCTCTCTGCCGCTATTATTTGAAGTATATAAATTTTTTTTTTGTTGATTAGTTTTGTTAATTTTAATAATATGTGTTTTATTAATTTTATTATAAAAAACAATTTTTAACAGTGTTATTTTATATTTTTTTACCTTTTAATAATTTTTTTATAATTTTATGACATATAATAAATAAATTTAATCATATATATTGAACGTGTCCCCAACGTGTCGTGTCTCCTATTTTTTGAAAATTTGCATGTCCGGGTGTCCGGTCCGTGTTGTGTCGTGTCGTGTCACGTGTCCGTGTCCGTGCTTCATAGATCACACAAGTACTGCGAAAACTGTTATAGGTAATATTCTATTTACTAAAGTATCATCTTAATCATAAATAGATGGCAGCTCATCTCTATTATCTATCAAGGAAATATGATGGCCTCTTGACATAGTGGCCTGCCTCCATCTGATTATATTTCATTCACATTGTCCTCACTTTTTACCTTTTCCTTTCTAAATCCCCATCAAAACCCATAATCCAAACACCAGCTAAATATTTGGGGAAGCCATTTTGGCACCCCAAGAAAATACTTGGGCAAAACCTCTTGAAATTCTTTTAAAAGAAAATGTAATTTATTTACAACATGAAATATTTTTCTAGAATTTAAAAAACAAGCACCCAGCATTTTGTTGCATTTAGATATAATAATCAACTTCAAATGCTTTTGAAATGGCCAACAACCATCAAAACATCTTTCTTAGTAAGCATTCCTCTACCACACAACTAATCTTTAGTATCACATCTTCCATTTCAATTCCTATACCGTATCCCAATCTCTATCTCCCAACTCCAGTTATACTAGCAAACTAAGTACCAAAACAATAGACATCAAATCAATTTCCAGCCATCAAAACCAAATTGCAAGTCTTCTGTTTTCCAATCAAGTAGCCATCGCAAACTAATGCAATTGGATAAAAAGCATAACTCTCATACAAAGAATCAAAAACAATAAAAGAACACTTTGATTGTCAAGTTTGAAATGAACCTACATTCATCTAAAACGAGCTACAACTATTCAGTTCCAATTGTGCAATTACTCTAAAAATCAATTGAGACAAAGTTACAAAAAAGACAACTTACATATAAGAGCTATGCGAACCCAAGTTTGCCAGCTTCAGAGAGCTCCACAACACCTGAAAAGGCATTTTTCTCTGAATCTCCCAACTATGAACTCTGCAATTCCCATGGCAGCCCAAAATCTAAGCTTTTGGCGTTGGCATTCTCTTAGCCTTCTTGTTTCACTTCTCCGATAAAGCCTTTCCAAAGAACTCCACAATCCACTCCTGTGATTCGAGAAGCATCTCGGTCCACTTCATCTCCATGTCCCTTTGCATCGCCTCGACTTCCCTCGCCAACTCCATCTTCATCCTCTCCATCCTCATAAACCTACCTCCTAATCCCTTAATCGTCGCCACCATCTCCGCCACCGGGTCCCCCTCTCTCTTCATCCCCACCCCATCACCACTACCACCACCGCCTCTATTCCCAAACCCTAACCTCTCTCAATACCCATCTCTCACAACCCTAGTAGACACAAAATTAGGGTTAGGTTTAGGGTTACGATAAGATTTTTTTTCCTCCAAAGAATCACCGTAACACTCGATCGACCGGGAATTTTGATCCGAAACCCGCCGATCCCATTGCTCATCGACCCATGAACACTCCAATTTTCAGTAACACCACGCTTCACGCTCTGTTACACTCCGATTTTAGATTTTAGAGGTTTGGGGTGCACTACCGAGGCGTTTTTTTTTTTTTTTATGTTTCTTACATTATATTTGTCTAATTTTTTTGCATATATTTTTTTTTATAAAAAAGTCAAAAATATATTTATTTAAATTATTTTAAATACTTTTTAAATTAAAAAATGATTTACAAGATCACTAATGTGTAACTGGTACAATTGGTTGATGAGTAGGGAAGATATAAGAGAGAGTGTCGTACCTTATGCTCTGTTTGTTTGAACGAAAAATATTTTCTAAAAATGTTTTTCAAAGAAAATACTTTCTAAAAATGTTTTTCAGATAAAATATTTTTCTATGTTTGGTGGTGGTGGTGGTGGGACGACAGCAACGGTGACGACGATGATGGTGATGGTGGCTGTGGCCGTGGTGATGGTAATGTAGTAGTGAAAGTGAGAGGGGTGTCTTGGTAGAGGTGAAAATGGTAAAATTTTAGTTCAAAAAACGTTTTTCACATCTTAAAAATGGAAAATATTTTATGTTCAAATAGGCTTGTTTTCTATTGATTATGGAAAATGTTTTCCGTTGACTTTCGTTTTTCATTATACCAAACACTAGAAAATACAAGAAAAAAAATCAAAAAATAGTTTCTGTCTAATATTCTAAGCTCTCAAACCTTTCTTTTTAGGCATAAAAAAATCCATATCTACACTATGAAAATATTTTTGGAGCTTGCCAAAAAGACGTTGGAAATCGCTTCAGAGAGAGGCTCTCCAACGCCTTTGCAGGGTCTCTATCGCTTACATAAATTAAGATATAAAAAAAAAAATCATTATAAGAATTCAAAAAGATAACATATGATCTTGCTACCTTATAGTTTTGCAAAATTTAGTTTATAGAAAAAAGAAAATTAAACTGATTACAATAAATTATCGCTTAAACATTATTTTTTAAATTATTAATTAAGCTTGCATAATCAAACTAATTTAGCATAATTATATTGGATTACCTTGAGGTTTTAAAACTATGCCATTTTTCATCAAGAATTTGTTAGTCTTATATATGAAAAAAAATGATATTGACATCATATTTACACTAAAATATATATTTTTTCTTGTTTATGCTTATGTCTATACACTTTTTTGCATTAATTCCTATTGCTTTAACATCACAAAAAAAAAAAAGATCAATGTAATTATACCAAATTTATAGGCATATTGAACATCACAGAATTTTTTTTCAAATTTTAGTATAAAAAAACCCTAAATCCTAATCGGCGACTTTATTCGTTTACGCCCACCAGCGGCTTGCATCTAGAATGGAAGAAATGATCTAAGGTAGGAGGGCAGGCCCGGCTAGCTAGGGCCAGGTCAAAACAAAAATTCTATGATATCCCAATATTTTCTAGCAGCACAGCAAGAATTCTATGATATCCACAAAGCTCTTATTGATTTTCAGAATTTTCAAACACGTGCACGGACACAAAAAAAAAAAAAAAAAAAAAAAATCAAGAAAGTGCCTCGAGATGTAGATTCCTCCGTAATATTGTTCATTTGGTAAAGAACAATCAACTGACTGCTAACACAATACAATCATTAGTCACAAACATATTTATAAATAAATAAATAATTAAAAAATAAAAATAAATAAAAAACATAGATCAGCTGGAAAGAGTCAAACACAACTGTCACCAATCCATTTTGATAGCAGCAGCAACAGCAAGCTCATGGAAAAGGAAGACACTCATCTTCACAACAACAGTTGGGATGTGATAACCACAACACCAAAACCATGTGTGTTTGATTAGACGGACTGGATAAGGAGGATTAGAATCCATCGAACTTGAGTCCTGGGACTGCAAATCCCCTGGACTATTTGGTTGGATTGGATATATATCCTGTGTTTGTTTTTTCATGGGATTAGATGTCTGGAAATGACTATTTTTAGTGAATCCAACGTTTGGTTGGACGGACTGGATAGGATAAATGAAAAAAAAAAACTATTTTACCCTTTTTCAATTGTTTACTAAGTAAAAACAATATTAAACATATCTTTAATATTTTAATTATTTTTAGCTAGATTAAATAAAAATTTATTTTATTTTATTTTTTACACAATTAAATAAATTTATTTTTTAAAATTAAATAAATAAATAAAATAAAATATCAATAAAAATTTATATTATTTTTTTAATTAAAATTTTAAATAAATTTGTTTCTTAAAAATAATAATAATTAAACAATGAAATTAAATAAAACATTTATTAACATTTAAATAATGAAATTAAATAAAATATAAACAAAATTTTAAAATAAAACATCAATAAAATATGTATAAAAAATTATTTAAAAATAAATAAATAAAACATAAATAAAAAGTTAAATAAAATTATTTTTATTTTAAATTGAGACATTTAAATTTTTATTGAATTTTACTAAATATAATACATAATTAAATAGTAGAAGGTCAAAATGATCATTTCACCACCTAATCCCAACAGTAAATAATCCCTCCAAAATTGTCCCACACCCCCCAGGACAGTATAATTCTCCATATAGGGGATAAGGAGTCCGGCCGGCCTCCATGTCCGGGGGACTAAAAAAAAAAAAACAAACATTGGATTGGATTGGATTTACTATACGGATTACAATCCGCACAGTAAAAAATCCCTCCTTATTGATTGGCCGGACTAGATAAGGGGATTAGAATCCATCGGACTTGAGTCCTGGGACTGTGAATCCCCCGGACTATTTGGTTGGATTGGATATATATCCTGTGTTTGTTTTTTCATTGGATTGAATGTCTAGAAAGGACTATTTTTAGTGAATCCAACGTTTGGTTGAACAGACTGGATAGGATAAATGAACAAAAGACTATTTTACCCTTTTTCAATTGTTTACTAAGTAATAGCAATATTAAACATATCTTTAACATTTTAGTTATTTTTAGCTAGATAAAATAAAAATTATTTTATTATATTTTTTACACAATTAAATAATTTTTTTAAAAAAAATAAATAAACAAAATAAATAAAGCATCAATAAAAAAATATATTATTTTTTTAATTAAAATTTTAAATAAATTTGTTTTTAAAAATAATAATAATTAAACAATGAAATTAAATAAAACATCTATTAAATTTAAATAATGAAATTAAATAAAATATAAACAAAATTTTAAAATAAAACATCAATAAAATATCTATAAAAAATTATTTAAAAAAAATTAAATAAATAAAACATCAATAAAAAGTTAAATAAAATTGTTTTATTTTAAATTGAGACATTTAAATTTTATTGAATTTTAATAAATATAATACATAATTAAATAGTAGAGGATCAAAATGGTCATTTTACCACATAATCCCAACAGTAGATAGTCCCTCAAAAATTATCCCATACCCCCCTAGGACACAATAGTCCCCCATATGGGGGCTAAGGAGTCCGGCCGAACTCCATGTCCGGCGGACTAAAAAAAAAACAAACGGCGGATTAGATGCTTCCCCGAATTACAATCCGCACAGTAAATAGCCCCCCCCCCCCAATCAAACACAAATGTTTTCTGATAATAAAATCTGAAACTAACCGCATGTCCCTGTATCACACTGTTAGCCCAAATTAACATTTGAAATTAACAACACCAAACCAAGAATACTATACACAACTCAAAGCCTGCGAAAATTAACTCTTTTCGTCATAACAAATAAATGTATAACAATGGTAATGATTTTGGGTCGTAAATAGCGCTGTAATTTACATTGCATCATTCTGTGAAAAATTACAGTAGGAAGGATACAAACTCAAGTATTACAATTTCTATCCTTCGGATAGCAAACAATCGAAATGTGGCTAGAGTGAAAGGGAGATATATTATGATGCAGCCTAAATAATATGATATACTTGACACAGAAAAAAAAAGATAAAATAAAATAATTATAAAAAAAAAAAAGCCTAAAAGAATATGACAACTACAGTTTTACAAAAAGAAGAAGAGGATTAGATGCACACAACAAAATCACCTAGTCATCTCCTGGGGGGATCGAAAATTGGGTTCATTTCAATTTCTCCACCTCCAAACTCCCTAAACCCCACGAACTTCTCTTGCAATCCCGAATATCATCTCCATAGTATTGAACAAAAATTTTTACAACAAAGCGAGGAATCAATGCTCCGATTGGGATGCCAAGCAAGCACAACCAAAACAATCTGTTTGAGCAAGATGAGCGATGGCCTGCAAAATTAATTTTAAGAGTTGTACTTCAAGATTTGATCGCCAAGCAAACAATGATGAGAATTGACATTATGAAGGTCAAGAGCAGAAGAACATTTCCATTTATAAGAAAATGGATTCAAGTAATAAATGCTCGTGCTTATTCATTATATAAAGTGCAAAGCAATTTTAAAGAAAGTAGCAACTTTGCAGTTCAACATCACAGATGATCACTAAACACATAAAGCCACCAATGGTAAACACATAAAGCCACCAATGGTACACTAAAGACAACTACGTTCATCCTCTGCCCTTAGCAGGTGGCGCTATGCATTCATCAGGTATTCAACTGAATAATATTCAGCTTTTTTTTTTTTGGCTTACCTATATATATGATATATGTAAAGTGGAAAATTAGTCATGAATCCCAACACATTCTATAATTACCTTACAATTTACATAAAAAAAATTGGTGAAAAATATGAGACCATGTAACACTCATAAATATTGACTTTTAACAATGACATAATCCTAGGTGGTGTCACTAACCAATAAAAATATGATTGAATATGTCATCCCTTATACCCAATATTTACTCTACACTGTAATATTCTCTCCCTCTTTTTTGTTTTCTGTGGATTCTCTAATCTTATTTTTGAACAAGACATTGTACCCTAGAACTATGTATGGTGTAGATACTAATTAGGTGTGATGTTTGTTTGATCACCGATAATTTTTCTCGTTATTATGCATCACAAATTTTTTGTAAAATTGCAGTTAGTTTTATGTTCCCAGAAAAGATTTCTTTGCTTACATTTAATACCCATGTTTTGGAGTGTCTCTGTAAAGAATACAATAGAAAGAACTTCTGGAACCGCTATTGGACCTTAGTGGTAGCAAACCATTGCTTGTATTGGTTAGGGATCACAAACCCACCTTTGTTTTGTAGATGCTGTAAAATTTGTATATAATAAACTCTTTAAAAAAATATTCTTGGTGCTTTGACCAATTTACTTTCTAGAAAAATTTATTTTGAGCTAAGCTTCAAAGAACCCACACAGGTGGCCCCGTGGCTAAGGGTTTGAACATAGGAAGTAAAAAGTCCCATATTTGACTCTCATGGGGCGCATAACACTCAACTTAACTGTATGGTTTGTGGGTCATTGTATGTATTTGGAGTTTATTGATAAGGCCAAACTGAAAGTGAGATCCGTGGATATTAAATTGACTCTCTTCAGAAAAAGCTTTATGAGTTTTTCCAAGTGCTTCTCAACTGGGGAAAACAACCCTACACAGAAGTGCAAGTCTTTTGTGTTCAGTTTTTGGTTTCTTTTTTATTTTTCAGCTTATATCATGCTTCTTACATTTTTCTTTTATCAAACTGAAATAAAAAATTAGTTTGAGAGGAGCTTCCTAACAGAAAGGCCATAGTGCATGCAGCAACTAACATTCAAAGGTATCAATAACAAATGTTAAGAATGCTGGCAATGCAAACTAACACAAAATTACTCTATGATGCAATTGTCGTGTGCAACTAAGGCACACAAGCAAGAAGGGTGAGCACAAATGCAAAGTCCATCATGCTATGAGATTCAATGATGTAGCATTCATTTTCCATGGGCAACAGAAGCATACAAGCAAGGAAGGCAAGTACCTGTGCACAAATATAAATAGATATATTCAATATGTAAACAAAAAATTAGCAAAGAGATCTTACCAGTAACCAGGTAATCCGGGTATAGCATCAATAACGAGGACACAAATAAAGGTTGCAACTATAGATCCCCAAACGGCTGCATGAGTAATCCAAGTCCACCGAATCACATCCATGGCCGAGTGTATATTAACCAGAATCACCACTACAAGTGTCCAAAGATCTCCGAAGCTCGAAGCATCAATGGTGCTGTGCCAGTACACAAAGAGGGGAAGAAAGAAGGCAGCTACACTTTGCCACGAAGTGTCCGCCATTGTTATCCAAAATAGTTTTGCATTATAGCTTTCCCCTCTCTGTCCAGTCCCATAAAGCTGGGATACCTTTGAAGGGTCATTCTACTTAGATCCTTGTCTAGGATTCCAACAAAGATTGTAGGAAATGAAGTATATATTACTGAATACAAGACGCTGCTCCACTCAGTAATTGCAAAGTTTTAACTTTGAAATAAAAAAAGGAGCCTAAAGTTTTAGCTTTGAAATAAAATAAAAATAAGTTTAATGAATCCAACAATTTCAAAAAAAAAAAAAAAAAAAAAATACTTAAGGGACAATTTAAAAAAAAAAAAAAAGGAGCCTAAAGTTTTAGCTCTGAAATAAAATAAAAATAAGTTTTTAATTTTGTCAATTTAAACTTTAATGCTTTGATTTGTTTTCTATATAAACCATTCACCTATTTTTTGTTAAGTAAAAATCGATGAAAAAAAAATATTTAGTTATTTAACTCAACGCAGGTATACCTAAAATGTCTAAAATACCCTTTTCATTAAGTTTAATGATTCAAATATTCACTTTCCCTTCGATTTTACTTAACAAAATAGACAAATAGTTTAGATTAAAAATAATTCTAAAGTTAAGGTTTAAATTGATAAAATTCAAAATTTATTTTGTTATAATATTCAAACATTAGAGTTTTTTTTTTTTTTTTTTAAATGTATGGACTTACAAATTGAGGTAATAAAATTCAAGGAAATTACAAATTAGTGAAATTAACTTAAATTAATTACTATAACTTTTATAAAAGGGCAATCAGGCCATAAGTTTGGGGCAATAGCCACATGGTCTATTTTTTTGGAGCCAAAAAGGCAAAACAATTTGAAAGCCTATATTACTCTTATCTATTTGTCCATCTGTCCACATCACTTATATGTCAACTTTGTTCACCTATCTGTCCATGTGTCATTCTCCTATTTGTTCACGTGCCATTCATATATTTGTTCACGTATCTCCTATATGTCCATCTAGTTTGTCTACATGTCCATATCAACACTATTACCAGTCACCATTGTTGGCCATTGTTAACGGATTTTCTGACTCAAGCGGTGGTTCGATAGTGATCTAGTGATAGTGGGTTAAAAATGAATATATATATATATATATTTAAGCAATGTATTTCTTACCAAACCTTTTCATTAATCATGTCTTTATTTCCTTAAAAGATCAAAATTTGAACCTAATGCCTTATCCTTCCATCAAAATGAACTTATCACCAATAAACCCTTTATTAAAATGCAAGTAGATTTGTATATTGTACGTACCAAATACCGCACTAGATGATTGTGGATCTGAGCTCCACATTTGGTTGGACTATCTAGGGATTGAGGCCCTACAACAAGGAGCACCGTCTGAGCTGCCCGACCCGGGTTGGCCGGATAACCCCTCCGGTGTGGGAATTAGTAATCGGAGAAGAAGAAAGGTGCTCTCTAAGTGTAGAGAGTTATGTTTCAGTGAGTAGGGTTAGGCTTAGATTAGTTACCTTCAATGTGAAGTCAGTGTGGTTTATGTAGAACCCCTTGCTTGTTGCCCAAGATGGTTTCATGGAGTTTTGGTGTTGTCAAGTTTGCTTTAGCATTGCTCCAGGTTGGGGACCATCTGGTAGTTGACATGGGGTGTATGTACACATTGTAGTCATGCTGATAACAAACCACATTCCCCTAGTTAACTGTTTCCGTGATTCTAGGTGTAAGGGACCAGCTGAGGTGGCAACTTATACATGCATGTGCTCACAGCTTCCACATTTCTCTGGTGTGTTCCTCTAGCTCGATACCGTCATGCCTCGGGTCGGTCCTCTATGAGATTTCTTGTAGATGGTCTGGCTCAGTGGGATATCTTTGTATGGGCTTGGCCCATTTTGGTTCGGTCCAAGGATCTGGTCCTGCAACTCGGTCCAACCCAATATCATTGCTGGACTGACCTTTTCTCTACAGGTTGGGCCCAAGTGCTTATGGACTTGGGTGGATTGTTGATGATGTAGTTAGGCTAATCTAATTGGCCCAATTGTTTACCCTATTCCTCAAGACTTGATTCTAATGGATTGGACCAGCCCAGGCTTGGATCCGACCCATTTTATATTTAGTCCCTTCATTTGCCCCTAGCTCGCGCTAAGGTTCCCCTTTGGGGGAGCTATTGCTCTATACTCTAAGCGTCGCGTCGCTTCGGATCCGCATCGGTTCGGCCTTGGTGACGGTTCAATCCTGACACACGCCCCTTGCATATGTCCTTTTATGGTGACACGTGGCGGCTTGGTACTAGTGCACAGAGATAGTGCGCCGATTCCATGCTGATGGTCATGATTTATGTACCTTCACGTCGGCTGGTGCAATAAATGCTCTGGATTTAGCAACCCAAATCCCTTCATTTGTTTTTCAAAAAAAAATTAGAGAGTCCAAAACCCTTTCCGTTCCTCTGAGTTGGTCTCGTCGGTGCTCTGTCCAAACATTCCGCTTCTGTTCTCGTTTCAGTGCTGCCTGCTTGTCACTGCTTTTCCAATCTCTGTAAGTTCCCTTGAGATTCTTCTTTTCTTGTCTTTTTTTGTCTTGATCGCCCTCTTTGGCCCTTGCGCCATTGTTTCCGACATCTGGTTTTATTTTCTACCTAGTCTGAGTTTTGTCTTTATCCCATTAGGTTTGTTTAATAGGGAAGTTTCGATCATTAGTTGATACCCCTGAGGCTATGGCCATGTTTCGCCGATACTACAGTATCTCTGACGATGTGACGCTTTCGTTGGCGAAGGTTGACACTGAGCGTATGGGCACTAGGAGTATTGTTGCCTTTCCAGTTGCCGCCATTGTTGAGGGAGGGGTTCGATTTCCCCTCAACCCTTTGGTGCGCCAATTCTTGCACCAAGTTCAACTTACCCCTATGCAAGTGTCTGTTAATCTGTTCCGAGTCGTCTGCAGCATCTCTGCCCTCAACAGGCGGTTGGGTTTAAATCTGGACATCTGGGACATTTTGGGTTGCTATACTCTCTTACACAACAAGGATCACAACACTTATTACCTTCGTGTTCGTTCGGTTGATTGCCATCTTGTGATTGGTTTACCTGATTCAGACAACCATAATGACAATTTTCTGCAAGTTGGTGGTAATTGGGAGTTTCCTGTTGGGACTGAGTTCCAATTTGAATGAATGCCCCAAAAGGATGGCTACCCAGGTTCGAGTCCTTCATTCTAGTATTTCTGTGTTTTCTGCCTTGTTTTGAATGCTATTCTGATGTTGTTATTCTTTTTTGCAGAGGCTTCCCATTTTCAGTGCAGGCCGAACCAAGAGAATACCAAGGCCATCAAGGCTGTTTTGCGCCGAGCTGTTGGATTACCAGGCGACTTATCGTTCCACCATTCCAAAGCAAGCAAGGTTCGATACATCTCTTCTGGATTCTAATACCGAGACTGATACGTCGCTTATCCCTTTGGTTACGAATCATCGCCGAAGCCAAGGTTTGCCGTCTGAGAGAACGCCCTTCCCTACCCCCAATTTCGCAGGGGGTGGGTCTATGTCAAAAAGGAGGGTACTGGTGGATTTGGAAGCGAAGGCTTTTGGCTCCTCTGACGCTTTGGGGACTTCTTAAGTGAAGGCCAAAACGAAGAGCCTCAAAGATGTGAAGTTAGAGATAAGAGCCTCTAGAACTTATGTTGCCGCTGTCGAACACTCTGCTTCGGTCGCCGTAAGAGCGAAGAAGAGGATGAAGGAGACCGGCAAGATGGTAACTGGAGAGGCTTCTAAAGATCCTGTTGAGGATGAGTCGTTTGAGAAGTGGGAGTCACCAATGTTGTATCAGGGCAGGCTCATTTCTATTTCAGATTCAGTTATAGCTTTCGGAGACTTTGCTTTTGACCTAACCAAGACCTTGTTAATGCCAGTGGACATGGCTGATCATAACGGGCCCCGCGATATTCCAGTTCTGAAGGGGACCCTTCAAATGATGACTGCTGTGAGTGTTTTTTTTTTTTTTAATTTTTTTTTGGATTTGCTTGGTGTTATGCTACTATTTTCTTTCCTTTAATACCTTGCTATCTGTTGTAGTGTATTCAGAGGATACACCTGTCAATCACCAGAGTAGAGGAATTGGAGAAAGCCGTACTGGAGGCCGCTATGAATGCTAAGAGACTAATAGTGAGCTTGGAGACCGAGAAAGAAGGACACAGAATTGTCGAGAGGGAGGTGTTCCGTCTGAACAAGGTTATTACTTCGGCTGAGAAGTCTAAGAAAGCTGCTATTGGGGTACAGGCCCAACTTGAAGGGAAGGTGGCAGAGTTGGAGGCTGTTATTACGGTGATGGCCGCTGAACGTTCTGCGTTGGAGGCTAAGTATTGGCAGCAAGGTTGGGATGAGGCTGGGGCTACTTACAAAGAAGAGGTGCTGGTGTTGTGGGACAAGCTCTTTCTGAAGGGTTGGTCAAGTGCTCTGACCGCTGCTCAGGTTCCTGAAGGGTCTCCCTTGTTTCTGGATGTCCCTGTTCCCTCAAGATCCTTGGGTCCCAAGATTGTTGCTGCCCCTGCAATTCTTCTAGCTAAGGTTTTCCCAGGAACTGATTTTGTAACCAAGACTCAGGAGAGCGATGTTGCCAATGAGACAGTGAACGTTGAAGGGGGTAGGACCCTGGAAACTGAAGCTGTGGGAGATGTGGTTAAGGAGGCTTCTATTTCTCAAGAAGTTGGAGTTGCCTCTACTTTTCCTCCCCAAGATGGCCTGGATAAGATTGCAGATGCTGCTCCTGAAGTTCCTCCTGTTGATGAAAGTTTGAAGTCATCTTTCGAATGATTTGAAGTTTTTTTTTTTTTTTCTTTTTCTCTTTCTCTTTTGTTTTCATTTTTTTGCTGTACTAGGGCTCGATCTTCCTGACGAGTTGTCTCCTTAAGGTTGCCAAGACAATTTTCTTCTTTCTTGTTGTTGTTTGTGAGGCCAGTTGTGCCTTTGTTGGATGATGGAATTTTCCTTTTGATTTTGCAATCTAATGCTTTCTTGCTTCTATGTCTGAATGTTATCTACACTGTTTGCCCCCGGCCTAGCACTGTTAGGACCTCCGAGCCGAATAGATGCTCGGTCTTGTTAACGAATATGTTATACCACTGTGCTCGGTTTTGTAATGAAAGGAGAGGGTCTTACTTAGGTCCAGATTGGTTTTGAAAAACAATTGTTTGTCCCTACCTGAAGCTAAGTAAGATTGGTACTAAAGATTGTGCTCTTTAGATAGAACTACTTAAGTTTAGGTCAAGGTTGGTTTGCCTCCAGCTAGAGTTGAGCAAGACTAGTGTTGAAAGTTTGCTCTTGATAAAATTTGGCCAAGTTTTTTCTAACTCTATTTTAGTGCTGAAGTGTTGACGTGACGATACTTCAGAAATCTGTGGATTCAGAGATGTTTGTTTAAAATATGTTAATGCGGTTTCCACCAAGCAATTCCACTTGGCATGTTTGAGTGCTAACTAAAATTAAATCCCGTTCAGTCGTTCTGAAACTAAGTCCATTTGGGTTAGACCAAAGCTAAGTTCGTTTGATAAATGTCAAAGCTAATTCCGTTTGATAAACATCAAAGTTAATTCCGTTTGATAAACATCAAAGCTAAATCCGTTTGATGAACATCAAAGCTAATTCCGTTTGATGAACATCAAAGCTAATTACGTTTGGTAAATATCAAAGCTAAATCCGTTTGGTAAACACCAAATCTGAGTCCGTTTGGTGTATACCAAAGCTGATTCCGAAAATCTCTTGCAATGAAGCTGGTCAGAAAAAAAAAATTTAAGAGAAGTGGGGAGGCATTTGCATTGATCAAAAGATAAATGTCTTTACATTCTGATAGAGAAGTTAGAGGATAATTCTATTGATAGTATTTCTTGAGATTTGCTACATTCCAGGGCCGAGGTATGGCTCTACCTTTGAGATCCTCTAGGTAATGTGACTTTGTATGGACCTTCCCAGTTAGGTCCAAGTTTTCCTTCGCCAGGCACCTTTTTGTGATCCATAACTTTCCTCAAAACCAATTCTCCAGGTGTGAATTTCCTTGGGAAAACTTTTTGGTTGAAACTCTTGATGAGTCATTTGATACGTCCGACACGTAAGTCCGATCGTCGCTTCCCTTCGGCCTTCTGCCATATCCAGTGCTTGTACAATAACTTCCTCATTACTTGTGTTTTCAAACAGTTCAGACCGGAGGGTTAGGAGACTAACTTCAAGTGGGATAATAGCCTCCATTCCATAAGTTAGGGAGTAGGGCGTTTCCTCCGTTGAACGCCATTGTAGACGTCCCCGAACATCCCGGGAGGGAATCCCGTTTTGTTCATTTGGGCTTACTATAGTTCAGGACTCAACGTCACGGTCCTGTATCTAATCTCGCAGAGTGCAATGCAAGACTGATGAATCATCAAAGAGTCCAAATCCGGCAAATCGTTTTGAAAAACTGATTTATAGAAAGAAGTGCCAAACATGGACTGCTTTGCCAGATACAGAGTCGCCACCTAAATATTTTATTTTGGGGGAATTTAGGAAACCCTGACTCATGCCTAAGGCCACATGTCCGTCATCACAAAAGTTGCCTCGGCTCGGGAACTTGGGTACGATTGGGGAAGGTCACTTTGTGAGCACTCCCGCTCGCCCGATCAAAGATTGGCCTCTACTAACCATGATATCGAGTTTTGAAAACATTATGTACTCTTATTCCGGTTATTAGCCTAGAATTACTATGTAATGCGTGCAGCATACAAGTATAGACTAGATCGCCTAAGTTGGAACAAAACATTTCATGTTCATTTTTTGAAAGTGGTTTACTACTCGCAAGTATGCTAAAATGCGGATTTTGCCACCCTCAAGTGGGCTTAGAAAAACATGGTGATTTGTCATTATCTAGTGAGCTTAAAACTCGCAATCAATGAATTGTTCCAATTTAGATAATCCAACCTTCACCCACAGGCATTCAGGCAGTTGTATCATATAAGCACATAGCCTCATGGTAAGCATGCTATCATGGCAGTCACTCACACACATGCAAGGATCCTAAAGCATAAACACTTACGAGTACTCCGAACCAAAGAAAAAAGCTAATTAGAAATCATGCATGAATCCTAACTATGCTAAGAATGCCTAATGCAACACATGCAAAAATGCAACTACAATAGGCTCGGCTATTCTAAGATGGCATATGAGATGCAATAATCGATGCATGTATTCAACTTGGAATTGAAATACAATGCAGTTAGCATGATACGCCGAACCCGATGCATGCAAAACAGATGAATGGATGCAAACATATGAGCATAAGGATGCTAATTTAAACGTGCCCTAAAACTAACCATCATAAGCTGGTAAATAAAAAGGAGAAAGACGTAGGGTTGGAAGACATACATCACACACACGCACACTTATTACAACATTGCCCTCCTCGGAGGGTCCAAATAAATAATACACAACCGAATGAATAACGAATTACAGCTAATTATTACAAAACCCTAATTAATTAACGAATTAACAAAAATAAATAAGCTAGCATGCAAAACATATGAAATGGACTGCCTCAGCTCGGTCTTGAATGATAAGGAATACATACATGCTCGAGTCGCCTTGCCGGAAAATCCATCGCGATGCCTCGATTTGCCTTTGTTTGCAACTGGTCCCAGAACACTAAACAAAACTCCAGAAGGCTGAAACTCCACCATGCTGTAGGGATACTACCGACCAGTTTTTGCTGTTGGCTTTCGGTTTGCTACAACAGAGAACAAGAAAGGGGCATGGCAAAGTATTTTCAACATATGTATGCACGACCACTCTCCCCGTCATTGCATAAGCTCTAGGGAGTGTAGTCCTCGATCCTCGTGCCACCAATCACGCATCTCGATGCATGATGACCGAGGAGTCGGATTGCACAACTCGATGTAGAATGAATGCACATATAAACACAACAAGGCCTAAACTCCATCATGGGTAATCCGGAGTGTCGGCGACCGAGAATCGAGGCACGTTTCGTCACTTGGAGTACGAAACGTCCCTCGTTTCCCGTGTCTGGACTAAACCCTACTCCAAACACAATGCAATACACATGGCATGTATGAATGCAACTCTAACATGCAACCTAAACATATTGCCACTAAATGATGCAAACATGCAAATGATGATATGCAAACATGCTACTAGCATACACAATGCTATGAAATAATCAATGGCATACTCAATGCACATGAAAACTATATGGCATACGCAATGCACACATGGAGACTAACAATGAAATGATCAAGGCATACACAATGCAATGGTCAATCATGCAACAACATGGACTAAATGGCATATACAATGCAAGATGGACTTAAACCAAGATAGGTGAGCCTTAGCCACACCCAAATCAGTGGCCAAACATGATGAAATTAGGCAACGAAAACACATGCAAATATGCACGAATGCAAGGGACCAAACCTAAGGCACCAAATGCAACTCTACCAAAGCGTGGCAAGGGATGAAATATGGCATACAATCACACATTTTTCAGCTCTGAAATGACATGCAAGATAGTCCCGAATCATGTAAACACCTCACACAATGCATGCTAGATGGCCCGGATACCGAAACTAGTGAAGTGCATTACACTAGAGATACACAAAGCAATGCTCAAGTGACCCAACCAGCCCCAAACAGTCCCTATGTAGGTCCAAGACAGTGGGGAAATGGTCTAAAATGATGGCTCAAAATGCATAGAAATGAAGTTCATGCAATGGTCCATAAATGAGGTATTTAAGCAGGACTCTCAAACACATTTAAAGGGTGGAAAACATGGGAATATGTCACAAGTATAGTGTAACAACGCCCGCGGGGGACCTCGCCACAGCTCGGACTCGATTTTTGTTGCGGTTCTAAATCTCGAACCAAAGAGTCCAAATCCGGCAAATCGTTTTGAGAAAATGATTTTTTGAAAGAAGTGCCAAACATGGACTGCTTTGCGAGATAATGTAGTCGCCACCTAAATATTTTAAAATGGGAAATTTAGGAAACCCCGACTCGGCCTTAAAGGCCACGCGGTCCGTCATCACCAAAGTTGGCTCGGGAACTTGGGTACGATTAGGGAAGGTCACATCGTGAGCACCTCTCCTGGGTCAAAGACCGCCTCTACTAACCATGATATCTGCTTTTGAAAACTTTGTGAGTTCTTATTACGATTATTAGCCTAGGTTACTATGTGATGCTCGCAAAGAAACAAGTATAGATGAATCGCTGAATTGGAACTAAACATCTCATGTTTGTTTGTGAAAGATGGTTTGCTACCCGCAGGTAGGCTTAAAATACAGATTTTGCCACAATCTAGTGGGCTTAACAAACAATTGATGAATTGCTCCAATTCAGATAACTCAACCTCCACCCACAGGCATTCAAGGCAGTTATATCACATAAGCATGTAGCCTCATGGTAAGCATGCTATCATGGCAACACTCACACGCATGCAAGGATGCTAAAGCGTAAAAAATCACCGAGTACTCCCAGCCAAAACAGAAAACTGATTAGAAATCATGCATGATCCTAAAAATATACAGAAATGCCTAATGCAACACATGCAAAATGCAACTATAGCGGGCTTGGCTATTCTAAGCATGGTGTATGAAATGCTACAGCTATCAAGTACTCAACTTGGAATTGAAATACAGATGCAGTTTGTATGATGCGCCGAGCCCGGTGCGTGCAAAACAGATGAATGATGCAAACATGCTGTCATACTGTATGCTAATTGAAATATGCCCTATATCTAACCATCCAAAGCGGATAAATAAAAGGGAGAAAGAAATGGGGGTTGGAAGACATACACCACACTCACACACCCTTATTACAATTTTGCCCTCGCGCAGAGGGTCCGAATAAAATAATAATACAGTCCGAATAAAAGAATATACAGTCCGAATAAATATACAGATTTCTAATTAATTAACAAATTAATTACAGAAAAGTAATCGGCATGCAAGCCGTGGACCGCCTTGCTCTCGATGAATGGTATATGCTGGTCGCATGGCAGAAATCCACCGATGCCCCGATTAGCCTCTATTTGCAATTTTCTAAATGCGTGCGACCTCAAAAGTTGTTGATTGTTGATTTTGTGCGACAGAGAGCAGAAAAGGGCATAGCAATGTATTTCACAAATATATGCATGCCTCGATCCTCGTGCCACCAATCACGCACATCGATGCATGATGGCCGAGGAATCGAATTGCACAACTCAATATGGGATGAATGCATATGAATGCTACAACAAAACCTAACTCCATCCTGGGTAATCCGGTGACTCGGGAATTGAGACCCGTTCACATTACTGAGTACGTAACGCCCTCATTTCCGTGCAATACACATGATATGCAAGAAATGCAACTAACATACAACCTAGCATGCACGATGCTATGAGAATGAGATGCCTCGAAATGCGTGCCTACTGGCACGCAAACCGAGGCAATGCGGAATGACATGCGAAATGCAATGATGGGCTTCTACCAACATGAAGAGGGCCTCAGCCACACTCACATAGGATGCCGGAATGATAAGAATGAGGTGCCTCGAAATGCGTGCCCACTGGCACGCAAACCGAGGTAATGATGAAATACAAACCGGATAAAACATAGTGCCTCAAAATGCGCGCCCACAGGCACGTAAACCGAGGCGATGATGAAATGAGAAAATCGGATAAAATCGAAGTGCCTCGAAACGCGTGCCCACAGGCGCGCAAACCGAGGCGATGATGAAAGAATGAAAATCGGATAAAATCGAAGTGCCTCGAAACGCGTGCCCACAGGCGCGCAAATCGAGGCGATGATGAAATGAGACGAGATGGCATACGGAATGCAACGATGGGCTTACACCAATATGGGAGAGCCTCAGCTCACTCGCATAGGAGGCCGTCGGATAAAATAAAGTCGTTAAACGCAGCGTGCCCGCGGACACGCAAATCGAGGCAATGATGTAGAAGCATGAAAATGCAAATTGGGCTTACGCCGACATGAGAGGGCCTCAACCACACTCACATAGGTTTGCCGTCGGATAAATGGGCGCCGAAGGCGTACACCGCACGCAAAACCGAGGCAATGCAAAAATGATGCAAATGGCATAGGGAATGATATGTAAGCATGGCAATGGAATTTCAGCACCTAAATAAAGGGGAAAACAGCCCCGAAACAATTCGAAATAACACTCGAAGCATGCATTCATCCCGAAAATGTGAAATTAAGCCCCGAAATGGCCTATAGCCATGCTATACATGCAAAATATGATCATGGAAGCAAGAACAGTAGCAAGGCAGTCCCAAATATGGTATTTTTTCAGTAACAAACTTGGCCAAAATGCAAGTAGGGATAGATCAACAATAGCATGCAAAATTAGTGGCCAAAAGAGGGGTATTGAGACAAGTGATATATGCAAACTCCAAATGGACAAACTTTCTTCTACAACATTGAATATGAGATAAAAATAAGCACAATTGCAGAATATGACATCCTCAAAATCAGAATACAAACATGCTATAAAATCCATGCAAAGTAGGCTTCCAAATAGGCTATATCATGAGACATGCAATGCACACACCAAATGACAAAAATTTCTTCATAAAATATGTAAAGGGGGTGAAAATAAGACCAAAACCAGTAGGGGTCGAAGTCCCAAAAACAAACACAAATAGGTCAAAAATTGCATGCAAAAATGGCACACTTGATGAAATTTTGAAGGAGGTGGTATATAAAATGACCAAATGAGGTTGAGCCCTTCTACAATGTTGTAGAGGGGCTCAAAATGAGCACAAAACCAGTAGGGGTCGGACCCCTGAAAACAAAAGGAAATAGGCCTAAACTAGCATGCAAGATAATGGCATAAAAGCTAGGTATTGAAACAAGTATATCATAGGAGCATCAAATGAAGTTGAGCCCTTCTACAAAGTTGTAGAGGAGCTCAAAACAAGCACAAAAGGAGTAGGGGTCGGAGCCCCAATTCTCAACCAATTGGAGTATAGAAATGAATCAAGAAAAAGCCCTAAAAGTTGGTTTTGAAGACTTACCCTTGAAGACTTGTCTTTCTTTGATTCTTGGCTTTGATTTGTAGCTTCTCAACCTCTGAAATTCACTTCCTAGCTGCTGGAATGGTAGTAGGGATGGTGAGGCTAGGTGTTGATGAAGAGAAGACCTAGGGACTTAGAAGCTTTTTGAGGTTTTGAGCTATGAAAATGGAGGAATTTGAAGATGATCTCTTGAGACAATTTTTTCCAACCTTGAAGAAGGAGAGGGAGGGCCCTTTAAATAAACAAGAAATAGGGTGTAAAAGGGGAGGGAAATCACCCAATCTTTCCCTCCCGAAACATCCCCCGGATGCCCCGGGATATGTTGGAAAATATCCGGACAAATGAAAGGTGAAGCCGTGGCCGGCCAGTAAATTTGTGGAGGTGGCCGGCCGGCCACCCCACTGTCGGCCACCCCTCCCGGCCTACGGCCATGGCACAAAATTGAAGTGAAGATTTTCCGCCGACCACCATGCAGAGTGTCCTCCCAAGTGTGTAGAATAAGGTCCTGTGGTCGGAATCGCAACGCCAAGTAAGTCACAACATAGAGCTTGAAGGAGAGGCCCAAAATGAAACCAATAATTGCCGCCGACCACCATACCAAAGTGTCCTCCTAGATGTGTGCAACAAGGTTCCAAGGTCGGAAATTGGCAACATCAAGCAGAGTCACAACATAGAGCTTGAAGGAGAGGCCCAAAATGAAACCAATAATCTCGGCCGACCACCATACCAAAGTGTCCTCCCATGTCCTCTCGATCACGGATATGTAACTTTGGTTGGAAGAAAATACCCCAAGGTGTTCAACATTGGCGGAAGTGAGAAAACGGACTCGAAGGAGCGAAACCGCTATCTGGGATAATTGCTGGCCTCCACCCCCAAAGGATCTTCCCGGTGTTGAAACAGAGGTACCGCCAAGTTTGAACAAAACCAATGAGAAATGAACGTCGGCCAAAACCGAGCAATTCGGGATCCCGAAAATGAGTCTGGGTGCCGGGAAGTGGTATTCAAATGAAGTGGGTATCTGCAACCCCAGTGTCCCTCGGGATGACAAAACAGAGGTCCCTGCCAAAAATCAGAGAAAACCGATGCAAAATGAATGCTCGGGGCCCAAATCACGCAGTTCGGGGTCCCGAAAATGGGTCGCCGGGCACCGGAAGTGGTGTTCGGCTGCGAAGTGGGCATCAGGGGCCCCAGTGTTCCTCGGAACATTAAAACAGAGGTCTCCGTCAAAAACCGGAGAAGTCGGAGATGGTTGGGCGGTCCCGAGCCGAGGCACACAGCCTGACGGCTCCGAAAACCGGGAACCGGGCTCCGAAATGAGCAAAATGGCCTACGGCCACGAAAAGTAGCTCACGGCCACCGGGAGATAATCTACGGGATCACTCCCTTCCCTCAGGAAAGAAAACAGAGAAAACCGAACCTGGTTCGCAAACCGAGACAAGGTAGAGAAGATGGTTCGGAAGTCCGGAGGCAGGGCACGCAGCCGCGACTATGAGACTTCTGAACGAGCACAAGATGCAACATCACCGAAGCGCCAACCGGGTGACGCTCGAAGTCTTAAGGTCGGTCAAAAATGGGGTGTCTCTGATTGCCCTCTTTGATGTAACTCGAAAGTCAAGAAGTGACGGAGTGAATGTCAAAGCCCGAGACGACCCATTTTTGACAAGGTCAAGACTTAGACAATCATACAAGATAAACAGAGATATGTGCCCGCAAGCAAAATGGGGCAAAATGCAAATGATAGGCACGGAGCCAGGTGATCATGCAAATGCAGCAAGCTGTAATGAAGCAAGTATTCGCAAATAGATGCAACAGTTTTAAGCAAGAATGCAAAGCAGCAAAGTAACGACTACATTTCATGCAGTTAGGAATGCGGAGAATCATTCAATTCTCGTCGCGTCTCACACGGAGAAGATACGATACCTGCGCGATTCGTCTGGTCGCACCAGCCTCAAATGAACCGTACATACAATATCGTGCCTGCAAAATAGAGAAATTCAACAGGAACAATATGCCAACAACATATATTCAATGTAATTCCTATGATTCCAAAGGTTCGACACACACAGTGTCAGTGAACGAATGCAACACAACGCGAGAAGAGATAATGCGCGACAACGCACGTCCAAGCATAGAAGTATTGTACACCGAGAAATCATGCATGACAATGCAAATCATTCGTGAGAATGCAGATTATGAGCCAAAGAACGTAAAACGAGCACAAATCAGGATGCCCATTTGACATGAAATGACGAGCCGGAAAACGCGCATTTCGGCGACGGCAACTCGATCGCGGCCTCTGATTCACCTCCCGGAGAGGTCACAACATGTTTAAAAAGGATACACTCTGATTTTGATGAATAATGACGAGACACATATCAGAAATTGCAGTTAAAGTTCCGGCGGAGCAATTCGGCGCCAGAAAGTGCACTTTTCTTCAACTTTTTCGGGTCCCGGGAGCTCAGATTTTCCTCAAAATTTGCAGAGAGGTAGGGGAGGGAGGGGGGAAGATGGTCGGCCAGCCCATTGCCCTAGGAGAGGCCATCGGCCAGGGCCAAAAAGTAGAGGGGGCCACCTGGGTTAGGTGGTGGGCCTACCACCGCCTAAAAGCAGGGCAAATGGTCATTTTGGCATTTTCTATATATACACACCTCCATTGCCTCCAAATCACACCCAAAGTTGCAAAACTTCTTCCTCTTGCTCTCTAAGCCACTTTCTTTCAGATCTGCATTTTATACGGCCTCTACTCCCACGAAGTTGTTTTTGCGAAATCTTTCAGATTTAAGCACTTTGAAGTTTACTAAATTTCGACTTTGGGACTTCTCTTCTCATTTTCACCACTTGAGGTAATTTTGTCTCATTATTTGGAAAATTTTTCCGGAGTTGACTTTTGGTTGACTTTTCATTTCGAGAGTTGACTTTTGTTGACTTTTTCCAATTTTGGCTCATTTTGCTCATTTTGCTCCTCTTGCAGATTTCTCGATATGGCAGGCCATTTCCTCACGGCGGAGGTTTTCCGGTGCCGAGATGATTATGATCTTATGACACTACCCCCGAGGGTCCGCCTTTCCTTCCCGTCGTTATGCTCGGTGATAGGCTCATGAGCCACTTTTTCGTCATTTTACCGCATTCAACGATCGAGCACCGTGGATCTTCTTTCACGAGAGCCGAGCAAAGACCTCTCCTACGATGCAGAGGTATTTCACTTTATTCTCTGATTTCGTGCATTTCATACTCTGTCATGCTTAGACACACGCTTTAACTTACGACATGAAACTTGCACTCGAGCATGTAACTTAAACACTTTCATGAACACCGGCATATTTGAATAATTGTGAGCGACAAAGGCACATTAGTTAGAAATTGAACACACACCAAACATTGCTTCATCGAAGACACAATCCAAGTCAAAAATGAGCACACAAGACATATCGACCAAGAGTAGAACACATAGTCCCAAAACTTAGATTTTCAACACGCACTTGATTCGAACACACGACCCATTGATTGAGTAGAGCACACACCTAATCGATTGAGTAGAACACACCTCTAAACTTTGAAGCGAACACATTGCCCTCGATTTGAAGTAGAACACATAGTCCCAAACTTGAAGCGAACACACCTTAATCGATTGAGTAGAACACACAGTCCCAAACTTTGAAGCGAACACACTGACCAATCGATTTGAGTAGAACACACACCCCAAACTTTGAAGCGAACACACACCAATCGATTTGAGTAGAACACAATTCCCCAAACTTGAAGCGAACACACGGCTAATCGATTGAGTAGAACACTGACCCTAAACTTTGATGCACCAACACATAGCCCAGATTCGGCGAACACACATTTAATCGATTGAGTAGAACACTGACCCTAAACTTTGAAGTTTAACACATTTAATCGATTTGAAGTAGAACACACACTCCCAAACTTGAAGCGAACACACAAATTTGATTTGAAGTAGAACACACTTCCCAAACTTGAAGCGAACACACGACCCATTGATTGAGTAGAACACACAGGTCCCAAACTTAGGCGAACACGCAATTTAATCGATTGAGTAGAACACACACCCCAAACTTGAAGCGAACACGCATTTAATCGATTGAAGTAGAACACAGTCCCAAACTTGAAGCGAACACACAGCCCACTGATTTTCTGAAACTTTGAACACGCAGCCTAAATGCCAAACTTACTGAACACGCAGCCCATTTTCACTTTACTTGCACACAGCTCATTTTCACTTCATTTGCATGTAGCTCATTTTCACTTCATTTGCTGATTTATGCATTTATTCGAAATGCAGGTTCACTCTCGCACAGTGCGAGGATATGGCTCCGTCGCTGCGAGGGAGTGGTATTTCGAGCTTCCGGAAGCTGTCCGGGGATTGGTAGACTTTGCGGGTTTTGGGCCATTCTGCAGAGGATTATCTCATTGCCTCATTAGTAGGACTTTACTCGCTGCTTTGGCGGAGAGATGGTGGGACACCACCAATTCCTTCCATTTTTCTGCCACTGGGGATATGACCATGACCCCGCTGGACTTTGCTGTACTTACTGGCCTAGACGTAGGCGGTGTTTCCATTCCCTACGACGAGGATATGGGTCAGTGGGAGGCTGCCTGGATGCACCTACTGGGGACACACCACCAGAGACAGAGGTTCGGGAGGGTCCGATACTCTGGTTTGTCGCCCATTTCCGTGACCACAGATGGAGCTGAGACTCCCGAGGAGGCGGAGCAAGATGCCCGCGTTTCCTCATGTACCTCCTGACCACCTTGTTCACGATAGAGGGAACATGGTAGGCTTGTACCTCTTGGCGCCTGGTGGACTTATCACAGTTGGTCAAGTATGATTAGGCGTGGCCCGGCTACCTCAGTCTTGTTATATGAGCGGTCTCTACACGAGGGACTTACTCGGTGGCTATTGGAGAGCCTGGGAGGTACATTCCGTCCTCTTGATTTACATTTTGCTCCTCATTACTTGTTCATTGCACACACGGCGACTTTATGCTCAGATTCTCGCCTTTAGCACTTTGTACTCATATTCTGCATTGCTTTTCTCAGCTGTGGGTGTATGTGTACTTTCCCACATTGGCTCCGGAGATGGAGGTGGCAGGGCCTCCGACGACTCCGTATTCATTGATGTTTGATGGTGAGCATCTACCGAGGCCTCGAGAGACTCTCTCTTCTCTGCGACGGTACTTTGATACTGTTCGAGCGACAGAGGTACTTCAGAACTCTCAGTTCTTTTCATTTTCATCTTTGATCAGCATTTCTAATTGATTTATACACCGGTTGTCCGCAGATCACTTGGCAGCCTTGGGCAGTCTTTGGCGACGACCTCGAGCATCAATACCCCGGAGGGTTGACTAGTTCTCAAGATGATTCCCGCCGAGGGACGATCGGCCGGGCTTGGTTCTGGGGAACGTTTTGTCACGATATGGGGGCAATTCTCAGAGCCTCCTTTGTGCCTCCACACACCATGCGGACTGCTGACAGAGTATCCCCTGAGGAGGTCAGTAGTGCTAAGCATGGCAGTGATGCAGAATTACATCTTCTTGAAGGGAGCTACGCCACCTACCGCCAAGATATACTGATGCCCCTCGACGGGTGCGGCTCCACCACGGAGGTCCACCGGCACACCATCTTCGAGTCGCGCCCGTGCTACAGATATCCCTTCTTCTAGCAGGGCTGGCACATCCAGAGGTGGGGGCAGTTCGATTCCTCCGATCCCTCCGACTCTTGATCATCCAGGGTGGCCAGACATGCCGACCGAGTTGACGAATTGGCGATTTGGGACGCCTTACCAGATTCCGTTAGAGCCTCCTCTGCCTGATCACAGATATGTTAGAGACCCTGACTCGCCCCTGGTATGTTTTTCAGCTTTGATTTATCAGTCAGATATTTGGACATTGATTCCTTTACTGATAGTTTTGCATGTACATTTGCAGCCTCCTGTTGGGTATACAGACGAACTGCTCGGGATGCTGGCCACATTCGAGGGCATGATCTTACGGAGGGAGACGCAGATGAGCATCGTGGGTGTGGAGGTATTGTTCATTTTCCCTGTACTAGCATGTTTCTGATGATACTCCGGTTTTGAACCTTCTGCTGTATTAGAGCACATCTGACACACACCCTATTCACATTCTGCATTTGCACCTGCTTTTTATGTTTGAACTAATGCATTGCACCTTGCATTTTCAGATGCCTCCAGTATATGCTTCGACGCGAGGTGGGCCACCCGGGCCTTCTCAGAGAGGTCGAGGTACTGGGCCATCCAGGCCTTCTCGAGGAGTTCGAGGAGCAGGGTCGTCTCATGACCTTGAGGCACCCATCGTCGAGGATGACGAGGAGGAGATTGCAGATCATGTGTCGAGGCATCCTGGAGAGGAGGCCTCGGTCTTGGTTCAGGCGGAGCGAGCACGAGGAGGATCCGAAGGATGACAGCTCCGATCCGGATGGTGATGAAGATCAGAGATTATCCATGAAGAGGATGAGAGGGCCTCCCCATTCCGTTCGAGGGCGATGTTATTTCCTGCTTTATTCTACTTTTTTAGGTAGTAGTTTGTATCACTTTGCACATTGTTAGGCAGTTTTATTTTCTGTAAAACTTGTACCCTTATTTCGTTGTAAGACATGATGAAATGAAACAGCTTTTGAAAAGATGTTGTACTTGAAATTCTCAGCATCGCATCGCATTAGTTTGCATAAAATGGAATTGAATGGAAATGTGCCTTATGTATTTACCAGTCGGGGTAGTGAACAAGCGCAACAAATAAAAACAAATCGACTCACTAAGAGATAACTGATTCTTAGCAAGTTTTCAACTCGATAAACAAAGTACAACAATGTTAACGACTCAATCGACAAGACTTAACAAAATTGTGTAATCAAAAGGTAATAATTCAAAACACAAAATGCGACAGCTCGACACAACTTACAACTCGATAAGCAAAACAACAACTCGATAAGCAAAATACAACATGATATACTTCGGATGGACAATCTGGATGACGGAATGCGTCAGCGAGAGAAATGGAGGCCTTCGACATTCCGATGCATGAAAATGCTTCAAACTTTCTTCGGCGGGCAAAATAGGACCGATCTTGGTAGAAAACATTTCGTAGTTGAAGACCAAGAAGGTGGCCGGCCTACTAGGATAGGTGGCTGGCCGGCCACTCCTCCCACAACCACCGAAATAAATTTGCAGGGAGTCCACCTCTTTCTCACGGGTAATGTTTCCCACTCAAGCTCACATGTGTATTCACTCACATTACTCGGCCCTCGGGCTCAATTTTTCTCACGAAACCCCTATCTCACTTTTCTCTCATCGCACATCTCTCTATTCTTTAATCTCTCATTTTTCATCCCATCCCAGATATGGTTGATGGATAAGTTGCAAGTTGTGGACTCTTGCCACCTTATTGACCCATGGCTACTTCTTTCGGCAACGCTTAGTCAATGCTCGATGGGAGTGGTGGTTTGAATGGATGTGCAATTTATCGCCAGAATCGCATTGCATGGCGCCCACAGCTCAATCTCCGGCAATGAGCTCTGACATGTTCGAGATCTTTGGGATCCGTCTGATCGGCTTGACTCCGTGTGTATTTTACTCCCCTTTCCGTATTCTGCGCCCGGTTAACCATGATCGATTTGCCCACGAGAGGATAGAGTATCGGCTACATTCGATCGAGGTGCACATCTTGCGGCCTATTATGACTTGGAGGACGAGCTCTGGCCCCTGTCTTGATTGCACTTTATCGGCGAGTCTTTGGGATTGGCTCACAGAAGAATCACATGTTGGGCTTAGGTCGGCATTAGAGACTTCAACCACTACGGAAAGGCGGCGAGGACACTGACTATGCCCAGTTTATTGCTTTATTAGTACTTTCAAGTTTTCTAGCGTGAGTGTAATAAAAAGCAACTTCAATTGTATGCAAGAGCAAAAGAACTCTGTTTTGAAATTAATGAAATTGAAGGTTGTGGTACTGAAAATCCTCCGCTTTTGGTCCAAAAATGGTCTTAGTTGTGAAAAGATTAATTTGAACAAAGTCGACTTTTATGAAAACTTTTCAAAACTATTTTCGATATGGATCAGAACTGGACACGCCTGAGATCTGTCACTGAGATGCACAACCCCGAATCCTAGCAACTGGAAAGTTGCCCCTAGTCTGAAAAAGGGCCTCAGCCATTCAATAACGGAAAGTTGCCCCTAGTCTGGATGACATCTAACACTCCATTGCAACGGAAAGTTGCCCTAGTTTGCATAACCTTTTAGGAGATCACAATAGATCTTGATGAATAAAGATGGTGAGATGATCAAAATGGACAAAGTTGACCGGGGAAAAGATTATGACTGAACTTCAAGATGAAGCTGCCTACGTATCCCAAAGATGGGAATCAAGTCTTACGTAGTTCAGGCTCAGGTTCGCTCGAGTGTTTTTTGCTCTCCTTTTGCGCTCTAACTTTTGCCAAGGCCGCCCTTTGCGGGTTTTTCACCTTCTTGAGCTCGGTTTTATAATTTTCAAATTTTCTATGCTCTGAGTTTTGCCTAGGTCGCCCTTCGGGTTTTCGGCCTAGCGAGCCTCTCGAGGATAATATTTCTTCAACTTGTCCATATTGATCGGTTGGGAAAACTCCAAGCCATCTAGATCCATCGAACCACGGCTCCACGACGGATTGACTTGATGATGTAAGGACCCGGTCAATTGGGTGCGAACTTGCCCTTGGGTCGTGGATAGGAGCTCGGTTGTCCTTGAGTACTAAATCTCCTTCTTTTAAATTCTGGACTTAACCTTCTTGTTAAAAGCAGGCGATTCTGCGTTGATAACCTGAGCATTAGTGCAGTGCTTTCAATCTCCTTTCATCAAAGAGCATGAGTTCTTCAAATCTATTCTCGCTTAATCTGCTTGGCTATCGGCACTTTCGTAATACTCTCAATAGCGGAACCTCAATCTCGATAGATAGAACGGCCTCCATCCGTAGACTAATGAGTCTGAGTCGCCCGATGAAGTTACGATCGAAGTTCTCAGAGCCCCATAGAGCAAATGGCGGCTTATCGGCGATCCGATAGGTTTCCACCATCTTCGTAGTATCGCTTGATGTTCTTGTTGGCGGCCTCAAGCTGCTCCGTTGGTTTCTCGGCGGTAAGTAGACGACTTATGAAAAGCGGCGTTGTATTTCTCCAACAAGTCAATCACCTCCTTCTTGAAGTGGGAACCATTGTCGAAACTATTTCATTTGGGACTCCGTGGCGGCGAGATAATGTTGTTTCGATGAATTTTGCAACGTGTGAAGCTTTCAACCTGCGTAGATTGGGCCTCAACCCGCCGTGAAATAATCTATCGCTACGAGGATGAACTCATGCCCGTTCGACCCCTTGGCGTAATTGACTCGATCACATCAATTCCCCAGACGAGAAAAAGGCCATGGCGAAGTCATGTTGTCAGCTTTGACGGCGGAATGTTCATGCGATTTGCATGAATCGACATTTAATGGCATCATTGAACAAAACCGATACAATCCTCCTCCATGGTGGACCAATAATAACCTTGTCTAAGGATCTTCGCCAACATCACCCCATTCATATGTGCACCACATTCACCCCGTGGATGGCTTCCATCGACGCTTGGACTCTTGACATCAACACACGGTTTATGCATTCCCGGATGACCTCTTCTATCTGATTTACCCCAGATGATGATGGCGGGTGACATTCTTCGATTGCCCTCTTGTCTTTGGCATTTACCTGGCGGGTATACTTCTTTCTCCAAAAGTTCGGATGTCGTAGTACCGGGGTGTTAGTCACGAACTTCATCTATGGCCGCAATTGACTCATAAGCAGGTGCAAATTTCTGGTCGATAATGACTGGACGCATTCGGACTCCACGTGGGATGTCTATCATGGATGATAGAGTTGCTAAAGCGTCTGCGAACTTGTTGTTCTCTCTTAGTAGATGAGTAAAACTTAACTTTTCAAACCGAGGAATCAGCAAATCCAAGGTTTGGTGATACATCATCATATTTTCTTCTTTTACTTTCCAGTCTCCTTTAGCTTGAGACACAACAAGATTCGAATCTCCGATGGCGTCGGTAGTCTTGCCCCTAATTCGGTGCTTCCATACCGACAATGCGCAACCGTGATTCGCCGTTATTTGAGACTTTGAAGCGGAGTTTGAAGGCTAGAGGATCTGAGGAATTGTCGGTGCTATCGAACACTCCTAACCTATACCCATATTGATCTGGCGCTCCGTCGAAGTACATTGTCCAACTTTCCTCGTCGATATGCGTAATTGCTTCATCACGGGAATAGGTACTCAGCGCTTCATCCCCTCAACTAGATGGTCGACAAGGAACTCGCTCTTGCTCGCCCTTCTTGACTTCTTGGCGTCACATATGTAAGATCAAATTCGGAAACATGACAACCAACGAGCTAGCCTACTAGTGGCGGTTTCTCGAAAAAGATATTTGATGGGATCAAGTCATGAAACCAACATTCAGAGTGAGCTAACGGTAGTGCATGACTTCTGGTAGCCCATACGAGCTAGACAAGCCTTTTCGGCGTATCTGGGTCTCATACTCTAGCATTTTCTTGCTCAAATAATAGATGGCTTTCTCCACCTATCTTGATTCTTGTGCAAGCATCGACCCATCGTGGTCTCGATCAGCAGCAGTACAAAATTAACGGTTTTCGATTACGGTGGTGATAAAGCGGGTGGGTTCGTAGATATTCTTTAATCTGTTCAAACGACTTGACACCGGCCGTCCCATTGGAATTTCTTGCCTTTCTTGAAGACCAAAAAGTGGTTCACAAGTCAAGGTTAGTTTTGAAATAAACCGTCTTATGAATTGCACTTTACCCGAGAAAGCCTCGTACCTCTTTTTAGGTCCTTGGTGGTGGCATTTCTAAGATGGCCTTGATTTTGGAAGGGTCGACCTCGATGCCTTTATTGTGTCGAAACCGACATTTTTCATTTGTAACACCAAATGTACATTTACGAGGGTTTAACCGCCTTTGAATTCACGATCCTTTGGAAAAACTTGCAAAGCGGTGTAGTAGCCCTCTCTTTCTTTGGACTTGACAATCATGTCGTCGTACACCTCAACCTCTTTGTGGATCATATCGTGTAATATTGTGGTCGCGTCTGTTGATAAGTAGCCAGGCGTTTTTCAACTAAGCGGCATTACCGATAGCGATATGTTCCCCCGGGTGGTGAATGCTGATCTTTTCTCACTCTGGTGCCATCACAACTGGTTGTACCGAGAAGCCATCCATGAATGAAAGCAAGGCATGCCCATTTGTAAAGTCTACCAACTTCGTCGATGTGTGGTAGGGAAAGTCGATCGCCGGACTAGCTCGCATTCAAATCCACGAAGTCTCACACTTTGGGATCTGCCATCTTTCTTGACCGGCACTATGTTGGCCAACCAAGTGGGATATTCGATACTAGCGAGGAAACTGCGTCAATTTGCTTGGTGACCTCTTCTTTGATCTTGAGAGCCCAATCCGGCGGATCCTACGAGCTTACCTTGATAGGTCGGGCCTCGGGGTCAAGGGGATCCGATCTTTGTACAATCTCGGGATCGATTCGGGCATGTCTTCGTAGGACCACGAAAACATCTTTGAAATCTTTTAATAAAGCGACTAAGCGCTCGCGTTCCTCCGAAGACAACGTGGACCCGATCTGGACGGCCGCGGGTCCTCCTCGATCTAATATTCACGAAATGATTTCATCCGTTAATGGCTTAACAAATCTCTCTTGCTCTTGCTCAATTAGGCGTTGTAAACCGGAGGAACCGTCCTCGTCGTTTTGATCAAAATTTTGAAAGTCCGAATTAATGCAATAAATTAGGGGCCTGAGAAAAGTACTCGGAAACCACATTCACCTCATTCTCATTAAGTTCATCCAAATCGTCGATTCGCCGGTTACAGAGACTCAAATGAAAAGGAAAAAACGACTGGACAAGACTCGGCATCGGGTTAACATCCCGAGTACAGACTTCGGACTCGGTCAGTGGAACTGATTACTTCGAGAAGACTCAGGTGGAATCGATTCCGGCTCACTACCTAACCGGGCTGGCGGATAAGAATCCTCCTCGTCTTGCCAAATGAGAGGTGCGATCGATCGTCCAAGATAGGCTATTGGTTGGCCCGCCGTTTCATCTCAATCATGGAAACGCGGCGTTATTCCCCAACCAATCTGGTCGATCGGAGGATCGAGAGAGAACATGCTGCTACCCCCATTTCCAATTGATTACCCGCGGGATCCTCTACCGTATTACGCTCAATCTCGGTTATTGGAGTGCATGCGCTCCGGCAACGTCATCCCGACGATTGCGGTCGAAGAAGATTTCGAAACACGATGCGCTTCCCCTCGCGTTCAACCATGGTTACGGGAAGTCGCAAAATGGAAAATCTTCCCTCTCCGGACGAAGCGTCCGTTCGTGGTACCAGACGGGCCTATGCATTAGATCAAAGGCTTCCACTGCTTCGCTCGCCTGCCGGCCATTTCCTTTCCTTTTCTTGCCAGTCTTCTTTGGTGGGCGGAATAACAATCAAGGTATGTGGATTATGTGGCACCGCCAACGCATGACTCCTTTCTGCGCTTCTTCCCAATCCCATCCGGGATATGTTGTAGCTTATTCATGAGGTATACGGCTTGGCCGACATACAAACCCTCATTCACAGCCATAATGTTTTGTACCACGGGCCTCGGCCAAAGTAAATCCGATATAAACATGTCCTCCATGCCGTGTTCAATCTCGGGTGGCGTAGATACCTCCGGAGGGATGGATTGATGAGTTCCCAAAAACATTGGCTACTCCTTTCCATAGGGGTATTTCACCATTTGATCAGAGTAGATGAAGCGGCCTTCACGATGCAACGGGTCGCCCCAAAAGCATGTTGAAAGATACAGGGACCTCCATGACATGAAAATCTATTTCGTGTTGTCGGGCCCAATCTTGGTTTGGATTTTCCTTTGTCCCCAGACATCCCTTGTATTATCATATGCTCGATTACTTGAGTAGTCGGTGTGAAGTCATGACTTTAACCCAATTGCATACGCCGCTCTGGCGGACGAGACATTGATAAGCGGACCGGTGTCAACAAGCACCACCGGAATCCATTTGTCCTTGCATTCTCTGGAGATGTAGAGGTCTGTTATGATCCACGCCCTCGGCGGCAATTCTTTGTCGTAAAGGTCAATCGGGGAACCTCCTCCCGGGAAGACCAAACCAACTAGTTGTTCCGGCGTAGTTTCGATGGAAAGTTTCGCTCTGTCCATGGCAGATAAGACAGCCTGCCGGTGCACCCTCGGAGCCATAAGCGATCCCAGAGATGGAGATGTTCACTGTATTTTCTTTAGCCGCTTGATCTGACCTCTTCTTCCACTTGCTTCTCTTTCTGTTTCTCTGCCTCCTTATCTTTCCTTGATGCCTCGGGTTGATCAAGGTGTGGGGGCTTGAAATACCGCCCACTTCTAGTCATATGGTCCACCTCCTCGAGGTACCGAGTCTTTGTCTGGTTGGCCACACCCAATCTTAAATGCGTGTGGGCAAGATACAAGTCGTCATCTTCCCACCACATTCCATTAGCATCTAGCAGGCATCTGTCTGGTTCTGGTAAGTTTACGCTCTCAACGTTTTCATTCCGCATGCCCACAGCATGTTCAGTCTTCGTGCCCGCAGCACTCTCAACTTCCTCGTGATTCTTTGCTTTTCGGGCTCTCTCAGAATCCCATCTTTTTCCTTGTTCCTCCAACAATAAGCATGCGGTTTTCAAAATGTTTTGTTCTGGCGAAATTCTTCTGCGCGCTCTCCGGCAATGTGTCGATCCTCGGCCCTTAGGCCACAAATGGTACAATATCGGTGATCATCCAACCACCCGACGACCTGGCGACTCCTCATCTTGAACCAATTAATCGATGCATCCCGATTCTGCTCGTAGAATTGAAGGTTGGCGAAGTCCTCTTCCACATGATCAAATCATCCCTGGCGATTCAAGCTTGTCCCCGGATCATACACAACTTCGGCCTCTTCCCAACCCCATACTCGGCTTAGGCGGCTCATTGACAAGATATATCCACTCGGATCATAAGCTCTGCGGCTAAATTCTCAGATAGCTCTACCCCAGATTCAACTGTATTGCTCTCCTCAGAAGCCTGACCCGTTCCATCCTCGGTGGTCACCACCTTTGGCTCAGGTTGGGGTGTAGAGGTGTCCATCATGTACAAGTCCGTGCTATCAGGGAGGATCACCTCGGCTTGGGTAGGTGGGAGGAGTGATATAGATCTTTGGGATCATATGAAGCGACCCGGTATGGATGAGGTTGACTCTTTTGGTGGATCTTGGTTGTGTTTGGGGAGTGGGTTGTTTGTGACGTTGGGTCCTTGGGGAGGTAGAATGATGTTTTTGTCAATGAGATCTTGAATCTCATGGCTGACACTGTAGCATTAATTGGTGTCGTGACCATCTTTGTTGGTGGTATTGGCAATATTTGGGTGGGTTATGGGAAGAGTGGATTGTAGAGGCCTCGGTTCCAAGGGTTTGGTGCCTTCGACTAGAACCCGAGGACTTTAGACAAAGGCATATAGAGTGGGGAGAAGGTTCGTTGGCCCCAGGTTGGTATCTTGGGGCTTGATTCTTTGCTCCCAGAGGCATCGAGAAAAAGGTGTGGGCGGACCTTGGTTGGGGAGGATTGGTGGTGACCATTCCGACCTCTGAAGTTCTTGTATTGGAAGAGCCACTCGGGCTGCATTGGTATTAGGTTAAATGTTCTCGGGGTTGATCCCGATCTTGGTCAAACAGACCTGTTTCGCATCCTCTATTTGCATCCCCATATCATGCGGTCTGCGAAAGTTGGGAAGGAACTACAATCATCTTCTTCATTAATGCGGTGGAGATTGCGCACAATCATCCGTATTTGATCTCTGTCGGTTGGCCTTAAGGTCATCATCGATGCCTTCGCCCTCCAGGGTTACAAAATCGGAGAAACTCTCTTTCGTTCTTGCGTTGTCTCGAGATCACAGTGGTGATCTCGTCTGCGTGTATATGAATATTGCGCGATGAAGGCCTCGGCCATCTCATCGATTTGTTTTCACATCATCATCGAGTTTTGAGTACCAAGTGGATGCCACACCCGGCGAGTTCGACCGAACAAAAGCTTTGCGGTCGGGTTAGGCCCATTGGTCTTAAGATGTCGAGAATAGCCGAAGGTGGACCATAGGATCCTCGGACCCATCAAAGCGATCGATCTGGGGCATTTTAAATCTGTCCGTGATCACGGCCACATCGATATATAGTCTTCAATATCTGGGATGGCCTTCACCCTTGAGACTTCTTAAGAGCTTCTCCAACTTGCTCAATTTCAGAGCTGTCTGGTCTACCTCGAACTCAAATGGAGAGTCCGGGTGGTTAGGGGTAATGTTTTTGGACAGTTGTGGTAGAAGCGGGGGCGGAGCCAGCCCCGTTGGAAGACCCGTGTCCTCTTGAATGTTTGGGGGGTTGGGCAGAGCATTTTGTGGATTTGGGAGGGTAGCTTGGGTATTCGGCAGATTTGGAGGGGCATTCTGGGGATTTGGGAGAGGATTACCTTGATAGATGTTTGTTAAGACAATGGAGCCCTGGTGGAGGACTGGTGCGAAGCGAATCGGCGTTCTGTTGTTATGTCTGGCGATCAACTCAATGTTGGGCCATGCGATGGCTTTGTTGTTTGGAAAATTCCGCCTGGCGGATAGCATCATCTTGCATTTGCTTCATGCTTTCAGCCATCTGGCGCATCATCGCCTCTATTGTTGGGTTACATTGTTCCATCGAAAAAGCGGCAAGTGTGTCTCTATAGCAAAAATAGGAATCTCAAACCGACTATCTAACACTATAGTAGGCTAACATTACGGTGATCGTGCTCACGATATCTTGTGCCTTCTCGGCCTCCTTCGATATGAGGGGTAGTGAGTGAAACATGGATGTCCGTCAACTAGATCCTCGGATCGGTTAGTCGGCGACCTCGTGTCAGTTGCTTGGGGGGTATCGACGGGTTCGGAAGCAATTGTGCTACAAACTGTCCTAGCAAAAGGATAAATAAAGCAAAAAAAGAAATAAATAACCAGAAATAAAACGGGCAGCATAACGGCTTAAATTGAATACACCACACACAGTCGGGTATACAACAACACACAGTTGGTAAGCTGGCTATACTGCGCCCTCAAATCTTGGTCAATATTCTGTATCCGTTACGATAAATGAATCGATATCCGGACAAGCGATTCCCAAATCTTGGATAATGCCCGCAGCTCGATTCCCAAATTCAAAAGCGATGCCCGCAGTTCGATGCCCAAACTCATCTTGATACATGCATTCCTGTGAGGCACACTCTAACAAGCACAAAGAGATAAGTGAGAGCCAAAACACCGCTATGTTGGGGTAGGGATTCCCTGTCCTATTTTGTCAAGAGCTAGGGTTTCACCACGCAATGACTTCAAACAACCTATATCGGGTAAGCAACTTGTCCTAGTTTGGAATGGTCACTATGGATCGAATATGCACTAGGTCGAATGGTCAAAAGGTGCCGGTAAAACCGGGGTTTGTGTTCCCATCTTGGCGAGCCGTAACGATCGACCTTATGGACATGCCTTGACAAGACAAGCCTCCGGCAAACCGCTCAGGAATAGCAGATGGCAAACACGGTGTCCTAGGCGCACCAATGCAAATGCAATGCAAAGAAACACACAAATGTAGTCAAAACCAGATATCACGAGTTCGAGTCAAGTTCTCTAAATCCCAAGCGAGTCGCGAAGCGTAATAACGCCCATGGGGACCTCGCTACGGTTCGGACTCGATTTTTGTTGCGGTTCTAAATCTCGAACCAAAGAGTCCAAATCCGGCAAATCGTTTTGAGAAAACAGATTTTTTGAAAGAAGTGCCAAACATGGACTGCTTTGCGGATATGAGTCGCCACCTAAATATTTTTAAAATGGGAAATTTAGGAAACCACGACTCGGTGCGAAAAGGCCACGTGTCATCACCAAAGTTGGCTCGGGAACTTGGGTACGATTAGGAAGGTCACATCATGAGCACCCTCTCGCCAGTCAAAGACCGCCTCTACTAACCATGATATCTTTTTGAAAACTTTGTGAGTTCTTATTCGATTATTAGCCTAGGTTACTATGTGATGCTCATGACAAACAAGTATAGATGAATCGCTTGAATTGGAACTAAACATCTCATGTTTGTTTGTGAAAGATGGTTTGCTACCCTTGGTAGGCTTAAAATACAGATTTTGCCACAATCTAGTGGGCTTAACAAACAATTGATGAATTGCTCCAATTCAGATAACTCAACCTCCACCCACAGGCATTCAAGGCAGTTATATCACATAAGCATGTAGCCTCATGGTAAGCATGCTATCATGGCAACACTCACACGCATGCAAGGATGCTAAAGCGTAAAACTCACCGAGTACTCCCAGCCAAAACAGAAAACTGATTAGAAATCATGCATGATCCTAAAAATATACAGAAATGCCTAATGCAACACATGCAAAATGCAACTATAGCGGGCTTAGCTATTCTAAGCATGGTATATGAAATGCTACAGCTATCAAGGACTCAACTTGGAATTGAAATACAGATGCAGTTTGTATGATGCGCCGAGCCCGGTGCGTGCAAAACAGATGAATGATGCAAACATGCTGTCATACTGTATGCTAATTGAAATATGCCCTATATCTAACCATCATAAGCGGATAAATAAAAGGGAGAAAGAAATGGGGGTTGGAAGACATACACCACACTCACCCACCCTTATTACAATTTTGCCCTCGCGCAGAGAGTCCGAATAAAATAATATCTGATCGAATAAAAGAATATACTGATCGAATAAATATCTGATTTCTAATTAATTAACAAATTAATTACAGAAAAGTAAAACTGGCATGCAAGCCGTGGCGCTGCTCTCGATGAATGGTATATCTTTGGTCGCTAGCGCGAAAATCCTTTGGGATGCCTTGATTAGCCTCTATTTGCAATTTTCTCGAAATGCGTGCCAGCCTCCGAAAAGTTGTTGATTGTTGATTTTCTTTGCGAGAGAGCAGGAAAAGGGCATAGCAATGTATTTCACAAATATATGCATGCCTCGATCCTCGTGCCACCAATCACGTACATCGATGCATGATGGCCGAGGAATCGAATTGCACAACTCAATATGGGATGAATGCATATGAATGCTACAACAAAACCTAACTCCATCCTGGGTAATCCGAATTAGCCGGTGACTTCGGGAATTGAGACCCGTTCCGTTACTCGGGTCTGAACGCGCCTCATTCCGTGCAATACATATGCATGAAATGCAACTAACATACAACCTAGCATGCACGATGCTATGAGAATGAGATGCCTCGAAATGCGTGCCTACTGGCACGCAAACCGAGGCAATGCGGAATGACATGCGAAATGCAATGATGGGCTTCTACCAACATGAAGAGGGCCTCAGCCACACTCACATAGGATGCCGGAATGATAAGAATGAGGTGCCTCGAAATGCGTGCCCACTGGCACGCAAACCGAGGCAATGATGAAATGAAAACCGAATAAAACAGAGTGCCTCGAAACGCGCGCCCACAGGAACGCAAACCGAGGCGATGATGAAATGAGAAAATCGGATAAAACCGAAGTGCCTCGAAACGCGTGCCCACAGGCGCGCAAATCGAGGTGATGATGAAAGAATGAAAATCGGATAAAACCGAAGTGCCTCGAAAGCAGCGTGCCTGGTAGCGCCAAATCGAGGCGATGATGAAATGAGACGAGATGGCATACGGAATGCAACGATGGGCTTACACCAATATGGGAGAGCCTCAGCTCACTCGCATAGGAGGCCGTCGGATAAAAACAAAGCTGCCTCGAAACGCGTGCCCGCGGACACGCAAATCGAGGCAATGATGTAGAAGCATGAAAATGCAAATTGGGCTTACGCCGACATGAGAGGGCCTCAACCACACTCACATAGGCTGCCGTCGGATAAAACAGGGGTGCCTCGAAAGGCGTGCACACTGGCACGCAAACCGAGGCAATGCAAAAATGATGCAAATGGCATAGGGAATGATATGTAAGCATGGCAATGGAATTTCAGCACCTAAATAAAGGGGAAAACAGCCCAAAACAATTCGAAAAACCACTCGAAGAATGCATTTATCCCGAAAATGTGAAATTAAGCCCCGAAATGGCCTATAGCCATGCTATACATGCAAAATATGATCATGGAAGCAAGAACAGTAGCAAGGCAGTCCCAAATATGGTATTTTTTCAGTAACAAACTTGGCCAAAATGCAAGTAGGGATAGATCAACAATAGCATGCAAAATTAGTGGCCAAAAGAGGGGTATTGAGACAAGTGATATATGAAAACTCCAAATGGACAAACTTTCTTCTACAACATTGAAGATGAGATAAAAATAAGCACAATTTCAGAAGATGACATCCTCAAAATCAGAATACAAACATGCTATAAAATCCATGCAAAGTAGGCTTCCAAATAGGCTATATCATGAGACATGCAATGCACACACCAAATGACAAAAATTTCTTCATAAAATATGTAAAGGGGTGAAAATAAGACCAAAACCAGTAGGGGTCGAAGTCCCAAAAACAAACACAAATAGGTCAAAAATTGCATGCAAAAATGGCACACTTGATGAAATTTGAAGGAGGTGGTATATAAAATGACCAAATGAGGTTGAGCCCTTCTACAATGTTGTAGAGGGGCTCAAAATGAGCACAAAACCAGTAGGGGTCGGACCCCTGAAAACAAAAGGAAATAGGCCTAAACTAGCATGCAAGATAATGGCATAAAAGCTAGGTATTGAAACAAGTATATCATAGGAGCATCAAATGAAGTTGAGCCCTTCTACAAAGTTGTAGAGGGGCTCAAAACAAGCACAAAAGAAGTAGGGGTCGGAGCCCCAATTCTCAACCAATTGGAGTATAGAAATGAATCAAGAAAAAGCCCTAAAAGTTGGTTTTGAAGACTTACCCTTGAAGACTTGTCTTTCTTTGATTCTTGGCTTTGATTTGTAGCTTCTCAACCTCTGAAATTCACTTCCTAGCTGCTGGAATGGTAGTAGGGATGGTGAGGCTAGGTGTTGATGAAGAGAAGACCTAGGGACTTAGAAGCTTTTTGAGGTTTTGAGCTATGAAAATGGAGGAATTTGAAGATGATCTCTTGAGACAATTTTTTCCAACCTTGAAGAAGGAGAGAGAGGGCCCTTTAAATAAACAAGAAATAGGGTGTAAAGGGAGGAAATCACCCAATCTTTCCCTCGAAACATCCGGATGCCGGGATATGTTGGAAAATATCCGGACGGTGGACAGTGAAAGCGGAAGTCGGCGGCAGTAAATTGTGGGAGGTGGCCGGCCACCCCACCGTCGACAGCTACCCCTCTGGCCGGCCATGGCACAAATTGAAGTGAAGATTTTACGGCGACCACCATGCAGGAGTGTCCTCCCAAGTGTGTAGAATAAGGTCCTAGGGTCGGAATCTGGCAACGCTGAAGCAGAAGTCACAACATAGAGCTTGAAGGAGAGGCCCAAAAATGAAACCAATAATTGCTGGCCGACCACCATACCAAAGTGTCCTCCTAGATGTGTGCAACAAGGTTCCAAGGTCGGAAATTGGCAACACTGAAGCAGGAGTCACAACATAGAGCTTGAAGGAGAGGCCCAAAAATGAAACCAATAATCTCTGGCCGACCACCATACCAAAGTGTCCTCGCATGTGCTCTGATCACGGATATGTAACTTTGGTTGGAAGAAAATACCCCAAGGTGTTCAACATTGGCGGAAGTGAAAAAGCGGACTCGGGAGCGAAGCGCTATCTGGGATAATTGCTGGCCTCCCACCCCGGTGATCTTCTGGTGTTGAAAGCAGAGGTACCGCCAAGTTTGAACAAAACCAATGAGAAATGAGCGTTCGGGGCCAAAAGCAATTCGGGATCGAAAAATGAGCCTGTGGTGCGGAAGTGGTATTCAGGCGAAGTGGGTATCTGCGACCCAGTGTCCCTCGGGATGACAAAAGCAGAGGTCCTGCCAAAAATCGAGAAAACCGATGCAAAATGAATGCTCGGGGCCCAAATCACGCATTGGGGTCCAAAAATGGGTCATAGAACCCGAAGTGGTGTTCCGCGAAGTGGGCATCGAGGCCCGGTGTTCCTCGGAACATTAAAAGCGAAGGTCTCCGTCAAAACCGGAGAAGTCGGAGATGGTTAGGCGGTCGAGCAGGCACCACGACGGCTGAAACCGGGAAAGGGCTCGAAATGGGCAAAATGGCCTCACGGCCACGAAAGCTCAAGTAGTACCTCCTGACCCATGGGGAGATAATCTACGGATCACTCCCTTCCTCGGAAAGAAAAGAGAAAACCGAACTGGTTATGGCAAGAGACAAGGTAGAGAAGATGGTTCGGAAGTCCGGAGGCGCACGACGCGACTATGAGACTTCTGAACGAGCACAGTATGCAACATCACCGAGCGCTCAACCGGTGACGTCTGAGTCTTAAGGTCGGTCAAAAATGGGGTGTCTACATATAGGCTCTAAAATGACATGCTCAATGGCCCCAAAACATGAAAACACATCAGTGTAAGCATGCAATAGGCTTCAAAACTCAAGGCTAGACAAGGGTATTACACTACAACCATGCATAGCAAGCATCATTCAACTATGAGGCATAAAAACAGAGCTAAGGCAGTCCAAAACATGCATAAAATCAGTTTAAGGCATGGCCAAAATGTGCTAGAATCAAAGACCAAAATACCATGCAATACAAGCTAGTGAAGAGGGTTTACACTACAAGTATATGAAGCATTTAAGAGGTCACTAAACCAGCAAAATTCAGAGATATGACATGCCAAATAAAGCCCAAAAACTCATTGAAACATGGTCAATGCATGCAAGAATGACATGCTCCTTTGATAGGCTATGAAGAGGGTTATTCTACACATGCAAGATGGACACCCAGTATGGAAAAATAAGCTCTGGATAGAGCCTATGCAGGTCCTAAAACTCACCAAAAATGGCCTGAAACATGGCTTGGAAGCATGCAAATAAGGGCTCCTTTGTTAGGCCAAATATGCTAGAAATCAAAACAAGGAGAGAAAGGGTCACCCCTCTCTGATTTTGGCTCTAAAAAATACATAATAACCACTGAAAATCTGCTGGATTTTAGTGGTCAAAAGGGCAAACAAAGATCAAAACAAAGGCCTTAATGCATGGCTCAAAACAAGGTGAAATGAAGCATGCAAGGGGATAGATGACCCCCAACAGGAAAATGACCTTAAACAAACATGGAGAGTGCTTAAAAATAAAGCTTTTTTTAGTTGACAACCAACCTCAAATATGCATGCAAATAAGGCTATGAAATGGATCAAAATAAAGCTTAAAAGAGGGAATAAGTGTGCTACCCTTGTAGCCCAGCAAGACAGCAGCTTTGACACCAAAAATCCAGACCTTCAACCTCTAAAAATGACCTCCAAGGACCTCAAAGCAATGGTGGAGGTGTTAGGCTAGGAGGTGGTGTGCAAAGGTGCAAGAACCAAGCACTTTCTAAGCCTAAGTGTAGAGATATAGAGAGGGAGATATACTTTTCCTTCAATAAATTTTTCAACCCTTGCAAAGGAAGAGGAGGCCTTCCTTTATAGACAAGAGGGACTAAAGCTTCTCCAAAAATCTTCAAGCCAAGGTGGAAGATCCTCCATACACATGTATGGAGGATCCAGTCTGTGCCTCCCAGCTGGCACAGTTGGAATCAACTCACTGAGACAAAACAGGAGGGAAGGGGCCGACCAGTTCAGGTGGTCGGCCAGCCAGTTCAAAAGGGTCAACTCAAAAAAAATTGGTCGGCAGCCCCATTTGGTGGTCTCCCAACTGAATGCAAGCTAGTGGTGTGGTGGGAGATCAGCAATTGTGGCCCAAAAATGAGGGAGACCAGTTACCTGACAAGAAAACCGGTCGGCGGGGGAAAAGTGGTCTCCAAGGAGAAAAGGTGGTCTCCCACCCTTGTACCACCTTCCAAACAATGAAAACAAGGTCCATGCCAAAAATGAACTATGACGGATGCAAAATGAGTGTTCGGGGGTCAAAACGCGCAGCCGAGTGCCCCGAATACAGGCTGTTAAGCATCGAAAGTGGCGCGCGACCACAAAGGTGGTCTCCCGGGCCACAGTGTTCCTCTAGAGAGAGGAAGAAAGGTGTGTACCAAAAATCGGGCCAAACAGAGAAAGTTAAGCGGTCCCGAACCGAGGCGCGCGGCCGACGGCTCCGAAAACTGAAAACTAGTCTCCAAACGGGAAAAGTGGCTTACGACCACGAAAAGTAGTCTACCGCCACTGAGAGATGGTCTACGAGACCTCTCCCTCCTTTCGGGAAGAAAAAACAAGACTTGGTTCGCAAATCGAAGCAAAGCACAAAAGGGTCCCGAGGTTCGGGGGTAAGGCTTTCAGCCAAATTCCGAAACTTCAGAACGAGCACAACATGCACCATCACCGAGCGCTCAATCAATGACGTCTGAGTCTGAAGGTCGGTCAAAAATGGGGTGTCTACAGCCGTGTTGTGGTTCGGTAAGTCCATAACACGTGGGGTAACTCTTCAACCCACTTTCCTTTTGCATGTTCGAACTGCTTCTTTACTTCGTTGATGATAGTTTTGTTCGACGCTTTTGCCTGCCTATTACTTTGTGGGTAGCACAGAGAAGAGTTCCGATATTCGATCCTAAGGTCGGCATAAAATTTTCTGAAGATCTTTCCATCAAACTGTGTTCCATTTTCTGCAATTAGTACCCATGAGATGCCAAAACAGATCGCAAAGTCTCTCATGACAAACCGCTTTGTGTCCACTTCTTTAATACTCGCTAGTGCTTCAACTTCAACCCACTTAGTGAAATATTCAGTTGCAGCGATGAAGAATAGTCTGTTCCTAGTGCCTCGTGCCAACGATCTAACAATATCCAAACCCCATTGGGCAAAGGGCCATTGGCTGGTGAGTGGAGTGAGAGTTTTGGCTGGCTGATGAATCAGTGGAGCAAACCTCTGACATTTATCACACTTCTGAACATACTGTTATACATCTTGTTTCATCTGTGGCCACCAGTACCCATGAGTGAGGGCTCGGTACGCCAGTGACCTTCCACCAGCGTGGCATCCACAAATCCCATCATGAATTTCGTAAAGAACATTTTCGACTAGATTTGGATGTATACACAAAAGATAAGGACCAAGATAGGAGCGTCTGTATAGTTTCACAGATGGTGAGACCCAGAACCGAGTTGACCTATGTCGGATTTTGTTGGCTTCCGTTTTGTCGTCGGGGAGAGTGCTAGATTTCAGAAAAATAAGTATTGGATCCATCTAGCTTGGCTCTAGGTTACTGCAGAGGACTGGAGATGCAATGCTTGGTTCTGGCATGAACTCAACCCAAACATTTCTAGCGTCTTTGGCATCTACTGATGAGTCGAAGCAAGCCAGGGCATCAGCATGGCTATTTCTGTCCCAACTGATTCGTTCCATTTGTATGGATCGAAATTTTTTGAGTAGATCCTTAGCCTTGCCTACATACATGGCCATTCTTTCGTCTCGTGTTTCGTAGACCCCGGTAAGCTAGTTTACCACTAATTGAGAATCATTGAAAACCAGAAGTTACTCTGCACTGAAGTGTTTGGCACTGCATAAACTAGCCAACAGTGCTTCGTATTCCACCTCATTGTTAGAGGCCTTCCAACCAAGCCTAAGAGCTTGCTCCCACATAAACCCTTCTGGTGACATAAGTACTACCCTTGCTCCCAAGTCTCGATTATTGGATGATCCGTCAACATAGAGCTGCCAGATGTTACCAATAAAGAGTTTCCATGCTTCTGAAGTGCATTGCTTTCCTAGTTCGATGGCGCGTGGCACCTATGCCGAACTGGAGTTCTCGGGCTCGGTGTTCTGGGTGGGAGCGAATTCTGTAATGAAATCCACCAAGACCCGGGCCTTGATTACTGTCCTAGGTTGATATCGAATGTCAAACTCACCAAGTTCAACCGCTCATTTCGTTGTTCGGCCAGAGAAATCAGCTCGACTGAAGACAGATCTGAAGGGGAATTCAGTGAGGACATTGATGGTGTGACCCTGAAAGTAATGTTGCAGCTTTCTTAAGGCGATGAGCAGTGCGTAAGCTAACTTTTCCAAGGGTAGATACTGTGTCTCGGCATCTAGTAAAGTCTTGCTAACGTAGTATACTGGCCTTTGTTCCTTGTCAACCTCTCGAATCAATACCGCGCTTACGACGTGATCTGAGACTGCTAGATATAGGTACAGTTCCTTCCTTGGTTTTGGAGTGGACAGGAGATGTGGTGTACTGAGGTATTTTTTGAGGCCTTGCAATGCTTCGGTACATTCAGGACCCCATTCAAATGCAGCCTTTTTTCTTAGTAGTTAGAAGAAGGGCTTCATCCGATCTGAAGACTTGCTGATAAACCGATTCAAGGCGGCCGCCATTCCAGGTAGCTTCTGTAGCTCCTTAGCCTTTGTTGGGACTTCAAGCTCTTGTATTGCTTTGATTTGATCCAGATTTGCCTCAATTCTTCTGTGAGTAAACATGTACCCCAAGAACTTCCCTGTTCCTACCCCGAAAGCGCATTTCGAGGCATTAAGGTGAAGCTGGTGGTTTTTCAGGATATCAAAAACTTCTCTTAAGTCTGCAAGGTGGTTTGTAGCGAGCTTGCTTTTCACTACCATATCATCTATGTAAGCTTCCATGGTTCTTCTGAGCTGGTCCTTGAACATTCGAGTGATCATTCGCTGGTAGGTTGCCCCGGCGTTCTTGAGGCCAAACAACATTACTTTGTAGCAATAAGTGCCTCTTGGAGTGATGAATGATGTCTTCTTCTGATCTGGGCTGAATAATGATATCTGGTGATAGCCGCTATAAGCGTCCAGAATGCTCATACGCTCATGTCCTGCTGTTGAATCTACCAGCTGATCAATGCGAGGTAGAGGAAAACTGTCCTGAGGACAAGTTCTATTTAGGCAGGTGAAGTCAACGCAGAGTCTCAATTTTCCGTTCTTCTTCTTGACTGCAAGTGTGTTGGACAGCCATTGTGGGTACTGAACTTCTTTGATCACCCCTGATGCTAGGAGTTTTTCGACCTCGGCGATTACTGCTTCAGTGTGCTCAACTGAGGATCTTCGACTTTTCTGCACGATAGGCCGAGCGGAACGGTTAATGTTGAGTTTACGGCAAGCAAAATTTGGGATCAACCCTGGAGTATCATATGCTGACCATGCGAATACCTCCATATTTTCCCTTAGCAAATCCAGTAGCTGAAGTTTCTCATCAGCGCCTACCGAGGTACCGATAAGGAAGTACTTTTCTGGATCATTCTTCTTTAATAGAACTTTCTCTAAATCCTCTACTATCTTTTCCGTTGGGGCTCCTCCTACATCCTTCAAGACTGGTTATTCGGCTACTTCCATTGTCTGCACCCGATTGCAAAGTTGTTTAGCCTTCATAGCTGCCATGAAGCAATGTTTCGACGTAACTTGGTCCCTTGAGATCTGCTCTACTCCATGTTCCGTTGGGATGTGGATGAGCTGGTGGTAGGTTGAAGGGACTGCTTCCATTTGGTGAATCCAATGACGACCGAATATGGCGTTATGAGGAGAAAGTGTATTAATAACTAGAAATTCTATCTGCAGGGTCTTTGTTCCAGCCACAACTAGCAACACTATCCTACCCAGTGGTCATTCAAGCTGTAAATTGAAACCGACCAATGGAGTTATCACTGGGGTAAGGTGCTACTCAGAGAGACTGAGCTTCCTAAACAAGTCGTAATACAATATATCTGCTGTACTGCCTTGATCTACCCGGACTCGTTTTACGTCAAATCATTTCCTAATTCCCACAATTATAATAGTGCATCAGTATGTGGGTGTTGAATGCCTTCTAAATTCTTTCTAGTAAATAAAACAGTGCATAAGGGAGACTTGGGTACTATGCGTACCTTTTTCGGCGCGGGCCCTACTGACATGACCTGCTGAATTTGCACATCTTTAGCAATCTCTTTTTTCAGTGTCCCTTTGCGCTCTTGGGTAGTTGTTCCATGGATTATATTTATTACCAGCCTAAGAGGTTGCTCAATGTTCGGTTTTGGTGGAGGATTCCCCTGTTCGGCCACCACTTTATCCTGATCAATGTGGTCATGGAGATGTCCAGCAGCTACCAAGTCTTCCAGGTGCTGTTTTAGTACTCTGCAATTTTGAGTCATATGCCCCATGTCTTGGTGATAGGTGCATCTGAGCTTCTGATTGCGCCGAGCTGGATCTCCCAACATTTTTGGCGGTCAACTAAAGAATGGCTCTCTCTTGATCTTTTTCAAAATACGATAGATTGGTTCTTTGAATACGGTCACGATTGCTTCGTAAGATTTGAACTTATCTACTTCATTCACCGTGAGTCCTCGGTGTTCCCTCGGTCCACTCTCTTCTTCTGCTGAGCTGTTTGTTCAGTTGATGCTACCTCGATGGGGATCTAGTCGTCTTCGAGGCAAGCATACTGCTCAATCCTGGCACACAAATCTTTCAGTCCTATGGCCGGGTGCTTGGTAAGTGACTGTCTCAACTTACTTTTCGGGCGCAGACCATGTTTAAAAGACATCACAGCCATCTGTTCGCTGTAAACATTTTCCTCCAGGTCATTGTACTCTTCCCAATACCTTCTAGCATAATTACGCAACATTTCTTCTTGTTCCTTTCGGAGGCCGAATAGTGTATCCAGCTCTTTCGGGATCTTGGTGTTGGAGACGAACCTGGCCAAGAACTCTTTGGAGAGTTTCTTCCAGTCACAAATCGATCCAGCGGGGAGACGATAGAACCATTGAAATCCGGATTCTCCCAAGCTGGATAGGAAGACTTTGCATATCAGTGCTTCGTCTCAGCTCCACAAGGACATCATTTGTCTATAATGGCTGATGTGTGTCGATGGGTCGGACTTCCCATCGTATGACGTGAACTTTGGTGGGGTGAATTTCTTAGGAGATCTTATGGCCTCGATTTTTGGGGAGAATGGGGAAGAGACGAGCTTATCCAACGCTCGGTGTTCTCTTTAGCGGATGGTACAGTCCAAGTGATCTTGACGTTGCTCATTCTATTTGTTGCCAATTAGCCAAGTACCAAGGTCTTAAGGAGGGTACTCCGTCTGCTGGTTAGCTGTCTTTTGCCTCTTAGCCCTTCTCCGGTGTGAGCCACAAGTATAGCTGCTCGCCGCCTCACTTTGTACTAGGATGGGCTGGCTCTGCTGCCCAGACTCATTTCTAGGTACCTTCTTCACTGGTGATTCTCGGGATAGGCTTCTCTGTTGTAGGCAAGAGGGCTCTACGTCAGTCCTCTACTCCGTCGGGTCACCCATCACCCTTTTGAGTTGTGCTTTCAGCTCTTGTATCTCCATTCCCATGGAGTTTATGATTCGATCTATGTAAATCCTTCTCCAGGAGAAAGTGATGAGAATAACCTCCAGCGAAGGGCAATCAATGCTCAACAGATTCGGGGGTCCGGTTATTGTTTCCAATTTGTTCTTCTAGGACTGCTGGGAGTGCCAAGCATTTATCCTTTGTCTTCTCCGTCTGTGGAGTTTGCATCGAAGGTGGGATGTCCTCAATCCCCATCGCCAAAACCAAGTGCAGAACTCGAAGACAGAGCAATCCACGTTCACCGCACCAATTGTGCGTACCAAATACCGCACTAGATGATTGTGGATCTGAGCTCCGCACTTGGTTGGACTATCCAGGGATTGAGGCCCTGCAACAAGGAGCACCGTTTGAGCTACCCGGCCGAGGTTGGCCAGATAACCCCTCCGGTATGGAAATTAGTAATCGGAGAAGAAGAAAGGTGCTCTCTAAGTGTAGAGAGTTATGTTTCAGTGAGTAGGGTCAGGCTTAGATTAGTTACCTTCAATGTGAAGTCAGTGTGGTTTTTGTAGAACCCCTTGCTTGTTGCCCAAGATGGTTTCGTGGAGCTTTGGTGCTGTCAAGTTTGCTTTAGCATTGCTCCAAGTTGGGGACCATCTGGTAGTTGACATGGGGTGTATATACACATTGTAGTCATGCTGATAACAAACCACATTCCCCTAGTTAACCGTTTCCGTGATTCTTGGTGTAGGGGACTAGCTGAGGTGGCAACTTGCACATACATGTGCTCACAGCTTCCACATTTCTCTGGTGTGTTCCTCTAGCTCGGTACTGTCGTGCCTCGGCTCGGTCCTCTATGAGATTGCTTGTAGAAATGGGCTGGCTCAGTGGGACATCTTTGTATGAGCTTGGCCCGTTTTGGTTCGATCTAAGGATCTGGTCCAGCAGCTCGGTCCAGCCTAACATCGTTGCTGGACTGACCTTTCCACTGCGGGTTGGGCCCAAGTGCTTGTGGACTTGGGTGGATTGTTGATGATTTAGTTGGGCTAACCTAACTGGCCCAATTGTTTACCCTGTTCCTCAAGACTTGAGTCTAATGGATTGGGCCGGCCCAAGGCTTGGATCCGACCCATTTTATATTTAGTCCCTTCATATATGGTGCAAGTCAAAGATGTGATATGAGCACTACTCTCTGAACTGTAACCCTTGCACCTCAATTAAATATATATATATTTTCACTTTGTGTAATTCTTCATTTTATTTTAAATTGCCAAAAGTAGGAGCTATAAAATTTTGTTCGATCCTTTCCTTGGTTCCTTGCTAATCTGATCTAGACCCACAAAAATAAATAATAAAAAGAAGAAGAAAGAAGATAAGGAAAACAAGCAAAGCATAAGGGTCAGGTATGGTTTGGTATAGGAAGTATAAAAAAGATGTGCAAGTGTAACTAACTTTAACTTATAATAAATGTAACTGCTTTAACGTATAGTAACTATTTAAAATTTGAGGTTGGCCTGGTTTTGTATGGATAGAGAATGGAAAATTGGTTTTCAAATATGAAATTCCAAGGAACATTGTCCCCTCTTCTTAATGTGTTGCATGATGTTGCAGTTGTTGCTCTTCTCACTGTTTTCATTGCTACAGATGCTGCCACTATTGTTGCTACCCATCTTTATTTCAAAAAGAAACCCAAAGTTGAGTGTTCAAAAAACTTCATGCCACTTATTTATTTATTTATTATTGAATTGTATAGTTGTGGTGATTACTTCAATATGCTTAATATATATATTTGCATCATTAGTTTGCTGTGTTTTTTTATTTATTTCATTTATTTTAATTACTTTTCAGTAGTATCATCATACCTTCAATTCTCCTTTTGATTGTTTTTGAAAAGTAATTAAAATGAATGAAAAAAATAGCAAACTAATGATGCAAATATATATATATATTAAGCATATTGAAGTAATCACCACAACTATACGATTCAATAATAAATAAATAAGTGACATTAAGTTTGTTGAACACAGACCTCTAGGTTTCTTTTTGAAATAAAGACAGGCAACGACGACAACGGCAACAGCAGTAGCGATGAAAACAGTGAAAAGAGCAACAACTGCAACATAATTCAACATGTTATCAAGAAGAGGGAACAATGTTCTTGGGAATTCTAGATTTGAAAACCAATTTTCCATTCTCCACTCTGTACAAAACCAGACCAACTTCAATTTTAAATAGTTACTATAAGTTAAAGTAGTTACACTTGCATGTCTTTTCTATACTTATCATACCCTTATGCTTTGCTTGTTTTCCATTTCAAATGTGGCGGTAGGGGTAAAAATTGTTAGGGAAAATATATGATTCCCCTAATCAATCGATGGAAATAAAAACTAATATGAAAAAATTAAGTCAATAACGACATAATAATTTTATGTGGTTCCCTCAATGTGAGGTACGTCCATTGGATCGGAATCCGATTCCACTATCAACCAAAGAGTTTTCAAATGATTACAAACGAGACACGAATGGTCTCACAAACCACCCTTAGGTGAATTCCAAATAATCACAAATAAACAAGAGGAAATACCTCACCAAATAGACGAACAAAAAACCTTCAAACTAGAGTTGAAGAAGACCAAAAATAATAACCCAGATTAGCTTTGAATCAAAGACTATAGCAGCATCAAATCACGCACAAAGAAACCCACCAAATTTGTCCAAAACCTGCTGCTCCTCCACACAAGCCAAACTCACCGAATTGTTCACAAAGTTGCTGCTGCTCTATCCCACGGGACAAACAAAGATAAAATATATATATATATTGTTGAATCTTTGGCTTTTTATCAAAACCCTAGCTATTACAATTGGACTTTCAAAAGTCAGATATATTATATTAAAAATATATTATAACCAACATCAAACCAAACTAAATATTTTAATAAACCAATTAGATCCCATACTCCAATAAGGAGGTATACCCAACAATTCTCCTCCTACCGACTTAGGTGGAGATATCAACCATACCCGCCAAAGTTCAACATTTCAAATGTTTGTCTCTCGACAAAGTCTTTGTCACTATATCCAAAATATTATCATTCGTGTGAACCTTTTCGAGTTGCAATAATTTCGAATCTAACACATCACGAATCCAATGGTATCTTACATCAATGTGTTTTGATCTCGAATGAAAACTGGAATTTTTACTCAAATAAATAGCACTTTGACTATCACAATAAAGCACATATCTTTCTTGTTTCAAACCCAATTCTTGCAAAAATTTCTTCAACCATAACTCTTCGTTGCAAGCTTCCGTAATGGCAATAAATTCAGCTTCGGTGGTTGAGAGAGCAACACATTTTTGTAATTTAGATTGCCATGCCACAGCTTTCCCTGCAAAAGTCATCAAATACCCCGAAGTAGATTTTCTAGAATCAACATCATCGGCCATGTCGGAATCCGTGAACCCATCAAGCATCGACTTACCATCCCCCAAAACACAAACACACCTTCGAAGCCCCTCGAAGATACCTTAGAATCCATTTTACCGCTACCCAATGTTCTTTACCCGAATTAGAGAGAAAACAACTCACACCACCAACGGCGTGAGCAATATCTGGTCTTGTACAAATCATGGCGTATATCAAAGAACCAACCGCTGAAACATAAGGAATTTTTAGCATCTCTTCCTTGTCTTTCTCACTTGTAGGACATTGATTCGAACAAAGTTTGAAGTGATCCGCAAGTGGACAACTAACCAACTTTACTTTATCCATGTTGAACCTCTCAAGAACTTTTTCAATGTGGCTTTCTTGAGACAACCAAATCAGCCCCTCTTTGTGATCACGAACAATTTTCATACCAAGTATTTGCTTTGCTGGTCCCAAATCTTTCACAACAAAAGACTTGCTCAACTCCAATTTCAACTTGTTAATCATAGTATAATCTTGACCCACAATTAACATGTCATAAACATAAAGCAAAAGAACAATAAATTTACCATCCAGAAATTTTTTCACAAACACACAATGGTCCGAAGTGGTTTTAGAAAAACCATTATTTATCATGAAAGAGTCAAATATTTTGTACCATTGCCGCGGGGCTTTCTTGAGGCCATACAAACTTTTCTTCAATTTGCAAACAAATTTTTCTTTCCCTTTTTCCATAAAATCCTTTGGTTGCTCCATGTAAATTTCTTCTTCAAGATCACCATGAAGAAATGTGGTCTTCACATCAAGTTGCTCAACTTCAAGGTTCATACTTGCGACCATGCCAAGTAAAACCCGAATATAAGACATCTTCACAATCGGCGAGAAAATCTCATCAAAGTCAATACATTTCTTTTGCCCAAAGCCTTTCACAACAAGACGTGCTTTGTACCTCAGATTCTTGCCATCATTCTTTAATTTGAAAACACACTTATTTTTCATAATTTTCTGCCCCTTAGGCAATTTCACTAAATCATAAGTGTGATTTTCAAGTAAATAATTCATCACCTCTTCCATGGCCTTTTTCCAATCATCTTTCTTTGCATGCTCAATTGCTTCTTGGTAGCTCTCGGGTTCCCCTTGATCGGAAATCAACACAAATTCATTGGGAGGATACTTTCTTAAACGTTGTCAGTCCCTTGTAGATTTCCACAACTCGAGTTGTGGTGATGGTTCTTGAGTTGGATGCTCTTCCTCAATTTCTGGCTCAAGTTCATTAGGATTAGCATCATGCTCTACATCTTCAATATGTGGCTGAACATCTCCCCCATTTTCATCATCCACCGAAGATGAAGGAGATGGATCCATGTCAATGAGATCACTACTTTTTGGCTTCAGTTGATCACCTTTGCCAAAATCTTCAATTGTTTGGTCTTCAAGAAACACAATATTACGGCTTCATGACTTTCTTGTCAACCGGATCCCACAATCTATAACCAAATTCATCACGCCCATAGCCAAGAAAAATACATTGTCTTACTTGCTATCAAGCTTGGACCTCTCACCTTTTGGAATGTGAACAAAAGCTCGACAACCAAACAGTCTCAAGTGCTCATAAGACACATCATTGCCGATCCAAACTCTTTCAAAAACATCACCATTCAAAGGATAAGAATGAGACAAAGTGATCACGTCAACTGCTGTCCTCATTGCCTTACCCCAAAAGGATCTTGGCAATTTAGCATGTGAAAGCAAACACCTTGTTCTTTCCATAATGGTGCGGTTCATCTTCTCGGCAACGCCATTTTGTTGAGGAGTCTTCTTAACTGTCTTTTGGTACCGAATACCTTGGCTGCGACAATACTCATCAAATGGTCCAATGTATTCACCACCATTGTTTGTTCGGATACACTTCAATTTTTGCCCTGTTTCTTTTTCAACCATGGCCTGAAAATGCTTAAATACATCTAAAACTTGATCTTTAGTTTTTAGTATAAAAGCCCAAACTTTCCTTGAATAATCATCAATGAAAGTAACAAAATAAAGTGCACCACTATGTGTTCTAACTTTCAAAGGACCACAAACATCCTAATGAATCAACTCTAAAATATTTTCTTTTCTAGAAGCAACATTTTTAAGAAAAGAAACTCTATGTTGTTTATCCACCAAAGAATGAATACAAGTTTTAAGACGTGTACCTTTTAAACCAGGTAGAAGCTCTTTCTTGAACAAAACATGTAACCCATTTTCACTCATATGGCCAAGCCGCTTGTGCCACAATTCGGTAGAAGTATCATCTTCAAGTGCATTAACAACACCTTTACAAATTTTTCCTTGCATCGAATAAAGTGTACGAGTCTTCTTGCACTTAGCCACCACCAAAGAACCCTTTGTGAGCTTTCATATTCCATCACCAAATTTTTTGTTGAAGCCCTCACCATCTAGCTTCCCGGTAGAGATCAAATTAAAGCGAATGTCAGGAACATGCTTCACATCTTTAAGCAACAACTTGCAACCCAAATTTGTTTCCAAACAAACATCACCCATGCCAATAATCTTGGACAAACCTTCATTACCCATTCGAATAGAACCATAGTCTCCTTTGGTGTAAGTAGTAAAGAAATCAACTCGAGAAGTCATATAAAAAGAAGCACCAGAATCAATCACCCAATTGTTCTCTTAGCCCACAAAATTGATACAATCACCTTCACAAATGACCATGAGATCATCGGTAGTAACCGTCGTTATGTCTTCTTACTTCTTATCCATACTTTTGTCACACTTTTTCTCCTTGTTCTTGAGCTTTTGGCATTCCCGCTTCATGTGCCCTTTCTCATGGCAATAATAGCACTCAATGTCTTTCTTTGAAAAAGAACCATTTCTTGATTTGTCACGGCTTTGATCACGACCATGAGGAGTCTTACTCCTCCCTCTTGTTTTGCTTCGGCCTCTCACAACAAATGCCTACGAATGAGAAGAACCCGCTAATTTTCTTCTAGTTTTTTCATTTAACAAACTACTTGTGACTTGGCTCATTGTGACAACTCTATTGGGCGCCGAATTACTAACCGTCACAACCAAAGTCTCCTAACTTTCGGGTAAAGAACTAAGTAGCATCAAAGCCTGTAACTCATCATCAAACACAATTTTCAGAGAAGCAAGTTAATTAATAATACTATTTATTTCATTCGAATGTTCTAGAATAGGGCTTCCCTCTTTATATTTTAAATTAACCAACTTACGAAACAGAAAAACTTTATTTGTGGCTGATTTCCTGTCATAAATGCCTTCTAATTTTTTCCATAAATCATGTGCTGAAATTTCAATAGCAACATGATAAAACACACCGTCATCAATCCATTGATAGATAACACCAACGACTTTTCGATTAAGCCTCTTCCATTCATCATTTTGCATACCCTCGGGTTTGCCACTATCACCCTCAATAGGCCCATACAAATCTTTACAAAATAATAGGACCTCCATTTTAGTTTTCCAAGTTACCCAATTGCTTCCATGGAAACTAGACATGCAACCCACATTCCCCTCCATTGATTTACATAAATAAATAAACCCAAATAAGTCGTAAGTTCTGATACCAATTCTTAGGAAAAATATATGATTCCCCACAAGTAAATCAATCAATAGGAATAAAAACTAATATGGAAAAATTAAATCAATAACAACACAATAATTTTACGTGGTTCCCTCAATGTGAGATACGTCTACAGGATCGAAATTTGATTCCACTATCAACCAAAGAGTTTCCAAACGATTACAAACGAGACACGAATGGCCTCACAAACCACCCTTAGGTAAATTTCAAATAATCACAAATAAACAAGAGGAAAGATCTTACCAAATAGACGAACAAAAAACCTTCAAACTAGAGTTGAAGAAGACCAAAAATAATAACCCAGATTAGCTTTGAATCAAAGACTATAGCAGCATCAAATCACACACAAAGAAACCCACCAAATTTGTCCAAAACCTACTCCTCCTCCACACATGCCGAACTCACCGAATTGTTCACAAAGTTGTTGTTGCTCTATCCCACAGGACAAACAAAGACAACATATATATATTGTTGAATCTTAGGCTTTTTTCAAAACTCTAGCTATTACCATTGGGCTTTCAAAAGTCAGATATAATATGTTAAAAATATATTATAATCAACACCAACACCAAACCAAACTAAATATTTTAATAAATCAATTGGGTCTCATACTCTAATAAGGAGATATACCCAACAAAAATGATACAATTTCAAAAACTTTAAAGGTAAAATTGAATTATTAGAAGTCTAGAATTGTAATTGAAAATTGATACAAAGTATAAGGGTAAAAATGAAATTTTCCCTTTTATGCAATCAGAAGGATAATTGAAGGTATGATGATACAATCGAAAAGTAATTAAAATGAATGAAAAAATAAATAAATAAATAAATAAACACAACAAACTAATGATGTAAATATATATATATATTAAGCATATTCAAGTAATCACCACAACTGTACAATCCAATAATAAATAAATAAATAAATAAATATGTGACATGAAGTTTTTTGAACACAGACCTTTAGGTTTCTGTTTGAAATAAAGACGGGTAGTGACGACATCAGTATCAGGAGTAGCGATGAAAACAGTGAGAGTTGCAACAAGTATAACATCATGCAATATGTCATCAGGAAGGGGGAACAATGTTCCTGATAATTCCAGATATGAAAACCAGTTTTCCATCCCCCACTCCATACAAAACCAGACCAACATCAAATTTTAAATAGTTACTATAACTTAAAGCAGTTACACTTAGGGTTGGTTTGACATGTACTAAAAAAATACACTTTTTGACTTATTGATGGGTTTGGTTTGGATTTGATGTGATGTGTTAGAGAGGCGATGTAATTTAAATAGGATGATGTGACTTAAATAAGATAGTGACTTTTTGACTTTTTGACTTATTTAGATGATGCCAAACCAAGCCTTACTATAAGTTAAAAGTAGTTGCACATCTTTTTTATACCATACCATACCATTCCTGACCCTTATGCTTTGCTTCTTTTCCTCATTTTTCTTTATTCTTCTTCTTTTTATTATTTATTTTTGTGGGTATGGATCAGAGTTGCAAGGAAAGGATTGGCCAAAATTTCATAACTCCTACTTTTGGCAATTTTAAAATAAAATGGAGAATTACACAAAGTGAAAATATATATATTTTTTTTAATGGAGGTGCAAGGGTTACAATTGAGAGAGTTGTGCTCATATCACATCACAAATCTACTTGCAAGGGTTTATTGGTGATAAGTCCATTTTTAAAGGAGGATATGGCATTAGATTTAAAAATTGATCTTTTATGAAAATAAAGACATGATTAATGAAAACGTTTGGTAAGAACAATATATTATTTTAAAATTTTCTTTTTTGTTTTCATTTTTAACCCACTACTACTAGATCACTATCGAACCACCATCGGAGCCGGGAAAGTCATTAGCAGTGGCTGACAACAGTGACTAGTAATAGTGTTAATATGGACATGTAGACAAACTAGATGAACAAATAGGAGAATGACATATGGATAGATAGGTGAACAAAGTTGACATATAAGTGACATGGACAGATAGACAAATAGGTAGAAGTAATATAGTTTTTCAAATTGTTTTGCCTTTTTGGATCCAAAAAAATAGACCATGTGGCTATCGCCCCAAACTTATGGCCTGAATGCCCTTTTATAAAAGTTATAATTAATTTAAGTTAATTTCACTAATTTGTAATTTCCTTAAATTTTATTACTGCAATTTGTAAGTCCATATATTAAGTATTGCGGAAAAAAAAAAGGGTTTGAATATTGTAACAAAATATTTTTTGAATTTTGAATTTTATCAATTTAAACCTTAACTTTAGCATTATTTTTAATCTAACCTATTTGTCTATTTTGTTAAGTAAAATCGAAAGGAAAATGAATATTTGAGTCATTAAACTTAATGAAAATGGTACTTTAGACATTTTACATATACCTACGTTCAGTTTAATAACTATTTTTTTTTTTCATCTATTTTTCTTGACAAAAATAGGTGAATGTTTTATATAGAAAACAAATCAAAATATTAGAGTTTAAATTGACAAAATTAAAAACTTATTTTTATTTTGTTTCAAAGCTAAAACTTTAGGCCTTTTTTTTTTTTTTTTTTTTTTTTGTAATTGTCCCTTTAAGTATTTTTCAGAATATTTAGCAAAGGCTTTTTACTTGGTGTGTTGGCTTGGGCTGAACATATAAGCCCAGGGCCAATGGGCTTGGCCTAGGTAGTTGGGCGGGTTAGCTAATGGGCCTTAATTTGAGCTTTTTCAAACCTTTTTTTTTTCTTTCCTTTTTTTCTATTTTTTAATGTATGCAAAAGTTTATTATAATACAAAATAACTTTATATATTGGCATATAACAAGAAGAAAGCCATAGTTGCAAGTTCAGCACACATCTTTTCTTATTTAAAAATTTGAAAGTTACGTACACATATTTTTATTAATTTATACATGCATATATCACATACCTGCTCCTTACACTTTGCTTGCTTTGGTCATCTTTTTGTGTGTGCGCCGTGGAATGGATTAGCAGTGAGCATAGGACATTTTTGGCCATGTCTGTTTGGCTGACTCATTGAGGAAATTGGATTGTTAGTAAGGCCACCTCATTTATGGTTTATTTGATAATCCTTAGGGCTATTAATTCAATGGGATTGTCAATGATGTATGGCAGTGGACTTAGTATGGAATTGGAAAAACAATCCAAGGCATAGTGTGTGAAATATCTATTTTGCCCTTCAACTATTGTCTTAAACATCTCATTTAAGAGCATTTATGGCAAAACAAGTAACAGTTATTGTCATGGTATTAATAATTCGGTAATATACAAACAAACGCTATTTATCTTACATTTCCAATCTAATACCACCACACTATTAATTTCCTTACTCAATCTCACCGTACTAATACCATCTAACCTAATCTGCCAAACAAACACGGCTTTGTGTGTGTATATGTGTGTGTGTCGTGGAATGGACAGGACCAGGATTTCACCACCATAGGGGTCAAAAGATAATTAATATTTTTTTACCGTATAAACAAACACACATGTATATACAATACGATATATAAATTATATATATACACATAAAAAAAAGTTAAATATCATATAAAAAAATCTCTAATAGGATGAAGAAATTTTTTGGTAAAAAATAAAAGAAAATGCAAGATGTGAGAATAATGAGATATGCATCTTTTATACAAAGAGGTCATTTTATTTATAAAATAAGATATATATATTTATAAGTGTTAGGACAAACAAAAATTTTCATTGAATCAGGGAGTCATGACCCCCCATACTCTTCTTCTAGTTTCATCCCGACAATGAGCATAGGACATCTTTTGTGTGTAAGTATGTGTCATGGAATGGATAGGATAGAAAGGAAGGAAGGAAGGAAAGAAAGGATCCATCAAAAATTTATGTTCATACTTTGACATTTTAACAAAAATGTATCAACGTAAATTTCATTACCAAAAATTGTAAATTCCTAATATTTTATATTTTCACAAAAATTGTAGTGACTTAAATTTTAGAGTAATTCGTTTGGGATAGGCTGAATTGGCTAAATTAACTAATAAAGACAAAACATGCTAATTTAATTAATAAGATAGAATGTCATATTCAAATCATAATTATTTTACTTTTTCCCTCACACCTATCAAATCAACTACAAAAAAAGTCAAAATTTATTACAAAAGACAATTTTTTTAGCTAAGGTAAAATAGCCAAAAAGTGCGTCTAAATTAACTCATCTCAAACGAGGGCTAGTGGAAATCCCACCACATATACCTGATTTTTATTAAATTCCATGAATTTTTTTTGTTAGGATTGGGCTTCTTTCTAGTCCATCATCTAGACTGGAGAGTGTTGTTTGGGTTTGTGGGGTCCACTACAAGTTTTGTGTTGATGATCCAAACCTTTTATTTTATCCAATTTTTATCGATTTGATATTTGTAACCAATTTCATTTTATTGTATTTGTACTAAAAAAAAAAATGAATGGCCTATTTTGAAAAACACAATAATTGTTAATTTTTTTAGAGACAAACTTGATAAAATAAAGGGATTACGAATATCAAATGAACCTAATTTTCTTCAAATATGATATACACGCAAGGCCCGATAAAATGAATAGTTTAGATCATCAAAATCGAATCCATGGTGGGCCCTGCAGGCTCATATAGAGCACCCTCTAATATAAATTTGGACTGAAGGAAAGCCCAACCTTTTTTGTTAACCTCTAAAGTCTTAGGTGATATTTGATAAAACTAAAAATTGAATATTGAATTTTCTAAGCTGAAAAGTTGTGTCATAAAATTTAAGTGCCAAATTAAAACAAATTGTTTGACATGTACAATTAAATTTGAAATTTATTATCTTCAAATGGTATCTTTTAATTTTTATGTTGTGATGGTGAGTTAGTGATGGTGGAAAAGGCAGCGTTAGCTATGGCACTAATAGCAATGATGGTGGATATAAAGTGATAGTGGTTGTAATGATTGTAGAAGGGTAATGTCATGGAAATAAAAGAGCCTGGTGGTGGTGGTGTAATGATGAAGCTTATTGCAGTGGTGGTTGTGGTAACAGTGGCAATGGTTGTGGAGATGAAGAGTTGTAATAGTTATAGTAGTGGTGGCTATAATGGTAGTGGTGACTATGGCGATGGTGGTTGTGTGGTGGTAGTAATGAAATGATGTTAATGCATATGGTAACAATAATAATGCTAATAAAGGTTGTATTAGTAGTGGTGGTGATAGTGGTAGTAGCGAGGGAGGTGGTAGTGAGTTTATAATAATGTATGACGCTTATATTTAATATTTATAAATTTAATCAGAATTAAATAAATTTAATATCACTTAATTTTTTTTTTTAACTTTTAACCAACATTTTTTAAGAATTATTTAAATTTTTAAATGATATGAATTGTGATTATCAAACAAATTTCATTGATTTTCACTTATATATTCAATTTTAAGTATTAAATTATGTTATTAAACACCGCTTATTGTATAACTTATTTGGAAGCTTAAATTCCTTTTTCAAAATTTCAGCAAATTTTTGGACTTCTTTGCCCTTATTTATGTGCAGAGAGGTTTAAGGAGTGATAAATGTGCTTGTATGGCAACTCGCATGTATTTTATGTTTTAAATTTTAAAATTTTACGACTCGTACTACATACTTCAATTTTTGTTAATATTTATATTTTTAGAATATACTCAACAAAATCTATAAAATAATATCTCAATTAAATATGAAATTACGTAAGAAAAATTGCCCACATTTTTTTTCGGTTTGAAAGTTGATGATACACAACCACAAAATAATAATAATAATAATACTAATAAAAAATAAAAAGAAGTTCACACTTTTGAAGTTTGTTTTTAAAAGTTCGAAATTTTACAGTTTTTGAATTGAAAATTTTAAAATTTTTATTTTTCAAACCTTGAATTTCACATATTGAAAATGTTTTTTTAAAAAATCCATGGACCCATTACCAAGTCTAAAAAGTGAATTTTTCACTCATTGTCAATTTTAACCTATGATCCCATAAAAAAATTAAATAAATAAATAAATAATTTAAAACACCATTTTGATAGAGATTTGCAAATTGCATAACAAGTTTCTTCATTTTGAAAGTACAACGCCATGAAATAATTACAATAACCTATACTCAACATCAATAAATGATCACAATGACAAAATAGTTATCTTTCATTAATTTACAATTAAGCTTTACAAAAGAGTGATATAATAGTGATAAGATGAAAGTTAGACAAATAAGAAATGCCTTAAAGGCTTACATCTTTTCAAGACGATACTTGGTTACAATAAAAGTAGACTTAAGTCCAATACAGTTAAAGTCCTCGACTTGTACAAAAATAAATAAAGCAAATAGACAAAATATGCTCTCGCCCCAAGTCCTCCCAAATTATTGTCTTGGCGGAGATATATCATCAGCACCTGCAATATTTTTCTCACATAGGATGAGCCAAAACGCAGTAGAAATAATTCAACACAGTATATGAACCTTAACAAAGCTATAAAGTGAATGCATATGCAATGCATGTGCCAAAACATTTTTATATCTCTTTCCAAAAATATGCAAGGCCATAATAATATCATAAATCATTTCCTTTTGAATAAAAATATAGGGCTGTGAATCATGCTCTGGGAATTTCAAAACAATATAATCTTTCCCGGAAATTTCGTCTAGAGGAAATCGTAAATCAGGACCTATGTAAACATAGGCTATACAAGCACTACTATTGCCATTTTATAGAAATTTCGTCCGCGGGATCGACACTCGTGTATACGTGTGGTTTTCAGGACTTTCATCCAAGACATACAGGACAACTTATTTGATGTAACAACAATTTCTTCTCAGAATCACCCATATTCTCAAAACGGTAACATTTCCAATGTATAAGCGTGAGATAATGCTCAATTCAAATGAATGAAAAAATAGTTTCAATTCCCCTAATTCACATGCAATTTCTACAATATTCATAGCCATTCTCCACCGATAGCCCAAAACAGATATTTCTAAACAGACATATAATCATCAACAAAGATAAACTCTTCAAATTTTCAAGAGGTGAGTGATAATACATAACTAATTCCACCATCCTCATCAACCTTGTCATGTCCCAAATTTTAATTACTGGAAGACATTACCAAAAGCCTTTAATTTAGAACCCAAAAACTTTTTTTTTTTTTTTTTCCAAATATCTATTACCCTTGAGTAATAAAAACATAATAACACATGTTCAGTCTCGCAATGAATACAACAATAATAATAATACATTCCAACTTCCACTGTGGAGCTACAAATAAATAAATACAAACATCAATGTACAATGAGATTACACATAAGAGATACATGAACTTCTTAACCCTCCAACCAATCAATTCAAATTCTCTTCCTGTAAGAAAATGAAACAACAAGGGGTGAGCACAATTTCCCAGTAGGAATCTCATAGTTCTAAAACAATAATCATCCTATAGATAGAAATGATCATACATGTAGGGTGATACCCTATAGTAAGGTGATGTTTTGTAATTTCAAAATATCATATGTAGAGTACCTTTTTCTCAAAACTTATTCGAACATTCAAGGAAAACTTTTAGCCATAAACATTTTCCCTTATCATTAGAAAAATCATAAGTCTTTTTTAAAACAAATATGCTTAAAGAACAATATCATTTTAAATTTATTAACCAATTCCAAAATATTCCTCTTTTTATTTCCATTTCCTTTTTTTACTAATTACATTTATTATAACTCATAACCTCAAGTTCAAGTCCCCTTAATATTCAAAAACAACCCTCATACACTCCATTCTTACCTGTCAATCCTTTATTGCTATAACTCCGTAACGTAGAAATCCAAGTCTTCTTTGTATTTAATAACGATTCTCCTACACTCAACTCCTACTTGTCTAACTCTATAATGTAGAAATCTAAGTCTTCTCACATCCACATTTGCATTATCAATTATAATTTAACATATCACAAGGATAATAGACCATTTTAATTCAATTTTTAAATTATTTACAAACGAAACTCATAATCTTCCCTTAATGGTTACATATAACCCGGTAAGTTCATTATGACTAATCCCTTATCTAGTTACTATTTCGTTATCCATTCTTCTCAAATAATTTCTATATACATTCCCCTTCCATAGCAAAATACACATCAAATTGTAATTTCATCAGTTCATCACAAGTCACACATATTATCACCAACTCAACACATTTCTCAACACATTCCACCTTTTGCCGACTTGATTCGACGGGATAGTAGGCACCCAATTCATGGCACATTCCACCTTTTGCCGGCTATTATACGGCGGGAAGTGAACTCCCAAAAACCCTTTTCTCAAAAATCATATTTTTCCAAAAATCATGTTTTTTCACATTTACTGACTATCATACAGCAGAACGTGGACCCCCAAAAACATTTTTAACTTTAAAACCATCCCCATATTTGCCAGCTATTATACGGCAGGAAGTAGGCACCCAAAAACTTTTTCAAAACCATCTATTTTTTCACTTTTGCCGGCTATTATATAGCGGGACTGTGTGGACACCCAAAAATCAATTTTCTACTTTTGCTGGCTATTATACGGCGGGACCATGTGGACACCTAAAGATATTTTTCCCACATTCGTCCAACGATAAACCTAGACTGGGCATTTGGGCACCTTTAATTCAAAATCATCCCCGTATTTGCCGGCTATTATACGGCGGGACGTGAGCCCCCAAAAACCTTTTCGACTCCTCAAGCGGGTACCAACCACAACATAACCCAACATAACTCAACTCAACCCAACACAACTCAGCTCCACACAACTCAACTCAACTCAACTCAACTCAACATAATTTAACATAACTCAATACAATTCAACATAACACAACAAAATTCAATATAACCATTTCAACACCATTCAATACAATTCGGCATAATTCAATATAACTCTTAAACCTCCACATCATCATTTCATCACAAAGTTCATATCATCCATACCATTAGTAATTTATTTCCCCCCAAGTTTGGTTTCATGTTATAACATAATTCAAAATATCAACGTTAAGAGTTTAATCGCAACTTTTACATAAATTTTCAAACTCTTTAAAATTTCAATTAAACTTGTACATATGTAATTTAACACCTCAACTTCATGACTCTACTTTCAATTTAAGCAAAACCATCAACCATCTTCAAGGGCCAAACTAGGGGTTTTACGAGAAACTAAAGCTTTTCACAAAAACACTTTTTATTTCAACTCATTTATTAACTATACACCCAAATTCATGACCCAAAATCATAACCCAACAAGTAAACCCCAACTCTTCAAACCCTAAATCCTCAATCTCAAGATTTATTCATGATATGCTTAAAAATATAACTTTGGTATTTATATAAAGAAAATACCACAAATCTATCTATAAATGAGGCTATTGAAGGAGAACTAGAAACCCTTACCTCTTGAAGCAAAGCGATAACAACCCAAAAATCACCGGCGACGAAACCATGAACTATTCGGACCAAAAGGAAGCCCTTGATGAGATCTACAATCTTTCTCAAAGGACCAATGTGAAAAGGTCACTCTAAGTGAGTAGATCTAAAGATCTAAGTGAAAAGGTTTGAGTAGAGAGAGAGAGAGAGAGAGAAGAGGAACTCACGATGTAGAGAGAGAAAAGAGGAGAAAAAGTGAAATGAATATATGTTTGGAGCCTATTTATAGTAGTAAGGTAATAATAAAACAATAGCCCCAAAGTCAAATGAAAAGAACAAGTCAAAAACCTCTAAAAAGTAGGGACCAAACCGGCCCAAAAATCTGATGGTGTCGACTCTTCCGATAGAGGTGTCGACCCTTAGGAAGAAAAGCTGAGACATTAATGTGTGCAGAGGACAAAGTGTCGACACCTCCTAGACTGCTGTCGACACTAAATTCCAGCAAGCAAACCCTAGATTCTACAATAAACAAGGGTCGACCATTCCCAAACTGGTGTCAACCCTTGAGGCCAACAACAAAAGACAAGCGTTGATACCACCAAGATTGGTGTCGACCCTAAAACAAGATTTCTAAGTTCCCAAACAACTTTTCAACGTAAAAAAGCGTGAACGAACAATCTCAACAAGCTTAAATCGATTTATACTCCTCCAAAACTAAGATACAACAACACCAAAGATTCTCAAAATAAAATAAAGCGTTCAAATACATTTCCCAAAAGATTTAAAGGATACAAGTGCTACAAACCTCAATCCAGTTTCACAAATTCAATATCAATCTCATAATTTATATAAAATCAACATTTAAGACATTTAGGGCAAAATCCCTTTCCTTTCCAAAATCAATCCCAAAATATCAAAATCAACTATTTATTCCCAACTCAACATTATTTTCCATATCAAAGTCATTTTCAAGGATCCATTTAAAAAAATGCATCTTTTGATTTTTACCCAAAACCCTAGATTATTTGAAATCTTCCAAAAATCTCAATATTGTTTAGAAATAACAAATAACTAAGTTAAAACTCATAAAAAGGTATGGAAAGTATCCCTACCTCAAGCTTAGAAGACGATTGAAAGAGGGGTGGAATCTCAAAGATGTCGAAAATCAACTTTGCTTCGATTATAACGAAGCCTTCGTTAAGCTCTACCTTTTTAACAAAAGGACACGGGTGAAGAGATAGATGAATCTATGTGTATTCAAGGGAAATAGATAGGTTTTAGAGAGAAAGAGTGAGAGATAGTAGGGTTTTGAAATGTTTAGAGAGAGAGACGTGAAAAAGTGACTCAAAAAGGGTTGTTTACAAACTGATATATGCACAGTTCGCTTTAGCGCAAGATGTGTCGCTCGAGCGACTGGACACAATAAGCTTTACCACTTGAGCGCAAGAAGCTTCGCTCGAGCGAAGAATACAAACTCCCAGTATTTTTGCAAACCTGCAAAAGTACTAGAGGTTCACAAAAGCCGCTCGAGCGCAAGAAGTGGCGCTTGAGCGAAGGAACAAAAATCTAGGCAACAAAAGTTTGAAAAACAATCTACCAATCTGTTCTAAACGCAATCAACACATCCCAAAAACCAAACTCAAAGAGATATAAAGGGAAACAAGACATGGATAACTATGTAGGACAATGAAACCCGGATCCAAAATAATAAATGGGTCGGGTCAAAATTGCTATAATCTTCCCCCTTTAGGAATTTCGTCCCCAAAATTTTAAACCAAACATTAAAATCAAGTTTAAACCAATTACAACAATGATAGTCATTCAAATTCATCACCATAACCCACCCACCGGTCATCCACTCTCATCAACATGATAAATGAGTTTTCAATACTAAATATACAATTCACATTTCCAAAACATATGGAATGTTTATATTTCATTAACATAATAAAGTTTTCAATACATGTTCAAACATCAATAAATAAGTCTAGATATTTCTCACGGACTTCCACCTCACGCTCCCAGGTGGCCTCCTCAACCCCATGGTGTCGCCATAACACTTTTACCAATGAAATTTTCTTGCCTCGCAAGACTTGATCTCGAGTATCTAAAACTCTAACCGGTCTTTCCTCCTACGAGGCATCCTCGTCAATCTCTAACTCGGTCTAATCGAACACGTGTGAAGGATCCGACTCATACTTCTGAAGCATACAGATATGGAACACGTCATAAACCCTAGAAAGCCATGGCAATAAGGCCAGGCAATAAGCTACCTCCCCAATCTATTCTAGGATCTCAAAAGGCCCAATAAACCTAGCAGACCGATCTTCCCAAACCTCATCAAACCTTGTCTAGGTGATATCTTCAAGAAGGCGTGATCTCCCACCTCAAAGGACAACGGTATCCTCCTATGGTCGGCATAGCTCTTCTGACGACTCTAAGCCATAACCAACCTCTTATAGATAAGTGCAATTTTCTCTATTGTTTCCCAAACTAACTCTAGACCCAACATAGCTGCATCACTTACCTTGGCTGTCACGACCCAAACCCGGCCCTATGGGTTTAGTACCGTAACCGGCCAGTAATCCGAGATTACCAAAGGCCCTCTTGAGCGATACAATCGGTCAGTCTGAGGCTGGCGGAAGCCAATACAATAAATAACTAGTGTCCATTGAGCTGTGGAAATCTGTATGTCAAAAACATTTTTCATACATTTATGCATTCAGACGAGTACAATATATTCAATCATTACAGACATTCAAGACGGAACTCAATCCTCGATAACAAAGACAAGAAAATGCCTATACAACAGACAAAACAAGAGGAGACTAGTGAGGACACAAAAACACCACAAGCCATGGCATGGCGACTCGGAACCTCACAGTGAGGCACAAAGGCTGGCTGACAAAATGGGGACCAATCCCACGCTCCTAGCTTTCAGCGGTGAGAACCTACATATATATATAACGATGAGCTAAAGCCCAATGAATAACATAAAACGTAAAGAGGTTATGAATGAATGTCCTTGCGATAAATGAAATCAATTCATTAAACAAGAGTTTCATCTTTCAAGATTTCAATCAATCGGTCATATGTGGTACATCCAATAGCCTATATAAGAGGTCCAAAAGGACGCCTTAATAGACCCAACAAGAATGATGGCCAATCATTGATAAACGGTATGGTTCCACAAGGAAACCGTGAGCTGTAACGATCAATAACATGAGGTGCTAAGGATGCCTGTCTGATTGAGAAATAGGACATACATTCATTCGATAAATAACATCGGTTCGATGCTGATTCGATGAAGTATTCAAAAGATAACCATTTTGAACATATCTTTACACATCTGTTACTCACAGTGATTGGGCTATCAGTAGCTAGAGCGCGTCCCCGAGAGTCAACCCTAAACAGTCAATCAATAGAACACACACTAAGTTACAGTTGGAAAGGATGATAATTAAATCTCTAAATTCCCTCGGTGTGGTTCTATGTCTAAATCCTCATTAAGATGCTTTAAACTAGGCCTAAGAATGCCTAGGATGAGATGAGGATGCAAAAATACAGTTGGAAGGCACTTTTCAAAAATTGTCGAAATAGGGTCTCGCCGGCGAGCCTTCCTTCGCCGGCGAGGTTGCAAAATCAAAGGCTTCGCCGGCGAACAATCCTTCGCCGAGCGCCTGATGGAACAAAGAAAATATCGATGCTCAATTTTACGCGATGCTCGCCGATGCTCGCCGGCGGGCCTCCAAAATCAAAGGGTTCGCTCGGCGAGCCTTCGCCGCTTCGGCGGTCGATGAAACAAAAGAAATCTTGGATGTTGATTTTACGCCGAGCCACCAATATCTCGCTCGGCGTAGCTCGAGGAAACCTTGGTCGCTCGGCGAGAATCCTTCGGCGAAGAAGCCAAATCTGAATTTCAGATTTGCCTTCAACTCAAACCAAGTGTTCCAACACTCAAAACTCGACCTCTTGGGCCCAAATTCTGGGGAATACATCCCAACTCAATAAATAACAAGTTTCGAAAGCCAATTTGAGAATTTAAGCCCCAAAGGTGAGTCTATTCAAACCATTTTTCAAGAACAATTCAAGAACACTTTGTAAACATGCAATGCATGGGTTTCAAACCATTTACAAGCTTTAAATCTTGCTCTATTGAGCTCCAATCTTTGAAAACAACTTGAAAACATGGATTAATACATGAACATGAGCATGCATGTGACAATTAGCCAAGAATTCAACTCCAAACTCACTAAACTCAACATGCATGTAACAATGGAGCTCCAATTCATCTTGATTACACTAAAACATGGCCTAGCTCTCTATTTGGGCATGAAACATGTAATATCAAGCTCAAGAACAACAAGAAGATGGTGTCTTCCTTACCTAGAGTGTTGATTTCAAGATGAGGAAGCTAAATTATGCCAAGTCTCTAGCAATTCCAACAAGTTCTCTAGCAATTTACAAGGTGAATTCAATTTCTCTTCACTCTCCCTCTCCCTAAGTCTTTGGTCGGTGGTAAAGGTAAGAAGGAGCTGATCAAATGTGTTGATTTAAGTGTATAGGCTCAATACAATAGTTTAAACAAAAGGTCCACTAAGGTGGCAATTTAGTAATTAAGTCAAAGTTCTCAATCAACTCGATTTAATCTAATTTAATCATTCCTAATCAATTTTCAGATAAAAATACCATAAAATCACAAATATTATGCTGATTCCAATACTTCAAACGGTTTCTAATTCGGCCGCCGATAAGGCCTTCAATTAGCAATTTAAACATAAAATGCAAACAGATAATCACACAATCAAACAGATGCAATATGCAATTCAATAGACAAACTTATTCAGTTTCAGTTCCGGTTTCATTCAGTTTGTTCAGTAGTTCATCCAGTTCACTTATCAGTCATTAGCAGTTCAGTTTATCAGTGATCAGTATATAATTCGGTGGTTATTCAGTAATCGGTACGAGGGTTATTACATTGGCCCAACACACAGGAGATCTACACGGTCGGCCATACAAGGCCTCAAACGGTGCCATACCAATACTCAATTGGAAGCTGTTGTTATAGGCAAACTCCACTAAGGGCAAGTGCCCCTCCCACGACCTCTTAAAGTCAAGGACACAACCTCAAAGCATATCCTCAAGGATCTAAATAGTACATTCTGACTGTCCGTTTGTCTGAGACTGATAGGCGATGTAGCACTTGTGCCCTTTAAACTATTAGAAAGTGCAATTAAATCCTTTATTTCATTTTAGGAGTCTTTGGAGTTGTTGTATCTTGATTTTGGAGGAGTACAATTCGATTTAAACATGTTGGGGTTGTTCGTTCACACTTGTTTACGTTGAAAAGTTCTTTGAAAATTTGGAAAATTTGTTATGGGATCGACCCTTGCCTTCTTGGGGGTCGACACCACCTTGTTGCCTTGCTCTTAATGCCTTTGCTGGTTTTTGGGGTCGACACCTGAGTTCCTAGGATTAACCCTTTTTTTGTTGTTTTGTTATAGATGCATTATGAAATAAATGGTTGACACCACTGGTTCCAAGGATTGACCCTTGTCCTCTGCACACATTAGTGTCTCAGCTTTTCTTCCTGAATAGTCAACACCTCTATCTAAAGGGTCGACCCCTGTGAGTAAAATTTCAGATTGTTGGTTGCGATTTGGGCCCTATTATTAGGGGTTTTGACTTATTCTTTCCTTTGACTTTGGGGCTAGTATTCCACTACTATAAATAGGCTTCAAACACACTTTTCTTATTATTTTCTTTCCTCTTTCTTTCTCTTTTCCATCTCTACACCTTGAGTTTTCTTCCCTCTCTCTAAACTCAAAATTTTTCACTTAAGATCTTTAGATCTACTCACCTAGAGTGATCTTTTCAACTTGGTTCTTTGAGAATGATTGTAGATCTCGTCAAGGGCTTTCTTTTGGTTCAAATAGTTCATGGTTTCGTCGCCAGTGATTTTTGGATTGTCTTCTCTTCGCTTCAAGAGGTAGGGGTTTCTAGTTCTCCTTCAATACTCTCATTTATAGATAGATTTGTGGTATTTTCTTGATATAAATACAAAATTTATATTTTTAAGCATATTATGATAAATCATGAGATTGGGGGTTTAGGGTTTGAAATATTGGGGTTTACTTTTTGGGTTATGATTATGGACTTATGAATTTGGGTGTATAATTAATAGAAGAGTTGAAATAATAAAAAAAAGTGTTGGATGAAAAGCTTTAATCTCTCTTAAAACCCTAGCTTGGTACATGAAGATGATTGATGGTTTTGCTTAAAGTGAAAGGAGATTCATGAAATTGAGACATTAAATTGCACATATACGATTTTAATTGAATTTTGGAAGTGTTTGGAAATTTATGTAAAAGTTGCAATTGAACTCTTATTGTTGATCTTTTAAACTATGTTATAATATGAAACCAAATTTGGATAAATGAATTGTTAATGGTATGGATGATATGAGATTTGTGATAAAATGATGAAGTGAATATTTAAGAATTTCATTTTGTTATGTTGAATTGCATTAAGTTATGTTAAATTGTGTTAAGTCTAGGTTGGGCTAAGATGAGTGTCATGACCCGAACCCGCCCCCATGGATTAAGGTCATAACCGGCCAGTAATCAAGAGATTACCTACGGCCTCAAACCAAATAGAACATATTTGAACAGAGTTAAGGGGCCAAAACGGAAGCAAACTTAAAACTTTTGTCCATAGAGCTGTGCTTACATGGCACATCATAATAATTCACATATATTCATTAATAACCCACATCAAAGGAAGTTAACATATAAGCTTTACAGAACAGGATCATTCAAGTCATAGTCAGCCAAACCAAAAGCTTATGTACAAAGGTGATCCAATGTTTTCGCCAACATTAACAAAAATATGACAAAAAAACATAATGGCAAAAGGAAGTCTTGTGCGTGAGAAGTTTGGGCTGACTCTTCAAAACTTCGACTGTTTCTCACATACTTCACTGAGGCTGGGTTTGGATATCTCTTGGCTCACCTATAGACACATGAATGAGAGTGAGCGAAAGCCCAGTGAATAATATCAAGTAAAGAAGATACATGAACGAACTTTGAAACAGTTACATCAGACGGCCTTGGGCCCAATTCATGTTTCTATCTAGTGTATCAAATGACTAAAGATCTAGACGTATCAAACGGCCTCCGGCCCAATTCACTCATATCCGATGGCCTTTGGCCCATTCATTCATGTCCAACGGCCTTTGGCCCAATCGTTTATATTCGATGGCCTTTTGCCCAATCATTCATGTCTAACGGCCTTTGGCCCAATCATTCATGTCAAACGGCCTTTGGCCCAATCGTTCATATCCGATGGCCTTTGGCCCAATCATTCATGTCAAATGGCCTTTGGCCCAATCGTTCAAATTAGCAGACTTATGAAACTCAAATAAGAGTAAGCAATTGAACAAATAGCATACTTCAAAATATCTTTACTAAGATATTACTCACAGTGATCTGCTGGATGATTTGCCCTTGTGCTTGACCCTACACATTTCATAAACATAATGGGTCACAAACGATTTTAATCCGTTCTTAATTCATACATCCCTCTTAGGCTTCTTCTTATCCTTTTAACTCATTTATAATGTTCAATGTATGTCTAAGAGTACTTAGAAATGAAAGAGAACGGAAAATGAAACACAAAACATCTTTACAAAATTTCTGAAGCAGGGCTCCCCGCTCGAGCGCGGTTTCTGCCGCTCGAGCGGACCCGTTAGGTCTGCAAAAGTACTGGTTGCCTCATTTTTACGCTCGAGTATGACTTCGGACGCTTGAGCTGGAAGTCAAATTTCGTGGCTTGGCGCTCGAGCGTGACTCTCCCCGCTCGAGCGAACATCAATGTCTGCAAAAGTTCTGGAAACTAACATTTCACGCTCGAGCGGTGCTTTCCCCGCTCGAGCGAACATGCAAAATTCTGGAATTTCCATAATTGTTCTTGAAGCTCAAACTAGACATTCAAAGGCCCAAAACTCATGTTCTTGGTTCAAAAACGTGGAAACACAATATATATCATAAGGATATAAGCAATACGAGGCCAATTGTTCAAAATCATGGTTTAATTCTCAAATAATTCAACATTCTTCTTGGTCAAAGCTCATGCATTCTAGCTTCATACAAACTCCATATCTTCATGAATTATACATGCATGTTAACTTTTGACTCCAATCTTGTTTCAAATGGTATAAATGATACCCATAATCATGAAATTCATGAAAATTATGCATGCATGTGAAATTTGGTGCCCAATTCATCATGCCTTATGCTAGATCATGCAAATTCATGGCAATTCTAAACATGCATGTGATGTGCATATAAACTTCAATTTCATCATAATCAACACAACTCATATTCTTGATTACCATTTAATCTTGAATTCAAAAAATCACAAACTCAAACTCATGAATTACTTACCTAAAAGTTCAAGTCTCCCACTTTATGGTTAATTCGTGATCCTAGCCTCTCAAAACTTGAGTTCCCTTGCAAAAACTTCAAGAATAGCTCCTTCCTCTCTCTAAATTTGGTTCACCCTCTCTCTCTCTAGAGTGTAGAATCTGATTTGGGCTCAAAAATATGAGCTTAAGCACACTTAGCTCATTTATATATGATTTCCCTAATCACAGTTAATTGGAACTAATCAATGGTGCTTAATTCAATCAGTTTAAACTAATTAATTCGTTCCGAATCAGTTTTCATTAAATTTCACCGTAGGCTCTAAAAATTATGCTGATCACAACGGTGTGGTCAATTTCGGTTTCTGTGGCCAATAAGGCCTTCAATTTAAATTCTAAAGTAGAAAATCAAACAGATTTTCATACAGTGAACAGATAGAAATTCAAAACCATATATAACCATACAAATGGCACCCAAAATCATATTAAACACATAATCACAATCATAATTAAGATCAATTAGCATAATATGGAACAGGGTTATCACAATGAGTGTAGGTAATGATAAATGGAAGATTGTGAAATATAACGGTGTTTGTAACGCCCCCCAAAAAATACAATAAATACAACCCAAACATTCGTTAACAGTTACACAGAGCAAATAGTCCTTTCATTACATGAAGTAAATGATACAAAAGAGTTTAACATAAGTAAATGCCCTATCGGCTTACACCTTTCCAAACCTTGACTTGGTTACAACAAAAGAGAGACTATCTCATACAAATAAAGCCCTCGGTTATACAAAATATTCAATCCAAAACAAAGAAGCTTGTGCTCCGAAAGCCCTTCCAAGCTATTGTCTTGGCGGAGGCAAGCCATCAATACCTGAAAATGTTTTTCCCAAATAGGGTGAACCACAGCCCAGTAAGAATAATCTAACACAATATATGAGATTTAACAAAGGTATATGTGCAATGTGCATATACAATGCTAGGGATAAAACGTTCACATTTCATATAGTCATCAAATATCAAGTCCATGTTTCATTTCATTCTTTTTCCTCAATACGTTTCAATGCATGAGCCAACTTCATTATTTTTTTCAATAACCCAAATGAGACTACAACTCAATGGTTCAACAACTTCACGATCAACACATAAACACTTCCAATTGACATTTTATGGATATTTCGTCCGCGGGATCGGCACCCATGTATAAATTTCGGGACTTTCACCCAAAACACTCCAGCCAACTTAATTATAATGGAGTCCATCCCCTTTCTCCTCCCACACAATGGAGTCCATCTCCTTTCTCCTCCAAACAATCATACATATACAATGTACATAAACACACATGAATACATCCCCTTTCTTCTCTCAATCAATCATACATATGCAATGTATATAATCATAGTCATATTCAATGACAACCAACAAGAGATTAGTTTCAATTCACCTAATCCACATGCAATTTCTACAACAATCAAAGCTATCCTCCACCGATAGCCCAATACAGATATTTCTAAACAGATATACAATCTCAAGGCAGATAAATTATCAAAAATTCCCAAAAATGAGAAGTATTACGTACTCGATTCCACCATCTATTCCAATACTCGCTCAATTTCATGTTTGCAATACCAATTTCAACTATTTATACAAAATAGATATGATTATCAATTTAGGGCAAAAATCCCTCTTTTCAAAATACCAATCTAAATACCAAAATCACCCATTTTGACATAACATAACTCCATTTTCAAACCTCATGTTCATTTATTTCATTTCTACCAAAAACCCCTCTTTCACATTTCACCCAAACCCTAGGTTGGGCTCAAAATACTCCCAAATTCCACCATTGTTACACAACCACAAATAACTAAGTTAAAAGTCATAACAAAGTGTAGAAAATCCCTACCTCAAGCAAAGCAAAGGTGGAACTCCAAAGACGCTCAAACCTAACTTTATTCGGTTCAAAATGTAGATCTTGAGATGCTCCAACTTTTTCTCAAAGGTACTAGGGTGAAGAGATCAAAGGATCTAGGCCAAAATGTAGAGAGAGTGAGTATTTTAGAGAGAGAGAGAGGGTCAAGATTTAGGTTTTTAGAAAGTTTTAGAGAGAGAGAATGATGAAAAAGTGATATAAAATGTCACTTTTGCGACTTGACATAGGTACAGTCCGCTCGAGCGGAAGAGTTTACGCTCGAGCATCAGACACAAAAATTTGTTCCGCTCGAGCTCAAAAGAGACCCACTCGAGCGTGGAATACACACGTCCAGTGTTTTTTGCAGACAATAGACAAACAGCTCGAGCGCAAGAAGGAACACTCGAGCGCCCATAGGAAACGCCGCTCGAGCATGTAAAACACTCCTCCAGTATTTTGCAGACGTGCAAAGTACTAAGCGTTTGCAAACCCCGCTCGAGCGCAAGAAGGCCCGCTTAAGCGGAAGACCAAAATTCTGGGCAGCATAAGGTTTGAAAACTAAGTAACCAACCTGTTCCAAACACACTCAAAATGCACAACCAACCAAATTTATGGAGAAATGAAGAGAAAAAGACAATGAACAACATTCAGAAATCATAAACCCGAGTCCAGAATACAATAGGTGACTGGTCAAAACTGGAATCGTTATGACCTTCTCCCCTTAAAGAATTATGTCCCCAAAATTACAAATTAAGTTCAAAATCAACATTAGATCATTCATAACAATGTTATTCTTACAAATCCATCACCATAACCCATTCTCCGGTCATCCATTCTCATCGACTCGATACACGAGTCCTAAATTAATAATGTAATGTTATTTTTTGGTTCGTTTCCCGCCGTATTTTGAGCCGGCAAAGCGTGGCACTTAAAATAGATTATGCCTTCCTTCAAGAGTAGTGTAACGCCTGTATCCTTTAATCCTTTAGAGAGTGTGTTTAATATCCTTATTTTTATCTTGGGAGTCTTTGGAGTTGTTGTCTATTGGTTTTGAAGGAGTACAATCCGATTTAAACTCGTTCGGTTTGTTTGTTCGCGTTTGTTCTTGTCAAAAGTTCCTTGGAAACTTAGAAATTTTGCCTTGGTGTCGACACTAGCCTTCCTAAGGGTCATGTTTCTGGAAGTGTCGCTGGAAAATAAGGTAGACACCAGTCTTCCTAAGGGTCGACCCTTACCTGTTGGTGAAGTTTCTTGAGGTGTCGCTGGAAAATAGGGTAGACACCAGTCTGGGGAGGGTCGACTCTCTTATGTTGCAGAATTTCTGTGTTAGTTGCTAGGGTCGACCCCCTCCTGTCTAGGGGTCAACCCCCTTTCTTGTACCAGATTGCCTTTTCTACATAAAGGGTCGACCCCCCTGCCCAAAGGGTCGATCCCTGCGTGTTTTTTTTTTTCAGATTTTTGGGCTGGTTTGGGCCCTACTTTTTGGGAGTTTTGACTTGTTCCTTTCATTTGAATTTGGGGCTATTATTCTATTATTACCTTGCTACTATAAATAGGCTCCAAACATATTTTATTTCACTTTTTCTTCCCTTTCCTCTCTCTCAAACCGTGAGTTCTCTTCTCTCTCTATAAACCAAAGCTTTTGGCACTAAGATCCCTAGATCTACTCACCTAGAGTGATCTTTTCACCATGGTCCTTTGAGAAAAAGTGTAGATCTCGTCAAGGGCATCCTTTTGGTCCAAAGAGTTTGTGGTTTCGTCGCCATTGATGTTTGGGTCGTCATCTCTTGGCTTCAAGAGGTTGGGGTCTGTAGTTCTCTTTCAATGCCCTCGTTTATGGATAGATTTGTGGTATTTTCTTTATATAAACACAAAAGTTTATATTTTTATGCATATTGTGATGAATCACGAGATTGGGGGTAAGGGCTTGAAGAGAGTTGGGTTTATTTGTTGGGTTATGATCTTGGGTCATGAGTTTGGGTGTAAAAGTAATAGAAGGGTTGGAATAAAATGTGTTTTTGTGAAAAGCTTTAACTTCTCTTAAAAACCCTAGTTTGGCTCATGAAGATAGTTAATGGTTTTGCTCCAATTAATAGTAGAATCATGAAATTGAGATGTTAAATTACACATGTACAAGTTTAATTGAAATTTTAAAGAATTTGAGAAATGTATGTAAAAGTTACGATTGAACTCATAATCTTGATGTCTTAAATTATGTTATAATGTGAACCAAACTTGGGGGAAAGGAAATTACTAATGGTATGGATGATATGAGCTTTGTGTTGAAGTGGTTTTGTTGAATGTTGTTTGTGTGTTAAGTGAATTGTATTGGGTTATGTTGTGTTGAGTTGGTTGAATTGTGTTGGGTTGAGTTGAGTTGTGTTGGGTTGTGTTGTGTTGTGGTTGGTACCCACGCGGGGAGTTGAAAAATGATTTTTCAGTGCCCACGACCGTCCATATCATAGCCGGTAAATGTAGGGGATTGTTTTTAAAAAAAAAATTAAAAAATGGTTTTTCGGTGCCCACAACCATCCGTATAATAGCTGATAAATGTGGGGGTGGTTTGAATTCAAGGTGCCTAGTTGCCCTGTCTAGGCTTATCGCTGGACGAATGTGGGAAAAATGTTTTTGGGTGCCCATATAGTCCTGCCGTATTGTAGCCGACGAAAGTGGAAAAATGATTTTTAGGTGTCCATACAGTCCTGCCGTATTGTAGCCAGCAAAAGTGGAAAAACGGATGGTTTTCGAAAATGTTTTGGATGTCCACGTCCTACCGTATAATAGCCAGCAAATGTGGGGGATGGTTTTTAAAAAGGTTGAAAACGATTTTCGGAAAAGACATGGTTTTTGAGAAAATGATTTTTGGGAGTTCACTTCCCACCGTATAATAGCCGACAAAAGGTGGAATGTGCGTCGTATCAAGTCGGCAAAAGGTGGAATGTGTTGTGACATGTGTTGAGGTTGGTGATGATATATATGACTTGTGATGAACTTGTGAAATTTCCATTTGATGTGTAAACTGGTATGGAATGGAAATGCTTATAGGAATTATTTGAAAAGAATGGATAATGAAATGGTAATTGGATGAGGGGTTAGTGATAAAGAACTCATCGGATTGTTTGCATCTATAAGGAAAAATTAAGAGATTTGTTTTGTGATTAATTGAGAAATTGAATTAAAAAGGGTTATTGTCCTTGTGATATGTTGAATTATGATTGATAACACACATGTGGATATGATGTAGTTGTGATATATTGAATTATAGTTGATAATTGTAACACCCTCAAAATAAACCCAAAATCATACATTCATGATACAAGAAAGAGACGATATATTCCATAAATCAGAGTATTTAATACAAGAGTGTTACATGTTGACAACAAAAGTAAATGTCCTACGGGCTTACAATTTTCCAAGTCAACACTTGGGTTCAACAAAAGAGAGTTCTAACTCTAAACATAATAAGCCCTTGGCTTGAATTACATGTAACACACAAAATAATCACACAAAAAAATAAGCCTTCAGCTTCTACAACCTCCCAAGCTACATCCTTGGAAGCGGCATATCACTTGTACCCGAAAATGATGTCCCATATAGGGTGAGCCAACGCCAAGTAGAGATATGCTAAACATAATATGAGCAATAACTAAAACATTAGCATTTGGTAAATGTTTAACTCATATAGATCAACTCATAGCACATGTCAGTTTCATGACAAATATGTACATGTTTCATTCCTCTTTCCTTTACTTAACCAATTTCTTTCATAAACATGGCTCAGAACCTGGCCAAACAATTAAATGAGACTACATCCCATATCAACAATACTTCAATTACAAATGAGATAACAACTCATATCAAAACACTTCCATACTTCAATTTCAAATGAGACAACAACTCATATCAAAAACACTTCCATACTTCAAATTAATACACATATTTGTTGTATTAATGGAGTCCATCCCTTATCTCCTCCCAAACAACCGGTTTAGGAGTCCATCCCCTATCTCCTCCCAAACAACATACATATACAATGTATTAAACACTTATCATATAAAATGATCAAGCAAAACACATATTCAATGTGTTATTCCATCCATTATATTCAATAACATGCTCAATTGATTAGTTTTAATTCACCTAATCATCATATAGTGTCTATAACAATCAAGACTATCCTCCACCGATAACCCAAAGCAATTATTTCTAAACAGATAATAATTACATCCAACAGATAAATTATCAATATTTCCAAAGGTGGGTGATTAATAAATCTAACTCCACCATTCAATCTTATAATAAGCCAATTTCATTATTTCCAACCCAATTCCATATTTCCATAACTTTCCCAAATTAATTATACAAATTAATTCATAATAATAAATTATGGATTTTTCCCCCCTTTCTCAACATTGACCCCAAAGGTTCAAATATTAACAATAAACATCAATATCCTCTTTTAAGACCCAAAACACACATGTATTGGTCAAAAGAACAAAACCCCTCTTTTCAATATTTCAAATCTCAAACCCTAACCTTCCCAAATCAAACCATTTATACAAAGTGTCCAACATCTATGTTAAAGCTCATAAAAATAAGTAGTTATCCCTATCTCAAATAGATAGACCAAATGGAGAAGATGATGAAACTCGAAATGCTCCAAACCCAAAGATTTTCGGATTGAACGGTAGCCCACACCAAGCTCCACACTTCTTACAAAGGAACTAGGATGGAAACACACTCAAATTAGATGATTTCTTAGAGAGAAGTTGTATTCTAGAGTGAGGGGCTCTCAAATGAGGGTTTTGAAAAGTTAGAGAGAGAGTGTGAGTTGAAAAAGTGATTTAAAATGACCCAGCTGATATCTGATATACGTATAGTCCGTTTGAGCGGAGAATAGGACGCTAGAGCGTCAGACACAAAAACTTGACCCGCTCGAGTGCAAAAGTACCCGCTCGAGCGCCAAGGCACAACAACAAAACACTACCCGCTCGAGCGCAAAGGAACCCGCTCGAGCATAGAATACACTCATCCAGTACTTTTACAGACCTCGAACACCCGCTCGAGCGTGACCCGCTCCAACGTAAGGAAATCCACTCGAGCGTGAAAAACACACCTGCAGTATTTTTGCAGACGCACAAAATGCTGAAAGGATGCAAACTCCGCTCGAGCGCAAAGGGACCCACTCGAGCGGATCATAAAAAATCTGGGCAACAAGAATAGAGACCAAAGCTCACCCAACCTGTTCGGAACACGCCCAAGACATTTCTAAACTCAACTTCAAAGAGTTAAAGGATAGAAATGTAATACAGACAACAACAAACATCCACGGAACTGAGTCCAGAAAACAATAAACAATGGGAGGAAAACCGGGATCGCTATAATAATGCAAGTGTAGATATGATGTAGTTGTTAGATAAGTAGGAGTTGGGCGTAGGATAACAATTATTGACTATAAAAGAGATTTGGATTTTTACATTGCGGAGTTATAGAAAATATGAATAGATTGATGAGAATAGCATGTATGTGGGATGTTTGGAGTGTTAAGGGAACTTGAACTTGAGGTTATGGCATTATAATAAATGTAACTAAAAAAATGGGAGAATGGGAATAAAAAGAGGAATGTTAAGATGGAAATTAAATAAAGAATATTATAGAATGGATTAATAAAATTAAAATGACGTTGTTCCTTAAATATATTTGTTTTCAAAAAGGATTTTATGTTTTTCTGATAAAAAGGGATAGTTTTGATGGTTGAAGGTTTTCTTTACAATGTTTCAAATAAACTTTGAGAAAAAGGGACTCTATGTATGATATTTTGAAATTACAAAACATTACTTTACTATATGGTATCACCCTGCATGCATGATCATTTCTATCTATATGACCGTTATTGTTTTAGAACTGTGAGATTCCTATTGAGCAATTGTGCTCACCCCTTGTTGTTTCATTTTTTTTTTTTACAGGAAAAGATTTCGAATTGTTTGGTTGCAGGATTAGAAGTTCATATATCTCTTATGTGTAATCTCATTGTACATTGATGTTTGTATTTATTTATTTGTAGCTCCACAGTGGAAGTGGGAATGTATTATTATTGTTGTTTTATTCATCATGAGGGAGAGAACATGTAATATTATGTTTCTATTACTCAAGGGTAATAGATATTTTTAATTTAAAAAAAAAAAATAGACCTAAATTTTAGGCTCTTGGTAATGTTTTCGAGGTATTTAAAATTTGGGGCGTGACAAGTAGCTCCCGGTAAAGCGTGTGGTATGTTGGGATATGTTAAGGTTCCCCGTTCCTTCTGGCTTGTGACCGGTAAAGCGTGAGGTTCCGCATTTCTTCCGGCTTGAGACCGGTAAAGCGTGTGACTCATGGAGATGACTTGTTAATGGATCCGGTATTGGATATGACATTATTTGAAAGAATGGAAAATGAAATGGTAATTGGATTAGAGGTTAGAGATGATGATCTCACTGGATTGTTTGTGACTATAAGGGAAGATTATGAGTTTTTCTTTGTAAATAATTAAGAAATTGAATTATTTATTCTGGTGTTATGTTTGAACTCTAATTGATAATGTAAACGTTAATGTGATGTAATTATTAGACAAGTGGGAGTTAAGTGTATGAGGATCGTCTTTTTGAATATAAAGGAAATTTGGATTTTGGTGTTATGTAGTTGTAGTAATTAGAAATAGTATAAGGGGAAAACGGAAATGAAATGAGGAATATTAAAATGGAAATGAAATGAGGAATAATTTGGAATCGGGTTAATAAATTTAAGATGATGTTCTTTCTTAATTGTACTTGTTTTCAAAGAGAATTTATGGCTTTCTAATGATGAGGAGCAACATTTATGGCAGTGAATTTTCTTAAGTGTTCAAATGAAATTTTAAGAAAAAATGATACTCTACGTATAATATTTTGAACTTACAAAACGCCACCTTACTATATGGTATCACCCTTCATGTGTGATCATTCTATCTATGTGATAGTTATTCTAAGATTTCCTACTGGGCATTAGTGCTCACCTCTCGTTGTTTTATTTTTTTTCAGGAAGGGAAATTCGGATTCATTAGTTGAAGAGTTATGGAGTCCATGTATCTCTTATGTGTAATCTCATAGTAGATGTGAAGGTAATGAATTTTGCACATTGATGTTTATAATTATTTATTTGTAACTCGGTAACAAGAGCTTGGCATGTATTATTGTTATTATTGTATTCATTGAGAGAGAGAACAGACATCATTATGTTTTTATTACTCAAGGGTAATAGATATATAAGAAAAAAAAATGGACCTAAATTAAAGGCTTTTGGTAACGTTTCTGAGTAATTAAAAATTTGGGATGTGACAGGCGGTACTAAAAGTCAACCTAGTGCCCAAAGCATTCTATAGGCTTTGCCACAACCGAGCCGTAAAACGCAGATCTCTATCTGAAACAATAGTCACCGGGACCCCATGAAGTTGAACTATGTCCCTAATGTAAATGTCAACTAGATAATCTACCGAGTCACTCGTGCACATAAGTACAAAGTGCACTGACTTGTTCAATCGGTCAACTACCACCCAAATGGCGTCGTTACCCCGTTGAGTCCTCGGAAGACCCACAACAAAATCCATCTTGACATGTTCCCACTTTCACTCGGCTATAGGCAAGGGTTGTAACAAACCCGCTGGCCTCTGATGCTTGGCCTTCACTTATTGACAAGTAAGGCACCTCTACACAAACATGGCTACATCCTTCTTTATCCCCTTCCACCAAAACTAACGACTAAGATCGTGATACATCTTTGTGCCTCTTGAGTGCACCGCAAGGTGTGAATGGTGAAACTCTCAGAGTACCTCCTCTTGACAAGACTCCAGCATGAAAAGATGATCAAGGTATCTAGCACTCGAGTTAGAATACACGTTCAAGCATCTTTCTACCTTCCCACTAGAGATCTTCTCCCGGAGGGATTCTGCCTCAAGGTCACCGCTATATGCTTCTATAACTCGACTCACAAGTGTAACTTGTCCAACTACAGAAAACAAAGCTGCAGACTAAACGAACTCACCAAGATGCAAGTCAAACTCACCAATAGCACCCAACATCTCCCATTCTTGGATGACAAATACAAGCTACACTGCTAATGGATTTCCTACCCAGATAATAGTGCAACTCAAAGTCATAGTCTTCTATAAACTCCATCCACCTCCTCTACCTCAAATTCAGATCTTTTTGTGAAAACAGGTACTTCAGACTCTTATGATCAGAAAACACCTCAAACTTTTCACCATAAAGGTAATGCCTCCAAATCTTCAAGGCAAAGATCACATCTGCTAGATCTAAATCATGGGTAGGATAGTTCCTCTCATATGTTTTCAACTGGCGTGAGCCATATGTTACTACATTTCCCTCTTGCATCAAAACACAACCCAAACCTTCCCCGTGAAGCATCGCAATACACAGAATAGCCCAAACCCCTCTCCGGAATAATCAACACTGGTGTAGTGGTAAGTCTAACCTTAAGCTCTTGAAAAAACTTCTCACAAGTGTTATTCCACATAAAATTGATTCTTCTTCTCATTAGTCTAGTCAAAGTTGAGGCTAACTTAGAGAAATCCTTCACAAACTGACGACAATACCCGGCCAACTCCTAGAAACTACGGATCTTAAAGGCATTCTTGGATTGTTCCCAATTTTTCACTGCTTCTATCTTAGAAGAGTCTATAGTCACTCCTTCCCTGGATACTATGTGACCTAAGAACTTAACTTCCTTCAACCAGAACTCACACTTCCCGAACTTAGCATACAATTTGTGGGCTCTAAGCAACTCAAGCATAACTCGCAAGTGTTCCCCGTGCTCCTTCTCAAAGGGTGAGTAAATCAAGATGTCATCCACCAAAATGACTACAAAGTGATCTAAGAACTCATGAAAAAATCGGTTCATCAAATCCATAAGCACGGCCGGTGCATTAGTTAGCCCGAAAGGCATCACTAGGAACTCATAATGGCCATACCGTGTACGAAATGCCATCTTCTAGATATCTTTCTCCCTTACCCTCAATTGGTGATAACCCGATCTCAAGTTTTTCTCAGAGAAACAACAAGACCCCTTCAACTGGTCAAACAAGTCATCTATGTGTGGCATTGGGTACTTGTTCTTAACAGTTACCCAGTTCAACTTCCGATAATCAATATAAAGTCATAATGCATTATCTCTCTTTTTGGCAAAGAAAGTCGGTGCTCCCCAAGGCGAAGTACTAGGGCGAATAAAACCCGTATCTGGCAATTGTTAGAGTTGAATTTTCAACTCACTCAACTCGGCAGGTGCAAATCTATACGATGCCATAGAAATCGGTGATGTGCCAAGCACTAAGTCAATAAATAACTCAATCTCACGATGAGGTGGTAAACTAGTGAGATCCTCAGGAAAAACATCTGGGTGTTCACAAACTACCCTTGGCAAATCAACTCAGACTTCGTCACACTCACTACCCAAGACGTTTGCAAGAAGGCAACTAAGCTCACTCCAACCTTGCGAATCACATACATGCGATGAAGTTCTATCGGTTCTGTCCTCCATGAAATAAAAGCAATCACCACTTAAGGTACATACAGTAACCCTCTGATGGTAACAATCTATGACAGCTCGATACGATGATAACCAGTCCATACCCAATATAGCGTCAAAACTCGACATATCAATCAACATAAATGCAAAAGGGAGTCGGTGACCGGCAACCTCTATTTCACAACCTTGACACCCCTGTTCCAAAACAATCTCACCACCAATAGGTGACTCTATACTAAGTGGAGATACTAACCGAGCCAATTCTAACCCCAATGTTGATGTAAATGCAAACGAAATAAAAGAATAGGATGCACCCGTATCAATCAACACATTGGCAATATAATTGCATAACAAGAAAGTACCTCTCACAACTGAAGGCGCTAGCACTAAGTCTGGCATGGTAATAGCATACACATGCCTCGTAGGTCTCTGCTCCACCTACTCACCTCTCGGATCATAAGTCTGATGCACTGACTAAGCCGAAGAGGCTCCCTGATTGGCCCTTGAGGCTTGTGTTGACTATGCGGGCTAGTGGCTTTGTGTTTGCCTCAAACTAGACGCACCAAGTGTGCCACCTGACTGAGGGCAAAACCTCCTCACATGCCCTGACTGCCCACACTAATAACAAGTAGGCAGTTGCCCTCTCCCCTGACTCTGGCTCTGAGAACGAGCCGCAAGCGACATAGACTGTTGTCCTCCTTTTCTTTGCGGGCAAGCTGGAGACTTGTTATCCAACTGGCCATACTTATATCAAGAGAAACCTCCCATATTAGCTCTCCCTAAACTTGAACTCGGCACAGGAAAGGTGGATCTAGACTGTGCAACCTGGGACTGCTGTGGAGCAGGACCTTTCTATCTCTTACTGTCCAGACTCTCACCCTAAACCTCTTGACTCCTCCTAGAGCCCCTCATCCACTCCTCCTTTGCCTGAACTATGGTCTCAAGATGAGTTGTCGCCTCCACAAGGCGTCCATAGTCCCTAATCATTGACCCAGCTACCTTAAAAAGAAGTCTGCCCCTCAATCTCTTCTCAAACTCGATACAATAGCGTTCTTCTATCGCCACGAGTTTCGGTGCAAATCTAAAGAGGCTTGTGAAAGCTGCCTCAAGCTCGGATACTGGCAAACTAAGATACTTAAGCTTCAAAAACTGATCTCTCAACTTCTTCCTAGCAGTGGGAGGCAAGTACTTGTCCTGGAAGGCGTTGACAAAGGCTTCCCAAGTCACCCCATTACGCCCACGCGCATACTTCCACCATTGACCCACATCTCCCTTCAGCTAGAAGGATGCGAAGGTCACTCTCAAACCGTCGTCCTCGATGCCAATCATCTCGAACATCTTCACCATCTGTTCTAACCACTTATCCGCCTTCACTGGCTCCTTAAGGTCACCTAAAAACTCGACCAGATTCGACCGGAAAAACTCCCTCTTCAAGAAGGACAGCCTTACTTCAGCAACTTGGGCCTGGACTTAATTCTTAGCCCTAAGAATATCCATAGATTCCCGCAAAGCTCCAGCCATCTCACGGGCCAAAGCATCCATGGCCTGCTAACCAGCTGGTTTGACCACATTGGCCTGACCAACCCATTCCTCTTGTGCCAGAACGTCATTCGGTAAAGACACCTCATGCCTTCTGGGCCTACCATGCCTACCACCACCACGTCCATATCCTGACATCCTAATGAAGGTAACAAAAAAGATTAGCACATTTACAAATGTGCCGAAGCTAACTCACTCATGTTAGTAATTCACTCCACATAAGTACGTAGTCACATAAACATATATGAATTTTCTTCCTAAATAATGATCGTCCCGTGGCATTACCAGAGTTTCAATTAGAAACAACAGTGATCAAGTGCTCTTCTAATAAGATTTCTAGAAACCCGTAGACGCAATCAATATCTTAGGAATTAAATCTCATACCCATATAACTACATAAGTATGTTATCACATAAGCATACCATACATACCAATATCTCTGTCAAGTGAGACAAACCTATTGTGGTAATAACCACTTCCCACGTACCCAAAATATTCAAACTCGGTACACTTTGATACCAAATTGTAACGTCCCGAAATAATTACTACAACCCATACTCAACATCAATAAGTGATCACAATAACAAAGTAGTTATTTTTCATTGATTTATAATTAAGCTTTACAAAATACTGAAATAATAGAGTGACAAGATGAAAGTTAGACAAATAAGAAATGCCCTAAAGGCTTACAGATTTCCAATAGGATGCTTGGTCACAACAAAAGTGGACTTAAGTCTAATACAATTAAAGCCCTCGGCTTCTACAAAAATAAATATAGCAAATAGACAAAAGAAGCTCTCTCCTCAAGTCCTCCCAAACTATTGTCTTGGCGGAGGCATATCATCAGCACCTGCAATATTTTTCCCACATAGGGTGAGCCAAAGCCCAGTAGAAATAATCTAACACAATATATGAATCTTAACAAAGATATAAGGTGAATGCATATGCAATGCTCGTGTCAAAACATTTTTATATCTCTTTCCAAAACTATGCAAGGCCATAATAATATCATAAATCATTTCCCTTGGAATAAAAAGATAGGGTTATGAATCATGCTCTTGGAATTTCAAAACAATATAACCTTTCTTTGAAATTTTGTCCGAAGGAAACCGTAAACTGGAACTCATGTAAACGTAGGCTATACAAGCACTACTATTCCCATTTCACAGAAATTTCGTCCGCGGGATCAGCACCCATGTACACGCATGATTTTCGGGACTTTCACCCTGGACACACAGGCCAAGTTATTTGATGTAACAACAATTTCTTCTCAGATTCGCCCATATTCTCAAAATAGTAACATTTCTAATATATAAACGTAAGATAGTACTCAATGCAAATGAATGAGAAAGTAGTTTCAATTCTCCTAATTCACATGTAATTTCTACCACAATCATAGTTATCTTCCACTGATAGTTCAAAACAGATATTTCTAAACAGATATACAATCATCAACAAAGATAAACTCTCCAAATTTTCAAGAGGTGAGTGATAATACATATCTAACTCCACCATCTTCATCAACCTCAATCCAATTTCACAAATTCAATATCAATTTCATAATTTATATAAAATCAACATTTTAAGCATTTAGGGCAAATCGTTTTCCTTTCCAAAATCAATCCCAAAGATCAAAATCAACTATTTATTCCCAACTCAACATTATTTTCCATATCAAAGTCATTTTCAATGATCCATTTAAAAATAAATAAATAAAAAAAAAACCCCTCTTTTGATTTTTACCCAAAACCCTAGATTATTCCAAATCTTCCAAAAATCTCAATATTGTTTAGAAATAACAAATAACTAAGTTAAAACTCATAAAAAAAAGTGTGGAAAGTATCCCTAGCTCAAGCTTAGAAGATGATTGAAGGAGGGGTGGAATCTCAAAGATGCTGAAAATCAACTTTACTCCGATTAGAATGAAGCCCTCATCAAGCTCTACCTTTTTAACAAAGGGACATTGGTGAAAAGATCGACGCATCTATGTATATTCAAGGGAAATAAATGGGTTTGAGAGAGAGTGTGAGAGATATTAGGGTTTTGAAATGTTTAGAGAGAGAGAGAGGTGAAAAAGTGACTCAAAAAGGGCTGTTTACGAACTGATATACGCATAGTTTGCTCGAGCACAAGATGTGTCGCTCGAGCGACCAGACACAATAAGTTTTATCGCTCGAGCGCAAGAAGCTTTGCTCGAGCGTAGAATACAAACTCCCAGTAGTTTTACAGATAGAGGTCGTCGCTCAAGCGAAGAATACAAACTCCCAGTATTTTTGCAAACCTGCAAAATTACTAGAGGTTCACAAAGACCTCTCGAGTGCAAGAAGTGGCGCTCGAGCGAAGGGACAAAAATATGGGCAACAGAAGTTTGAAAAATAAGCTACCTATCTGTTCCAAACGCATCAACACATCCCAAAAGCCAAACTCAAAGAAATAGAAAGGAAAACAAGACATGGATAACTATCTAGGACAATGAAACCCCGATCCAAAACAACAAATGGGTCGGGTCCAACCAAAATCGCTATAGAAAGTTAATAAAGTGGAATAACAAATAACTCTCCAACTTGTTGTAGTGTTACCTACTTAAAGGGAAATTATATTTCCACACACCCTTTATTCTTTTTATATATCATGTCTCAGTTTACACATTTATGAATTTAATTATATGTTATTATTCTCATTCCACACACTATGCCTGACTCATAATATGTACACACACCACTAAATAGGTATTTTTACACACTACACCTTCAAACCCCTAAAGCATTCTCTATGCACAGCTTTCCCTAAGGACCAACTTTGGTGATCTTAGATATCTTTTGGCAATCCAACACTTTCTAGCAAAACATGACTCCATTAAAGACCTACATTGAAGTCCACCGGATTTTTGAAAATGAAGAATATGTATCTCCATCCCCCGCAAACCGACCCGCCTTAAAAACTAACTCATTTTATTCATTTTTATTTTTACACAAAAAAATAAAATTGCGAACACTAGCTGATTCTTCAGATACATTCAAACCCAAAAAAGCACAACCTTTTTGGGAAATTGTTGATCTTCTTGGTCAAGGGTGAGTATTTCTTACTCGCTAAAACACTATTGTCTTTTTTTCTTTTCTTTTTTTTCTTTTTTTGAACAATCTGATATCAGTTCCTTACGCGAACAATTGCACAGTGATTGCAATTTTGTCCATTTTATTGACTTTTTTTTTTTTTGATCAGTAAAGAAGAAGGGAAACTTTATTGATGAAAAGTAAACAAGTACAAGCATAAACTTACATTAATAAAGAAGGGAAGTGCAAGGCATCATATTCGAATTGGGATTCTAAGAACTACCCAGATGGTTTTTTGGTTTATTGGATGAGAATTTCGATTTTCTAGGGTTGTTCATGTTGGTTTTTTGTTTTGGTCATTTTGTAATTGTATATTGATATCCGTTATAGTCATTTTGTTTTATGGTAAAATTATAATAATTTTTTTATTGAGTGTATACACAAAAATTAAAAAGTGTGTGAAAATAGAATTTCCCCTACTCAAAGCATAGTTGATAAGATATCCATTCAATAAGGGCTTTGCTTAGAGATGACAAAATTGGAAGGGCAAACTTTGCAACTTTTCTTCTAAATTCAGGCTTTGTTTTGGGGTATACACTTTTTATTGATGATTTTTTATTTTTGTTTTTTTTATGTAAAGAAAATGTGAAAGTTTATATAGGCCCTGTTTGGCAAGAGGCTTTTTGGCTTTTTTTATTATTTTTTATTTTTTATCTAAAATTTATGAAAAGACAAAATAGGCTAAAATAGCTAATAAGACAAAATATTATATGAAACTCATAATCATTTCAGTTTTTCTCTCACAAAAATCACATTCAATTACAAAAAAAAAAAATCCAAATATCTTTCCAAATACAAAAATTTTATCCTACTAAAATTGCCAACTTCCCAAACGAGGCCATAATTTTTTGTCGAATATTTTTGCATTTTCAGAATAAAAAATGCTGAATATTCATACTTCTTATTAGATATTTTTGGAACTTCAATATATGAAATGTAAATGTTGGCATTTTTTTGAAGGGTTAATTACATTTAACCTCCCTGTGATTTGGCTGAAAAACACATTAGCTCCTTATAGTTTAGAAACATACACTTAAGCCCTTATAATTTGGAGTGAAGGGAAAAACCAACTCAGTGAAGAATATTTGTAAAAGGTCTGTACTACCCTCACCTTTTTCTTAAATTTTCCTTTTTATGCCATCACAATCAGAACCAAAATTTTTGACTTTATTTTATTTTCTTTATTTTTCTTTCCTTCTTTTCCTTCTTTTCTCATTTCTCTCCCACTAGCTCACGGCAAGTACCCCTTCTTTTAGCTAAAAGAATCAACCCAAAAAGATTTTTCATTTTTACATACCTACTGCCTCTATTTTGTAGATTATAATCAAAATGTTTTTCCAAATTAAAACCATGCACACGCGTGCACACACACACACACATATATATATACTAGGTTAGCTGGCCCGTGAGACAAATTTTTTTTTTAATTAAATTTTTTTTTTAATATTTTAAGATAGTGTTTTTTTTATAGAAATATAGTAGAATGATTATTTGGTAAAGGTTAAAGAAGAATGGTTATATGGCACTTATTTTTTTAGAGATGTGTACTATAACATTACCCATATATATATTTATTTATAATAAGAATGCAAATATATAGAAATAGTAATAACAACTTAAACTAATAGATGTTATGATTTCTAATTTCATTTTTTATTTTTTATTTATATGCAAAACATGACAAATTTCACAAATAATTTTTAATGATTTATGAAATTTATGTTACGTGAGACTTTATTTGTTAATTATTTAATTGTGTCAATTAAAATAGTCAATTCTCATAAAATTACGAACTTATAGTTTAATTCGTTAAAAGGGTCAAATTTTAATATTAAAAATAATAATAATAAAAAATGTCTATTTGATTTGATTTTTTTATAAATGAATTTTTGTTTTGTTAATTTGATTTTTTGGTCGAGATTGAAGAAGAAGAATTTTATTTCAATTCAATGGCAGTTAGCCTTCATTTCAATTAATTAAATATTATTTGAAATTATTATTATGAAAAAGATTTTGCTTTCCAATAGAAGATTAAACATATTAAATCATTTATATTATAGGGTTCATGAAGTATATTATTTATTTTAAAAAATTAACTTAATTGGACATGTGTAACCCCATAATTAGGTCCTAATTGTTTGTATTGACAAAATTAATTTAAGTTTCATCATTGGAATTACTCTTAAGATTAGAAGATTTGGGGAAAAACTGAGACTCATAATTTACCGTATCATTATGAGTAAATTGTAATACTTAAATTATAAATCTCTAACATTTTTCATACAAAATTATGTTTAAAAAATTTGAATACCACCACAAGTTGTGAATACCACACACCATATTGCACACGGCCACAACATATAACTATCAGTATGGATAAAGTAGTAAATTTAAATAATTAAAGCTATCAAAACTTTATGGACAAAAAAAAAAAAAAAAACAAACTTGAAAAACAAACAAAATTACAACAAGCCCTACCATATAAACTAATATTGTTAATGTGATGTCCCGGGGTTTTGGGCTTGAGTTGTATGCATTTCTTTCAGTGCTTTGTTACTGAATCGGGTCATTGAGATTCATTTCCTACTCTTACTTAACCTCTCTTAACTTTTCTGGGTTGAAATTTTTGAGTTTTGGGCATTAGAACTTGCCTTGGGTTGCAAAATCATTTTTCTAAGTTTTTGGGCAAAATCGCTTGTGCGGATTTGAAAACCGCCAGCATGGATCCTCACAGGATTTTCCAAAATTTTCTAGGTTTTCTAGGCAGAAAACCGCTCAAGATGATTTTGGGTCTCGCTTGAGCAGATTTTTGGTGAAATTTCTAGGTAGCTCTCTGAAGCATTCCACCCTTAAGGAGAAAATTTATGCTCGTGCGGAATTAAAATTGCACGGGCAGATTTCAGTTTGTCTGTCTCGATTTTTGTGCTCTTTTTCCTCAAAACTGATGCCAAAAGTGTTTTTGGCTCAAATCTTCCTTCTCTCTAAAAACACACCGAAAATTCAACTTCTCTCTGAGATTTAGCTCAAATCTTCAAGAGTTTGAGGGGGCTTCTTATACCAAATCGAAGAGGGAAACGAGGGCTACGATTATGACCAATTGGATTGCATTTTTGTTGACTTTGGTTTCTAGGGTTTCATCCTCTTCCTCTCCAAATCTTGAGGTAAGGATAATCTTTGAGTTATATATATTTGCAAGTTTATTCATGTTTTGAGTACTTCATCATGTTTTTGAGTTATGATTTTGGGTTGTTGAACCCTAGATGATGTTAGGAGTTGATTTCATCTATTTTTTCTAAAACTCTTGAGAATATGAATATGTTCTAAGGTGTAGGTGTTGTTTTAGATAATCTTTTCAAAAATGGAACAAAAACTTTATTTTTTATGGGAACCCTAGAATTTGGAAATTTTGGGAAAAAGTTGTGAGATTGGCAAAATAATTTACCATGGGAGTAAATGATGGAGGGAATTCTATAGTTGTATCAAACGAAGTGATTTGAAAAGCTTGAGCTTATTGTTATTATTGTGGAAGAACAAATGCTAAAAAAATGATGTTTAACATGTGGAGAACTCGTGAATGTTGTTATTGTTATATTGTCTCTTGGGAAAAATATACTATGATATTATATTGATAAGAGATGTAGAAATTTGATCACAATGGAGGATTATGTAGATGAATGGAGAAATTGAGAAATTTCAAGGCATTGATATAAAAATATATTGCATTGACACTTGATTAAATTATTATCACTTTTCGAATTGGCATTGTTGAGATGTTTAAATGGAACCTTATTATTGCATTGGGCATTTGCATAGTCATTCAATTTTGTCATTGATACAATTGAATTTAAATATTGCCTTGGAAAAATGTATTGTTTTGAAAAAGGAAATTGTTTTGTGAAACAAGATCATATTGATTGTTTTTAGGGTAACTATGTTAGTAAGTCCGGATAGGGGTTGTAGTTGGTATTGGTTAAGTTGGCCTGAGTGTCCATGATGAAAGACTGAAAACACGCGCAGAGTCCACGTGCCTTCCTATTAGCAACCGATAAAGTGGGGATTGGTAGTGCTTGTTATGCCTACTTGCAAACATCAACCTCTGGGGATTACTTAAGTCGTATTTACTACCCCTTTGAATTACATTGAAATTATTGAATTGTTAAATTCTTAATGTTGAATTGTGCACAATAGTTTCAAATGCTAAAGACTTATGTTTTTGAAACATGGCATGACATATGCATTCATCCTATGAGATTGTATAAAATGTATATACTTTGTTGAGATTTTCCTACTAGACTTTGTGCTTACCCCTATGGGATTTTATGCAGGAAAGGATGTGGTGGTCCCGCCGAGTTAGAGGCGTAAGATATGTTTTTAGAGCACAAGGCTATTTTCTTTATTGTAATTATTTTTGATAAGCCATGGGCTTATTATGTATGGATTTAGAAACCACTTTTGTGTAACCAGGCTTAAGCATTGGAATTTGTAACCGTTGAGAGCATTTATTTGTACCTAACTTGTTATGCCACATGCTATAAATTCATTTACTAGGGATGTTGAATGTATATTTGCATATGGAATACCTTTTGTAAATCTCTTAATGATCAATGAATACAAATGTTGGAGATTTGTGGATGATGTTAATATTGAAAACTTATGTTTACGTTTAACAATGGAAGTTAGTGAATCTTTATGGTGTAAATTTTCGGGACGTGACAATTAATGTAAAAAAGCCAAAGAAGTAATTTAACCCAAAACTACTAATGCTCTATTGTGCTATTCATTAGCTAAATCTGGATCCATTCCTAGCAAAACAATGTTGACCCTCCGCAAAATAGAAGGATAAAAGCGATACCAAAAAAAAGCCTTCCATAGAAAAGCACCGCTTATATATATAGATACACACTCCTTCCTATATATATAAACATGTACTATATATATATATATCAATTAAAATGTATGTATGTATATGTATATCATATATGCATAATTGAAATTATCCATCAATTCTTTCTTTGGCTACATTACCAATAGTTTTTGTTTTCTTTTTGTTTTTGTTTTTTTTGTTTTTTGTTTTTTTTTTTACTAATGTTAGGGATCATGAAAAAAAATATCATGACACTACTAGAAAAATGACTTTTTGCTACCATATAACTTGTGACCACCATACTAGCAGTCGCAAATAGTCAATTTATTCTTTATTTTCCTTTATTTATTTTCCTCTCTTCCTTACATTTGCCCTAGTCTCTTCACAAACAACACTGATCGTTTTCTCTCTCTCTCTCTCTCTCTCTCGGTCTCACAAACTGGTATGAATCTCTCAATATCTTCTCTCTCTCTCTCTCTCGAAGTGTGTGTGTTAAGCATTGAGTCACTGTTGATTTTAAGTAGATGAATTTGGGGGTTTTTAAGTGTGTTACAAATCGATAGAAGATGGAGTAATAGTAGAGTGAGTTGAGGTTTGATAAAGATTAGAGATCGAGAAGTTGGATACTTAGTGGTTCACTACGAAAAAGTCATCTCCTAATTCGAAGCAAAAGCGAGGTTCATTTTGCTGAAAAAATTGTTCCAGTATTTCAGTTCTATTTCAATTCTCAGTTTAATTTTTCAATTTCTTCTTTAGCTCATTGTTTTGATTGATTGATCCATGATTTTTCCAATTTTCCTACTGATATATCTATACAAGTATATGTAAACATATGTTTTTTTTTTGTTTTGTTTTTTCATTGAATATATGGCCATCTATGGCAGCTTGACAGTATAGTTAGCTTACATGTTTAACAAGCATGTTGATTGTTGTTTGTTCAGTTTGACACAATGAACAGTAATAGTTCCAAACCACAGGTGAAATCAATAATTTACATCTTTTGATGGTACAGTAGTTGGTGTAGTCTTAGTGTTGGGGGATTATTTGAAGGATGAACCATGGTTAAAGCTCCTCTGCAGCTACCTAAAGTATGAACTATTTTATTTGTAATTTTTATTTTCATGTTGCTACAAATCATGACATGTTTCATTTAAAATATTATAGGTTAAATCAATTTATATGTTTGCATGTTGAATTTTATTGATGAATTCAGTAACTATTCATGACCTGCTGAATAATTTGAATGTGCGAAAGCTTAGGCCCTTTCGAGATTAGGATTGATTACTATGAAACTAGTGAAGATATGGATGATGAATGGATTGTGTCTGGATTAAGATGAAAGCAGTGTTGGAATGTAGTGATTACAAGCTGATTATCCAAATGATGAAGCTGGATAATCACAGGGATAGTGATACTCGAGAAACTTGTACTCTATTTGGCAAGAAAATCTCAGTTTTAAGTTATTCGTGTAAAAATTAATCGTTTTTAAAGTGTTTTGAGTAATTTAATTTATGACCGAACAGTTATGATTTGTGATTGTAATGACTTTTGAACTTGTTATCTCTTTGAAGTGTTAATGAAATACTAACGTTAGGCCTCGTTTGGGAAGCGGCTGGTTTAGCCAAAAAGTCAAAAAGTTGCTAAAAAAACTAAAAAGTCAATAACTCATACCAAAAAGTCAAAGATTCTATTTTCTCTCTACTTTTTGCACATCTTTTCGTAAAAAGTCAAAAATTTATCACAAACATACTAGTTTTTTTTATATCACATTTTGGCCAAAAAACCAAAAAACTACTAAAACAACATGTGTCCCAAACGAGACCTAAATATTTTTATTTTACTTTATTGAATATAAGGACTAAAATTTCATAGTCAGACATAGGGGTGTGCATAATACCGCAAAAATTACCAAAACCGCTTTGAATCGCTTTGAACCGCGCATTTTTCAACTTTGGTGGGCGGGCTGGGGTTCCAAGTCGACGGCTCGATGCCGGTGGCGGGTGAAATTTTGCCAACCCGCGGTTATAATCAACCCGCACCGCCTCTCTGATGCAAAAAGAAAAAAAAAAAAAAACTGTGTTACACATACACACACAGCAAGAAATTTCAGCCGTAGATTACACCCACACACATATACTCACACACACAGAATAATTCTACAATTAAACCTAATTGACACCCACACATTTCATCTCATTCATTCATATCGATTCATAGCCGCTGTCTTTGGTCTCATTCCTCACCTCGCCGATCAGCTGTCACCACCGCCGCTGTCTCCTTCCCTTGCCGATCGGCGCCTACTTGTCGTCGTCGACTCGTCGCGTCGGTACGTGACTCTCTCGCTGCTCTCTCTCTGCTCTTCTCTCTCTCGCTGATCTCTCTCTCTCTCTGCTTTTTTCTTTTTCTCTCGCTGATGAAAAGAAAATGGCTTTAACCCAGTTAATCGAATGGTTTGGGTACAAAAAGATGAAATGGGTTGTGGGAGACAAGGGGAATGGGTCGGGGAAACCATAGGTTTATTTATCTGCTGTTCTACATAAACCAATAAGAGTATGATGACTATGAACTTTCTTTTGAGGTAAGAATACTGTTATTAGGTCTAGTTTTTGTCACACTCATTACTTAACATCCTCATGGAATTTCTTTGCAATGCCGAATAAGTAAAGTTAATTGGTTGTTTATTTTCCCTGATGTAAACCAACAGCATAGGATGATGGTCTGTTTGCAATTATAAATTGTAATATTTTCTGTTCTGTGATGGTATATCTCACTTCTTTGGATAATGATGAACCATTAGGGATTGTGAAAACAAGTTGTATTCTAAAATTTATGAAGTCATTTGATTTTAAAAGTTTTAGCAGTGAAGTAATGAGCCCCCTTTTTTTGTAACATGTTTCCATTTGGTTTGTAAGATGCCCTTTTGTTGCAACATTAGTTCACTGATTAATAATGTCATTGATATTTGCATATTGCAATCACTAAATTGCTGTTGATGTAAGTGAACCACAACCATTGTTTATTCCCGAAGTGGCATAGTTATTTTTTTTAGTTTATTAGTTCGTTTATGTTTAATGTTATATTAGATGAATATTTTAATTTTGACTATTTTAGTTAATTTATAAATTAGATCTTTTTATTCTTTGATTCAAGTTTTGTAATTTGAATTATATTTTTATAAACTGTCAATCCGTCCAAACCGCCAAGGAAAATCCGTCATTATTTGTCAACCGAACCGCCAGTTTTTTATAAGAAAAATGACAAATTTTAATGACATTTTTATTAATCCGCCACCCGCCATACGGTTTCTATTTTTCTCCTATACCGTACCAACCCGCACCACGCACACCCCTAGTCAGACTTTGTAGATGACATAATCATTAAATAATGTACAAAATGCGGAGTCAAGTTTTAGATGTTTACATTTATTAAAGCAGATCAACAACACATTGGAGCTAAAATTTTGTGCATGTAGAAGGTGCTAGTGTGAGGAAGGTTAAAAAAGACATTATCAGAGTAACTTTTTATTCCATCATTGTATGATATTACTTTAGGTGTTGTCAAGGCTACCATTATTGGAATGATTCTTTAGGAAAACTTGTGCTGGCTGTTGCTATTCTTTGGGCTTCACTACTAGAAAAGAAAAGAAAAAAATCTGATTAGGCTGAGTTAGATTCCTCAGTTTTTGAAAACATTCATGGACCAGTTTAATTCCTCAGTTTTTAACTGTATTTAAATTTAAAACAACATCCACAACCACAATCCAGACTACTGTGAACCTACATTACTCTTTCTCTCTCACAGAGATTAGGAAGCTTATGTAAACTTAGCACACCATCCACAATACAATGAACCTGCATCTCTCTCTCTCTCTCTCTCTCTCTCTCTCTCTCTCTCTCTCTCTCTCTCACAGAGATTAGGAAGCTGTACTGAATCTAGACAAAACATAACCTTGAATTGCAATTCATAAAAGAAAAAAAAAATCCAATCGAAAATGGCTCTGTTGTTCCGTTAAGACAAAAAACAAAAAAACTACTGCAAAATTCATGTGTCCCATACATCCCGTACCTATACCCAATTTATGTCTTGTTAACATAGGTTCATATTGGGGAATATAAAAGTCCATATAACGAGTTTAAAGTGTTTCATTCCTGATTTTTAGAAAATTCTATCACTTGTATTATGTAAAAAATTTCAATCTTTATGCTTTAACAGCTTATTTTATGCTTGATCTGTTTGTTACTTTGTTAGTTGTTTTGCTTTGATTTCTGCTTCAAAAATCTATGGATATAGCTCCCTCTCTGTCTGGCTTGGCTGCTCTTTTTTCTTTTTTTCTTTTTTTTTTTTTTTAGTACTAAATTTTTTTTGTTTTGCTCAATTGTGTTTTTTGGATAGGATCAATGATGATTGATAAAAACTGCGTTATCTATGTGTAATTCCCTTTAAAGAGATTGAAGATATTCATATTATTCTGAGATCCATTTACCACTTGTTTTTGGTTCATTAGTTTTTATGTGTTCTTTTTATGGAAGCTATGGATTTATGTGAGCATCAGTGATGAGTAACCTTTTGTTATCCTTGCACTTTGATTGCTAGTGAAGAAAACTATGGGGAATGTTGACTCTGAGATGCTTTTCATTTTCTGTTTTCTCCTATTTTCTCTCTAGGTTGTGTTTTCAACTTCATTATTGTACCACTTCAAAGTAATATTTTTTGCATGATGCTATGATATGAACCACTCCAATGGCCAAACTAACATTAAAGAATACATTTTGAAAACCTTCAAATGTATATTTGTTTGAGTAAAACAATGTACATTTGAATAGTTTCTGTAGTATTATTGTTTGGGTAAAACCTTCACCGGACACAATATAGCTTTGCAAATTTTAAGTAGACATTATTTCGTACACAATATAGCTTAGACAATTGCAAGAATTAATTTTTCACCAATCTTCTCAATTATTTATGACTAACTCCAAAATGTCATAAATAATATTTTTTTATAAATATATGTCTAACCAAAACTATTAGTCTATTAGCTATATTTATTGAGCCAAAACTATCAAAAATAAAATAAATAACTTGATATTTAATTTAACAGTGATGCTAGGGAGCTCGAAAACGAGCTCCCCCTAATCCCCCGAATTCCATTTTTTTTTTTTTTTTCTTCAACAGGAAGAAGAAGACGGAGGGGCAGCAGAGGGGGAGGGAGAGGGGGACTGGAGGGGGCCTAGAAAATGGGCTGGAGGCGGAGGGCTGGAGGTTGTCGGCGATGGAAGAGGCGACGAGGCATGGCGCGGCGATGGAGGCAAGGTCGATCGGCTGACGGAGGGTGACGATGGCGATCGTCGACGGATCTGCTGACGATCGGCGGCTCTCTCTCCCTCCCTCCCTCTGCTTCTCTCTCTCTCTCTCTCTTCTCCCTCCCTCCCTCTGCTTCTCTCGCCGAAAATGGAAGAAAAAAAAAAAAAATTCCCAAAACGACGTCGTTTTGGGGATTAGGGGGATTAGGGAGAGCCAAATTCGAGCTCTCAATCATTATTCTTAATTTAATGGTGTTAAAATTTATCGATTTTTTATTATTATTTTAATTAAAAAATAAAAATAATTAATTTGATTAAAAAAAATTAGAAAGTTTTAATGGTCAGAAAAGTCTTTGAACCTATTTGTCTGAAAAATAGCTTGAAGTAATCATAAAGTTGTGGTAGGTAGATAGCAATTTTGAAGTAATCATAAAGTTGTGGTAGCTAGATAGCAGCCAGCAAGACCTTAACAATTCTGCCCAATTATTTGTCTAAAAAATATCTTGAAGTATTCATAAAGTTGTGGCTCTAGATAGCAAGTAGCAAGACCTTATCAGTTCTACCCAACTATCCGTCTATAAAATAAGGTGATTTAGTCAAAATTAACTCCTAAAAGAATTTTAATATATTAAAGATGAGTATAAAAAAAATTTCTTCAAAAATCTAACACATATTATTATTATTAAAATATTAAATTTTAAAATAATACTGTAGATGTTAGTTTTTTTTTAAAAAAAAATTAGTATTTTTTAAAATTCTATCATCAAGATCTATTAAATAAGATCCATATTGATTATGAAATTCTTTATAAAAAAAAAATATTACCGTCGAAATTGATTTAAACAGTAACACTAGTAACAACTTAGATTTTTAATTATTCTGTAGAATTTATACTAAAATTATTTAAATCACAGTTAGGGAAAATATATAATTATATATTATTATGTGTAATTTTATAAAATAATATATATCTAAGGGTCAAAATATAAATAAATAATTAAGTTAAGTTTGGATATGTTTGAATTAATGGATATTAATAAGAAAGTGACATGTGGCAGTTGGCTTGGGGCTCACGAATTGAATTTGTATAAATGGGGAAGAAGTTGACTCAGTGAGAAGGAAAGGAAAGGAAAAAGAAGAGAAATGAGAGAAAGAGTGGAAGAAAATAGAGGAAAAAATAATGAAAGCTGAAAGGGTCTTTGATGGTGGAAAGAATTAGTGGGTATTAAAGTTAAGGTGAGTTATATTATACTTTGAGTTACCAAAATGTATTTTACTTATGTTTTAACTTATCAAAACTTATTTTACAGAAGCTATGTTTTATTAGTATATTAATAAAAGTTATGTTTTATAAAGATTTCAGTTATGTGAATTGTTTTATGAACTCTATTTGTGAAGGTGAAACCCATGGATATGTTTGTTTTGCTTTTAAAGAATATTTGGCTATGACCTTATATGAAAATATGTTTTGTGAACACCACCACGAGAGTTCCACACATTGGGGGACTTAAATAACCATTGGCTTAGTGATTGACCACTCTGTGGTCCAGTGTTTGTCGTGGATCTATTGACCAGTGTAGTGCTTGGCACTTAGTGATGTACCGCGGTTATGGTTGTATAGTGATTTCCGTATTACGTGATCTGAGGTATATGCCATATGATTTCCGTACTATGTATGTTATATATCAAGCTCTTTTATCCAATAACGATCCATAGTGAATTTTATGCCTTTATATTCTTAGTATAATATTTCTCACCCTGCCATTTGTTTATAGTTTTTTTTACCACTTTCAGGTGACATGTCAGGACCAACGTGTGGGGTAGGCACAAAGCACTTTTATTGATGTATTTTTTTATATGTAAATATCGGCCTTTTTGGTCAATACATTTTGTAATATAAATAGAAACTCCAATGATTATTTTAGTACCCTCATTTATATATTTCTTCCGCTTGCGTTTATTGATTTGTTTAAGAATTGGCTGGATGTAACCTCGGTTACTGGCCATCACGATACTGAACCCTTGGGTACGGGGAGCGGGTCATGACAAATGATATCAGAGCAATAGTTTACAAAAAAAAAAATCATTGAAGCATAGGACACATGCACATTTAAGAAGTGAGATAGCGAGTAATTAGTATTAAAATATTATATTTTGTTCATCGATTTAATTATATTATAATTTTATATGATTATATATATATTAAAAAAATGTTTTTTTTTTTGTGCATAATTCGTGAAGGATATATTTGTTATTGCAAAAAGAAGAAAAAGAAAAGAAGGATGTCAGGTTCAAGCATCTACCAAAATTATAATATAATTAAATACATATAATTTTCAGTTCAGTATTAAAAAAAAAAATTATTTCGATATATTTTTTTTAAAAGTGGGTTCAAATTATAAAAATATTTCATCTCAAATTTTTTTTAAACTCTCGCATATGACTCTGTCTTTATTTATTTATTTATTTATTTTTATTGTAAACAAAATAAATTAAAATTTTTTAAAGTCACCCATTATTTCTCATTTTGACCCAAACTAATTTTTGACAACTAGATAGTTAGTGGTTTTTGGTAAAAAATTTTTTTGAGGTACTACTTTCTATGCGATTAATCATCTAATACATATTTATCAGAGTGCGCAGCAGATAGTTTGTACATAGAACAAATTTCGAGGACGAAATTTTAAAAGGAGGGAAGATTGTAACAATCCAGATTTTTAATTATTCTGTAGAATTTATACTAATATTATTTAAATCACAGTTAGGGAAAATATATAATTATATATTATTATGTGTAATTTTATAAAATAATATATATCTAAGGGTCAAAATATAAATAAATAATTAAGTTAAGTTTGGATATGCTTGAATTAATGGAGATTAATAAGAAAGTGACAAGTGACAGTTGGCTTGGGGCTTACGAATTGAATTTGTATAAATGGGGGAGAAGTTGACTCAGTAAGAAGGAAAGGAAAGGAAAAAGAAGAGAAAGGAGAAAAAGAGTGGAAGAAAATAGAAGAAAAAATAATGGAAGTTGAAAGGGTCTTTGATGGTGGAAAGAAATAGTGGGGTATTAAAGTTAAGGTAAGTTATATTATACTTTGAGTTACCAAAATGTATTTTACTTATATTTTGACTTACCAAAACCTATTTTACAGAAATTATGTTTTATTAGTATATTAATAAAAGTTATGTTTTATAAAGATTTCAGTTACGTGAATTGTTTTATGAACTCTATTTGTGAAGATGAAACCCATGGATATGTTTGTTTTTCTTTTAAAGAATATTTGGCTATGACCTTATATGAAAATATGTTTTGTGAACACCACCACGGGAGTCCCACGCCTTGGGGGACTTAAATAACCATTGGCTTAGTGATTGACCACTCTGTGGTCCAGTGTTTGTCATAGATCCATTGACCAGTGTAGTGCTTGGCACTTAGTGATGTACCGTGGTTATGGTTGTATAGTGATTTCCGTATTACGTAATCTGAGGTATATGCCAAATGATTTCCGTACTATGTATGTTATATATCAAGCTCTTTTAGCCAATAACGATCCATGGTGAATTTTATGCCCTTATACTCTTAGTATAATATTTCTCACCCTGCAATGTGCTTATAGTTTTTTTTTACCACTTTCAGGTGACATGTCAGGACCAGCGTGTGGGGTAGGCACAAATCACTTTTATTGATGTATTTTTTTATATGTAAATATCGGCGTTTTTGGTCAATACATTTTGTAATAAAAATAGGAAAAATGTTTTGGACCTCAAAAAAAGTTCCCCCTAATCCCCCTAATTTCCTTTTATGGAAACTGTTTTCTTTTTTTCTTTTCTTTTTTCTTTTTTTTTTTTTTTTTTTACCTAAAATGGCTATTCGGGGGATTCGGGCCCCCCTGATTCGGGGGCCGAATCACTGCTGTAAAAATAGAAACTCCAATGATTATTTTAGTACCCTCATTTATATATTTCTTCCGCTTGCGTTTATTGATTTGTTTAAGAATTGGTCGGAGGTAACCTCGATTACTGGCCATCACGATGCTGAACCCTTGGGTACGAGGAGCGGGTCGTGACAAATAGTATCAGAGTAATGGTTTACAAAAAAAAAATCATTGGAGCATAGGATACATGTACATTTAAGAAGTGAGATAGCGAGTAATTAGTATTGAAATATTATATTTTGTTTATCGATTTAATTATATTATAATTTTATATGATTATATATATATTAAAAAAAAATTTCTTTTTTTGTGCATAATTTGTGAAGGATATATTTGTTATTGCAAAAAGAAGAAAAAGAAAAGAAGGATGTCAGGTTCAAGCATCTACCAAAATTATAATATAATTAAATACATATAATTTTCAGTTCAGTATTAAAAAAATAAAAATTATTTCGATATATTTTTTTTAAAAGTGGGTTCAAATTATAAAAATACTTCATCTCAAAATTTTTTTCAACTCTTGCATATGACTCTGTCTTTATTTATTTATTTTTATTCTAAATAAAATAAATGAAAAGTTTTTAAAGTCACCCATTATTTCTCATTTTGACCCAAACTAATTTTTGACAACTAGACAGTGGGTGGTTTTTTGGTAAAAAAATTTTTTAAGGTACTATTTTCTATGCGATTAATCATCTAATACATATTTATCAGAGTGCGCAGCGGATAGTTTGTACATATAACAAATTTCAAGGACGAAATTTTAAAAGGAGGGAAGATTGTAACAACCCAGATTTTTAATTATTCTGTAGAATTTATACTAATATTATTTAAATCACAGTTAGGGAAAATATATAATTATGTATTATTATGTGTAATTTTATAAAATAATATATATCTAAGGGTCAAAATATAAATAAATAATTAAGTTAAGTTTGGATATGCTTGAATTAATGGAGATTAATAAGAAAGTGACACGTGACAGTTGGCTTGGGGCTCACGAATTGAATTTGTATAAATGGGGGAGAAGTTGACTCAGTAAGAAGGAAAGGAAAGGAAAGGAAAAAAGAAGAGAAAGGAGAGAAAGAGTGGAAGAAAATAGCGGAAAAGATAATGGAAGCTGAAAGGGTCTTTGATGGTGGAAAGAAATAGTGAGGTATTAAAGTTAAGGTAAGTTATATTATACTTTGAGTTACCAAAATGTATTTTACTTATGTTTTGACTTACCAAAACCTATTTTACAGAAGCTATGTTTTATTATTATATTAATAAAAGTTATGTTTTATAAAGATTTCAGTTACGTGAATTGTTTTATGAACTCTATTTGTGAAGGTGAAACCCATGGATATGTTTGTTTTGCTTTTAAAGAATATTTGGCTACGACCTTATATGAAAATATGTTTTATGAACACTACCACGGGAGTTCCACACCTTGGAGGACTTAAATAACCATTGGCTTAGTGATTGACCACTCTGTGGTCCAGTGTTTGTCATGGATCCATTGACCAGTGTAGTGCTTGGTACTTAGTGATGTACCTTGGTTGTGGTTGTATAGTGATTTCCGTATTACGTGATCTGAGGTATATGCCAAATGATTTCCTTACTATGTATGTTATATATCAAGCTCTTTTAGCCAATAACGATCCATAGTGAATTTTATGCCATTATACTCTTAGTATAATATTTCTCACCCTGCCATGTGTGCTTATAGTTTTTTTTTACCACTTTCAGGTGACATGTCAGGACTAGCGTGTGGGGTAGGCACAAAGCACTTTTATTGATGTATTTTTTTATATGTAAATATCGGCCTTTTGGTCAATACATTTTGTAATAAAAATAGAAACTCCAATGATTATTTTAATACCCTCATTTATATATTTCTTCTGCTTGCGTTTATTGATTTGTTTAAGAATTGGCCGAAGGTAATCTCAGTTACTGGCCATCACGATGCTGAACCCTTGGGTACGGGAAGCGGGTCGTGACAAATGGTATCAAAGCAATAGTTTACAAAAAAAAATCATTGGAGTATAGGACACATGCACATTTAAAAAGTGAGATAGCGTGTAATTAGTATTGAAATATTATATTTTGTTCATCAATTTAATTATATTATAATTTTATATGATTATATATATATTATTATTTTTTTTTTTTGTGCATAATTCGTGAAGGATATATTTGTTATTGCAAAAAGAAGAAAAAGAAAAGAAGGATGTCAGGTTCAAGCATCTACCAAAATTATAATATAATTAAATACATATAATTTCGAGTTCAGTATTAAAAAAAAAAATTTATTTCGATATATTTTTTTAAAAAGTGGGTTCAAATTATAAAAATACTTCATCTCAAATTTTTTTTCAACTCTTGCATATGACTCTGTCTTTATTTATTTATTTATTTATTTATATTGTAAACAAAATAAATGAAAAGTTTTTAAAGTCACTCATTATTTCTCATTTTGACCCAAACTAATTTTTGACAACTAGACAGTGAGTGGTTTTTGGTAAAAAATTTTTTTGAGGTACTATTTTCTATGCGATTAATCATCTAATACATATTTATCAGAGTGCGCAGCGGATAGTTTGTACATATAATAAATTTCGAGGACGAAATTTTAAAGGGAGGGAAGATTGTAACAACCCAAATTTTTAATTATTCTGTAGAATTTATACTAATATTATTTAAATCACAGTTAGGGAAAATATATAATTATATATTATTATGTGTAATTTTATAAAATAATATATATCTAAGGGTCAAAATATAAATAAATAATTAAATTAAGTTTGGATATGCTTGAATTAATGGAGATTAATAAGAAAGTGACACGTGGCAGTTGGCTTGGGGCTCACGAATTGAATTTGTATAAATGGGGGAGAAGGTGACTCAGTGAGAAGGAAAGGAAAGGAAAAAGAAGAGAAAGGAGAGAAAGAGTGGAAGAAAATAGAGGAAAAAATAATGAAAGCTGAAAGGGTCTTTAATGGTGGAAAGAAATAGTGGGGTATTAAAGTTAAAGTGAGTTATATTATACTTTGAGTTACCAAAATGTATTTTACTTATGTTTTGACTTACCAAAACCTATTTTACAGAAGCAATGTTTTATTAGTATATTAATTAAAGTTATGTTTTATAAAGATTTCAGTTATGTGAATTGTTTTATGAACTCTATTTGTGAAGGTGAAACCCATAGATATGTTTGTTTTGCTTTTAAAGAATATTTAGCTATGACCTTATATGAAAATATGTTTTGTGAACACCACCACGAGAGTCCCACGCATTGGGGGACTTAAATAACCATTGGCTTAGTGATTGACCACTCTGTGGTTTAGTGTTTGTCGTGAATCCATTGGCCAGTGTAGTGCTTGGCACTTAGTGATGTACTGCGGTTATGGTTGTATAGTGATTTCCGTATTACGTGATCTGAGGTATATGCCAAATGATTTCCGTACTATGTATGTTATATATCAAGCTCTTTTAGCCAATAACGATCCATGATGAATTTTATGCCCTTATACTCTTAGTATAATATTTCTCACCCTGCCATGTGTTTATAGTTTTTTTTACCACTTTCAGGTGACATGTTAGGACCAGCGTGTGGGGTAGGCACAAAGCACTTTTATTGATGTGTTTTTTTATATGTAAATTTCGGCTTTTTTGGTCAATACATTTTGTAATAAAAATAGAAACTCCAATGATTATTTTAGTACCCTCATTTATATATTTCTTCCGCTTGCGTTTATTGATTTGTTTAAGAATTGGCCGGAGGTAACCTCGGTTACTGGTCTTCACGATGCTGAACCCTTGGGTACGGGGAGCGGGTCGTAACAACACTAACATGTTACTATGCTCACAGTTACTCTCACAGTAGCATGTTACTTTATTTCACAATAATATGATACTCTGGCAATATTGTCTAAGAAAAAAAAGATATTTTATTTTTTCCTTGTTCAATTATGTGTTTTCTCCTTAGAGGGTTTATGAAGCAAAATAAATTTGATTTTTTTTTACTTAATAATGGTCTAATGGAGGAGTTTTGGCTAAATTTTCTTAAAATTTATACTGAATGATACAACCATAATGAATATTTTGCTTTTCCCCAAACGAGGGTCCAATTAAAGGGTTTTGGCTAAATTTTTTCAATATACTCAAATAGAAATACAAATACAAATACAAAATATATATATATATATATAAATTAAACACAAAAAAATTACTCTATGAACTTGTCGAAAAATTAAAATTATAAAAAAAATATTTTACAAACAGAATTTTAATACATAAAATTTATGCTGAATGATACAACATAATGAGTATTTTGCTTTGAAATAAAAGAGTTACACAGGACCACATTATTATATATATATATATATTTTTTGATATGAAAATTATGTTTCCAATTATTCAAAACAATAATTGTCTTGCTGAATTAATTCAATGCATGTGGAATAAATTAGAAAAGTATGAGCGTGCCTAGTTTGAACATTGTAGGCCATAAAAGTCCAAAGGAATCTGTAAATCTATGAACACAACCATAAATCAATTGTTGTCAGGAAGATAGAGAGGCAGAGGCAAAGAGAGGATGGAGCTTGAACACTTCAGCCATGACCATCCCCTAATCCTCAAAACAGAGCACATATAAGATGATGATGGTGTTGTGAAAATTTCTTGCTGCGCGTGAGCAACTAATAATCTCCGGTCAATCCTACTACGGTTGATTATGTGGTTTCAGAGAAGGCAAACCAGAGTTTAATCTTGTTGATTCAAGGATAACAGCATCAAATAACAAACTATCCAGGTTGACCTTCTTTTTCCCTTGCAACTCTTCTTTTAATTGTCTCATCAGTTCTTTCCTTATTATTTGATTACATTCAATTATTTTGGGTAAATTACACTCACCTCGCATGAGGTTTCTAATAATTACATGGGCCTCTCATATAGTTTCAATAATTACAGAAATCATTCTTTTATTAAGATTTTCCACTGTTAATCTTCTGTTAACATTGATGAAAGAGAAAAAATGATGAAAAAAAATTGCAAAAAAAACATAGAGAAGAGAACAAATAATAATAATAATAATAAATTATATGGTGTTGTTATTTGCTGCAGTGACACTATGAAGAGATGAATGAGAAAATAAACAGAAAGAAAAATGAAAGAAATAAAATAAAGAAAATGGAAAGAGATAGATAATTTCTCCAAATATGTATTTTTCATATGGAAAAAAAATCAAATACTTATATGTATTTTTAAATTTTTATTCAAACTCTAATTTCTCAAAATAATTATTTATAAAATTAGTGGTCTTTTTAAAAAATAAAACATCTTTTATACTTTGTTTCGTAATTTTCAAATGAATGATTGTATTTAATCTAATATAAGATTTAATGGTGATCAATTTATTAGCTCTTTTTTTTTTTTTTTTTAGATAAGGTAATGTTTGGTTATTCTACTATTATATATATGATTGTCTTAACAATTTATAATTTTTTTAAATATTATATAGAATTTAATAATTTTGTTTTACATTATTAAAATGATGTATGGGTCTTTATTAATTTTTTTATAAAACATCAGGGAGGTGAGTGAATGATCCTTAGTATTATTCATTTATTTTATTTTATTTTTGGTTCCAGCCAAATTAGGCAAGAAAAAGACCCCACACAACCCACTAATATATAAATACATACATATATATACTCAGCAGCCATGGCAAAAAAGAAGAGAAAAAAATGAGAGAGAGAAGATAGGAGGTAGTGGCAAGAAGAAAAACAAAAGAAGGGCAGAGTGGATGGTTCTGCAATGTTGCAGTATAGTGACGAAAAGGGCCGGACAAGAAAAGAAAAAAGAAGAAAAGAAAGGAAAAGAGAAAAGAAAGAAAAAAGGGTAAAAATGTCATTTTAATAATCCATTTGAGGCCAATATCTGCCTCACGCATTCAATTTAGTGCTTGTAAAGCAAACGCAGTTAATTTTAAAAAATCCATATATTTTTAGACTGAACTACAAAAAGGTAAAATGTAATTAATCCTCTTTTTAAATTATTTTAAAATGTGATAGTGTTTTAATAAATTTTAATGATAAAAAAGGATTTTGTGTTGCAGTTAAGTATAAATGTTCACAATTATAACTTTCACATTTCTAAAAAATTCACACTTGCAACAATTCACATTTTATATATATAATATATATGAAAGAAACATGTATGCATATGTATGCTAGTAAGGTGGCTACGTGCAAGGCATGCAACATAGTGCCCAATGTAGAATTGTCTGCAATGTGATTTCCCAATTCATCTAAATCAAACTAATTTTAGAATTCAAAAAAATACATCAATTTAATTTATCTATCAAGTTGAGGGGTATGTCTATGCAAAAACTAAAAACCGAGGAGTTGAAACTGATGGGATTCAAACTGGATGGCATGGCACCATCTTCAAAGCCTAAGCAACCAATTTGCTTGTTTGGTTTGAATTTTTAGGATTCACTTTTCAGAAAATTAAAATTTTTTATTTTTCATGTTTTTTTATTTTTCATATTTTTTTAGTTTCACTGAATTCTTTTAATATTTTAAGTAATTTTTTTTTATTTTTAGATGCACCTAACATAAATATACTTAAAAAGTATAATATTTGTAGAAAAAATCTTTAAAAAATTCACTACATACCAAAAATATAATTAAAAAAAATACGAAAATTCAATATATTTTTGTATTCTTATATATTTATTGATTTTTTAAAATATTCTTTTGTAAATATTTTATTTTTTAGATATATATCTAAGTAAAGTGCATTTAAAAAAGTAAAAAAAAAATTGAGAGAGAGAGAGAGAGAGAGAAACGTAAGAGAGATTAGGGCAAAATTTTGGGGGGTCCAAATTTTGAGTGGAAATTTCAAATTAAGGTAAAATTTTGTGAAAAAACTTGTTTCTAATTTTTTGTAAATGGAAAAAATAGGCTATGCTTGTTAAATTAATATTTTTTAATTATTATTTATTGTCTTTTTAGGGCAAATTACATATACCACCCTTGAGATTTGGCTAAATTACAGATTCCCTCTAAGGTTTTGGAAATTATATCTTGCCCCCTAAGGTTTTGTGGGAGCCGAATATCTGACAAAGGCACAAGGCGCGCGCAATACAGGGCTTATAATAATCGGCTGTATCCGAATACAATATTAGGGCCGAATAAGTTTGTAGCATTAAGAGCTGGATAATGTAAAGGATAATGATCAAAAAGTAGGCCCTGGCCCTGAGGATCGAGGGAAACAGGTATAAATACATGAACAACATATTTAGTAGGTATGTAAGAATCACTCCACTTAACTTAGACAAGAAGCTATCTTGAGTGTCTGAACTAACTTGTCCGTCGGAGTGCTAATTCCGGCACCCCCGACCGGAGTGTTTCCATCTTTTCAGGTGACTAGCTGAAGATCACCAGCGTCTCCCAGGATTTGAAGAGTATTCCAAACCACTTCCCCACAATTGGCGCCGTTTGTGGGAATACTCAAATACATCTATGGCATGCGTGACTGAAGATCCTCCAGTAGCCATTGACGAAACCGCATAGGGAGATGACCTCACTCCAGCAAATATGCTCGGGAAAGAAACCATCACTGTAAGACGCGCCTTGAACTTCGATTCACCAACAACTTCCGCACAAGAGACAATGTAGGCGATCATGGAACAAGCAAAGCAGAACGAACGGAGGCTGGAGAACATGATCTCTGAAAATGAACGTCTCCGTCAAGATTTGGCCCTCGAAGTCGCAAAATCGAGAGAAGCCATGTGTCAAGGCCCCGAACGACCTCCGAGGGCCGGTGGACAACGACCTCGAGCCCAGCCCAAGGATACCAATAGTGACTCCAACTCGTTATCCACGGAGCTCACCAAGAAGGGACGATCCGAAACTTCCAGCTCCTCTGAAAAGAGTCTACATACAAGAAACAAGCGCAGGATGAGCAGTTCAGACGAAGACGACCAGCACGATCCTTTTTTCCGACGGATTGCAAGGGCGGCCCTTCCTAAGAAGTTCAAAGCTCCGTCATTCACTCTTTACGATGGAAAATCAGACCCCACTGATCATATCCGTCATTACAAGCAGGCCACTACATTGCATGCAGATAACGAAACCCTCATGTGCCGAATATTTCCCAACAACCTAGGGCCATTAGCTGTCAGGTGGTATTATAAGCTGGAGCCGGCCTCCATCAAAAGCTTCCATCAATTACAGAAATCCTTCAGGGCCAGGTTCATCACCAACGAGGTACAGCCGAAACAGGCCGACTCTCTCTGGGCTATGCAGATTCAGTCAGGAGAAATGCTCAGAGCGTATTTGGCGCGATATTGGGAGTGTTTCAACCTCGGTGACGACGCTTGTAACAACTCCATGGCCATCACCGCCTTCAAAATGGGACTACACCCCGATAGTCCTCTTCGTAGTTCTCTGACCAGAAGACCCCCCAAAACGGTCTGGGCGTTGATGAAGAAAGTTGAGGAGTATTGCAAAATGGAAGATGATGCCTTGAGAATAAAGACCAGCCAAATGTCCAACAAAACGGCCCCCCCCCTGAAATTGCTCAACCAATAAGTTCCGTGCCACCTCCTAGCCCAAACCCTCGGCAGCGCACTAAACGAGACAAAAAGCAGGACACTCGCCACTCAAGCGATCAATGTCCCCACCGGACGAATGAGCAACTGCAAGTCGACAGTAGACGTTTGAGACGTGCCGACAAAAAGTACACAGAGTTGTCAAAACCAATCGCTGCAATAATGACCAAAGTCCAACACCTTCCATTCTTCAAATGGCCGTCAAAGATGGTGGGGCCGCCCGATACACGAAGAAGGGATCGGCGGTGCGAATATCACAAAGATCACGGCCACGAAACGAAGAGTTGTTACGCATTAAAAGATCACCTAGAAGAACTAGTGCAAGACGGCCGACTGCAACAGTATGTGAGACAGGGAAAGCCAACCAAGGCACTAGCCTTGGGTAGGACTCTCCTCCACTTAGCATGATCCATGTAATCTATAGCCTGCCTGCACCCCCAATCGTGTACATAATTCAATCGCATCCAATCCCCCAGGAGCAACGTATTCCGACTGAATGGCCCAAAGAAGCTCCGACAATTGCTTTCAATGACTCCGACCTTAGTGGCACAACAGCTTCCCACATTGATCCGTTGGTCATTAGATTACGCATAAACCGGTTCACCATTGAACGAATTCTCATAGACCCATGGAGTACTTCAGAGGTTATTGTAGACACCCCATTTTTGACCGTCCTCAAGACTTGGACGTCATCGCTTGAACACTCGGTGATTATCCATGTTTGTGTTCGTTTGGAGTTCCCGGACTTCTCGGCCCGCGCGCTTTGCCTCAGGACCTCCGAACTCGATCGTTTTGTGTTTGGTTTTGCACCAAACACTTGTGCTTTGCCTTGGAAGGGCAGGGAATGCCTTGTGAGGCATCCCCACACACCACCGGCTGGGGATAGAGGCCACCGGCTGGTTTTAGTTTCCACCGGCACTATAATGTGCCGGTCGGCACTATTTTGTGCCGGTCGGCACTATTTTTGGCAAAATTACCATTTTGCCCTGCCGACCACTGTGCACTTGCTTTCTGAGATATTTTCAGACAGCTGTTTGCCTCTTGTTTCCCCTCCATACACGTGTATGGAGGGATGAGCCCTTGAATGACTTAGTTTGTAAGTCTTTGTTGCCTCTAAGAGAGAGGGCTCTCCTCTTGGCTCAAGGGTTAGAAAATTTAGAGAGTTAGAGAGGAAAAGAGAGAGAGAAGCTCTGGTACTTCTAGGGTATGAGTTGCATCCACCTGCTATCTCTATCTTTCTTTTGTGTGTCTAGGTGTTTTGTGCCTTACTTTTGCACACAAACACCTAGTGTTTGAGGTTCTCCTTGCAACTGAGGTCTTAGGAGCTATTTTTTGAAGTTCTTGACTGATTTGGGGGTTAAAGGGCGAAGGACAACAACCTTTATGAACATAGTCATCAAGTGTAAGAAACTACCCTTTATTCCCCATTTTTGCAATCATTTTTTTACCTAGTTTAAAACAGTTTTTGAGCTTAGTGTTTGACACATAAAAGTTCTGTTTTTTAACCCTCTTTATTGTTCATTAAGAGTGTTTTGTGGTTTGGGGAGGTTTGACCCCCTTTAGACCTTGAAAAGGTCACTTTTTGTGCTATTTTGTGAGAGATCCGAGATTTTGGTGATAGGATCTCTTCACCACTGAAATCTTGAGGGATTTCAGTGGTGAAGAGCATGCCTTGAAGTCTCAAAAAGGGGAGGGCCACCCCCTCTCCTTGGTGTCCTTGAAAAGGGCAAATTTTGCTCTCTTATGGAGCTTCATGCTTGAGTGTGTGTTGAGCATGTTTGACTTGTTTTCCATGCTTATATTGCCATGATATAACATGTTCCTAAGTTGGTTTAGGTCCCTTATGCATGCTTAGCATAGTTGCATTGTAATGCCTATTTGATGCCTTAACATGTCTAGGTTGCATGCCTTTGTTTTGAACATGTTTTAGGCCTAGATCCATGAAGCTTGTGTGCTTATTTTGCCATGATTTAACTCTGTCCATAGCCATTTGGGTCGATCCTATCATGCATTATATAGCTCCTTTGCATTTGGCTTGTTGGCCTTGAGAGTATGAGTGTGTAGCACGCCATGCTTGCTTCATTTTTGATGGTTTGGAACCATCTAGCATGTTATTTCAGACTTTTTGGTGTGCTTGTATGCATGCTTTGGTTGCTTCTTTAATGCTTTAAAAGCATGTGTTGAATACTCCATGTTTTGGTCATGTTGCATGCCTTTGTACTTGAGCCTCTTAGATGCCATCTAGGTGCTCCTTAGGCTTTGTTTAGGTCTACTTGTGACCTGTTTTAAGTCCCCTTAGCCTTGTGAGGCTTGGTAGACTTGGCCTTAGTTTAAGCCTCCATGGCTTGTTTCAAGTACTTGGACCTATTGTTGTATATTTGGCTTGCTTTGTTGCATGGTTTGGCATCATGTTTTGCATGATTTTCAGAGCTTTATATGCATGCTAGTAGTCCATGTTCAACTCGTTTCAAGTGTGCTTGAATGTTGTTTATTTTGCTTAAGTGTTGGTGCCTTAACATGTGTATGTGTGCATGTGTGTTTGACTATCATAACTTAGCATTTTGGCCACTGATTTTAGGCCTATTGAGCCTAGATCATGTCTAAGTCCATCCCTCTTGTGGTTTGCATGCTTGCATTGTATGCTTGTTTGCATGCTTGCATAAGTGTATCACATTGTCCATCTTGCATCCTAGATAACATGCTTAGGATTGCACCACATTGACATGCATACCAAGCCTCTTGAAGTGAGTTTGATAGAGGTTCGGTACCCCTTTTGTGCCTATGTGATTTCCATGCATTTGAAAGTGAAGTTGCATCCGTGGTTCTTAGGGCCATCACGCATGGAAATGCGCGATTGGTGGTCCGGGAACCGAGGCACATGCCCCCTTGAGTCAATAACATGATAGGGAGTGTGTTTGGTGCATAAATGGCTTGAATTGCATTGCCTTGCATGTTGTTTCCCTCTGCTGCTGTGAGTTGCAGGTTCTGCAGGAATTTTGTGCCGACTGGCACTATTTAGTGCCGACCGGCAGTCAATCTGCAGCCGATGAGTGAATTCAGTGCCGGTGGCCTCCTCCTTCAGCCGGTGGTGTTCTCCCCCAGCCGGTGGTGATCTCCAGTACTCTGAGAGGCACTCCTGGGATTTTGGTAATTTTCAGAGGAGGATAGCAGGGGAAACAGAGGCAATCCTTGTACGGCAGTCTTGATTCGAGCCCCAAGCGTCTTGTTGCGCAGCCCTCATCCCGAGGCGATTTACTGTTTAATTAGATTAATTAATTTATTTAATTAATTTAGTTGATTTGTAATATTTAATTAGCTAGGATAGTTAATTATTTATTCGGTCTGTATTATTATTTTGGTCCCTCCGAGCGAGGGCGAATTTGTAATAAGTGTGTGTGAGTGGGCGTATGTCTTCCAACCCCCATTTCTTTCTATCCCTTTTATTTACCTGCTTATGGTAATGGACTAGGGCATGTTTATTTTAGCATACCTTATGCAATGCATGCGTGCATTCATGCATTTGTTTACATGCATCGGGCTCGGCACATCATGCAAACTGCATCGTACTTTCAATTCCGAATTGAATACATGATAGTTGCTACATTTCATGTGCCATGCTTAGGTTAGCCGAGCCTATTCTAGATTACATCTCTGTGTGTGATGCATTAGCCATTTAACATGAACTAGGACATGCATGTTTTGCTAACTAGTTTGTTATTTTGGCACGGAGTACGATGTAAGTATTTATGCTTTAGCATATCACATACTGTGAATATTGCCATGACAAGATATGCTTGCCATGCTAAATGCTTATGTGATATTCTTGTTTGAATGCCTGTGGGTGGAGGTTGGATTGCCTAAGTTGGAATAACTCGTTGGAATCCGTATTTTAGCCTACTTGCGAGTAGCAAAAGAAAACAACACGTTTTTCGAGACAAAAACGGATATGCAATGTTTATTTCCAAGTTAGGCGATCTAGTCTATACTTTTGTGTTGTGCGCATCACATAGTAATTCTAGGTTAATAACCGGAATAAGAACGCATAAAGTTTTCAAAAACGGATATCACGGTTAGTAGAGGCCGGTCTTCGGACCGGGCGAAAGGGGGTGCTCATAGCTGACCTTCCCCGATCGTACCCAAGCTCGAGCCAAGACCACTTTGGTGATAGCGGACATGTGGCCTTGACCGAGTCGAGTTTCTAAATTTCCCATTTTTAAAATATTTAGGTGGCGACTCATGTCCGGCAGCGATCCATGTTTGGCACTACTTTTCAAAAATCTATTTTCTCAAACGCGATTTGGATTTGGACTCTTTGGTTGATTTAGAAGCTGACACAAATCGAGTCCGAATCAGGCCGAGGTCCCAGCGGGCGTGCTCTGATTCTGGCGACTCCATTGGGAGTTTAGAGAGCTTGACTCGAACTCGTGATATCTGTTTTGACTACACTTATGTGTTTCTTTGCATTGCATGTGCATTAGTGCGCCTAGGACACCGTGTTGGCCATCTGCTATTCTGGCGGTTTCTCGGAGGCTTGTCTTGTCAAGACATGACCATAAGGTACCGATTCTTGAGCTCTGCCAAGATGGGGAACACAAACCCCGGTTTTACCAGGGCACCCTTTTTGACCATTCGACCTAGTGCATATTCGGAATCCATAGTGACCATTCCAAACTAGGACACGTTGCTTACCCGATATAGGTTGTTTGAAACCGCTGCGTGCATAGTGAAACCCTAGCTCCTGACAAAAATAGGACAGGGAAAACCTACCCCAACATAGGGGTGTATTGGTTCTCTTTTACTTGTTATGTGCTTTTAGAGTGTATCTCTATAGGGAATGCATATATCAGTTTGCAAGATTTGGGTATCCGGCCCGAGGGCACCGGTATCAGTGTTGTTGAGAATTAGCTGTGTCTGCGGGTGTCAGATTCAGATTTGGGGCAGTGACTTCGGGGAACAGTGTTCAGTAGTAGAGTGCAGTTGTTCGACTACACCCGTGTTTGATCTGTTTGGGGCTGAAATACTGCTTGTTTTCCGTTTCAGTTCAGAGGTTCAGAGAGTTGAGTCAGAATAGCTAGTGTCTTCTCCTTGCTGAGGCAAGACTGAACATGACGCAGAACTCAGAAGAGGTTGTGGTCATGACGGCCGCGTTGAGTCAGGAAGTCACCCCACAGGATGAAACTGCTGTCAGCATACCGCATCCGCCTAGGTCGCCTGCCGCACATCCAATTTGGGCTCCTCAACTGTACCAGGCTCGTGAGCCTACTACTTTCGAACTAATGGGGATGATAGGTGATCTCCAAAGGTCTGTGACAGATCTCGCCTATGGAATGTCAGTTTCACCACCAGCTGCACCCTATGCCGGAAGCTTCGTACCCCAAGAGCCCCCGCTGTTGGGTCGAATTGTCATCGAACTCAGCCAACCGGAGATGGCCTCCAACTATGGCAACGATGCATTAAACCAAGCTCTCGATCAGGCTGAGGCCAGAGACAGAGGCAAGATGAAGGCCGAGGCTGACCCTATTGAACAACTGCTGTGGGCAGTAGAAGCTTTGAAGGCCGGAGGAATGAACAAACAACAGATATCCGCAGTTATGTCAAAAGCTGTGGAGGACGTTTTCCCGCTTCCGCTGAGGGCAATTCCAAATAATCGAGAATCGGATAGGCCCCATCATGCCAAAAGCTTCTTCCCTTCCAAATTTTGCATTCGGAAGGGATCAAAAATCCAAGGCCGCACCCGCCGATCCGTTTGCTAGTGCATCTAGCAAGAGTGCCCCAAAGTACCAGCCCCGAGGGCGCAGGGTCTTTCATGCTCTCTATATGCCATTATCCAAGGCATTGCAGATCCTTGCCGAAAGGGGACACCTTAAGCCCTTGGAGCCGCGGCCGCTCCCGAAGAATCTCCCTGATACCCATGATGCTTTCCTGTATTGTGCGTACCATCAACAGACTGGCCATGCCACAGATAATTGTTTCCGTCTCCGACACGAGGTGCAAGATTTGATTGATAACGAAGTTATCCTCCCTCCCACTTCAGCAAAGTCCGTCACCACTCAGTTGTTGGATTTTGAAGATATAGATACCGCGAGTATGTAAGCAGAAGGTGAACCGCCCGCGGGCAGAGTTTGGTACACTTTTGGACATGGCGTTTGGCACGCATTTTGGGCATCCGTGAATCTCGGCCTTGCACATTCTGACTTGGGTGTCGAGTCAGTCTTTTGTTTTGTCTTGAGTCTGTCTCATTGTTTTGAGTCAGTCCTTTTGCTTAAGGGTCTGTCTAATTGTAATGAGTCAGTCCCTCTTTTGTATAGAATACTAGGTGACTTCGGGGTTGCTGCCTCAAGCACCGTTTTGTTTTGTAATTACTCCTTTTGCTTTCTTTTTGGGTCTGCCTCTGCTGGAGCCAATTTACATCCGGGGAACCTGAATGAAACAGCCGTGGCCACCGTGTTTCCATGTTTATTGATTGTGTTAGGCTAGTTGTGCCGGAGAATTTGAATGGGGTGACAACACATTCCACCTGCTCTTTTGTGCCCTAAAAATTATTGCTTTGACTTAAGTTTTTCGAAACCTTTTAAGCACTGCGGTGAAAACGAAGAGGAAGAAAATCCTCGGGTTTTACAAAGTTTTGATCATTTTGAAAGAAAGAGAGGCGTGCTAACTTTTAATGAATGAAATCATCCTTGTCAGCGTGAGTACTGAGAAGGACCCTAGCCTGATCCAGATTGGTTCCGCACTATCTTCAAAACGAGCGATTTGTCGCTTTCTTAAAAACTTTCAAAAACAAAATGTTTTGTGCGATCTTGCAAAGACCTGTGTGGAATCGCTCTTGAGATTGCGCAGCTTAGGATCGCTCTCAGCCTCGAGACTCGACCCTTCATTTCCCAAACCTTGGACCGGCATCCAGAATTTAGTTACTAATGCAACGCCTGTGTGGCCCAATTCGAAGCAGCCCTCGAGCAAGAGGCATCAAAGTCCGATCAAGAAGATCAGATCCCACCAAGCAAAGCTCGAGAAGCAACCGTGATGGACTTTTCCTGCAAATCAATACAACAGTCGCTCTCTTGGATACGGAGAGGCTTCAATCTCCAAAACCATTTGACATGGGCTTGCTACACTTTTACCCTTTGAGAGGCTCGCTGGGCCGAAAACCCAGAAGGGCGACCCAGGCAAAAGTTAGGGCAAAGAAAAAAGAAAAATACAAAAGAAGCAAAAAAAGAAAAAAAAGAAAAATACAAAAAATGCAAAAGAGAAAAATACAAAAAATGCAAAAGAAATAAAAAAAATGAAAATACAAAAGAAAAAGAAGAAAAGAAAGAAGAATATAGCTCGCAAGGTCGAAAACCCGCATCGGGCGCCTTGGCAAAAGTTAGAGCCTAAAAATAGTGAAGGTTAAAATACCCGAGAGTACCTTAACCGGAACTACGTAAGGCTTGATTCCCATGTTTGGGATACGTAGGCAACTTCATCCTGAAGTCCAGCCCCCAACGCTTCCATAGCGTCTCAGTCCATGTAATGGTTTTGATTACCCATGCTTCCTCCGAATCCGATGTCTCGGTTGCAACAATTGGAGCTACGTGATCAACTTCCTCCTGAAACCCAGCCACCAACGCCTTCAAGGTGACTGTGTCCATATATTGTTCGTGGCTGTCTTCGTCCTCTCCGTGCCTGAGAGCCCGATCGAGCTCAATCATCAATAGGCATGCCGCGGCATCATCCAAACAAGGGGCAACTTTCCGTTGCCATCTATTGCCAAAGTCGCCCTCAGTCGTCATTCAAACTAGGGGCAACTTTCCGTTGCCCTTCCTCTCCCCCTTTTAAGCCAGGGGCAATTTTTCATTGCCTCCGATCCGAGTTTGCGTATCTCGAGGGTAAGTTCCGCGCTCGTTGAGCATTGACCGTTTGCAAAAATAGTTTTTGAAAATTTTTACTGAGGTTGACTATTTTCTCGGAAAACAATTCCATTTTCCAAAATTGGACCATGTTTGGACCCAAAAGGAAAACTTTCAGTGCTTGCTACCTGACTTGCATGATTTTCAAATCAAAAACTGCCCAAGCACGCTAATCTGGCGTTCATTTTGATCAAAACTGTTTTAGAAAGAAAACAAAAAAATGGTCAGAGTAATGAACTAGGGGCACAGTTGAGCGGTATCTGTCTTCCCCGCCCGCCAAGACGTTTGCCAGAAAGGCGCTCTATCTACCAGAAGAAATAGCCGCGAGTTAGTTGTATCGGGCATGAATCCGCCGCTTCCTATTCATCTATCAACCACCCTGGGGAGGGATGCAAAATGAGAGAATAAAGAATGGAGAGGGGTAAGTTGAGAGAAAAGTGAGAAAAGGGTTTTGAGAGAAAAACCGAGCCTGAGGGCCGAGCGATGCGAGTATCACAAATCAGAAAGGGCGGGAGGTATACCCGGAGGAACCGGCTCCTCGAAATTTGAGGTCTCTCCTTTTGTAAACACGTCCGTGTGTCGTGTCTTTTGATTTGTCGGTCTCAATTTTCGCTTTAAGTCATTTCCGAGTGTGTCTCGTAGTGTTAGGTCGTGTGCCTTTTATTTCTTTGTTCAAGTCCGTCTCGTCGTGTCCTGGGGTAGGCTCGACACCCCGGTTGTCAAACCTTCTTCCAAAGTAATCGCTTGTGCTCAGAATGCTGTGCCATTCTCTACATCCGTGCAAAGCAAGAAAAGAAAATGGAAAATTTGGGACATCCGAGTGTGTTTCGATTTCAGTCAGTTCCGCCTGCCGTGATCCGGCTTGTCAGATTGGGCTGTTTGTTCAAAGTTTGCCGTGTGCGGAATGGACCAAATGTTGGGTTATGGGCTGTATGCAGATTAATCCCCAGCGGAATGTGGGCTGTGTTCAGTTTGAGCAGCGGTTTGTATGAGTTGTTTGCTGTTAGTTGGTTGGTTATCCGATTATTACAGTGCAAGTGCCCAATTTCCAGGCAGTAAAACAATTTCAGTTACATCGAGATGTAATATGATGCAATGCAGTGCAAAGTACGAGATATGTAAACATAAATACTTTTCAGATAAAAGCTTGTTTTATATAATCTCTTTCAAAGTACAAACTTTTGAAGAAAGCAAAAAATCTGCCTGCGGCAGTACATAGTACTCTATCTACCAAAAAGAGAAAAGTACAAGAAAAGAAAATGAAAGAAAAACAGCAAAAGGCTGGGTCATCATCAGCAGCAGGCCTCATGCCTGAGGATCAGTCCTCGCCCTCTTCCTGGGCAAAAGCACAAAAGCATCGTCGGAGCTGTCGCTGTCAGAGCCCGAGCCCGAGCCCGAGCTGTCCCCGGCCTCCTCCGCAAATGACTCCGTCCCCGCCTCCGACTCACCATCTCCTGGAACTGGAGCTCGTGAGCTGCTCCCCACGTGACCACGTCCCCCTCTGGTGCGAGGGAATATCCTGCCATCCCGAGTAGAGAGGGGAGGCCCAGCTGGAGCAGCGCCACCCACTGGAGGGATCGGGAAAGGAGGCTGAAAATACAAAGAACAAACACATCAAGCGTGAGCGGTTTATCGGTCTGAATCACGATGTAAAGTAGTAGATGTATGAATGTCGTGGCGATTTATCGGTGTAGAATGCACGTGTATGATGCAGTGTGTGAATGCCGTGGCGGTTTATCAAGATAGAATGCGCAGGCGAGTAATACGGTGTGAATGCCGTGGCGGTTTATCGATATAGAATGCGAGGTATGAGTACAAGCAGTGTGAACAAAGTGAATCGATGCAGATGCGATGTATAAAGCAGGTATGAAAGCCGTGAGCTTTTATCAAATTTTGTGCGGTGTAGCAGTTATGCGAAGCAGTATGGTTTGAGGCGAGGTCGAAGAACATACCGCGGTCAGAGACGGCCAAAGCATCGAGAGTCCGCTGCAGCATCCCCATCAGGGAGGCATTCAGCTCCACAGACTGACGGGTATACTCGGAGGAAGCCTGCAAAAGTATTAAATGCATCAGCATTCTGTGGGATGTTTGAATGAACTGAAATGAAATAACAATGCAAGATGCAGAAATAAAGTAATACATACCGGAGGCAAATCGGGAATGCCAGCCAACTCGTGACCGGTCGAAGGAGGAGCAAAAGGGATCTGGTAGGTCTCCCCACTCTGCCCCCTATAAGTCAACATAGTAGGCAGAGCGGGCCAGCCCGTCGTCTGACTCCTCCCTCGCCACGAGCTCGAGCTCTCTGCGACGGTCCCCACCTCGCCTCCACTAGTCGCCGGCGCCGCGGGTCTCTCTGGCTCAGCTCGGCGACCACCACTCAGCGGCCGCATGATGAAGGTCCGGACGTACTCTGAGTAGTCGCCCTCGCCCCTGTAGCCATCTGCCTCCCAGCCGAGGGTGCAGTCCTCCATCTGCTGCACAGAAAACCTCTCGGTGTCCCTCATGTGCTCAGAAGGGTGAACCGGGACTATCTGCTCTGGCAACCCGAGGGTCTGGCGTAGGAAACGCTCACCCAGGTACCAGGCCCGACAGACCGGGCCCTCCAAGAGAATCCGGTAGCGCGAGGTCTCGATGGCGCCGGCATACCGATCTCGTATCACCGCTGGTAGTGGAGCCCACGGCTGCCAGGTGACCTGAAATGAAATACAGTTGATTATCTACTGATATAGAAATGTACGCTTGAAAAGTGAAATTTAAACAGACTGTAAGTAAAACATACCTCGGTGAGCGTGATGGTGTCGAAGAAACGGCGGAATAAGCTAAAAGTGTCCCGGGGCCTCCGGACGCATCGCCCGTCGTAACGGCGAGAAAAGGGGCGACCAGAGGGTCTCCGTCTCGATCTTAGCTCTAGCACGGGAAGTAGGCATACACCCACAGCTGCAAAATAGACGTCAGTATGACTATCAGATCAAGCAGGATGCAGAATAAAGCAGAAATAACGGAGCCGTGTGTTGTGTATTGTGTTGTGTACATGAATATGTACCAGCAAAGATGTGAACTGATGTGTGCAGTAAAGATGTACAAAATCTGAAAAGTATAGAACAGAAATGTAAAGTAGAGGAGAAGACATACCTCCCAGGCTCGCCAGTAGCCTCCTAGCAATCCCACCGCCACGAGTCGAGCTCATATAACCGTAAAGGGTGGCCAAAGCCGCCCAATCATCTTGCACAATCCTCTCGGCGTCCACCAAAGGCGGCGAGGGGCACCTTGTGTTCGCCGGTCGGCAAGCAGGTGGTCCCCAAAGAAGAACATGAGGAAGCCGCGTGCATATCTCTCTGACCTCTGGGTCGCCGGGCTGCGTCCACCAAAGATGGTGCACTCGAATCGCACCTCGAACCAGAGTAGCGAGCGAACCTGGGCGAGCAAGTGGCGGCGCCTCGAGCAAGTGAACTGGCGGCAATCCACTCATCCATGTTCAGATCAAAGGGATCGAATCACCCCCCACCCCGATGCCGGTAAGCATCGAGAAGTCGTAAGGGGTCATCGTCATGTCCCCAGTCGCTGATAAGTGAAATGAATCGGTGGTGTCCCACCACCTCTCTGCCAAAGCGGCAAGAAGAGGTCTGCAAGCAGAGAGCCTGGAGAGTCCCCTGCAGAAGGTGCCAAAGCCGGCCCGATCTACAATGCGGCTAACGGCGTCAGTGACTCGGCGTCAATCGCGGCGGTGGCGTTCCCATACCGCGGAGAGTATGGGAGTCTCCACGTAGTCAAGAAATTGCAAAGCCATATGAAGATATCAATCGGTACAAATCGGTATCGTCTGATTTTAAAAAAAATTCAAACAAAATGCACCGGTGCTTCTGATAAACTACAAGCGTGATCGTCGGTGTATTTTAGATGCTCCAGTATAAACTTGGTGCATGTGTGCACATTTTTCAGATTCAAGCAAATGTCAGGTTTCGGTGTACTGAGGTGGACTACAGCCTGTGATGTGTCAGTGTGTTTGTGAGGGTTAGCATACAGATACGGTACATGTGTGTACATTTTTCAGATTCAAGCAGATATCGGGTTTCAGCGTACCAGTGGGTGGGCTACGGCCTGTGATATGTCAGTGCTCCTATGAGGATCAGTGTAAATAGCATGTGTGCGAGTTTTTCAAAGTTCAAATAAGAAGCCAGGTCTCGGTATCTTTCAGTGAACTACAACGTGTGATGTGTCCGCGTGTAGGTATAGTTTTGTGCAAACCTAGCATGCGTGCGAGTTTTCAGATTCAAATAAGCGCCGGGTGTCGGCGAATTGGCAGTGCAATGTGTGCCGTGTGTTTGGGTGATTCAGACTAGTGCAGTGTATGTGCATGTGCGTCGGTCCTAAACAGATGTCAGTTATGAGTTTGTCTACAATTAACTACAGTACAGTACATCAGAACTAAGCAGTTAATGGGTTCAGTTAGCTACGGCAGTTGACAGAAAATCCTACATTGCAGAAAATAAAAGACGAGAGTGTTACCTCGGCGACGCCAAAAGACAAGTGGGAGGCCGGCTCGCGCAGCAGAAGCTCCGGGTCCAAAGCCCTGTCGAAGCCGCGGAAGTGGCGGAGTCCGTCGGGCGGTAGCACGTGGATGGCCGGCTGGTAGGTCGCCGGGTCGAAGGACGCCGCCGCGGGCGAGCTCGACCCCGGGATCCATCTCGTGGTCCGGGGGAGTCCCGACGTGCGGAATATCATCGGCCATAGCAATGGAGATGAGAAAAATAGCCGGAAGAAGAAAAATGGGTCGGAATGCGAAAAGTCAACTGGGAAGTCAACCCCGAGAGGGTCGGAAATGGCCGGGATGACCGGAAGAGGAAAATGCACGGAAATGTAGAGAATATCGAGGGGAACAAGTCCCAAAAAAAGCGGAACCGGCGAAAAGTGCACTGAAACGAAGTTTTGTTCGGTCAAAAATGTCCGAAACGCGAAGAATATCGCGAATCTGACGAGAAAATGGGTGTGAAACGCGGAGAAATCGAAGAAAAACCGAGAGAAAATCGCTCTAGAGAGAGGGGGTGAAGATTTCGGCGGTTTAGAGATGAGACAAATAGGGTTTAAAACCCTATTTTATAAAGCCCGGAGTGAATTGGTAAAACTGCCCCCGATCAGGCATTTTCTGCCGGTCGGCACTTTTTTGTGCCGATGGATGAGTTCAGGCAGCCGGTGGCAGCCGGTGACTACCCCACCCAGCCGGTGGTGTTCCCAAGAATGTTTTTAGGCAAGATAAGGGGTTTTTGGGCCTTCATAGCTCGAGAAAGTGCAAGAAGGTGCATCCCCGATGCTCGGCCGCCTCCGTTCGACCTCGAGCGGTGTCTTACGTGTGTGGCACTCAATTCAGCGAGATTGTATCCTTTTGTATCCTTTTGCCTTTTATAAAGATTCAAAAGTTGCCCTGTGCGTTGTTGCATCCATCACTTTGTCTAGTGCGACCTGGCGCGCTTTTGCACGCCCTCTGCGACTTGCATCTTTTTTGTATTTTGTGCGGCATCGTGTCACACTTGCATCATTTTGTACTTTGTGTTGCATGCATGTCGCTTAGCATTCATTTCTATTCACGCAGGTGTGCCACCTCACGTGCTTCGTTTGCATTGCATTTCATATTCGTGAGGTGTGCCATCTCACGTGTTTCATTTCATCTCAATTCGGCGTGAGGTGTGCCACCTCACACTTTTCATTTTACATTCATTTCAATTCGCGCGAGGTGTGCCACCTCACGTGTTTCATTTGCATTCCTGTAGATGCTATGAGGTATTCAGGCCTCATTTGCATTGTATTTCAAATCCTATGAGGTGTGTGCGCCTCATTTGCCTCATTTGCATTGTTTGCACTATTTTGTGCCCCCGCCTGTCTGCATTGTGTGTGCATTTCGATTAGCCGGTCCGGCGGGACCTTAAACACGTACGGTCCAGGAGACCTTAAATCCTCGGAGGGTGTGAAACCTTCGTCCGATGAGGTACGTGTGCCTCGTTTTACATCTCAATTTGCATCCCATTTTCCACCAAATGAGGTATCGTGCCTCATGAGCATTTCATTTTACAACCAAGGTCGGCGGGACCAAAAACGCAAGGTCGGCGGGACCAAAACACGCTGTGATGGCGAGACCTTAAACCCGCTTGACTGCATTGTCACGTGCTTTATTACAAGCACCATCATGCATTTATGCTTTGTATCATTGCCCCGTCGAGTCTGGCGAGACCCTAAACACGTATGGTTTAGGAGACCTTAAATCCTCGAGAGGTGCGAGACCTTCGGTGTGTTAAGTTGCCCCTCATTGCATTTGGCATGCATTTCGTTGCGCCGTTTAGCGCACCCTCATTGCACTCCATTTTCCATCTTTTGAGACACGCATGTCTCATTCGCCCCATTTGCATCCGCATGAGTGTCTCATTCGCATCACACTCACTTAAAGTGTTGTGTAACAGTTGCCCCCCCCGGGTCTGGCGAGACCTTAAACACGCACGGTCTAGGAGACCTTAAATCCTTGGAGGGTGCGAAACCCTCACTACGTTTGCATCCCGGTCTAGGAGACCTTAAATCCTCTGAAGATGCAATTCCTTCGGTGTTTGTCGTGCCCGAACGACTTTCGATGGTCTGGTAAAGCCACCCGTCTGTGTTTGCGGTGAGTTCCTAGGAGACCAATAGGGACGGTGAAAACTAGAGTTTGAACGGCTTATGCCTAGAACGCAAAGGTTCGAGATTTCGAGACTAAAGTCTGGTTTAAATACCCAGGGGGTGTACCCTCGGCTTGAAATCTGTATGGAAGCCCCATAGGTTGAGGCGGCGTGTTTACGCCTCAATTCTGGATACTGAACCGACCTAGTGTACCACCCCGTTGGGAGAATAGGGAAAGCTGCAATCGTAGCCACTGCATCATGTTGCATTTCATGCATCATTAATATTGCATATGTCATGCATTTCAAAATTCCAAAACCAAAAACACAAAAAACATGCATATGCCATGCATTCCATTATAGTATAGTGCATATGTCATGCATTTTCTGTAAATATCCATTTCCTTTGCATTGTAGTTGCATGCATCCACTGCATCATCTTCCATCCATGGCTTGCGCCTTTCCTTGTTGAGCTTGGTCTGGTATGTGCCCCTACTTTTCGCGTCGAAGCACAGTTCTGTATGCAGAAGTTCTGTGCTAGACATGGCTCGTATGCGTACATTCCCTTCCTAGGCAAGACTGGGTTTGGCCCGCGTGCCATATCCGTTGTATCTATTTCATCGCATGCATTTCACTGCATCATCCTCCATCCATGGCTTGCGCCTTTCCTTGTCGAGCTTGGTCTAGTATGTGCCTATACTTCTCATGTTAAAGCATAGTTCTGCTCGTGTATCGCGCCTACTCCACGTTGGTATGTTGGTTTAAGGTTGCGGCACCCTTTTCTGTGTTAGACATGGCTTGTATGTGTGCATGCCCTTCCTAAGCAAGATACGGTTTGGCCCGCGTGCCATACCCATTGTCTCCATTTCCATTACATTGTAGTGTAATTGTTGCATCCGGCATTAGGATCATTATTCTTTCCCCAGCGGGTCGTTACCCCACTTATGTCAATCCACCCAATACTTGTTCTGGTGTCTGTCTACATTACTCATAGTTCTGTGTGCGCTCGCGCCTTGAGGGCTTCGACACCTTTTCTATGGTAGACGGACTCGTTACTTCCATCAATCTATCTGACATTTGTGTGGTTTCAAACCGCTCATGATTGAATCATGATTCAATTGCCCTGCATGCAGTTCGCATTAGTTTTAATTGCATTACATTTTCATTTGCATTATTCATACATAGTTTTGTATATATTGCATATCATTTTGCATATCATTTAGCATTCGCATTGCATATGTCATGCATGTTGCTAATCATGTTGTACCTGTTAAGTTTGCTTTCTTTTCAGGCACGATATTGTATGTACGGTTCATTTACCGCTGGTGGAACCAGGCGAGCCGCACAGGTATTGTATCCTCCGCGTGAGACGTTTTGAGAATTACATAATTCTCTTACATCCTTTCTGCATTGTAGTGTAGACTGTTGCATGTTAGCTTATAACTGTTGCATGTATGCTTCGTTACAGCTTTCTTTGCATGATCATAAGTTATGCTTGGCTTCTTGCATTTTCAGTTGCATTTTGCCCCTGCCTACGGGCGCATATCTTATCCTTGGCATGTGTGCCTCCTGCATGAACTACGCTGGTTTGATTCCCAAAGGGATACGTAGGCAGCTTGCGAGTTCAACCATTTGCGCTTTGTATGTTTGTCCAAGTCTTCGGCCTTGTCAAAAATGGGTCGTCTCTGGGCTTTGACATTCACTCCCGTCATTGTTATGACTTACGAGTTCTGTCAAAGAGGGGCAACTGTAGACACCCCATTTTTGACCGTCCTCAAGACTTGGACGTCACCGCTTGAACACTCGGTGATTATCCATGTTTGTGTTCGTTTGGAGTTCCCGGAGTTCTCGGCCCGCGCGCCTTGCCTCAGGACCTCCGAACTCGATCGTTTTGTGTTTGGTTTTGCACCAAACACTTGTGCTTTGCCTTGGAAGGGCAGGGAATGCCTTGTGAGGCATCCCCACACACCACCGGCTGGGGATAGAGGCCACCGGCTGGTTTTAGTTTCCACCGGCACTATATTGTGCCGGTCGGCACTATTTTTGGCAAAATTACCATTTTTCCCTGCCGACCACTGTGCACTTGCTTTCTGAGATATTTTCAGACAGCTGTTTGCCTCTTGTTTCCTCCATACACGCGTGTATGGAGGGATGAGCCCTGAATGACTTAGTTTGTAAGTCTTTGTTGCCTCTAAGAGAGGGCTCTCCTCTTGGCTCAAGGGTTAGAAAATTTAGAGAGTTAGAGAGGAAAAGAGAGAGAAGCTACGGTTTTCTAGGGTTTGAGTTGCATACACCTTCTATCTCTATCTTTCTTTTTGTGTGTCTAGGTGTTTTGTGCCTTACTTTTGCACACAAACACCTAGTGTTTCACCTTCTCCTTGCAACCCGAGGTTCTAGGAGCTATTTTTTGAAGTTCTTGACTGATTTGGGGCTCAAGGGCCAAGCACAACAACCTTTGTGAAGATAGTCATCAAGGGTAAGAAACTACCCTTTATTCCCCATTTTTGCAATCCTTTTTTACCTAGTTTAAAACAGTTTTTGAGCTTAGTGTTTGACACATAAAAGTTCTGTTTTTAACCCTCTTTATTGTTCATTAAGAGTGTTTTGTGGTTTGGGGAGGTTTGACCCCCTTTAGACCTTGAAAAGGGCACTTTTTGTGCTATTTTGTGAGAGATCCGAGATTTTGGTGATAGGATCTCTTCACCACTGAAATCTTGAAAGATTTCAGTGGTGAAGAGCATGCCTTGAAGTCTCCAAAAGGAGAGGGCCACCCCCTCTCCTTGATGTCCTTGAAAAGGGCAAATTTTGCTCTCTTATGGAGCTTCATGCTTGAGTGTGTGTTGAGCATGTTTGACTTGTTTTCCATGCTTATATTGCCATGATATAACATGTTTCTAAGTTGGTTTTGGTCTCTTATGCATGCTTAGCATAGTTATCATGTAATGCCTATTTGATGCCTTAACATGTCTAGGTTGCATGCCTTTGTTTTGAACATGTTTTAGGCCTAGATCCATGAAGCTTGTGTGCTTATTTTGCCATGATTTAACTCTGTCCATAGCCATTTGGGTCGATCCTATCATGCATTATATAGCTCCTTTGCATTTGGCTTGTTGGCCTTGAGAGTATGAGTGTGTAGCACGCCATGCTTGCTTCATTTTTGATGGTTTGGAACCATCTAGCATGTTATTTCAGACTTTTTGGTGTGCTTGTATGCATGCTTTGGTTGCTTCTTTAATGCTTTAAAAGCATGTGTTGAATACTCCATGTTTTGGTCATGTTGCATGCCTTTGTACTTGAGCCTCTTAGATGCCATCTAGGTGCTCCTTAGGCTTTGTTTAGGTCTGCCAGACTGCTTTTAAGTCCCCTTAGCCTTGTGAGGCTTGGTAGACTTGGCCTTAGTTTAAGCCTCCATGGCTTGTTTCAAGTACTTGGACCTATTGTTGTATATTTGGCTTGCTTTGTTGCATGGTTTGGCATCATGTTTTGCATGATTTTCAGAGCTTTATATGCATGCTAGTAGTCCATGTTCAACTCGTTTCAAGTGTGCTTGAATGTTGTTTATTTTGCTTAAGTGTTGGTGCCTTAACATGTGTATGTGTGCATGTGTGTTTGACTATCATAACTTAGCATTTTGGCCACTGATTTTAGGCCTATTGGAGCTGCCTAGATCATGTCTAAGTCCATCCCTCTTGTGGTTTGCATGCTTGCATTGTATGCTTGTTTGCATGCTTGCATAAGTGTATCACATTGTCCATCTTGCATCCTAGATAACATGCTTAGGATTGCACCACATTGACATGCATACCAAGCCTCTTGAAGTGAGTTTGATAGAGGTTCGGTACCCCTTTTGTGCCTATGTGATTTCCATGCATTTGAAAGTGAAGTTGCATCCGTGGTTCTTAGGGCCATCACGCATGGAAATGCGCGATTGGTGGTCCGGGAACCGAGGCACATGCCCCCTTGAGACAATAACATGATAGGGAGTGTGTTTGGTGCATAAATGGCTTGAATTGCATTGCCTTGCATGTTGTTTCCCCTCTTCTTTGTGAGTTGCGTGTTCTGCAGAATTTTGTGCCGTGGCACTATTTAGTGCCGACCGGCAAATCAATCTGCACCGATGAGTGAATTGATGCGGTGGCCTCCTCCTTCACCGGTGGTGTTCTCCCCCAGCCGGTGGTGATCTCCAGTACTCTGAGAGGCACTCCTGGGATTTTGGTAATTTTCAGAGGAGGATAGCAGGGGAAACAGAGGCAATCCTTATGCAAGGCGATTCGAGCCGATCCGGCGTCTTGTGCTTTTGGCCCTCATCCCGAGGCGATTTACTGTTTAATTAGATTAATTAATTTATTTAATTAATTTAGTTGATTTGTAATATTTAATTAGCTAGGATAGTTAATTATTTATTCGGTCTGTATTATTATTTTGGTCCCTCCGAGCGAGGGCGAATTTGTAATAAGTGTGTGTGAGTGGGTGTATGTCTTCCAACCCCCATTTCTTTCTATCCCTTTTATTTACCTGCTTATGGTAATGGACTAGGGCATGTTTATTTTAGCATACCTTATGCAATGCATGCGTGCATTCATGCATTTGTTTACATGCATCGGGCTCGGCACATCATGCAAACTGCATCGTACTTTCAATTCCGAATTGAATACATGATAGTTGCTGCATTTCATGTGCCATGCTTAGGTTAGCCGAGCCTATTCTAGATTACATCTCTGTGTGTGATGCATTAGCCATTTAACATGAACTAGGACATGCATGTTTTGCTAACTAGTTTGTTATTTTGGCACGGAGTACGATGTAAGTATTTATGCTTTAGCATATCACATGCCTGTGAATATTGCCATGACAGTATGCTTGCCATGCGGCTAAATGCTTATGTGATATTACTGTTTGAATGCCTGTGGGTGGAGGTTGGATTGCCTGAGTTGGAACAACTCATTGAAATCCGTATTTTAGCCTACTTGCGAGTAGCAAAAGAAAACAACACGTTTTTCGAGACAAAACGGATATGCAATGTTTATTTCCAAGTTAGGCGATCTAGTCTATACTTTTGTGTTGCGCGCATCACATAGTAATTCTAGGTTAATAACCGGAATAAGAACGCATAAAGTTTTCAAAAACGGATATCACGGTTAGTAGAGGCCGGTCTTGGACCGGCGAAAGAGGGTGCTCATAGTGACCTTCCGATCGTACCCAAGCTCCCGAGCCAAGACCACTTTGGTGATGACGGACATGTGGCCTTGACCGAGTCAGGGTTTCCTAAATTTCCCATTTTAAAATATTTAGGTGGCGACTCTGTAATCTGGCAAAGCAGTCCATGTTTGGCACTACTTTTCAAAAAATCTGTTTTCTCAAACGATTTGCCGGATTTGGACTCTTTGGTTCAGATTTAGAACCGCGACACAAATCGAGTCCGAACTGTAGCCGAGGTCCCCCGCGGACGTGCTACAGTTTCTGGCGACTCCGCTGGGGAGTTTAGAGAGCTTGACTCGAACTCGTGATATCCTGTTTTGACTACACTTATGTGTTTCTTTGCATTGCATGTGCATTGGTGCGCCTAGGACACCGTGTTGGCCATCTGCTATTCCTGAGCGGTTTGCTGGAGGCTTGTCTTGTCAAGACATGACCATAAGGCTGACCAGTTGCGGGCTCTGCCAGTATGGGAACACAAACCCCGGTTTTACCAGGGCACCCTTTTTGACCATTCGACCTAGTGCATATTCGGAATCCATAGTGACCATTCCAAACTAGGACAGGTTGCTTACCCGATATAGGTTGTTTGAAACCGCTGCGTGCATAGTGAAACCCTAGCTCCTGACAAAAATAGGACAGGGAAAACCTACCCCAACATAGGGGTGTATTGGTTCTCTTTTACTTGTTATGTGCTTTTAGAGTGTATCTCTATAGGGAATGCATATATCAGTTTGCAAGATTTGGGTATCCGGCCCGAGGGCACCCATCGATGTTGTTGAGAATTAAGGTTCATGCGGGTGTCGATTCAGATTTAGGCGATGACTTCGGGAACGTGTTGATAGTAGAGTCACGATTGTTCGACTACACCCGTGTTTGATCTGTTTGGGGCTGAAATACTGCTTGTTTTCCGTTTCAGTTCAGAGGTTCAGAGAGTTGAGTCAGAATAGCTAGTGTCTTCTCCTTGCTGAGGCAAGACTGGACATGACGCAGAACTCAGAAGAGGTTGTGGTCATGACGGCCGCGTTGAGTCAGGAAGTCACCCCACGATGAAATCTTTGTCGAAGATGCCGCATCCGCCTAGGTCGCCTGCCGCACATCCAATTTGGGCTCCTCAATTGTACCAGGCTCGTGAGCCTACTACTTTCGAACTAATGGGGATGATAGGTGATCTCCAAAGGTCTGTGACAGATCTCGCCTATGGAATGTCGGTTTCACCACCAGCTGCACCCTATGCCGGAAGCTTCGTACCCCAAGAGCCCCTGTTGTTGGGTCGAATTGTCATCGAACTCAGCCAACCGGAGATGGCCTCCAACTATGGTAACGATGCATTAAACCAAGCTCTCGATCAGGCTGAGGACAGAGACAGAGGCAAGATGAAGGCCGAGGCTGACCCTATTGAACAACTGCTGTGGGCAGTAGAAGCTTTGAAGGCCGGAGGAATGAACAAACAACAGATATCCGCAGTTATGTCAAAAGCTGTGGAGGACGTTTTCCCCGCTCTGCCTGAGGGCAATTCCAGTCAATCAGAGAATCGGGATAGGCCCCATCATGCCAAAACAGTTCTTCCCCCTTCCAGCCTTGCATTCGGAAGGGATCAAAAATCCAAGGCCGCACCCGCCGATCCGTTTGCTAGTGCATCTAGCAAGAGTGCCCCAAAGTACCAGCCCCGAGGGCGCAGGGTCTTTCATGCTCTCTATATGCCATTATCCAAGGCATTGCAGATCCTTGCCGAAAGGGGACACCTTAAGCCCTTGGAGCCGCGCTCCCCAAGAATCTCCTGATACCCATGATGCTTCCTCAGACAGCGTACCACCAGCAGACTGGCCACGCCACTGATAATTGTTTCCGTCTCCGGCACGAGGTGCAAGATTTGATTGATAACGAAGTTATCCTCCCCCCCCACCTCAGCAAAGTCCGTCACCGCTCAGTTGTTGGATTTTGAAGATACAGATACCGCGAGTATGTAAGCAGAAGGTGAACCGCCTGCGGGCAGAGTTTGGTACACTTTTGGACATGGCGTTTGGCACGCATCTTGGGCATCCGTGAATCTCGGCCTTGCACATTCTGACTTGGGTGTCGAGTCATTTTTGTTTTGTCTTGAGTCATCTCATTGTTTTGAGTCGATCCTTTTGCTTAAGGGTCTGTTTTAATTGTAATGAGTCCCCTCTTTGTATAGAATACTAGGTGACTTGGGGTTCTTTGCCTCAAGCACCGTTTTGTTTTGTAATTACTCCTTTTGCTTTCTTTTTGGGTCTGCCTCTGCTGGAGCCAATTTACATCCGGGGAACCTGAATGAAACAGCCGTGGCCACCGTGTTTCCATGTTTATTGATTGTGTTAGGCTAGTTGTGCCGGAGAATTTGAATGGGGTGACAACACATTCCACCTGCTCTTTTGTGCCCTAAAAATTATTGCTTTGACTTAAGTTTTTCGAAACCTTTTAAGCACTGCGGTGAAAACGAAGAGGAAGAAAATCCTCGGGTTTTACAAAGTTTTGATCATTTTGAAAGAAAGAGAGGCGTGCTAACTTTTAATGAATGAAATCATCCTTGTCAGCGTGAGTACTGAGAAGGACCCTAGCCTGATCCAGATTGGTTCCGCACTATCTTCAAAACGAGCGATTTGTCGCTTTCTTAAAAACTTTCAAAAACAAAATGTTTTGTGCGATCTTGCAAAGACCTGTGTGGAATCGCTCTTGAGATTAGCGACTTAGGATCGCTCTCAGCCTCGAGACTCGACCCTTCATTTCCCAAACCTTGGACCGGCATCCAGAATTTAGTTACTAATGCAACGCCTGTGTGGCCCAATTCGAAGCAGCCCTCGAGCAAGAGGCATCAAAGTCCGATCAAGAAGATCAGATCCCACCAAGCAAAGCTCGAGAAGCAACCGTGATGGACTTTTCCTGCAAATCAATACAACAGTCGCTCTCTTGGATACGGAGAGGCTTCAATCTCAAAACCATTTGACATGGGCTTGCTACACTTTTCCCCTTTGAGAGGCCCGCTGGGCCGAAAACCCAGAAGGGCGACCCAGGCAAAAGTTAGGGCAAAGAAAAAAGAAAAATACAAAAGAAGCAAAAAAAGAAAAAAAAAAGAAAAATACAAAAAATGCAAAAGAGAAAAATACAAAAAATGCAAAAGAAATGAAAAATATGAAAATACAAAAGAAAAAGAAGAAAAGAAAGAAGAATATAGCTCGCAAGGTCGAAAACCCGACGGGCGCCTTGGCAAAAGTTAGAGCCTAAAAATAGTGAAGGTTAAAATACCCGAGAGTACCTTAACCGAACTACGAAGGCTTGATTCCCATGTTTGGGATCGAGGCAACTTCATCCCGAAGTCCAAATTTCAACGCTTCCATAGCGTCTCAGTCCATGTAATGGTTTTGATTACCCATGCTTCCTCCGAATCCGATGTCTCGGTTGCAACAATTGGAGCTACGTGATCAACTTCCTCCTGAAACCCAGCCACCAATGCCTTCAAGGTGACTGTGTCCATATATTGTTCGTGGCTGTCTTCGTCCTCTCCGTGCCTGAGAGCCCGATCGAGCTCAATCATCAATAGGCATGCCGCGGCATCATCCAAACAAGGGCAACTTTCCGCCATCTATTGCCAAAGTCGCCTCGCCGTCATTCAAACTAGGGGCAACTTTCCGTTGCCCTTCCTCTCCCCCTTTTAAGCCAGGGGCAATTTTTCATTGCCTCCGATCCGAGTTTGCGTATCTCGAGGGTAAGTTCCGCGCTCGTTGAGCATTGACCGTTTGCAAAAATAGTTTTTGAAAATTTTTACTGAGGTTGACTATTTTCTCGGAAAACAATTCCATTTTCCAAAATTGGACCATGTTTGGACCCAAAAGGAAAACTTTCAGTGCTTGCTACCTGACTTGCATGATTTTCAAATCAAAAACTGCCCAAGCACGCTAATCTGGCGTTCATTTTGATCAAAACTGTTTTAGAAAGAAAACAAAAAAATGGTCAGAGTAATGAACTAGGGGCACAGTTGAGCCAGGTATCCTGTCTTCCCCCCGCCGTCAGCACGCGTTTGCCAGAAAGGCGCTCTATCTACCAGAAGAAATAGCCGCGAGTTAGTTGTATCGGGCATGAATCCGCCGCTTCCTATTCATCTATCAACCACCCTGGGGAGGGATGCAAAATGAGAGAATAAAGAATGGAGAGGGGTAAGTTGAGAGAAAAGTGAGAAAAGGGTTTTGAGAGAAAAACCGAGCCTGAGGGCCGAGCGATGCGAGTATCACAAATCAGAAAGGGCGGGAGGTATACCCGGAGGAACCGGCTCCTCGAAATTTGAGGTCTCTCCTTTTGTAAACACGTCCGTGTGTCGTGTCTTTTGATTTGTCGGTCTCAATTTTCGCTTTAAGTCATTTCCGAGTGTGTCTCGTAGTGTTAGGTCGTGTGCCTTTTATTTCTTTGTTCAAGTCCGTCTCGTCGTGTCCTGGGGTAGGCTCGACACCCCGGTTGTCAAACCTTCTTCCAAAGTAATCGCTTGTGCTCAGAATGCTGTGCCATTCTCTACATCCGTGCAAAGCAAGAAAAGAAAATGGAAAATTTGGGACATCCGAGTGTGTTTCGATTTCTCGGCCTTCCGCCGTGATCCGGCTTGTCGATTGGGTGTTTGTTCAAAGTTTGCCGTGTGCGGAATGGACCAAATGTTGGGTTATGGGCTGTATGCAGATTAATCCCCAGAGGAATGTGGGCTGTGTTCAGTTTGAGCAGCGGTTTGTATGAGTTGTTTGCTGTTAGTTGGTTGGTTATCCGATTATTACAGTGCAAGTGCCCAATTTCCAGGCAGTAAAACAATTTCAGTTACATCGAGATGTAATATGATGCAATGCAGTGCAAAGTACGAGATATGTAAACATAAATACTTTTCAGATAAAAGCTTGTTTTATATAATCTCTTTCAAAGTACAAACTTTTGAAGAAAGCAAAAAATCTGCCTGCGGCAGTACATAGTACTCTATCTACCAAAAAGAGAAAAGTACAAGAAAAGAAAAAAAAAGAAAAAGAAAGGTCATCATCATCGCCAGCAGCCTCATGCCCGAGGATCGATCCTCGCCTCTTCCCGGGCAAAAGCACAAAGCATCATCGCCGAGCTGTCATTTGTCGAGCCCGAGCCGCCCCGGCCTCCTCGAAATGACTCCGCCTCGCCCGACTCACCATCTCTCGAACTGGAGCTCGTGAGTGCTCCCCACGTGACCACGCCCCTCTCGTGCGAGGGAATATCCCGCCATCCCAGTAGAGAGGAGGCTCACCGAGCAGCGCCACCCACCGGAGGGATCGGGAAAGGAGGTCAAAATACAAAGAACAAACACATCAAGAAACCGCGGAGCGCTTATCAAGAATGTATGCAGTATGAGTACGCATATGAATGTCGTGAGCGCTTTATCGGTGTAGAATGCAGTGTATGAGTACTGTGTGTGAATGCCGTGAGCAGTTTATCAAGATAGAATGCGCACGATGTATGCAGTGTGAATGCCGTGAGCGGTTTATCAAGATAGAATGCGATGTATGAGTCTGAGCAGTAAACGCCAGAACAAGTGAATCGCAGATGCGATGCAGTATAAGCATAGCAATATGAAAGCCGTGAGCAGCTTATCAAATTTTTGTGCAGTTTAGCAGATTGTGCGGTGCAGTGGATGGTTTGAGACTGAGGTCAGAAGAACATACCGGCAGTCAGAGCGGCCAAAGCATCGAGAGTCATTGCAAAGATCCCCATCGAGGAGGCATTGACTCCACAAACTGACGGGTATACTTGGAGGAAGCCTGCAAAAGTATTAAATGCATCAGCATTCTGTGGGATGTTTGAATGAACTGAAATGAAATAACAATGCAAGATGCAGAAATAAAGTAATACATACCGGAGGCAAATCGGGAATGCCAGCCAACTCGTGACCGGTCGAAGGAGGAGCAAAAGGGATCTGGTAGGTCTCCCCACTCTGCCCCCTATAAGTCAACATAGTAGGCAGAGCGGGCCAGCCCGTCCCTCGTCCCCTCTGCACTCCCCTCCTGCCACGAGCTCGAGCTCTCTGCGACGGTCCCGCTCCTGCTCCCACCTCTGCCCTAGCCGCCGGCGCCGCGGGTCTCTCTGGCTCAGCTCGGCGACCACCACTCAACGGCCGCATGATGAAGGTCCGGACGTACTCCGAGTAGTCGCCCTCGCCCCTGTAGCCATCTGCCTCCCAGCCGAGGGTGCAGTCCTCCATCTGCTGCACAAAAAACCTCTCGGTGTCCCTCATGTGCTCAGGAGGGTGAACCGGGACTATCTGCTCTGGCAACTCGAGGGTCTGGCGTAGGAAACGCTCACCCAGGTACCAGTTCGGCATCGGGCCCTCCAAGAGAATCCGGTAGCGCGAGGTCTCGATGGCGCCGGCATACCGATCTCGTATCACCGCTGGTAGTGGAGCCCACGGCTGCCAGGTGACCTGAAATGAAATACAGTTGATTATCTACTGATATAGAAATGTACGCTTGAAAAGTGAAATTTAAACAGACTGTAAGTAAAACATACCGCGGTGAGCGTGATGGTGTCGAAGAAACGGCGGAATAAGCTAAAAGTGTCCCGGGGCCTCCGGACGCATCGCCCGTCGTAACGGCGAGAAAAGGGGACGACCAGAGGGGTCTCCGTCTCCCAGATCGCTCTAGCTCGGGAAGTAGGCATACACCCACAGCTGCAAAATAGACGTCGAGATGACTATCGATCAAGCGGATGCGAATAAAGCGTAAATAATCTGAGCCGCAGGTTGTGTATTGTGTTGTCGCGAGTGTCTGAAATTAAAGCAGTAACAAGATAAAGCGGAGTATGTGTGTGCCGTGTGTACAGTATACAGACTACAGTGTGTGCAGTGTGCAGAATACAGAAAGTATAGAACAGAAATGTAAAGTAGAGGAGAAGACATACCTCCCAGGCTCGCCAGTAGCCTCCTAGCAGCTGTCCACTGCCACGAGAGACTGAGCTCATATAACCGTAAAGGGTGGCCAAAGCCGCGCCCCCCCAATCATACTGCACAATCCTCTCGACGTCCACCAAAGCGCTGAGCAGGCAGAGGGGCACTGTGTTCGCCCGGTCGGCAAACAGGGTGGTCCCCAGCAAGAACATGAGGAAGCCGCGTGCATATCTCTCGGCCTCTGGGTCATCTGAGTCCCAAAGGCGGATCAGACTCGGAATCGCACCTCGAACCAGGAGTAGCGAACGAACCCTGGACGACAAAGTGCCGGCGCCTCGCCGAGCAAGTGAACCTGAGCGGCAATCCCCTCACCCATGCCTGTATCAAAGGGGATCGAATCACCCCCCACCCCGATGCCGATAAGCATCGAGAAGTCGTAAGGGGTCATCGTCATGTCCCCAGTCGCTGATAAGTGGAATGAATCGGTGGTGTCCCACCACCTCTCGCCAAAGCGGCAAGAAGAGGTGCAAGCGAGAGCCCGAGAGTCCCTGCAGAAGGTGCCAAAGCCGCCCGATCTACAATGCTTGGCTAACGCCAGATTAATCGGCGAATGGCCGGTGACGTTCCCATACCCGCGGAGAGTATGGGAGTCTCCCTGTAGTCAAGAAATTGCAAAGCCATATGAAGATATGCAGTCGGTACAAATCTGGTATGCGTACAGATTTTAAAAAAAAATTCAAACAGAAACCGGGTACCGGTGTGCTTACAGTAAACTACAAGTGCGTGATGCGTCAGTGTGTTTTAGATGCTCCAGTATAAACTTGGTGCATGTGTGCACATTTTTTAGATTCAAGCAAATGTCAGGTTTCAGTGTACTGAGGTGGACTACAGCCTGTGATGTGTCAGTGTGTTTGTGAGGGTTAGCATACAGATACGGTACATGTGTGTACATTTTTCAGATTCAAGCAGATATCGGGTTTCAGCGTACCAGTGGGTGGGCTACGGCCTGTGATATGTCAGTGCTCCTATGAGGATCAGTGTAAATAGCATGTGTGCGAGTTTTTCAAAGTTCAAATAAGAAGCCAGGTCTCGGTATCTTTCAGTGAACTACAACGTGTGATGTGTCCGCGTGTAGGTATAGTTTTGTGCAAACCTAGCATGCGTGCGAGTTTTCAGATTCAAATAGGCGCCGGGTGTCGGCGAATTGGCAGTGCAATGTGTGCCGTGTGTTTGGGTGATTCAGACTAGTGCAGTGTATGTGCATGTGCGTCGGTCCTAAACAGATGTCAGTTATGAGTTTGTCTACAATTAACTACAGTACAGTACATCAGAACTAAGCAGTTAATGGGTTCAGTTAGCTACGGCAGTTGACAGAAAATCCTACATTGCAGAAAATAAAAGACGAGAGTGTTACCTCGGCGACGCCAAAAGACAAGTGGAGGCCGCTCGCCAGCCAGGCTCGTCCAAAGCCCTGTCGAAGCCGCGGAAGTGGCGGAGTCCGTCGGGCGGTAGCACGTGGATGGCCGGCTGGTAGGTCCCCGGGTCGAAGGGACGCTCGCTCAGTGGCAGGAGCTCGACCCCGGGATCCATCTCGTGGTCCGGGGGAGTCCCGACGTGCGGAATATCATCGGCCATAGCAATGGAGATGAGAAAAATAGCCGGAAGAAGAAAAATGGGTCGGAATGCGAAAAGTCAACTGGGAAGTCAACCCCGAGAGGGTCGGAAATGGCCGGGATGACCGGAAGAGGAAAATGCACGGAAACGTAGAGAATATCGAGGGGAACAAGTCCCAAAAAAAGCGGAACCGGCGAAAAGTGCACTGAAACGAAGTTTTGTTCGGTCAAAAATGTCCGAAACGCGAAGAATATCGCGAATCCGACGAGAAAATGGGCGTGAAACGCGGAGAAATCGAAGAAAAACCGAGATAAAATCGCTCTAGAGAGAGGGGGTGAAGATTTCGGCGGTTTAGAGATGAGACAAATAGGGTTTAAAACCCTATTTTATAAAGCCCGGAGTGAATTGGTAAAACTGCCCCCGATCAGGCATTTTCTGCCGGTCGGCACTTTTTTGTGCCGATGGATGAGTTCAGGCAGCCGGTGGCAGCCGGTGACTACCCCACCCAGCCGGTGGTGTTCCCAAGAATGTTTTTAGGCAAGATAAGGGGTTTTTGGGCCTTCATAGCTCGAGAAAGTGCAAGAAGGTGCATCCCCGATGCTCGACTGGCCTCCGTTTCGACCTCAGACAGTGTCTTCTGTGTGTGGCACTCAGATTCAAGCAGAGATTGTATCCTTTTTGTATCCTTTTGCCTTTTATAAAGATTCAAAAGTTGCCCTGTGTGCGTTGTTGCATCCATCACTTTGTCTAGTGCAGCACGGCGCGTCGTTTTGCACGTCCTCTGCGACTTGCATCTTTTTTGTATTTTGTGCGGCATGCGTGTCACACTTGCATCATTTTGTACTTTGTGTTGCATGCATGTCGCACTTAGCATTCATTTCTATTCACGCGAGGTGTGCCACCTCACGTGCTTCGTTTGCATTGCATTTCATATTCGCGTGAGGTGTGCCATCTCACGTGTTTCATTTCATCTCAATTCGCGTGAGGTGTGCCACCTCACACTTTTCATTTTACATTCATTTCAATTCGCGCGAGGTGTGCCACCTCACGTGTTTCATTTGCATTCCTGTAGATGCTATGAGGTATTCAGGCCTCATTTGCATTGTATTTCAAATCCTATGAGGTGTGTGCGCCTCATTTGCCTCATTTGCATTGTTTGCACTATTTTGTGCCCCCGCCTGTCTGCATTGTGTGTGCATTTCGATTAGCCGGTCCGGCGGGACCTTAAACACGTACGGTCCAGGAGACCTTAAATCCTCGGAGGGTGTGAAACCTTCGTCCGATGAGGTACGTGTGCCTCGTTTTACATCTCATTTTGCATCCCATTTTCCACCAAATGAGGTATGCGTGCCTCATGAGCATTTCATTTTACAACCAAGGTCCGGCGGGACCAAAAACACGCAAGGTCCGGCGGGACCAAAAACACGCGCGGTCTGGCGAGACCTTAAACCCGCTTGACTGCATTGTCACGTGCTTTATTACAAGCACCATCATGCATTTATGCTTTGTATCATTGCCCCGTCGGGTCTGGCGAGACCCTAAACACGTATGGTTTAGGAGACCTTAAATCCTCGAGAGGTGCGAGACCTTCGGTGTGTTAAGTTGCCCCTCATTGCATTTGGCATGCATTTCGTTGCGCCGTTTAGCGCACCCTCATTGCACTCCATTTTCCATCTTTTGAGACACGCACGTCTCATTCGCCCCATTTGCATCCGCATGAGTGTCTCATTCGCATCACACTCATTTAAAGTGTTGTGTAACAGTTGCCCCCCCCGGGTCTGGCGAGACCTTAAACACGCACGGTCTAGGAGACCTTAAATCCTTGGAGGGTGCGAAACCCTCACTACGTTTGCATCCCGGTCTAGGAGACCTTAAATCCTCTGAAGATGCAATTCCTTCGGTGTTTGTCGTGCCCGAACGACTTTCGATGGTCTGGTAAAGCCACCCGTCTGTGTTTGCGGTGAGTTCCTAGGAGACCAATAGGGACGGTGAAAACTAGAGTTTGAACGGCTTATGCCTAGAACGCAAAGGTTCGGAATTTCCGAGACTAAAGTCTGGTTTAAATACCCAGGGGGTGTACCCTCGGCTTGAAATCTGTATGGAAGCCCCATAGGTTGAGGCGGCGTGTTTACGCCTCAATTCTGGATACTGAACCGACCTAGTGTACCACCCCGTTGGGAGAATAGGGAAAGCTGCAATCGTAGCCACTGCATCATGTTGCATTTCATGCATCATTAATATTGCATATGTCATGCATTTCAAAATTCCAAAACCAAAAACACAAAAAACATGCATATGCCATGCATTCCATTATAGTATAGTGCATATGTCATGCATTTTCTGTAAATATCCATTTCCTTTGCATTGTAGTTGCATGCATCCACTGCATCATCTTCCATCCATGGCTTGCGCCTTTCCTTGTTGAGCTTGGTCTGGTATGTGCCCCTACTTTTCGCGTCGGCTACGCTCAGATGCGTAGAAGTTACTGCTAGACATGGCTCATATCGCGACATTCCCTTCCTAGGCAAGACTGGGTTTGGCCCGCGTGCCATATCCGTTGTATCTATTTCATCGCATGCATTTCACTGCATCATCCTCCATCCATGGCTTGCGCCTTTCCTTGTCGAGCTTGGTCTGGTATGTGCCTATACTTCTCATGTTAAAGCATAGTTCTGCTCGTGTATCGCGCCTACTCCACGTTGGTATGTTGGTTTAAGGTTGCGGCACCCTTTTCTGTGTTAGACATGGCTTGTATGTGTGCATGCCCTTCCTAAGCAAGATACGGTTTGGCCCGCGTGCCATACCCATTGTCTCCATTTCCATTACATTGTAGTGTAATTGTTGCATCCGGCATTAGGATCATTATTCTTTCCCCAGCGGGTCGTTACCCCACTTATGTCAATCCACCCAATACTTGTTCTGGTGTCTGTCTACATTACTCATAGTTCTGTGTGCGCTCGCGCCTTGAGGGCTTCGACACCTTTTCTATGGTAGACGGACTCGTTACTTCCATCAATCTATCTGACATTTGTGTGGTTTCAAACCGCTCATGATTGAATCATGATTCAATTGCCCTGCATGCAGTTCGCATTAGTTTTAATTGCATTACATTTTCATTTGCATTATTCATACATAGTTTTGTATATATTGCATATCATTTTGCATATCATTTAGCATTCGCATTGCATATGTCATGCATGTTGCTAATCATGTTGTACCTGTTAAGTTTGCTTTCTTTTCAGGCACGATATTGTATGTACGGTGCATTTACATTTGGTGGAACCAGCGAGCCGCAGTATTGTATCCTCCGCGTGAGACGCTTTTGAGAATTACATAATTCTCTTACATCCTTTCGCATTGTAGTGTAGATCGTTGCATGTTAGCTTATAAGCTGCATGTATGCTTCGTTCTGACTTTCTTTGCATGATCATAAGTTATGCTTGGCTTGCATTTTCGGTTGCATTTTGCCCCCGCCACGGGCATATCTTATCCTTGGCATGTGTGCCTCTGCATGAACTACGTGGTTTGATTCCCAAAGGGATACGAGGCGACTTGCGCGTTCAACCATTTGCGCTTTGTATGTTTGTCCAAGTCTACGGCCTTGTCAAAAATGAGTCGTCTCTGGGCTTTGACATCCACTCCCGTCATTGTAATGACTTACGAGTTCTGTCAAAGAGGGGCAATCAGAGACACCCCATTTTTGACCGTCCTCAAGACTTGGACGTCACCGCTTGAACACTCGGTGATTATCCATGTTTGTGTTCGTTTGGAGTTCCCGGAGTTCTCGGCCCGCGCGCCTTGCCTCAGGACCTCCGAACTCGATCGTTTTGTGTTTGGTTTTGCACCAAACACTTGTGCTTTGCCTTGGAAGGGCAGGGAATGCCTTGTGAGGCATCCCCACATACCACCGGCTGGGGATAGAGGCCACCGGCTGGTTTTAGTTTCCACCAGCACTATATTGTGCCGGTCGGCACTATTTTTGGCAAAATTACCATTTTTCCCTGCCGACCACTGTGCACTTGCTTTCTGAGATATTTTCAGACAGCTGTTTGCCTCTTGTTTCCCCTCCATACACGTGTATGGAGGGATGAGCCCTTGAATGACTTAGTTTGTAAGTCTTTGTTGCCTCTAAGAGAGAGGGCTCTCCTCTTGGCTCAAGGGTTAGAAAATTTAGAGAGTTAGAGAGGAAAAGAGAGAGAGAAGCTCTGGTTTTCTAGGGTTTGAGTTGCATACACCTTCTATCTCTATCTTTCTTTTGTGTGTCTAGGTGTTTTGTGCCTTACTTTTGCACACAAACACCTAGTGTTTCACCTTCTCCTTGCAACTGAGGTTCTAGGAGCTATTTTTTGAAGTTCTTGACTGATTTGGGGCTCAAGGGGCCAAGCACAACAACCTTTGTGAAGATAGTCATCAAGGGTAAGAAACTACCCCTTTATTCCCCATTTTTGCAATCCTTTTTTTACCTAGTTTAAAACAGTTTTTGAGCTTAGTGTTTGACACATAAAAGTTCTGTTTTTTAACCCTCTTTATTGTTCATTAAGAGTGTTTTGTGGTTTGGGGAGGTTTGACCCCCTTTAGACCTTGAAAAGGTCACTTTTTGTGCTATTTTGTGAGAGATCCGAGATTTTGGTGATAGGATCTCTTCACCACTGAAATCTTGAGGGATTTCAGTGGTGAAGAGCATGCCTTGAAGTCTCAAAAAGGGGAGGGCCACCCCCTCTCCTTGGTGTCCTTGAAAAGGGCAAATTTTGCTCTCTTATGGAGCTTCATGCTTGAGTGTGTGTTGAGCATGTTTGACTTGTTTTCCATGCTTATATTGCCATGATATAACATGTTCCTAAGTTGGTTTAGGTCCCTTATGCATGCTTAGCATAGTTGCATTGTAATGCCTATTTGATGCCTTAACATGTCTAGGTTGCATGCCTTTGTTTTGAACATGTTTTAGGCCTAGATCCATGAAGCTTGTGTGCTTATTTTGCCATGATTTAACTCTGTCCATAGCCATTTGGGTCGATCCTATCATGCATTATATAGCTCCTTTGCATTTGGCTTGTTGGCCTTGAGAGTATGAGTGTGTAGCACGCCATGCTTGCTTCATTTTTGATGGTTTGGAACCATCTAGCATGTTATTTCAGACTTTTTGGTGTGCTTGTATGCATGCTTTGGTTGCTTCTTTAATGCTTTAAAAGCATGTGTTGAATACTCCATGTTTTGGTCATGTTGCATGCCTTTGTACTTGAGCCTCTTAGATGCCATCTAGGTGCTCCTTAGGCTTTGTTTAGGTCTGCTTGTGACCTGTTTTAAGTCCCCTTAGCCTTGTGAGGCTTGGTAGACTTGGCCTTAGTTTAAGCCTCCATGGCTTGTTTCAAGTACTTGGACCTATTGTTGTATATTTGGCTTGCTTTGTTGCATGGTTTGGCATCATGTTTTGCATGATTTTCAGAGCTTTATATGCATGCTAGTAGTCCATGTTCAACTCGTTTCAAGTGTGCTTGAATGTTGTTTATTTTGCTTAAGTGTTGGTGCCTTAACATGTGTATGTGTGCATGTGTGTTTGACTATCATAACTTAGCATTTTGGCCACTGATTTTAGGCCTATTGGAGCTGCCTAGATCATGTCTAAGTCCATCCCTCTTGTGGTTTGCATGCTTGCATTGTATGCTTGTTTGCATGCTTGCATAAGTGTATCACATTGTCTATCTTGCATCCTAGATAACATGCTTAGGATTGCACCACATTGACATGCATACCAAGCCTCTTGAAGTGAGTTTGATAGAGGTTCGGTACCCCTTTTGTGCCTATGTGATTTCCATGCATTTGAAAGTGAAGTTGCATCCGTGGTTCTTAGGGCCATCACGCATGGAAATGCGCGATTGGTGGTCCGGGAACCGAGGCACATGCCCCCTTGAGTCAATAACATGATAGGGAGTGTGTTTGGTGCATAAATGGCTTGAATTGCATTGCCTTGCATGTTGTTTCCCTCTGGCTTTGTGAGTTGCGGTGTTCTGCAGAATTTTGTGCCGAAGGCACTATTTAGTGCCGACCGATCAATCTGCAACCGATGAGTGAATTCGGTGCGGTGGCCTCCTTGGTGGTGGTGTTCTCCCACCGGTGGTGATCTCGAAGACTCGAGAGGCACTCTGGGATTTTGGTAATTTTCAGAGGAGGATAGCGAGGAAGCAGAGGCAATCCTTATGCAGCGAAAGCCCGATCCGGCCTTTTGCTTTTGGCCCTCATCCCGAGGCGATTTATCGTTTAATTAGATTAATTAATTTATTTAATTAATTTAGTTGATTTGTAATATTTAATTAGCTAGGATAGTTAATTATTTATTGATCTGTATTATTATTTTGGTCCCTCCGAGAGGGAATTTGTAATAAGTGTGTGAGTGGGCGTATGTCTTCCAACCCCCATTTCTTTCTATCCCTTTTATTTACCTGCTTATGGTAATGGACTAGGGCATGTTTATTTTAGCATACCTTATGCAATGCATGCGTGCATTCATGCATTTGTTTACATGCATCGGGCTCGGCACATCATGCAAACTGCATCGTACTTTCAATTCCGAATTGAATACATGATAGTTGCTGCATTTCATGTGCCATGCTTAGGTTAGCCGAGCCTATTCTAGATTACATCTCTGTGTGTGATGCATTAGCCATTTAACATGAACTAGGACATGCATGTTTTGCTAACTAGTTTGTTATTTTGGCACGGAGTACGATGTAAGTATTTATGCTTTAGCATATCACATGCCTGTGAATATTGCCATGACAGTATGCTTGCCATGCGGCTAAATGCTTGCCATGACTGTTTGAATGCCTGTGGGTGGAGGTTGGATTGCCTGAGTTGGAACAACTCATTGAAATCCGTATTTTAGCCTACTTGTGAGTAGCAAAAGAAAACAACACGTTTTTCGAGACAAAACGGATATGCAATGTTTATTTCCAAGTTAGGCGATCTAGTCTATACTTTTGTGTTGCGCGCATCACATAGTAATTCTAGGTTAATAACCGGAATAAGAACGCATAAAGTTTTCAAAAACGGATATCACGGTTAGTAGAGGCCGGTCTTCGGACCGGGCGAAAGAGGGTGCTCATAGCTGACCTTCCCCGATCGTACCCAAGCTCCCGAGCCAAGACCACTTTGGTGATGACGGACATGTGGCCTTCGGCACCGAGTCAGGGTTTCCTAAATTTCCCATTTTTAAAATATTTAGGTGGCGACTCTGTAATCTGGCAAAGCAGTCCATGTTTGGCACTACTTTTCAAAAAAATCTGTTTTCTCAAACGATTTGCCGGATTTGGACTCTTTGGTTCAGATTTAGAACCGCGACACAAATCGAGTCCGAACTGTAGCCGAGGTCCCCCGCGGACGTGCTACAGTTATGTACTACCAAACTTTTTTCAAACTCGGCCTCAATGAGTCAGCTCTGTGTCCGGCGCCTTGTCCATTGTTCGGCTTTAATATGAATCCCGTATACCCGTTAGGGAAGATCATACTACCTGTCCGAGCGGGCTCCAGAACGGTCGAAGTAGAATTCCTGGTTGTAAAGCTCCCTTCGCCGTATAACGTCATCATGAGGCGAACCTGGATACATATTATGAAGGCCGTCCCAAGCACTTATCATCAGCTCGTGCGCTTCTCGACAGCCCGTGACATTGAAGAGATCCATGACTCCCCCCAATCGGCAGAAGCAGCGATTTTATGAAAACCATATCACTGACCCGACCTGTGGGCTTTGATACTTGTATATATTTCACTTCTGCAATGCAAACCATCTTTCTTTGTCGTTCAATTCATTTCACAAACCCCATTATGCCGCTCGTCATGATGACAATTCGGAGCCCCCTTAGGTGCATGACACCTTAGGGCCGATTAAGCCTCCGGATTCGGAGTGTCCTTCATGGATATCACAATTGGCCACATTAAGTCTCCGAATTCGGAGCCCCCTTTGGTGCATGACACCTTAGGGTCGATTAAGTCTCCGGATTCGGAGCGCCCTTCATGGATATCACGATTGGCCACATTAAGTCTCCGGATTTGGAGCCCCCTTAGGTGCATGACACCTTAGGGCCGATTAAGCCTCCGGATTCAGAGCGCCCTTCGTGGATATCAAGATTGGCTCCGGATTCGGAGCCCCCTTTGGTGCATGACACCTTAGGGCCGATTAAGCCTCCGGATTCGGAGCGCCCTTCGTGGATATCACGATTGGCCACATTAAGTCTCCAGATTCGGAGCCTCCTTCTGTGCATGACACCTTAAGGCCGACTAAGTCTCCGAATTTAGAGCGCCCTTCGTGGATATCACGATTGGCCACATTAAGTCTCCGGATTCGAAACCCCCTTCGGTGCATGACACCTTAAGGCCGATTAAGCCTCTGGATTCGGAGCGCCCTTCGTGAATATCACGATCAGCTACATTAAGTCTCCGGATTCGGAGCCCCCTTCGGTGCATGACACCTTAGGGCCGACTAAGTCTCCGGATTCGGAGCGCCCTTTGTGGATATCACGATTGGCTACATTAAGTCTCCGGATTCGGAGCCCCCTTCGGTGCATGACACCTTAGGGCCGATTAAGTCTCCGGATTTGGAACGCCCTTCGTGGATATCACGATTGGCCACATTAAGTCTCTGGATTTGGAGCCCTCTTCGGTGCATGACACCTTAGGGCCGATTAAGTCTCCGGATTCGAAGCCCCCCCTCCCTTTTGGAGCATGACACCTTGGGCCGATTAAGTCTCCGGATTCGGAGCACCCTTCGTGGATATCACGATTGGCCACATTAAGTCTTCGAATTCGGAGCCCCCTTAGGTGCATGACACCTTAGGGTCGATTAAGCCTCTGGATTCAAAACGCCCTTCGTGGATATCACGATTGGCCACATTAAGTCCCCGAATTCGGAGCCCCTTTTGGTGCATGATACCTTAGGGCCGATTAAGTCTCCGGATTCAGAGCCCCTCCCCTTTTGGTGCATGACACCTTAGGGCCGATTAAGTCTCTAGATTCGGAGTGCCCTTCGTGGATATCACGATTGGTCACATCGTCTCTGGATTCGAAGCCCCCTTCGGTGCATAACACCTTAGGGCCGATTAAGCCTCCGAATTCGGAGCGCCCTTCGTGGATATCACGATTGGCCACATTAAGTCCCCGGATTCGGAGCCCCCTTTGGTACATGACACCTTAGGGCCGATTAAGCCTCTGAATTCGGAATACCCTTTGGCACAAACAAAACAAAACTTTTCAATCATTGACAATGTCAAGGCAAGACGCAAATAAAAAATTCAGCATAAGACGCAAATGTTTGAAATACAACTTTTTATTCGATCAAACAGTTGTTACATAAACGCAATTCGCATTTGAGCATTATAATTTTTATTTAATCTGACAGTTGTTACATAAACGCAACTCGCATTTGAGCACTACAATACCCATTTCCAATCTTAAAAGCTAAAAAGGGGCGAAGACGCATTGGTAAAGCAGCAGTGCCGAATCAATTCCCGTCACTCGGAAGTCCTCCGCGGCTTGCAATGCCTCGAGCCAACTATACCCAAATCCTCCCCGAATACCATTGACAATGTCAAGGCAAAGATCCAGGACAAGGAGGGATAAATCCAACGGTCGTTGCCTTTCCTTTCGAGGTGATCTGCTTTGACGACTTGAAGGTTCATGCCAACTTTTGGACGCCCTACTTCCCATACGGATTGCTCCTCTGCCACGATCCATGGCAACACCAAGGTCGGCTGAACTCCAGCCTCTAACTAATATCCCCACTTAACCCACCTCACATAAGCGATTGTTTATCTGGACAAAGCGCCCACTCCTTTTATTTTCAATACTAGCAGCGATCTCGAGGCCCTAATCCCGAGGCGATTTCACTAACACTAAACTCCATAAGAAAAACGTCGGTTGACATTCGCCATGGCGTAGTAATCCAAACGACTTTTTGAAGCACGTGCATTGGCCAAAAATCTAGGCCCCGAGCTGAGTTGAATTTGCTAGAGCCACTCTACCCATCGGCTTTTGGCTTCAGGTTACAATAGCCTGTCAGGATTAAACGGCTGTCAAGTATGGATTGACCCTGCCAGTCAACGCTTATACATTCATTCAAACACAGTAAAACAAAACACATACACGCCAAATACAAATTGCAATAAAATATTTGTGACAGAACGTTTTTTTTTATTTATTCAACAAAACAAGCAATAAATTACATAGTTTTGAACGTGATCTACGTTTCTGCCTTACAATAAATATAATTATGTGGCATCACCCTCATCATCACTCTTCTCGACTTCAAAAGCAGAAAACAGAAAATGTTTACTGTGGTAGAGTGGTGATGCCGAATCAATGCCTGCCACTCGAAGAGCTTCTGCGGCTTGAGATGCCTTGATCCAACCGTACCAAAATCCACGATTCTCACATCGGCAAACTTCTTCGACAAGTTTTTCCTTGGTCTGCTCGATTCCGACTCTTCGGCCTTCATGGAATCCTTTCTCATAGGCCCTTCCCTTCGCGTTCTCCATTGCGAACATACTCGCCATCTCACGATCAGCAAGCGCAGAACTGATGAGCCGGCTGGTAACCCTCTCTTCCACAATTGGGTTTCCCTGCCCGGCGAGTTGTGCCTAGCCCGCCTTGGTCTTCCTTAACTCACACTCGGCCGCCTCCGCGCGGGCCTCCAAACTTCGAATACGTTCATCCTTCTTGTCCATTTCTCGGCGGGCAGCACGCAACCGCATGCTGATTTCATAGGCAGTGTATAGCCCCTTCACCGCCCCATGAACGCCTTCGCGAAACACTTCGTAGTCCTGGCGACCTACCATTGATTGCTGAACCTCAGGCGGGAAAATTTGTCGAGCAAACTCGACCGCTACATTTGGGTCTCGAACGATCGAGTCCGCCTTCGTCATAGGTCTATTCCCCACAAATACCGCGAAGCTTAATGGGCGCGGATTCGCCTCAGGTCCCCTCTCGACTCGAGGTTGGGAAGTTCTGCCCTGCGATTGTTTGTCCCGCCTGGGCGACCTACTTCGACGTCGAGGAGACTGATGCCTCTCTCGATCCCTGGCACTCCTGCTCCCTATGCACGAAGGGTCATTACCTTGATTCATGTCTCCACCCAGCTCAGCCAGCGTCTTCGCTTCCCCTCTGCTGTTAAAGAAGAGTCTGTGCGACATTCACTCGATACCTTCAAATGCTGGAGTTAGTAGTCTACTATGCTCATAAAAGTTTTACCTTTAATCATTTATCCTTTAAAAAGGCAGCACCCTTGAGGCCATCTCATTAATTGTTAAAACCTCAAACGCCCGGCGCCGACTTGATCTACCCACTTGGGGTAAAGGCAGACAGATCTATCAAAACTCCTAGGGTCGTTTCCTCCGGCGCCCGAATGATCACGCACCGCCTGGGGCAAGGGCAGATTCATCAATCTATTCGGCTTATGTACCCCAGTCGGCTCATGAATCGATCCTTCATAAATCCTAAGGTCGTTTCATCCGGCGTCCGAACGATCACGCACTGCCTGGGGCAAGGGCAGATTCCTCAATCTATTCGACTTATGTACCCCAGCCGGCTCATGAATCGATCCCGAATGATCACGCACCGCCTAGGGCAAGGGCAGATTCATCAATCTATTCGGCTTATGTACCCCAGTCGGCTCATGGATCAATCCTTCACAAATCTTGTGGTCGTTTCCTCCGACGCCCGAATGATCACGCACCGCCTGGGGCAAGGGCAGATTCATCAATCTATTCGGCTTATGTACCCCAGCCGGCTCATGAATTGATCATTCACAAATCTTAAGGTCGTTTCCTCAGGCACCCGAATGATCACATACTGCCTGGGGCAAGGGCAGATTCAGCAATCTATTCGGATTATGTACCCCAGCCGGCTCATGAATCGATCCCGAACAATCACGCACCGCCTGGGGCAAGGGCAGATTCATCAATCTATTCGGCTTATGTACCCTAGCCGGCTCATGGATCGATCCTTCACAAATCTTAAGGTCGTTTCCTCCGACGCCCGAATGATCATGCACCGCCTGGGGCAAGGGCAGATTCATCAATCTATTCGGCTTATGTACCCCAGCAGGCTCATGAATCGATCCTTCACAAATCTTAAGGTCGTTTCCTCCGGTGCCCAAATGATCACGTACCACCTGAGGCAAAGGCAGATTCAGCAATCTATTCGGCTTATGTACCCCAGCCGGCTCATGAATCGATAACAAATCCTAAAGTCGTTTCATCCGGCGTCTGAATGGGGCAAGGGCAGATTCATCAATCTATTCAGCTTATGTACCCCAGCCGGCTCATGAATCGATCCTTCACAAATCTTAAGGTCGTTTCATCCGGTGCCCGAACGATCACGCACCGCTTGAGGCAAGGGCAGATTCATCAATCGATTCAGCTCAGTACCCACAATACGCAGCACATGAATGATAATTCAATATTGTCATAGGATATTCAATTTCTGAAAGCTAAAGCACAGCAATGATTTTATCCAAATTCGTGAAAGGCAAAGTATTCTTCATTAAACATAACTTCACAAACCATGAACAAGTAGTGGAGAAATACCAAGGCAGTTTTCATTAATAAATTGAGCGCAAATAGTAACCAATTTATACATGAAAACTAGCCTGAGCCAACAAAAGTCTACCAAACAAAAACTTACATCAAAAACAAAAGTCTACCAAACAAAAACTTACATCAAAAATAAAAGTTTACCAAACAAAAACTCAAATCAAAATCAAAAGAGATGACTCCCAAATCACTCCTCGGGGTCAGATTCAAGTGGCTTAACGTCCACTTGCTCGTAGGGAATTGGCAAGGCCAATGTAACTCCAGCGACAGCAAGGGCTTTGAACCATCCATGTTTGAACCCCCGATTCTCGAATTTGGGGACTTCATCTACATATTCCGTGAAGGCGCTTTTTCCTGCCTCAAATGCCGTAGAAGCTTCAAAATCGGCTTTCTCCTTGGCGGCCTTGAGCTCCGCTAACTGAACCTCCGCCTTGGCTAGCGCCTCCTTGGCTAACTTAAGCGATTCTTCGCTCATAGTTTCCCTACTCTCAGCATTAGAGCGGAACTGTTCAGCTGAGTGAGCCCTCTCTTTCTCTGCTTCAGCTCACACTCTCCATCGTGGCTCTCATACTTTCAAATTCGACCCTACTCTTTTGACCGTCCGCCTCCGCTTGCAAACGATCAACTCTGCCGAGGGCATCATAGAGGCGGTGGCCTAGGTCCGCGATCCTGCCAACAGTCTGCAAAACAAGTTGGGATCGTCAGATATCTTTAACGAAAACATAGTCAAGAGAATTTGAGATGGTCACTAACTAGGAACGCCGACTGCGCAGACAGGGCTATGGCCATAACATCCGGCACGGCGCGAAAGGCTGCGACGTCAGCCGGCAAGGAAATTGAGGCCGCGAGGCTCAACGCCACGGCTGGATCCTCAATGGCTGAGGCATCGGAGGAGATCGACATATCTTTGATCTTAGTCCGATCAAATAAAAGGCGTAGCCAGACCCGACTCTTCTAAACGAGGCCGTTTGGAAGCAAAGCTAATTTCCGACCCAGCCTCTCCCTCGGCGCTACGCTTTTCGCCCTGCTCCTCCGGAATCAGCCGTTCATCAATGACCTGTTCCTCAACCTCTCCCCCGTTTCGGCCCCAGTGACCTGAATCATCTCTTCAATAACGAGTATGGAATTTTCAATCAAGGTGGGCTCAGAATGGGCGGCTTTGGCCTTCTTTTGAGTAGCCATTCGCTCGGCATTTTTCCTTCGCGCCATCTGCGTAAGGCTTTCCCAAGCCATAGCTTCAAAAATATCACCGGGTAGGTCCCCCAAATTTGCAAAAATATCTTCGGACGAAAACTCTGCCCGACCCGAAGTGGACGGTGAAGGTTGGTTAAGTCCCGCAGCCTCAAATGCCGAGCGTATCGCCTCGTCGACCTCTTCGACATCCTCAGCAACCTCTCTGGTTTGGTTGGCAACCACCTCTACCACCGGCTCAACCTCTGCCCTCGAATCTGAATCTTCGAGGCTAATTTGCCTAAGGCTCTTGAAGCTGGGAAAGATAAGAGCCGAAAGGTGTTGATCACCGGATGGAATTGGAATGCCTTCCGCAGCCGAGAATGTGGTGTAAGTCGGTTCGTATCGGAGGAGTATGTGAGCCGCTCTACCTTGCTTTTGTACGTTTGAACGGCCGAAGTATCTGAGCGCAGACTTGATCTCCTCAAGAACCGCCCCATCGGTTGACGGAAGAATTTTCTTCAATCTGTTACCTGTAAAGAACAAGGGGTGATTAAAGGGAAAAAGCCGAGTGAAGGGTAAGTCAACTAACAACAAAGCGTTGCGTGGCAACCTGGATCACCCTTTCGTCTGGGAATAGGATCTAGGCAGTCTTCGCCCTCACTGAACTCCCAATTACCTTGGACATTGACCATTACGTCGTCAACCCTCTTACTAGAACTGGCAAGCATGGTTATCAAGTGATGGTCAGTATCCTTGGCTCTGAGAAAGTATCGCCCCAGCCGACCAGAAGATTTGGCCAAAGCGTAGCAGTGCCGAATCGCCGGAATGCCAAGGTTGATCCTAAGACGCCAGTTCAACTCAATCACCCCCACGTTGATTAGAAAGAAATTGACGTTAGGTTGAGAAGGAATCAGACTCCAATAGCGAAGGACAGCCCTAAGCAAGGGGTGTAGGGGAAAACGAACTCCGCCTTCTGCTATGGATAAGAGAGGGAAGACGATCGTATTCTGATCCTCCCTCTCCATATCAAGGGTACTATCCGTTACAAGAGATAAGTGTACGTCGTCGGGAATGGAAAAATGTCTCCGGAATCCGGAAATACGACCCTCGGAAAGGAGGTCTTTCAAGTGTTTAGCCATGTTGGAAGGGATTCAAGGTTTCGCCGAAATCAAAACGACAAATAGAAAATAGGATTGTAAGGAAGAGAGAAGAAGACTTACGAAGATTAAACGGAGACGAGGGTAGACGGAGAAGAGTTGCAGAGCATGCGAATCAGAGAAGGGATATCCGTTGGCAGTCTAAGAGTCTCGAATACTCGACGAACTGTGCACTCGAAAAGACTGAAATTTCAAATCACAATAAATGCGAAACGCACGATTGAGGCGGGAAAGCGTTATGATGAACGAAAAGGTGTGCGCATCCTGACATCTATATTGGAATACGCGAAGCTGCCTGACCTATTTTAACTTTTTCAATTCAAGACCAAACACGCCGATTAACTACCGTCAATAGGGAGTTCGGAGGGCAATTGTGGGAGCCGAATATCTGACAAAGGCACAAGGCGCGCGCAATACGGGGCTGATAATAATCGGCTGTATCCGAATACAATATTAGGGCCAAATAAGTCTGTAGCATTAAGAGCCGGATAATGTAAAGGATAATGATCAAAAAGTAGGCCCTGGCCCCGAGGATCGAGGGAAACAGGTATAAATACAGAAACAACATATTTAGTAGGTATGTAAGAATCACTCCACTTAACTTAGACAAGAAGCTATCTTGAGTGTCTGAACTAACTTGTCCGTCGGAGTGCTAATTCCGGCACCCCCGACCAGAGTGTTTCCATCTTTTCAGGTGACTAGCTGAGGATCACCAGTGTCTCCCAGGATTCGAAGAGTATTTCCAAACCACTTCCCCACAAGTTTGTATTTTCATAATAATTTGCCCCCTGAGGTTTAAATTTCATAACAAATTACCCCCTAATTTGTTATGCAAATATAGCATTCAGGGGGAAATTTGTAATTTGTCAAACCTTAGGGGGTATTTGTAATTTAGCCAAACCTCGAAGGGGGTATATGTAATTTTCCCTTTTTAATTTTATTAGAGTTTTATGACTTAGGCCTCGTTTGGGAACAAACTATTTTAGTAACTTTTTGGCTTTTTGGTTAAAATATGAGGTAAAAAAAAATTAGTATGTTTGGGATAACTTTTTGACTTTTTACGAAAAGATGTGCAAAAAGAAGAGAGAAAATAAAATTTTTGACTTTTTGGTATAAGTTGTTGGCTTTTTGATTTTTTTAGTAATTTTTTGACTTTTAGGCTAAAATAGCCACTTGCCAAACGAGGCCTTAGTTTGAGGAACAAAAATTACAAAATTTAGATACATTTAAAAGTATAAATTTTAAAAATATAAAGAAAAAATCATTTATTTTTTATATTTTTTTGTATTTATAGATTTTTTTTATAAATATTTAATTTTTAATTATATTTAGATTAACTGAATTTAAAAATTAAAATTTTTAATTAAAATATTAATAAAATTCACTTTAAAAATATATATATATTATTTTTTATTCTAATAAATAAATAATTGAATATCCATCATAATTGTTCATCACCATGCAAACTTTGTCTCATGATTGTCCATCACCATTGTTGCAGCAATAAGATTTTAGATCTACTAACATTCATCTAGATCCATCACGAGCCTTTATTTTTATTTTTATTTTTATTTTTCTACATTTCTATGTCTCTTTTTCTCTATTTTGTCGATGGAAAAATTAAAATTTGTAGAGGCAATTTTCAAAGGGATCAAAACATACTTTTTTCTCATTGAACTCGTGATTCTTCTGCAATTCTACATTGTTGTAGGCCTCTCTTCCGCTATACGAAAATATCCTACAGTCCCTTATTATTTGACTGTCCTAAAGCTATCATGAAGTATAAATTTACTTCTCTCCATTGAAACTGTCACAAAGTATTACTTTACTATATGAACTATAAAATGATACAATTAAACCCTTCAATAAATATAGTAATCTACTCGTTAGTCCGTATTTGGCATTTAATTTTATAAATTTTACTCATTTACTAGAAATTTCACTTGGTAATAGTTAAATTTCACCTAAACATTAAAGCTAAATTTCACTATGTGAAGAGAAGGAAATTTCGCTAGTTGGAGATAATGAAATAAATATTACTATCAAGTTTTAATTAAACAATATTAAAATTTTGGCAACTACACACATCATAGAATTAATTTAAAAAATTAAATAATCATAAGCTAATTAAAAATTTAGTGACAATCACTTGTTATTCGATAACGAAATCACTAGCAACATCTTTCTGTTTAACTCATAGTTTTTCCATTTACTCGCTAGTCCGTCTTTGGTTTTAATTTTATAATTTTTGCTCCTTTAGTAGAAATTTCACTTTGTTACTAATATTAAGGTTAAATTTCACTATTTAAAGATAATGAAATTTCACTAATTGAAGACAATAAAATAATTATTACTATCAACTTTTAATTACACAGTATTAAAATTTTAGTAATTTAATATTTTAGAATTAATTAGACAACAAAATAATTAAAAAAATGAAATTTCCTTTAACTAATTAAAAATCTAGACAATCGCTTGTTACTCGCTTGTTACTCGACAATGAAGCCACTGGCAACATCTTTCTTCCTTAACTCATAGTTCTTTCATATTTACAATTGATTATAAGCCTCTTTTCCATCAGATCACCAATCTATCCATCGTATTGTATGGACATCACCATACACCAACATCTACTGACGTGCCCTCGTTATTTCAAGTAACACTTGTTGTCTCCAACTTGAATATTTGTTGATGACGGTCTAACACCATGCAAAAGAATTGATTGTGCATTTGATTGGATGGATTGGCCACCACTAATCGATTTGCTAATTGATTGGAAGGCTTGGCCACCACCAATCGATTTTACAATTGATTGCACATCTAAAATTTTACAAAAGAATTGATTGGAAAAATTAGCCACTCCAATCGATTTGGCAATTGATCGAATGGCTTGGACACAACCAATCCATTGGCCAATCGATTAGATTCGTCAATTGATTGGATAAATTGACCAATAACTATTCAAATTTGTGTTACTTATATATTTTTGTGTGGTCACTTACGTTATTTTTCGGAAAACTTACTTGATTTTGTGTTGGTCAAAATTTTTTCAAATGACTTACTCGAATTTGTGTTACTTACGCACTTTTATGAGATCACTTACGTGAGTTTGTGAAAACTTACTTGATTTTGTGTTGTTCAAAATTTTTATGAAATGACTTACGGGAAATTTGTGTTCACTTACGTATTTTTCTGAGATTACTTATGTGAGTTTGTGAAAAACCTTAGCATTTTTGAGAAATCAAAGTTTCTCAAATAACTTACTTGAATTTGTGTTACTTATGCATTTTTTCGAAATCACTTACATGAATTTGTGAAAACTTATGTTGCGTTTGGTAGAGCTTTCTAACTATGATTTGATAGTATGAGTTGTATTTTGAGTTTGTGAGTTTTGGAATTATGATTTAAGTGTGGAAAATTTGTTTGGTGAAAAGAGTTTTGAAAATAGTTTTGAAAAGAGTTTTAAATTGAGTGGAGAATTTTTGACGTAACATTTGATATTTGATACAAAAACATACAACTTATATCTAAACATACAACTCAAAATTCTATTAAAACACATAAAAAAAATTTAAAAATTCAGAAAATATTTTTTTTTGGAATATATAAAAATTAACATATCAATTGCAATAATAATAATAATAATAATAAAAAAAAAAAAAAAATTGCACCGTTCTGGTCAACTGGCCGAACGACCGGTTGGACGTCTGGTAGAACATCCGGTGGGACGACCGGTTAGGCCAAATTTCAAAAAAATAAAAAAAATTGAAAATCGCGCTTTACACAGAGTTTTGTGTTTGTTGTGGAAAACTAATTCCAAAACTCTATCCAAACATGATGTTACAATGTGGAGGTAGAATTAGGATTTGAAAATCCTTCCAAACAGAGTTATGTATTTTTGTGAGGTCAAAATTTTCTCAAATGAATTACTCGAATTTGTGTTACTTACGCATTTTTTTGAGATCACTTGTGTAATTTTGTGAAAACTTACTTGATTTTGTGTTGTTCAAAACTATTATGAGATGACCTTCGGAAAATTTGTGTTCACTTATGCATTTTTGTGAAATCAAAGTTTTCTCAAATGATTTACTCGAATTTGTGTTACTTACTCATTTTTGTGATATTACTTATGTAAGTTTGTGAAAATTTACGCATTTTTGTATTGTTCAAAATTTTTATGAGATGACTTACAGAAAATTTGTATTTACTTACGCATTTTTGTGAGAACACTTATGTGAGTTTGTGAAAACTTATGCATTTTTGTAATATCAAAGTTTTCTCAAATGACTTAGTCAAATTTGTGTTACTTGCACATTTTTTTGAGATCACTTACTTGATTTTGTGAAAACTTACTTGATTTTGTGTTGTTTAAAATTTTTATGAGATGACTTATGAGAAATTTGTATTTACTTATACATTTTTATGAGATCACTTATCTGAGTTTGTGAAAAATTTATGCACTTTTGTGAGATCAAAGTTTTCTCAAATGGCTTACTCGAATTTGTGTTATTTTCTTATTTTTGTGAGATTACTTACGTAAGTTTGTAAAAACTTACGCATTTTTGTATTCAAAATTTTTATGAGATGACTTACGAAAAATTTGTGTTCACTTACGCATTTTTGTGAGATCGCTTACGTAAGTTTGTGAAAACTTGCGCATTTTTGTGAAATCAAAGGGCTTGTTTGGTTTGTAGCTCAAGATACAATTTTTGAGAAAAATCTTCAAAATTTTGTTTGGTTCAAATTTTTTGAAAAAAAATTTCAAAATCACTCTCTCTCTCCTATACATTAATCAATCACTTTTTTTTTTCTCTCATCTCTCATTTTTAATCACTTTTTCTCTCTCACACACATCTACTTAATTATAACAAAATATCAAATCATCCCAAACTCTCAAACTCCAAAACTATTTTCAAAATATATAACCAAACAAACCAAAAAAATTTCTACACTCTCTCCCCAAATTGTTTTTTGAAAATTTATCTCAAAACATGTAACAACCCTCACTTCATCTTAGTCATGCCCTTATGCATTTATATGATTTTGTCTTGTTAAGCTTGCATTTCAAATCTGGTCTTTGTTTAGCTTAAGTGTTGCTACATGCTTTGTTCCTTACTTGGTGTGAGTTTAGCCGAGGCCATCCTAAGCCTGGGTCGCACCTTTGAATCTCTTATACCTAGGACTATCTTGGAATCTTTTGGTTAACCTCCACTCGTACCTTGGCATATTGGCCGAGATGTTACTATCTAGGCCGAGGTGTTCATCACCAAGGCCGAGATGTGTATTATCTAGGCCGAGATGTTACCCTTGCACCTAGTGATCTTGTTCCTGGATTGGTATGACCTAGACCGAGGTGTGGCACATCTAGGACGAGGTGTGGCATAACTAAGTCAAGTGTTGTCCTTCCTAGCCGAGATCATTAAGACCTTACTTGCCCAAGCTTTGTCCTTAGCCGAGATCATTACCTGCCGGAGTACCTATGCCATATTGCTTGTTGAACACACTTTGTCATAGTCTTGTCTTTTCACTCAGTCACCTTTTTTAGAAGAGCCAACCAGCCGATGCCACGTGTCCCAGTAGAGGGTTAAGTCAGTGAGCTGTTGAGAAACACACCATTTTTGTATCATATCCTTTGCTTTTAGAGAGAGAGGCTCTAGGAAGAAGAAGGAGGAGTTCTTAGAGAGGGAATAGATTTCCAAGCTTGATCTTCACACCTTGAGCTATTAGATTCGTGTCTTGAGGTTAGAATATTGATCTACTCGTGTTGTTCTTATTGTTCATCTAGCTACATTGCATGATCGAGCACGATTTGTAAGCCATGCATTGATTTAAAGTTTTGTTTTAGAAAGAGAAAGTGATATTCATGTGTTCTTGAATAAAAGCCTTGTTTGATCCGGAAGCTTGCATCAAGATTCATGTTTTTGTGTTTGTCTTCATAAGATCTTCAAGTATGGGTACCCAGGTCCATGTTTTCGAACTCATCTCATGAAATCCCAGATTTTGTAATAACAAGTTGTGATTGAGCATTCATGTTTTTCATGTTCTTCATGTTCATGTTCTTCAGCAAAGGGAAACCCAGATTTTCTTGACTTCATTTCCTTGAATATGGCCATCGGGACCACACCTCGGCAAGGAGGTGTGGGACCTCGGCCAAGACCTGGTTGGTGCCCATTATGTTTTCCCGAGATGAGAAACAGTGTTTTGGTTTTGGTTCGACTTAGTTTTGAAGGAATGCCGAGATCATTTGCATTCATGTAAAGCTTGTTTGAGAGTGCATTCAATAGACTTTACCATGTGTTTGTAGGACTTGGACTCTTGCTTTGACCCCGACGTTTGAAGAACCAAGTGAGTGGTATTTTTAATAAAGCTATATTATGACATTTGATAAAGCTTTGCCTTGCTTGTTTTAGAAAAGTATTTGTTAAGCATGAATGACTATCCCTATTTTGTGTATCAAGTATTAGCTTTGGTTTTGATAACATTCTTGACAAGTCCGTACTTGCTAAGGGACTATAAGCATTTATAGCACAAGTTCGTACGTGCTACGGGACTATAAGCATTTGTAGCACAAGTCCGTACGTGCTAGGGGACTCTAAACTTTTGTAGCACCTTTGATTATGTCATCCCTTGTATTATTGATGCTAGTAAGCATCCCTTGAGACTTGAAAGATTTGTTAGATGAACTTGATTTGTCCTTTGATTTCGTACAAGATATGATGTGTTTTGGTTTGATAAAGATCTCGAATATCATACATACAAACCCCTTTATTAATTATATCATTCACTGAGTATCCAAGCTCACCCTCTCCTTATATATATGTAGGTGATGAGCAAGAAGGCGGTGACGCCTAGATGTGTTTTGCGATGATGTTTTGGATTCGTGTTTTGTATCATCTTGAAGATTATGCTTCTTGGCTTGCATTTCATTGTATTTTGTATATGTCGGCTTGAAAAGCCTTTTGATCAAGATGTAGCATATACTTTGTTTTATTGTATTCAAGTTGGAAAACTATGTGAAGATGTATGTCATTTCATTTGATTTATGCACAGCTCTTATGGACTAATTTGATTTAAATTTATTGCTTCCGCACATGTAAGCCCCATATGTATACTCTGATTGTGTGTGAATCTTTGTAAGTTGGCCTCCAGTAATCTCAGATTACTGGCCATCACGGCACCACTGTACTAGGGGCGGTTTGGGGTCGTGACAGATTGGTATCAGAGCACAAGTTCCTTATAGTACGCTATTCACACATTTTTAGTCCTAAAGAGCATAGGATTTCCCTTAGAATGATATTAGGGTTGCATCATATTGCTTGCTACTCGACAAGATGTGCATCATCTCGGCATGACTATTCATTGCTTGTATACATGTCAATTTACTCATTTGTTTTAAAGTTACATATTGCCTACTCTTAGCATCATGAGAAGGGGGAGACCTCCAGTTGGCCGAGATCATGCCGAGGACAGATTGGACAGATTGGAAAGGTTGGACGAAGGTCTGTTCCGCGAGTTGAGACAGCCTAAGCCACAGGATGTTAGCACTACCTCTACCCAGGCCAAGCAGACGAACGGCCGACATGCAGTTCCACCTCCACCTTCTCCAGTGCCACAAGTGCCTCCACAGCAAGCTTTGTATGGGGGCGGCACCATAGCCTTGATCAGAGAGTTCAAAAAGATGAAACCGCCGAGGTTCCAAGGGGTTATAGAGCCGATGAAGGCCGAGGCATGGGTTTTGGAAATGGAGAAGTTATTCGAGATTTTTCCCAGCACCGACGCCCAGAAGGTGTCATTAGCAGCATTCACGTTGGACAACGATGCACGAAGATGGTGGATGATGGTTCGAGAAGCCAACCCAGGTTTGACTTGGGCTAGATTTTTGGAGTTGTTCTACAACAAGCATTTTTCCCTTAGTGTCCGAGACCATAAGACCACAAAGTTCCAGACTCTGACACAAGGAAACAAGACAGTGGCAGAATACGACCGTGCTTTTACCGAGTTGGCGAGATATGCGCCTCACATGGTCGATGATGAATACAGAAAACCTAGGAAGTTTGAAAGTGGACTACGTGGACCAATACAAGATCGAGTTAACATGCTCAACATGTCGACTTACGCCAGAGTGTTAGACAAGGCCATTCTTGTAGAAGCTAACTTGAACCAGAAGAAGAGACAGAATTACGACAATCGCCAAGGAGCATTTGATGCCAGGAAGAAGACGAACATAGGCAGTTCAAGCAACTCAAGACAGGAAGGTGGCACTAGGTCGACATGTTCAAGTTGCGGGAAGCCACATTCTGGAGTTTGTCGTTGGGCGTCTGGAGCTTGTTTTGAATGTGGTGAGGTAGGTCATCGTGTGAAAGACTGTCCGAAGGCAAATGTTAACGATGGCAAGAAAAATGGGAGTACTTTGGCCTCTGCACCGAACAGCAACGTCGGCAAGGCACAGATGAGGCAGGGCAAAGTTTTTGCATTGGTACCAGGAGACACTCAGAATGCTGAGACAGTAGTGTCAGGTATACTCCCAATTTGCTCTCAAGATGCATACATATTGATTGATTCGGGTTCTACACCATCATTTGTATCTGCTAAGTTTGCCGAGAAGTTAAATAGAGAACAAGAACCCCTTGATTATGTGTTATATGTGTCTACTCCATCTGGGAGAACTATGATTGTTGCATCCATTTATAGGGTGTGTGTTGTTGTGATTGAGGGTGTAGAATTATTAGTTGATTTGATGCCGTTAAGCATGACCCACTTTGATGTCATATTGGAAATGGACTGGTTGGTAGCGAATCACGCATCTATTAATTGTGTTTCGAAGAATGTCACACTGAAACCCCCAAACCAAGCCGAGGTTATTTTCCAAGGTAAAGGAGTAGTATCCCCACCTTACTTGATCTCATCCATGAAGGCCTATAAGCTAATCCAAAAAGGGTGTCAAGGATATTTGTGTAGCGTACTAAGTAGTTTGAATGGAAACGTAGAATTGGCTGACATCCCAATCGTTAATGAATTCTCCGATGTCTTTCCAAATGAATTTCCTGGCCACTTAGTCGATAGAGAAATAGAGTTTACTGTTGACGTCATGTCGGGAACACCGCCTATCTCTAAAACACCCTATAGAATGGCCCCAGCCGAGCTTAAGGAATTGAAAGTGCAACTACAAGAATTGTTAAATAAGGGTTTTATTAGGCCGACCACTTCACCTTGGGGAGCACCAGTTCTATTTGTTAAGAAAAATGATGGTACACTTCGTCTTTGTATCGATTACTGAGAACTTAACAAGGTAACCATTAAGAATAAGTACCCATTGCCGAGGATTGATGATTTGCTTGATCAGTTACAAGGAGCACGAGTCTTTTCTAAAATTGATCTTAGGTCGGGCTACCATCAGCTTAAGGTTAAAGCCGAGGATGTTGAGAAGACAGCTTTTGGAACAAGGTATGGCCACTACGAATTCTTAGTAATGCCTTTTGAAGTAACTAATGCTCCCGTAGCATTTATGGATTTGATGAACAGAGTCTTTAAGCCATACTTAGATGAGTTTGTAGTTGTTTTTATCGACGATATATTGATCTATTCTAAGAGTGAAACTGAGCATGAGAATCATCTGAGACTTACCTTGCAAGTTTTGAGAGACCGAAAATTGTATGCTAAGTTCAACAAGTGCGAGTTTTGGCTTTCCAGCATTTCATTCTTGGGGCATGTGATTAATGAAGAAGGCATCTCAGTTGATCCCAGTAAGATTGAAGCTATTGTGAATTGGCCGATGCTGACCAACGTGTCCAAGGTTCGTAGCTTTCTAGGTTTGGCTGGTTATTATAGAAAGTTCGTGAAGGATTTCTCAAGGATTGCAATTCCATTGACACAATTGACTAAGAAGGGAGCGGCATATGAATGGACCGAGGATAGAGAGTCAGCTTTCCAAGAGCTAAAGACGAGGTTAGTCACAACGCCTGTTCTTGTTCTACCGTCAGGTAATGAGGAGTTTTAGATTTATAGTGATGCATCGCATAAAGGTTTGGGTTGTGTGTTAATGCAAGGGAGTAAGGTTATAGCATATTCATCTCGCCAGTTGAAACCCCATGAAAAGAATTACCCTACCCATAATCTAGAACTAGCTGCCGTAGTTTTTGCTTTGAAGATTTGGCGTCATTACGTACATGGAGCTTCTTGCCAAGTTTTCACAGATCACAAGAGTTTAAAGTACTTGTTCACCAAGAAGGAATTAAATATGAGGCAGAGAAAATGGCTTGAATTATTGACGGATTACGACATGCAGATTCAGTATCACCCAGGTAAAGCAAACTCAGTGGCCGACGCGTTGAGTAGGAAGTTGGTTGGGAATTCAGCTTGCTTGTCAATGATTTCAGGGGAGCCGACTATCATTAAGGAAGTGAAAACCAGACAGATGGAAGACGGATTCTTCAGGAAGGTGATTGATGAAATTGTCACTAAGCCGAGGTCAGGGTATACCATTGAGAATCAGGTATTTAAGTTTGAAGGTGATGACTCTAGTGCTCAACGATTGTAAGGAAAAGACCTTTAAAAACAACTAGGTGACCTTCAATCGGATCGTCTTTGAGAAAAGGCCTAGGTGCCACCCTGAGGATGACTCTTAGTTCGGTATTGGATCCAACGGGGCTTATAGCCTTGAGAACTGTGTGGCATATTATTTATTTTTCTTGGTACCCAAAAAATTATTAGTGTTCATGTTATAATCTGTTTTAAGTGGAAAATGTTGTTTATCATGTTCTTGCAAGACATGAGTATTTTAAGTGTTGAACTGTGGAACCTTCTTTTGAAACAGATTGTATTTACCAGACTGTATGTCAATCTAGTTTCTGTGATATATATCTTATTTTGGAATTTATCCCTGTTTTCAAAACTGTATTTACTATCCATGTTGCTACTCACTGAGCTATCAACTGACCTAGTTGTTTACCATTTCCAGGTGTTAGAAGGACTTAGAGTGGACTCATGGCGTAGCGGGGACTTTATTTCATGGACCTCTAGGGCATTTATTTAATTTGTTTTAGGTTGCTAGTCAAGTTTGTGCATATTTATATATATATATATATTTTAAATTCATTTAGGATTATTTTTGATATGTGGGTTGTTTATATCCCATTAAGTTTGGATGGGTTTGATTACGGTTGATTTTGCCGTTTACAATTGTGGCATGTCTGGATTGAGTTTTGGTTATTTATTATTGGACTATTGTTTAGTTGTTCAATGTGATTATAGATTCGTGTTTTAGGCTTACGTGTGCCTTGGGCTAAGGCCCTGTAGGCCACGGCCGGTCATACCCGAGTTTGGGGTGTGACAATTGTGGTATCAAAGCTGTAGTTTATTGAGTTACATATCTTGCATTACATCATTTAGGCGAGGTCCGAGTCCCTATAGTCCTTGATAGTGTCTGGTTAAGTTAGTTTTGTTTAAGCTTGTGTTGAGTTTTTTTTTTTTTTTTTTTTTTTTATTTCATTTTGAAGGTTAAGCAATGGCACCTAAGAGAAGAAGTGTCAATGCTCTTGGAACTGATCAATCAGCCGCTAATCGTAGAGTTTCCCCTGTTCCTATACCCCCTACTACACCACCTGTTGCTCCAGTGGTCCCTGAAGCACCAGGAGTTGTTCCTACTGCACCAGCCGCACAGGTTTTACAATCATTGTTAGGATTACTGAACAATCATGTAGCCCCACAACCAGTAGTTCCACCAACTTTAAGTTTGGATAGAGGTTCCTTATTCGAGAGGTTTATGAAGGCAAAACCTCCAGAATTTCACAGAACAGTGGACCCTACGGAGGTAGAGGCATGGGTACTAGAGATGGAGAAAATATTTGATGTTCTAGGTTGTTCAGCAAACCAGAAGGTGGCCTTTGCAGCTTTTAGGTTCAAGGGCCAAGCAGAGCATTGGTGGCGCATGGTGAAGCGTCAATATGAGGGTAGAGAAACAGAGCTAGTATGGAGCAAGTTTCTGGAACTGTTTAATGAGAAATACCTTCCTGAAGCGGTGCGAAGGCAGAAGCAAGTGGATTTTCTCAATTTGAAGCAAAATGACATGTCAGTGGCTCAGTATGAAGCCAAGTTTGCGGAGTTGTCGAGGTATGCCCCACATCAGGTGGCCATAGAGGAAGATAGAGTGATGTTGTTTGAGAATGGCTTGCGGTCAGAGATCTATGCAAAAGTAGCTATTTTGGAGATGAAGACATATTCTGCATTGGTAAGCAAGGCATTACTAGCTGAAAGGGGAGTAGAAGAGGAAAAGAGAGCTGAGGAACAAAAGGCCAAGGAACCACAAAACAAGAGACTTAGAGAGGAGAGACAAGTAGAGCATCGTGGTGGTGGTAGCAATTCTAGCAAGAAGCCTTACACCCAAGGTCAGGTTAGCAATGGCATGAGGCAGCAGAATCGGAGGAATTGTGATAGATGTGGTAGGTCACATTCTATTGGGTATAATTGTGATGGCACAGCTCGAATATGCTTTAAGTGTGGCAAGCCTGGGCATCTCTCTGCACAATGTAGGTCTAAGGGACTGGGAGGTCAGTCAGTAGCACAGTCATTTCAAGGGCAAGAGACGAACTTTTTATAGCGGTGGGTTTAACTAGAAGCAGAATAATGGCAAAAGTGGGACTACCCAAGGGCAGACATCCAGGAATGGGGCTCAGGATAAGAAGTCAACGGCTACCCAAGGACGTGTTTACGCTCTCACTAGAGAAGAGGGTGAGGCTGCTCCATCTGTGGTGCAAGGTACACTCCTTATATCATTTGTACCTGCCAGAGTTTTAGTTGATTCAGGATCTACACATTCTTTTGCTGCACCTAAGTTTCTACGTCATTTGTCTATTCCTTGTGAGCCTTTGGATGTAGCTATTCTTTGTGTCTACTCCATTAGGAGAAAGCGATGAGTGTTAGGAGATATTTGTTGATCTTGTGAGATAGAAATGGATGGTAGAAATTTTCCAGTGGATTTGATTTCTTTAGAGATGAAGGATTTTGACGTGATTTTGGGGATGGATTGGTTAACGAAGCATCATGCCTCTATTGATTGTTTTAGAAAGAGGGTAGTTTTTGCTATGCCAGGGAAACATGAGTTTTTCTTTCAGGGAGATGGAAAAGAGTCTTCTATTTGTTTTATTTCTTCCCTTCAGGCTAACCGAATGTTGAGAAAAGGGTGTCATGGTTATTTAGCTTGTGTGGTGAGTACTGAACAACCAGAGCAGAGGTTAGAGGAGTTGCCTGTAGTGAGGGAATTTGTTGATGTTTTTCCAGAGGATCTACTTGGTCTTCCTCCAGACCGTGAGGTCGAATTTTCCATTGACTTGGTCCCCAATACAACACCTATCTCTAAAGCACCCTATAAAATGGCACCATTGGAGTTGAGGGAGTTACAAACTCAGTTACAGGAGTTGCTAGACAAAGGTTTTATTAGGCCTAGTGTTTCACCTTGGGGAGCACCTGTGTTGTTTGTGAAGAAGAATGATGGGTCTATGAGATTGTGTATTGATTATAGAGAGCTGAATAAAGTCACAGTGAAGAATAGGTATCCCTTGCCACGCATTGATGATCTATTTGACCAATTGCAGGGAGCTCAAGTATTCTCTAAAATTGACTTGAGGTCAGGCTATCACCAGTTGAAGGTAAGGGATGAGGATGTTCCTAAGACTGCTTTTAGAACCCATTATGGGCATTATGAGTTCTTGGTGATGCCTTTTGGTCCCACAAATGCACCAGCCGCATTCCTGGATTTGATGAACAGAGTATTTAAGCCCCAACTGGATAAATTTGTGGTAGTGTTTATTGATGACATCCTAATTTATTCGAGGAGTAAGGAGGAGCATGAGCAGCATTTGAGGGTAGTATTGCAGATCCTTAGGGAGAAGAGATTGTATGCAAAATTTAAGAAGTGTGAATTATGGTTGAGCAGTGTATCCTTTTTGAGTCATGTAGTGAGTAAAGATGGGGTATCTGTGGATAGCACGAAGATGTCAGCAATTGTTGATTGGCCACGACCTACTTCTGTGGCAGAGGTACGTAGCTTTCTAGGGCTTGCTGGGTATTACAGACGGTTTGTGGAAGGATTTTCCCGTATTGCTTTGCCACTTACCAATCTCACCAGGAAAGGGGTAAAGTTTGAGTGGAATGATGATTGTGAGCGTAGTTTCCAAGAGTTTAAACAAAGATTGACATCAGCTCCAATCCTTGCCTTACCTACAGATGGAGGTGGTTTTGTGATTTATAGTGATGCTTCACGACAGGGTTTAGGAGGTGTGCTCATGCAGCATGGAAAGGTGATTGCTTATGCGTCACGACAGTTGAAAGTACATGAGAGAAACTATCCTACGCACGACTTGGAGTTAGCAGCAGTGATTTTTGCTCTTAAGATCTGGCGGCATTATTTGTATGGAGAGTCATGTGAGATTTACACTGATCATAAGAGTTTGAAGTATATTTTCACACAGAAGGAACTAAATTTGAGGCAAAGAAGATGGCTTGAGTTACTAAAAGATTATGATGTGAATATTTTATATCATCCGGGGAAGGCAAATGTGGTTGCAGATGCCTTGAGTAGGAAGGTCGCAGTTGGAGATGTAGCTGCTTTGTCTATTGAGAGTTGTTTAGTGGAAGACATGAGACGTTTGAGGCTTGAGGTTATTACACCTGGTAATAGGGCTTATTGTAGTCAATTGACAGTTCAGCCAACCTTGAGAGAACAGATTCGTTTAGCACAGGAGATTGACCCCCAGTGTGAGCGTATTAAAGGAGAGATGGCAGAGGGTAAGCATGTAGACTTTGTGGTTAGTGATGATGGGTTGCTTAGATTCCGTAGCCGAATTTGTGTTCCTGCTAGTGGTGATTTGAGGAAGGAGATTATGACAGAGGCACATAGTTCTAATTCTGACATTCATCCTGGAAGCACTAAGATGTATCGGGATCTTCATGAACATTTTTGGTGGAATGGTATGAAGGGAGATATTGCAGAATTTGTGGCTCAGTGTTTGGTGTGTCAACAGGTTAAAGTAGAACATCAGAAACCTGCGGGGAAACTACAACCCTTACCTATACCGGAATGGAAGTGGGATCATGTTACCATGGACTTCGTGTGTGGATTACCTCGTACTAGTAGTAATCACGATGCAGTTTGGGTAGTTGTTGATAGACTAACCAAGTCAGCACATTTTATTACAGTACGGATGACCTATTCTCTAGCTTGATTTGCACAGTTGTATGTGAAGGAGATTGTTAGATTGCATGGTGCACTAGTGTCAATAGTGTCAGATCGGGACCCTCGTTTTGTGTCTAAGTTTTGGGGTGCGTTACAATTAGCTATGGGTACTCGGTTAAATTTTAGTTCAGCTTATCACCCTCAGACAGATGGGCAATCAGAGAGGACTATTCAAACCCTTGAGGATATGTTGAGGGCTTGTGCTTTGGAGTGGAGACGTAATTGGGATGATTATTTGCCGCTCATGGAGTTTGCCTATAATAATGGTTATCATTCTAGTTTGGGAGTAGCTCCTTATGAGGCTTTGTATGGGAGGAAGTGTAGGTCTCCTTTGTGTTGGTATGAGGTTGGTGAAAGGCAAATGTTGGGACCTGATTTGGTGGAGGATGCTACACGGAAAATTATCACCATCAGAGAGAGATTATTGACTGCTCAGAGTAGACAAAAAAGTTATGCTGATCATCGTAGGAGAGACTTAGAGTTTCATGTGGGGGATATGGTATTCTTGAAAGTATCACCATGGAAAGGAGTGATCAGGTTTGGAAAGAAAGGAAAGTTGAGTCCTAGATACATTGGTCCAATTGAGGTATTGGAGAAGGTTGGTGAAGTTGCATACCGTGTTGCTCTACCCCCTAGGTTGGCAGGAGTGCATAATGTGTTTCACGTGTCTATGCTGAGGAAATATGTGCACAGTTCGTCGTATGTGATAGATTATGAACCACTACAGATTAGAGAGGATTTTTCGTATGAGGAGATGCCTGTTCAGATTTTGGATTCAAAAGAGAAAATGTTGCGTACAAAGGCCATTAAATTGGTTAAGGTACTGTGGCGTAATCATCTAGTTGAAGAGGCGACTTAGGAACGCGAGGATGAGATGCGTGAGAAGTACCCACATCTATTCTCATGATTTACTTAGGTTAGTTTCGAGAACGAAACTTTTCTTTTAGGGGGGGAGAATGTGAGAACCCAAATATAAAAATTAAATAAATAATTAAATAATAATATTACAATCTCAAATATTTTGATGGTAAATCCTAAAGTGCAAATTAAATATTTGGGGGATCTTTAATTAATTTTTAAACTATAAATAAATTTTTATGAAAGTCCACAATTTTTAAGACTATTGATAATAATCTTAATGATAGTAACAACAACAATAATAATAATAATAATAAACTATTTAGTAAGGGGTCATTTTGAAAATTTATTATAAGTGGATAAAACCCTAATGGTGAGATATTAATTCTTTTCTAAACAACACACAGCAACCACTTTAGGCTTAGCAGCCGTGGGTCATTGAGAGAGAGGGACGAAGAAGTCTGTGGCAAACAAGGAGAGAGGAATCCTGCGTAATCTACTGTGTGGGTAAGTAAATTGTTTATTCTCACTTATTATTTTTGATCTTCCATAGTTGAGTTTGTGAAACGCATGGTTTAATCATTCAGGTATATATTAATTTATGGGCTGGTGTGAAGGGAAGTTTAGTGTATCAAACTTGGGTTCTGGGAATTAATGATGGAAGAACAGGTGTTGTGTGGTTGCATGAATCTCATTGTGGAAGAGATGTGGCTTTATCTTTTGTGTGTTGTGTTGTCAGGTCACTGGTGCTCCTGTTTGGTGTTGTTACTTAAGGTCTAGATATAATGTTTAAGGTTCAAACATTCATGTTTAAAGAAGGGATAGTATTCAAGGAAAAAAAATTCTGTGCAGAATCATAGATTTTAAAAATCAAGAAACTATATCAAACAGATGAATTTTAATTTGAAATTTTTACAGTAGATCAATTACATATTGGATTGCATATCTGAATTTTTTCATAATTTTTGGGATTCAAAATCCATATAAATTGAAGTATTCAAATCTGTCCAGGAAACCAGTCCGAAACAGTAAATTCGGGAGTGTTGTTCTCTTTGGGTATAAATCCAAAAATTTTCAAATTAGTGTCATTAGAACCGGTTACGAGTCTAATTTCGTACGTTTTTTGCCTTGCATTGATTGCTTGTGTATATTAAGAGAACCATCAATTTCTTTAAAGTGCTGCAGAAAACAACCTGTTTGGATATAATAAATTGTAGATAATTATTTTGATAAAAAAATCAAGTGAAACCAATTGGGTTTGAAACTTAGGATATATTAGATCATATCTGGAGGTTATTGGAATTTTTCGAATAGCGTGGAGTGGTTTTGTAATTTTCAAAGTTAGCAAATAGGTTGGGAAGGCTTGTTTGAAATTCTGTTTTATCTTAAAGTCGCAATTAATTAAGTTTTGACCGGAACCCATGTCTTGGGTGATTTTAAACCTTGAAGAACATGAACTTAGGTAATATTTAAGAGTAACGGTGAGTTGGTTTGAGCCGTGTTAGTGCGCTTTAGTTGAGGTTACTTAGTTCCTATTATTTAGTATTTTTAAATTAGTAGTGACGTGTAATTTTAATACTTTATTCAGGGCACTAGTTGGACTTTCACACTCTATTCGAGGATTATATTATTTCAATTTCAGGTGAGTAGTTTCATGCTACGTATTTTTATAAATGTTCCCCTACCCTGAACTGTTGGAAAATTAAATTGTTGTTTCATGACTAAACTGTTTTGATAAATTATTATATTATCAATGGAATCAAATTATTTCTGAAACATGTGTGAATTTGGCATACTGTAAACTATTTGTTTTGGTCTCATGTTTATAATGATAAACTACCATGTTTTGCGAAACTGATGTGTATTGATTATTGGGACCATATGTGTATTTAGTCTAGGGAACTTATTCCACTATGTGTGGTGACTCTGGCCACTAGGGAACAGATCCGGGTTGGGCCGTGATGACTCTAGTGCTCAACGATTGTAAGGAAAAGACCTTTAAAAACAACTAGGTGACCTTCAATCGGATCGTCTTTGAGAAAAGGCCCAGGTGCCACCCTGAGGATGACTCTTAGTTCGGTATTGGATCCAACGGGGCTTATAGCCTTGAGAACTGTGTGGCATATTATTTGTTTTTCTTGGTACCCAGAAAATTATTAGTGTTCATGTTATAATCTATTTTAAGTGGAAAATGTTGTTTATCATGTTCTTGCGAGACATGAGTATTTTAAGTGTTGAACTAGGGAACCTTCTTTTGAAACAGATTGTATTTACCAAACTGTATGCCAATCTAGTTTCTGTGATATATATCTTATTTTGGAATTTATCCCTGTTTTCAAAACTGTATTTACTATCCATGTTGCTACTCACTGAGCTATCAGCTGACCTAGTTGTTTACCATTTCCAGGTGTTAGAAGGACTTAGAGTGGACTCATGGCGTAGCGGGGACTTTATTTCATGGACCTCTAGGGCATTTATTTAATTTGTTTTAGGTTGCTAGTCGAGTTTGTGCATATTTATATATATATATTTTTAAATTCATTTAGGATTATTTTTGATATATGGGTTGTTTATATCCCATAAGTTTGGATGGGTTTGATTACGGTTGATTTTGCCGTTTACAATTGTGGCATGTCTGGATTGAGTTTTGGTTATTTATTATTGGACTATTGTTTAGTTGTTCAATGTGATTATGGATTCGTGTTTTAGGCTTACGTGTGCCTTGGGCTAAGGCCCTGTGGGCCACGGCCGGTCATACCTGAGTTTGGGGTGTGACAAAGAGTGTTCGTGGCCGACGTCCCAGAGTTGAAAAAGAAAATTTTGCAGGAAGCCCATGGTTCCAAGTTTGCCGTTCATCCAAGGAGCACCAAGATGTACCAGGACGTGAAGCAGACTTTTTGGTGGCCAAATATAAAAAAAGAAATAGGCGAGTTCGTATCCCAGTGTCTATATTGCCAACAAGTGAAAGTAGAGCATTCGAGGCCAGCTGGACTTCTTCAACCCTTGTCAATTCCCGAGTGGAAATAGGAACACATCTCCATAGATTTTGTGATTGGTTTGTCGAGGACACAAAAGGGTATGGATTCAGTTTGGGTTATAGTTGATAGATTAACTAAGTCAGCACACTTCTTGCCGGTTAAGACTACATTTAATACCGATCGACTCACTTCATTGTATATGACCGAGATTGTGAGACTTCATGGAGTGCAGATGTCCATTGTGTCAGACCGAGATACGAAGTTTGTTTCTAAATTTTGGCAGAGTCTACAAAGAGCTTTGGGGACCGAGTTGAGGTTTAGCACAGCTTTTCATCCGTAGACCGATGGGCAAACAGAAAGAACGATTTAGACACTTGAAGATATGCTCAGACTATGTATATTGGACTTCAAGGAAAGTTGGAAAGTGCATTTTCCATTGGTGGAATTTGCCTACAACAACAGTTATCAAGCCAGCATTGGCATGGCACCGTATGAAGCTTTGTATGGAAGGAAGTGCAGATCGCCGATATGTTGGACCGAGGTAGGAGACGGAGCTTTGATTGCTCCCGAACTGGTTCAAGTGACAACTGAGAAGATTAAACTTATTCGACAAAGAATTAGAACTGCTCAGAGTCGACAGAAGAGTTACGCCGACCAGAGGAGAAGAGAGTTAGAATTTGAAGTTGGGGATCATGTATTCCTGAAGATTTCGCCGATGAAAGGAGTTTCAAGATTTGGGAAGAAAGGTAAATTAGCACCTCGTTTTATTGGACCGTTCGAAATTCTTGAGAAAGTCAACTCCGTTGCTTACAGACTTGCTTTGCCGCCAGAACTAAGTCAGGTCCACAATGTGTTCCATATTTCGATGTTGAGAAAATATGTTCGGGATCCACTGCACGTGATTGATCATTTTGGGATTGTGGTTAGTGAAGATTTAGGCTACGAAGAGAGGCCGATACGAATTCTTGATAGGCAAGTGAAACAGTTGAGGAACAAATCAATATCGATGGTGAAAATCGAATGGAATGAGCATTACGGCAAGGATGCTACATGGGAGATGAAAGAAGAGATGAAAGTCCGATATCCGGAATTGTTTTCGGGTCAAGGTAACTCAAGTTTGGGGACCAAACTTCTTTAAAGGGGGTAGGATGTAACAACCCTCACTTCATCTTAGTCATGCTCTCATGCATTTATATGATTTTGTCTTATTAAGCTTGCATTTCAAATCTTGTCTTTGTTTAGCTTAAGTGTTGCTGCATGCTTTGTTCCTTGCTTGGTATGAGTTTAGCCGAGGTCATCCTAAGCCTGGGTCGCACCTTTGAATCTCTTATACCTAGGACTATCTTGGAATCTTTTGGTTAACCTCCACTCGCACCTTGGCATATTGGCCGAGATATCACTATCTAGGCCGAGGTGTTCATCACCAAGGCCGAGATGTTACCCTTGCACCTAGTGATCTTGTTCCTGGATTGGTATGACCTAGACCGAGGTGTGGCACATCTAGGCCGAGGTGTGACACAGCTAAGTCAAGTGTTGTCCTTCCTAGCCGAGATCATTGAGACCTTACTTGACGAAGCTTTGTCCTTAGCCGAGATCATTACCTACCGGAGTGCCTATGCCATCTTGCTTGTTGAACATACTTTGTCATAGTTTTCTCTTTTCACTCAGTCACCTTTTTTAGAAGAGCCAACCATCCGATGCCACATGTCCCAGCAGAGGGTTAAGTCAGTGAGCTGTTGAGAAACACACCATTTTTGTATCAGATCCTTTGCTTTTAGAGAGAGAGGCTCTAGGAAGAAAAATGAGGAGTTCTTAGAGAGGGAATAGATTTCCAAGCTTGATCTTCACACCTTGAGCCGTTAGATTCGTGTCTTGAGGTTAGAATCTTGATTTACTCTTGTTGTTCTTATTGTTCATCTAGCTGCATTGCATGATCGAGCATGATTTGTGAGCCATGCATTGATTTAAAGTTTTGTTTTAGAAAGAGAAAGTGATATTCATGTGTTCTTGAATAAAAGCCTTGTTTGATCCGAAAGCTGGCATCAAGATTCATGTTTTTGTGTTTGTCTTCATAAGATCTTCAAGTATGGGTACCCAGATCCATGTTTTCGAACTCATCTCATGAAATCCCAGATTTCGTAATAACAAGTTGTGATTGAGCATTCATGTTTTTCATGTTCTTCATGTTCATGTTCTTCAGCAAAGGGAAACCCAGATTTTCCTGACTTCATTTCCTTGAATATGGCCATCGGGACCACACCTCGGCAAGGAAGTGTGGGACCTCGGCCAAGACCTGGTTGGTGCCCATTATGTTTTTTCGAGATGAGAAACAGTGTTTTGGTTTTGGTCCGACTTAGTTTTGAAGGAATACCGAGATCATTTGCATTCATGTAAAGCTTGTTTGAGAGTGCATTCAATAGACTTTACCATGTATTTGTAGGACTTGGACTCTTGCTTTGACCCCGACGTTTGAAGAACCAAGTGAGTGGTATTTTTAATAAAGCTATATTATGACATTTGATAAAGCTTTGCCTTTCTTGTTTTAGAAAAGTATTTGTTAAGCATGAATGACTATCCCTATTTTGTGTATCAAGTATTAGCTTTGGTTTTGACAACATTCTTGACAAGTCCGTACTTACTAAGGGACTATAAGCATTTGTAACACAAGTCCGTACGTGCTAAGGGACTATAAGCATTTGTAGCACAAGTCCGTACGTGCTAGGGGACTCTAAACTTTTGTAGCACCTTTGATTATGTCATCCCTTGTATTATTGATGCTGCTAAGCATCCCTTGAAACTTGAAAGATTTGTTAGATAAACTTGATTTGTCCTTTCTTTTCGTACAAGATATGATGTGTTTTGGTTTGATAAAGATCTCGGATGTCATACATGCAAACCCCTTTATTAATTATATCATTCACTGAGTATCCAAGCTCACCCTCTCCTTATATATATGTAGGTGATGAGCAAAAAGGCGGTGATGCCTAGATGTGTTTTGCGAAGATGTTTTGGATTCGTGTTTTGTATCATCTTGAAGATTATGCTTCTTGGCTTGCATTTCATTGTATTTTGTATATGTCGGCTTAAAAAGCCTTTTGATCAAGATGTAGCATATACTTTGTTTTATTGTATTCAAGTTGTAAAACTATGTGAAGATGTATGTCATTTCATTTGATTTACGCACAGCTCTTATGGACTAATTTGATTGAAATTTATTGCTTCCTCACATGTAAGCCCCATATGTATACTCTGATTGTGTGTGAATCTTTGTAAGTTGGCCTCCGATAATCTCAGATTACTGGCTATCACGGCACCACTCTACTAGAAGCGGTTTGGGGTCGTGACAAAACACAAACCAAACACTCTCAAATGGCTTACTTGAATTTGTGTTACTTCTGCATTTTTGTGAGATTACTGACGTGAGTTTGTGTAAACTTACACATTTTTATATTGTTCAAAATTTTTATGAGATGACTTACAAGAAATTTGGTTTTACTTACGCACTTTTATGAGATCACTTACGTGAGTTTGTAAAAATTTACATATTTTTGTTAAATCAAAATTTTATGAAATAACTTGCTCGAATTTGTGTTACTTGTGTATTTTTGTTAGATCACTTATGTGATTTCGTGAAAATTTATGTGATTTTTTCTTCTACAAAAAATTTATGAGATCATTTATAGAAAATTTGTGTTAACTTGGTCATTTTTATGAGATTACTTATTTGAGTTTGTGAAAACTTGCATGATTTTATATTGTTTCAATTGTTTTAAGATCACTTACTCAAATTTGTATTAATTACACATTTTTATGAGATCACTTATATATTTATAATATAATCTAGGGTAAATTACAAACACACCTCTTGAAATTTACTTAAATTATAAATTACTCCATGTGGTTCTAGAAATTACATTATGCCTCCTAAGATTTATAATTTCATAACAAATAAGTCCTTTTATTAATAGATCATCATGTTAATTAACAGTTTTTAATAATGTTAAAATTTTATTTCAATTAATAATGCAGATAATTTTATTATTGTATAAGTGAATAGTTAGAAATTTTATTTTTTTCAATTAATTCTGTCAAATAAAAAATTCTAACAGGTAGGTATTTGTAATTTTCTAAACTATAAAGAATAATTTATATTTTAAGCAAATCTCAAAAGATATATTTATAATTTACCCGAAATTGTGGAAGCTGTTATATAACAAGGAAATAACTTTATAATGAGTTGAGGAAAAAAAAACTATTTACAAAAAGGTCAAATGCATCATAAAAATAATAATTAAAATTATTATTATTATTATTTTTGTAATTAATATACCAACAAGATGTCAATGTAATTGTCCCATATATGAATGTCAAATAATGATTGAGATCCTTACCTTCATAAGACTTCACAAGACTTTTATAAATTTGGATCACTCGTGATATGGATTTCACACATATGTTAGTCGGCCCCATACATATATAAAAGGCCAGGATCGCTTTAAAGGTGTCAGAATTATCCCCAAAAGGGACCCAAACATTTTTGATAAATGTCAAACAGCTTAAGTTTTTGTCATAAAACGTGTATATCATTAATTACTAGAAAATGATACTATATAAATTTATTTTTTAGATTTATTTTATAATAAATTTAATAATGTGTAACTGATATAATTAATTGATGATTAGAGAAATATGAGAGAGAATATCCTAATCGATTGTCATATCACTAGCCTTTAAAATTAGATCTAATTTTTTGGGATAAATTACAAACACACCTCTTGAGGTTTAGTTAAATTACAAATTACCCTATGTGATTTTAAAAATTACATTATGTCTCTTGAGATTTTTAATTTCATAATAAATAAGTTTTTTTATTATTAAATCATCAGATTAATTAACAGTTTTTAATAATGTTAAAATTTTATTTCAATTAATAATTCAGATAATTTTATTATTCTATAGATAAACAGTTAAAAATTTTACTTTTTTATTTAATTTTGTTAAATAAAAAATTCTAATAAAGAGATATTTATAATTTTTTAAGCCATAACAAATAATTTATATTTTAAACAAATATAAAAAAGTGTAGGTTTAATTTACTTATAATTTATTATTTAAATGATAATATTCTCTATACAATGTTTGCTGAGCGGTACTCGTCAACCAATGAAATTCATGGGCATATTTGATAATCATTTTTCAATATATTAATCCTAGTCCTTTTGGCATTTCTATCACTTACATAAACAATTCATTTTGGTTTACATATTTCAATGTAATTGTTGTGTCAAGCTGGAAACAGCTGTCAAGAACCAATAATCTGTCGATACATGTCAACTTCTGTTTTTTACTATAGTCTGTGCAATATATTATTCTTATTATAAGCTTTTGTTGCCGTGGGAACTTACATCATTAAACACAGACACAAACCCTCATTGTAGTGAGAGAGAAATGGAGCTTCAACATTTTAGCCATGAACATCCGTTGATCCTCGGTGAAGTGAACGACGATGGTGAGGCAATTGTCTGCAACGTGTGTTGGGAAAACATCTCTGGTTCTGCATTCAGTTGCAAAAATTGTTTTTTTTTTTTGCACAAATTTTGTGCTGAATTTCCCGAGGAGATGAAACACCCGATCCACGCCCATTCCCTTACGCTCCGACAATCTTTAACAGGAGGGTGTGATGTTTGTTGGGAAGAAAAATGTGGATTCACCTATAGTTGTTGGCGTTGCCGTTTTGCAGTGGATATCAGATGTAGTGTTAGAGGCCAACATTTTAGCAGTAAACATCAGTTGATGATCCTCAATGAAGATGAGAAGAATGGTGTTGATGAGAGGGTTTCTTGCGATGTGTGTTTGCAGCAGATCACAGGTTCAGCAGCATACAAATGCACAAATTGCCCTATCTCTATCTATTTCCACAAACTGTGTGCACAACTTCCAGCAGAGATGGAACACCCAATGCACCCTGAGCACCCGCTTGCCCTCCTCCAAGTAGTGGCTGATGAATTCATATGTGACGGCTGTGATATAGATTTGAAACAATTCATATATCGTTGTTCCATCTGCAATTTCAACCTCGACATATGTTGTGCTTTGAGGGCACAGAAGCTTAAACATGAAAGTCACAAACACCCATTAAGCCTTATGTCCAGCTTGGCCTCCTTCCAATGTCATGCTTGTGGCACAAAGCATGAAGGCATGTCTTATATGTGTGACACGTGCAGTTTCTGGATCCATAAGGACTGTGCTTTATTAACACCCACCTTCAAACACCACACTCACATTCACCCTCTCACCCTCATCTATCCTACTCACGAAAATTATTCCCGTTTTAGTACGTATGGGTGCAAACTTTGTGAAAATTCAACGATGGAAAGAAAGTTTTGGTTATATGTTTGTATAGGATGCATCTATTACATTCATGTCAGGTGCTCAACAAAGACAAAGTATGCTTTCGCATTTACCCTAATCTCGATTTTTATTTTCCCTGTTGACAAGAAAAAGTTTATTGACAATGCTTTTTTCCTCATTTGATATGTTTTCTATTGTTATTTTGTGGATTTAGGGAAAGAGAAAGTGCAATCAAGGTTGAGAATATTGACGAGGCCAATTTGATTCACTTGCCAATGGCTGATGACTCAATTAGTGCAATTGACCTATTTTTGAAGCAAATCAGCATGGGAGACAACAACAGAGAAACAGAGCTCAACCATTTTAGTCATCATCATCCATTAATCCTTTTTGATGCACAAGGAGACAACAATTTGTCCTATGAGAACGAACTACTCATCTTGAATGAGCTGAATAAGGACAAAATATGCAATGCTTGTGTGAGAAAAATTTTGGCTCCATTTTACAGTTGTGGTCTATGTGATTTCTATCTCCACAAATGGTGTGCCGAGCTACCAAATGAACTGGAGCATCCGTGTCACCCACACCAGCTCATCCTCCTCAAAAAGCCCCTTGAATCTAGAGGATTGTTCTATTGCGAAGGCTGCGACTATTATTGCAACGGATTTGCCTTCAAATGTATCGAGGAAGAATGTACGAATTATTACAATTACCACCTCAATGTTAAGTGTGCTTTCCTACCCAAAGCCATCATTCATAAAGTTCATGAGCATTCCCTCTTCCTAAAGAAAGATTGTATCAGCGCAGGTTGTGCTGCATGTCCTCGAAGGGTTTCAATATTCGCATTTGGATGTGACATTTGCAATTTCAACTTACACTACACATGTGCTCTGCTACCAGATACAATTAAGCATAGGTATGATGAACATCATCCCTTCAGCCTAATTTATGCACCCATTCAGGATGGACCTGTTGAGTATATCTGTGAATTTTGCGAGGATGAAATAGACCCAAACTGGTGGTTCTATCACTGCATAGATTGCGATCAGTCTGCTTGTGCCAAATGCATTTGTGCAGAGAGAAAGGAAGATCACAATATCAAGTCGGGAAGCACTAATAACTTTGACAGTCACCCACACTGTCTCATCTATGTTCCAGTGACAAACGAGATCTTTAACTGTGCCTACTGTCACAAGCATATCAGTGTCCTACATTTTGTAGAACAACTCATCTGGATTAAAATGGCCTTCAAATGTGAGCAGTGTAACATTATGCTCCATCCACATTGTCCTCATCCATAATATCTTAAGCCGTGTTTGCTTTGAGAATTTGATGAGAAAATGAAAAGGAAAAGAAAATGTAATCTTATTTTTTATTTGATTATAATGGAAAGTATAAGAAAAAAGAAAGTGAGAGGGAAATGTAATTTCACTTTTTGTATTTTGAGTGCACTTGGCCTTTTTCTTTTTTCATTTGTCAACTTAACCAAATATAGTTTAAAATTTAAATCTTATCAATTATTTCTTCTTCTTCTTTTTCTTCTTCTTCTTCTCCATCAAATCCTCCAAGTCATAATTGAAAAAAAAATTCAATATGATTATTCATGCTTTCAAATGTTTAAATAAAATTACCTTCAAGTTTGTAGATGCCAGTGGCTAATATTAGATCATAGGGAGTGGTTAGTTCAATTCCACTCTCACATTTGTTGGGTCGTTAAGATGTACTCTGCCAATGGCTAATATTAGATCATTATAGGGAGTGGTTAGTTCAATTCCACTCTCACATTGGTTGGGTCATCAAGAAATACTTTGTTTGGTTTTGACTTTAGTTTTCAAAAATAATTTGATTTTTTTTTTTTTGGGTGTGTTTTCTTGTTTTTTGTAAAATTTTTTAATACTTTAAGTAAATTTTTTTTTTTAATGCAAACATAGATACAAGTATACTGAATAAATACAAATATATATATATATTTTATGTTTTAGTATTTAGTATTCTTTTAAAAGATTTTTTTTTCACTAATAATTTATTTTTCAAGTGTATCTAAATTAAGTGGGTTTAAAAAGTATATAAAAAAAAATTTGCTTAAAATATTGAAATGTTCGCAAAAAAATAAAAATACACATAAAATGTTTCCAAAATTTAAGCTAAAAATATAATTTCTTAAAAGTTGAGGAAAGGCACATGCCCCCCTTGGTCTCTTGCTTCGCTCAACACTTGTCGGACACTTACATGTCTTATTTAAATGCACGTCGTTGTGAGGATTCTAATGACATGAAATGCACGTCGTTGTGAGCATTCTACGACGCGCAATGCAAAGCCGTATAATAACCAGTCTTGAAAAGTGATTCACTTCAATGGCATGCCGCAGTACGACACTAAAAATCCTTTACCAACGAATCTTATACATTGTGTTTGACTTTTCTACAACTACTTTTGCACACTGTTAATTCAAGAGACAAACCACAACGTTCATTACTAGTCGCTGAATATTTAATACAATGACCTATTTTGCTTGCCATAGATAATTCAAGTTTCACAACATTTTTTACATGCCGTAAAATATGTATATTTTAAAAAATAAAAATAAAAAATCATTAGGTTTTATTTCACTTGTTCTGTACAATTTAAGAAAATATTACAAACAAACTTCACAAACATATATATATATATCAATCAACTACCAAAATATTATTTCAAAAAAAAAAAAAAAAAAAAACTATCCATAAACCCTAAACATCCAAAAACTATCTATACACTCCAAACCATCCAAAAATTATGTTTTGAGACTTCAAAAACTATCCTTAATTTAAAACCGTCCAAAACGATCCAAAAAATTCTTTAAGTTCTAAACCATCCAAAAGCTATCCTTAAATTCAAAACCACTAATGAGGGGCCTTTTGTCTTATTACAGGCCACGTCGAAATATCATCCCCTCAAGGGGCAGCCTGAGGAACAAGGAAGAGGCTCAGCTCAACACCCACTTTAGAAAACCTGGCAGCTTGACTTGGAAGTCTCACAATCTGCAAGAATGAATACAAGAAAGACAAATGGGGACAAGCTTAAATGCAACAGATTATGATGGGAACATCTTTAGTCAACTCACCCAAATTGAAATCAACTGATAAAATTAAATCATAACGTGAAGAAATGTCAAGACTAAACAATAATATTAACAACATAAAATTAGACAACTTATTGCTTAGAGAAACAGTCAGAACTTAGTCCTGTTAGTTTATTTAATCAATGATCATGTCTAAAGTGCTACAATAGTCTTGCACTAAAAAACTAAGAAATACTATATAGTTAATAAAAATATATTACATCCCTACTCGCATAGGTAATGAGTTTGCTTTAATGATCACACTAAATAAATCGAAGTTTCCCAGTTATGCAAAGATGAATAGTTGAAAATAATATGAACGAATTAATTCAACCAAAAAAAGAACATTTGAATGAAACTGAAAAAGTAAAAAAGTAAATAAATAGACAGTATGTATAGCGATCCTAGTTTCCCTTCTTTATTTGTTGTATTCGGACTTAGGTTCCGTGGAGTTGGTTGTTGTGTATATCTCGTTTACATCCTTTGCTCTTTGTATTTGAGTCTTGGGTTGTGTTGGGCAGGCTTGAGACAGGTTGGTTGAGCTTAGAAACCAAAAGTAGTTGCCCAGATTTTTGCCTTCACGCTCGAGCGGAGCTTTTGGCCTTCAGCGAGCCTTCGTTGTTGCTTCTCGCCGGCGGGTGTTTTGACGCTCGAGCGTGATTTTCCATCTCCCAGTATTTTCCTCTGCAGTGTTGGACGCCGGCGGGCATTTGGGCCTTTCGGCGAGTCATGTGACGCCGGCGAGACACGGTTCTGTAAAAGTTCTGGGAGTGTGCATACGGCGCTTAAGCGGCGGTTTGGACGCTCGAGCGGGAGTCTATGAGTGACGCTTGAGCGATGCGACTCTTATATAAAATCGAGATCCAACTTTTTGGATCACTTTTTCAACTCCATTTCTCTCTCTTACTTTTCCAAACCGCCATCAGAGACCTTCTCTCACTAGAACCTCAACTTCTCTCTAGGTATTGATCTAGTAGGAGTTGTTCCCTGACCTTTGGCCTTTACAAAAAAGTTGTTGATCGTCGAGGGCTACATTTTGATCCGAGCATATTGAGATTTGGAGCACTTTCGTTTTCTTCATCTTCTTCGTTGGGTGTCATCTTTTGAGGCAGGGATTCCTACTCACTACTATGGGTTTTGACCTAGATTTTGGGCATTTTGTTAAATGGTTGATTTTGGGAAGCTAGGGTGTGAAAATGTTGAAAGAGGGTTTTGTTATTTTGATTCTAAAATGTGTATTTTGGGTTTCAAAATAATGATATTGTTGTTGGTTGTTGAAATATAGACCATTGGGTCAATATTGGGAAGCGGGGTAGAAAACTCTAAATTGTTGTATAAATTAGTTGGTATAATTAATTTGAGAAAATTGTGATTATGTGGAATTGAGTTGGAAATAATGAAATTGGCTCGTTATATTGTAAAATGGTGGAGCTGGATTTATTAATCGCTCACTTTTGAAAACATAGATATTTTATCTGTTGGAGCTTTTATTATCTGTTTAGAAATAATTGCTTTGGGCTACCAGGGGAAGGTAGTTTTGATTGTTGTAGACAATGCATGTTGATTAGGCAAACTAAAACTAATCAATTGGATGTGTCATTGAGTATGACAGTTGAAAGAATACATTAACTGTATGTATTGATTGATTATGTATATGACCTATGTGTATATACGTTGTGTGTGTGGGAGTAGATAGGGGATGTACTCCACGCTTTAGGGGAAGATAGGGGATGGACCTCTAAACCGGATGTTGTTCAGGAGGAGATAGGGGATGGACTCCGCTGATACAGCTCATATGCTTGTCAGTTAATGTGTTGATATAGCTCATATGCTTATCTATGGAAGTGTTGATATAGCTCATATGCTTATCTGTTGAAGTGTGGATACAGCTTGCATGCTTATCTGTTGAGATGTTGACATAGTTTATATGCTCATCTATCAAAGTGTTGATATAGCTAGTATGCTTATCTATTGTGAAATGGGAAATGTTTAATATGAGTCACTATCTCATGTAAATTGTTGGCCAGGTGCTGAGCCGTTGTTGTAAATTGTGAACTTGATAAGAAATGGAAAATGAAATGGAACATGGACATAGTGGTCATGTAATGGAAACGGGTTACGAATTGATTTATGGGAATTAAACATTTATCAATTGCAAATGTCTTAGTTACTGCTCATACCGTGTTTAGCATATCTCTACTGGGCGTTGGCTCACCGTCTATGGGACATTATTTTCAAGTACAGGAAGCATGTCACCTCCAAGGACATAGCTTGGATGGTTATGGGAGTTGAAGACTCTTTTTGGTTATTTTGTTTGTATTACATGTATATCAAGCCGTGGGCTTATTTTGTATAGAGTTAGTACTCTTCTTTTGTGTAACCAAGTGTTGACTTGGAAAGCTGTAAGCCCGTAGGGCATTTGCTTTTGTTGTTAACATGTAATACTGTTGTAAGAACTACTCTGATGAATGAAAAAGTAGTAATTTTTCTTATATCTCTGCATGTCTAAATGATGGGTGTTATGTATTATTTTGAGGGCGTTACAACTTGGTATCCGAGCGTACCGGGTTCGAATATTTTGGGTACGTGGGAAGTGATTAGTATCACAGTGGGTTTGTCTTGCTTGTTAGAGACTTAGATGTAATGTTATATGCTAATGTGATAACATGCTTATATGACTACTTGGGTATGGGATTTGATTTTTAGGATATTGATTGGAGCCTTGAGTTTCTGTGAGTCTTGTTGGAAAAGCACTTGATCAATGCTGTTTCTAACCGGAACTCTAGTAACGCCTCGGGACTATCATTATCTGGGAATGAAATTCGTAAGTGCTTATATGCTTATGTGCTTACGTGGAGTGAATTACAGTTGTCCATGCATTAGGACGCGAGTGTTTAGTTTCGGCACATTTATGAATGTGCTAACGTCTTCGTTACCTTTAATAGGATGTCAGGACGAGGACAAGGTGGTAGGCATGGTAGGCCTAGGAGGCAGGAAGTGCCTTTACCGGATGACGTTCCGGCAATGCAGGAGGAAGTTGGTCCGGCCAATGTGGCCGAGCCAGCGGGTCAGCAGGCTATGGGCACCTTGGCCCGAGAGATAGCAGGGGCTTTAGGTATTCTCAGAGCTGAGAATCAGGTTGTTGAGGCAGGGCCTTCTTTCTTGAAGAGGGAGCTTTTCCGGTCTAATCCGGACGAGTTTATTGGGGATCCGAAAGAGCCACTTAAGGCTAACGAGTGGTTGGAACAGATGAGTAAGGCGTTCGAGATGCTTGGCATCGAGGACGGAGCATTGAAGGTGACCTTGGCATCCTTCCAGCTTAAGGGAGACGTGGGTCAATAGTGGAAGTACGAAAAGGGTCGTGTTGGTGGTACATGGGGGGCTTTTGTAGATGCCTTCCAGGAGAAGTTCTTGTCTTCAGCTGTTAGGGAGAAGCTGAGGGAACAGTTTTGCCAGCTTAAACAGCAGGGCTTGTCAGTGGTTGAGTTTGAGGCTACATTTACCAGTTTGTCCAGGTTTGCACCTGAGCTTGTGGCGTCCGAAGAACGTCGTTGCTTTGAGTTTGAGCGGAAGTTGAGGCGCGGGCTCAAGTTGAGGGTTGGAGGGTCTTTTATTCGAGAGTATAGACGCCTGGTGGATGCTGCAGCTCATATGGAGATTATGATGCAGGAGGAGGAGGAAGGGCAGAGAGGCTCCAAGAGGAGCCAAGATAGTCAGGGTGATGGCAGGAGACAGAGGGGTTTTAACCCTCAGTAGTCTCAGGTTGGTTTGGCTAGATCGACCTTTCCAGTGCCGAGCTCGGGAGAGGTGTCAGGAGGCTTGACTTGTTTTACGTGTGGCGGTGGGTCACAAGTCTTGATTTGCTCATGAAGGCGAAGTCGAATGCTTTTCTTCTTCAGTTAGACCTCAGGGCCAGAGTCATGGCAGGGGCCAGCCTTTATCTTGCTATCAGTGTGATCAGCCTGGACACCTGAAGAGGTTTTGCCCACAGTTGAGTGCCACTTCGGGGGCGTCTGGTTCTAGGCAGATGCAGAGTTATCAGCCAGCTCAATCTGTGTAGGCCTCGAGGGCCAATCCGGGAGTTTCGTCATCCCAGTCTGTGCAGCAGTCTTTTGCTCCTAGAGGTGAGCAGGTGGATCAGGTGCCTACAGGGCGTGTGTATGCTGTTACCGCGCAGGACTTAGTATCGACTCCATCAGTAGTGAGAGGTACCTTTCTGTTTTGTAACTCGATTGCTAGTGTGTTGATTGATACAGATGCATCTCATTCTTTTGTATCTGCTGCATTTGCATCTGTGTTGGAGTTGGAGTTGGCACTATTAACATTTCCCCTATGTGTTGTATCGCCTGTTGGGGGCGAATTGATTTTGAAACACAGATGTAGAGGTTGTGATATAGAGGTCGCCGACCGTAGGCTTCCTTTTCCCTTTGTTGTTATGCCCATGAAGGGTTTTGATGTTATTTTGGATATGGACTAGCTATCGTCATACCGGGCAGTTATCGATTGCTACCGCCAGAGGGTCACTGTATGTACCTTGAGCGGGGAGTGTTTCCATTTCTTGGGGGATCGGGTTGGTAGTGTGTTGCCACCGGTGTATGATCCGCGAGGGCGGAGTGAGCTTAGTGGTCTACTTGCTAGCTTTATGAGTGGTGAGTGTGATGAGACCTAGATTGTATTGCCGAGGGTGGTTTGTGAGTATTCAGATGTTTTTCCTGAGGATCTCGTTAGTCTGCCACCTCACCGAGAGATAGAGTTCTCTATTGATTTAGTGCCCGGCACGGCGCTGATTTCTATGGCTCCTTATCGTTTTGCCCCAGCCGAGTTGAGTGAGTTGAAGATTCAGCTCCAAGAATTGCTAGATAAGGGATTTGTTCACCCTAGTGTTTCGCCGTGGGGAGCACCAGTCCTCTTTGCTAAAAAGAAAGATGGTGCCTTGAGACTGTGTATCGACTATCGGAAGTTGAATCGGGCTACGGTTAAGAATAAGTACCCTATGCCCCGTATAGATGATTCGTTTGACCAGTTGAAGGGTTCCCGTTGTTTCTCTAAGATAGACTTGAGATCGGGTTACCACCAGTTGAGGCTTAGAGAGGAGGATATTCCAAAGACGGCATTCCGTACGCGGTATGGCCACTATGAGTTTCTGGTGATGCAGTTTGGGCTCACCAATGCACCGGCAGTCTTTATGGACTTGATGAACCGGATCTTCCGGGAATTCTTGGATCGCTTTGTGGTCGTCTTCGTGGACGACATTCTTATCTATTCACCTTCGGAGGAGGAGCACGAGGAACACTCGAGAGTGGTGCTTGAACTGCTTAGAGCTCATAAGCTGTATGCCAAGTTTGGGAAGTGTGAGTTCTGGCTAGGAGAGGTCAAATTCTTAGGCCATGGGGTATCCGGGGAAGGGGTGTCTGTTGATACATCCAAGACTGAGGCAGTGCAAGACTGGGCACAGCCTAAGAGCGTTTTTGAGATCCGCAGTTTTCTGGGATTAGCTGGGTATTACCGCCAGTTTGTGAAGGATTTTTCCAGGCTAGCTTCGCCGTTGACTAGGTTGACGTGGAAAGGGGTCAAATTTGTATGGAGTGAGACTTGTGAAAATTCGTTCCAAGAGTTGAAGGTTAGATTGACCACCACTCTGGTGTTGATTATTCCGGAGAGAGGGTTGGGTTATGTGGTTTATTGTGATGCCTCGCGAGAGGGTTTGGGTTGTGTGTTGATGCAAGAAGGGAAAGTGGTTGCCTATGGCTCACGTCAGTTGAAAATACACGAGAAGAATTACCCTACACATGACCTAGAGTTAGCAGCCGTGATCTTTGCCTTGAAGATTTGGAGGCACTACCTTTATGGTGAGAGGTTCGAGGTGTTCTCGAACCATAAGAGTTTGAAGTATCTTTTTACACAAAGGAATTTAAATTTGAGGCAGAGAAGGTGGATGGAGTTCATTGAGGACTATGATTTTGAGTTGCACTATCACCCAGGAAAGGCCAATGTTGTGGCCGATGCCCTTAGCAGGAAATCCTTAGGTGATGTAGCTTGTATAGCCATCCGGGAGTGGGAGATGTTGGGTGCACTTGGCGAGTTTGATTTGCTTCTGGGCGAATCTGTTGAGGCTGCGACCTTGTTTTCTGTTATTGCACAGCCTACGTTTGTGACTCGAGTGTTAAGAGGCATAGAGAGGTGACCTTGAGGTAGAATCCCTCCGAGAGAAGATCTCCAGTGGGAAGGTTGAGAACGGTTTGACGGTGTATCCCAACCAGAGTGTGAGATACCGAGACCGTTTGTTTGTGCCGGAGTCTTGCCGAGAGGAAGTACTTCGCGAGTTTCACTATTCATGCCTTGCGGTGCATCTGGGAGGCACTAAGATGTATCGGGATTTGGGTCGCCAGTTCTGGTGGCGGGGAATGAAGAGAGATATGACAGTTTTCGTGTCTAAGTGCCTTACTTGTCAGCAAGTGAAGGCCGAGCATCAGAGGCCAGCGGGTTTGTTGCAACCCTTGCCTATTGCCGAGTGGAAGTGGGAGCATGTCACTATGGACTTCGTTGTAGGTCTTCCGAGAACTCAGCGGGGTAGTGATGCTATTTGGGTGGTTGTAGACCGGTTGACTAAGTCGGCGCACTTTATCCCTATGCGTGTGAGAGATTCGGTAGATCATCTTGCCGACTTGTATATTCGGGACATAGTGAGGTTGCACGGGGTCCCAGTGACGATCGTCTCAGATAGAGATCCTCGTTTTACTGTTAGGTTGTGGCAGAGTTTGCAGAGTGCCTTGGGCACTAAGTTGACCTTTAGTACTGCTTATCATCCTCAGACTGACGGGCAGTCCAAGCGTACTATTCAGATCCTAGAGGATATGCTTCGAGGTTGTGTCCTTGACTTTAGTGGGACGTGGGAGAGGCACTTGCCATTGGTGGAGTTTGCCTACAATAACAGCTTTCAGTCTAGTATCGGTATGGCACCGTTTGAGGCCTTGTATGGCTGACCGTGTAGGTCTCCGGTTTGTTGGGCCGAGGTGGGTGATACACCTTTGTTGGGTCCCGAATTGGTTAGGGAGACGACGGAGAAACTTGAGCTTATCCGTAGGAGGCTTGTTACAGCCCAGAGTCGCCAAAAGAGTTATGTCAATCGTAGGAGGAGGCCTTTGGCGTTTGAGATAGGTGATCATGTTTTCTTGAAAATATCACCTAGGTGAGGTTTGATGAGGTTTGGGAAGAGTGGGAAGTTATCCCCTCGGTTTATTGGTCCCTTTGAGATCCTTGAGAGGAGTGGAGAGGTTTCTTATCGTTTGACTTTGCCACCGCAGTTGTCTGGGGTACATGACGTGTTTCATGTTAGCATGCTTCGGAAGTACGAGCTGGATCTGTCCCATGTGTTGGATTGGACCGATTTGGAGGTAGATGAGGATGCCTCGTATGAGGAGAGGCCAGCTCGGGTCTTGGATAGGCGGGATCAAGTCTTGCGAGGCAAGACCATTCCCTTGGTTAAGGTTTTGTAGAAACATCACGAAGTGGAGGAAGCCACTTGGGAACATGAGTTGGAAGTCCGTGAAAAGTATCCGGACATGTTTGTTGATGTGTAATCATGTAATGAAATTTTGTAATATTATTGAACTTTAAGAGCATTATATATGTCTTAAGTTGTAAAACATTGTAAATGTTTTGGTTTATGGAAGAATGTTTTGAAACTTGTCTCAAAATGAAAGTTGTTTTAACATTGTGTATGTTAAGTACATTGTGAAAATGCAAGCATGATATTGATGTTGCATGTATTATGGAATTGTGGAAAATAAGTTGAAGTTGGTCAATTTCAAAGGAATGCATGTGGATAATGCAGGTTGTTATGTATAATGTGTAATACCTTTTGAAGAGAGATGGGATTGACTGGTAATGGGTCGGATTGTTTAATATTATGATGTGATATTGTTGAGAATGCAGAAAACTTGTATTTAATTTCGGGGACGAAATTCTTTAAGGGGGGGAGGTTATAGAGATCCCAGTTTCCCTTCTTTATTTGTTGTATCCGGACTTAGGTTCCGTGGAGTTAGTTGTTATGTATATGTCGTTTACATCCTTCGCTCTTTGTATTTGAGTCTTGGGTTGTGTTGGCCAGGTTTGAGACAGATTGGTTGAGCTTAGAAACCAAAAGTAGTTGCCCAGATTTTTGCCTTCACGCTCGAGCGGAGCTTTTGACGCTCGAGCGGGCCCTTCGTTGTTGCTTCTCCGCTCGAGCGGGTGTTTTGACACTCGAGCGTGATTTTCCATCTCCCAGTATTTTCCTCTGCAGTGTTGGACGCTCGAGCGGGCGTTTAGAAGCTCGAGCAGGAGTCTGTGTGTGACGCTCGAGTGGGGAGTTGGACGCTCAAGCGAGGACCTGGTTCTATAAAAGTTCTGGGAGTCTGCATACGGCGCTTGAGCGGCGGTTTGGACGCTCGAGCGGGAGTCTGTGAGTGACGCTCGAGCAGAGCTGTTGATGCTCGAGTGGGGCGACTCTTATATAAAATCGAGATCTGACTTTTTGGATCACTTTTTCAACTCCATTTCTCTCTCTTACTTTTCCAAACCGCCATTAGAGACCTTCTCTCACTAGAACCTCAACTTCTCTCTAGGTATTGATCTAGTAGGAGTTGTTTCCTCACCTTTGGCCCTTACAAAAAAGTTGTTGATCGTCGAGGGCTACATTTTGATCCGAGCATATTGAGATTTGGAGCACTTTCGTTTTCTTCATCTTCTTCGTTGGGTGTCGTCTTTTAAGGTAGGGATTCCTACTCACTACTATGGGTTTTGACCTAGATTTTGGGCATTTTGTTAAATGGTTGATTTTGTGAAGCTAGGGTGTGAAAATGTTGAAAGAGAGTTTTGTTATTTTGATTCTAAAATGTGTATTTTGGGTTTCAAAATAATGATGTTGTTGTTGGTTGTTGAAATATAGACCATTGGGTCAATATTGGAAAATGGGGTAGAAAACCCTAAATTGTTGTATAAATTAATTGGTATAATTAATTTGGGAAAATTATGATTATGTGAAATTGAGTTGGAAATAATGAAATTGGCTCGTTATATTGTAAAATGGTGGAGCTGGATTTATTAATCGCTCACTTTTGAAAACATAGATATTTTATCTGTTGGAGCCTTTATTATCTGTTTAGAAATAATTGCTTTGGGCTACCGGCGGAAGGTAGTTTTGATTGTTGTAGACAATGCATGTTGATTAGGCAAACTAAAACTAATCAATTGGATGTGTCATTGAGTATGACAGTTGAAAGAATACATTAACTATATGTATTGATTGATTATGTATATGACCTATGTGTATATACGTTGTGTGTGTGGGAGAAGATATGGGATGTACTCCACGCTTTAGGGGAAGATAGGAGATGGACCTCTAAACCGGATGTTGTTTAGGAGGAGATAAGGGATGGACTCCGCTGATACAGCTCATATGCTTGTCAGTTAATGTGTTGATATAGCTCATATGCTTATCTATAGAAGTGTTGATATAGCTCATATGCTTATCTGTTGAAGTGTGGATACAGCTTGCATGCTTATCTGTTGAGATGTTGACATAGTTTATATGCTCATCTATCGAAGTGTTGATATAGCTAGTATGCTTATCTGTTGTGAAATGGGAAATGTTTAATATGAGTCACTATCTCATGTAAATTGTTGGCCAGGTGCTGAGCCGTTGTTGTAAATTGTGAACTTGATAAGAAATGGAAAATGAAATGGAACATGGACATAATGCTCATGTAATGGAAACGGGTTACGAATTGATTTATGGGAATTAAACATTTATCAATTGCAAATGTCTTAGTTACTGCTCATACCGTGTTTAGCATATCTCTACTGGGCGTTGGCTCACCGTTTATAGGACATTATTTTCAGGTACAGGTAGCATGCCACCTCCAAGGATATAGCTTGGATGATTATGGGAGTTGAAGACTCTTTTTGGTTATTTTGTTTGTATTACATGTATATCAAGCCGAGGGCTTATTTTGTATAGAGTTAGTACTCTTCTTTTGTGTAACTAAGTGTTGACTTGGAAAGCTGTAAGCCCGTAGGGCATTTGCTTTTGTTGTTAACATGTAATACTGTTGTAAGAACTACTCTAATGAATGGAAAAGTATTGATTTTTCTTATATCTTTGCATGTCTAAATGATGGTTATTATGTATTATTTTGAGGGTGTTACAGTATGCCTTAAATCAACCAAAGAAAACATTTGATTGAAACCAAAACAACAAATATATAGAAGGACTAATGTCAACATTTTAAATATTAGAAAAGCACACAGAATTATCCCAATAGAAGAAGCTGATAAATCTCATGGTTTACACCTTACAATTAAAGACAAAATTCCAAGAACTTTTATGAAAGTTCAGTTCTATAATACTAAGAAACCAATGCATATCTGAAAAGAGCAAAATGCCCATTATCTGCTTTCAATCATTTACTGCCCAAACTAATTGATGACATAACACTAGAAACTTCTATGGAAGATTCAAAATTGTTTAGAGAGTCATGAATTAAGATAATAGAGGTTAGGAAAAATGAACATACCTGAAGGTTCTGCATTCAAACTCTTTGCTGTGAGCTAACCATAGTTCCCAAATGTTTCATAAAGCCCACTTATCCCAGATAGCCTTTTCACATCTTTAAACATTTGAGATACTATTCAATTTGTTTGGTTTCTGTTTTCTGAAAATTGAGTTTTTTATTTTTCGTGTTCTTTGTTTTTAATGAATATTTTTAAAATTTTAAGCATTTTTTTTTTTGAACATTTTTAGATGCACCTTACTTAGATGTATCTAAAAAGTAAAATATTTGTGAAAACATATTTTAAAAAATTAATAAATAAACAAAAATATGAAAAATATACTGAATTTTCATTTTTTTTTTTTTGTATTTTTGGTATTTAGTGAATTTTTTAAAGATTTTTTTCACAAAAATTATACTTTTTAAGTGTATTTATGTTAGGTGTGTCTAAAATTTTTTTAAAAATTGCTTAAAATATTTAAAAAATACGAAAAATAAGAAGTAGAATTTTCTAAAAAGTGAATTATGAAAAATGAAAACAAACAGAGTGATTAGTGCTTTCTCAAAGTTAAGAGGCTATACAATGGTTAAACACTAAATCACTAATAGAGTATGATAATCTTAGCGATGTTGATATATATATACTAGTTAGAACCAGACACACCATGCGCGTGGGGTCGTGCTGTTGTTAGCTAAGAATAAGATGCTTACAATATAATTAAGGTGCCTTGAGCTACTAAATATCTTATATCCAATTCATAAAGAATAAAATAAAATAAAAAAATTGATGCTACCGGTATCTAGTGAGTAGCATCCTAAAATATTGCCAATAACACAGTCAATTTTCCATAGTCATTATGTATCAAAATAATTTTAAGATGCAAAAGAGATGAATCATAGCTAGCATAACCAATTATGGCAATGTCTGGTACATCAGATGAGATAAAATCTAAGGATTCAACTAGAAGAATTACTAAAAGTTACAGAATTAACAAATATACATAGTGAGAGGTTCAACATGACTTACTTTAAGAGTGGGTTCAAGAGTGATTCCACACCACCAATGATGCTGGAAACCTACTCTAGTCAATTTTTCTAAATTGAACACATTTCAATGAGGAAAAGGAAATAAACGGTTCATATTGCCATACTTAATCCACTTTATCCATGGGTAGCCTCTCTTCATAGCTTTGCATCTTCAATCACTACTAGCGAAGATACAATTCAAAATCCCTTCATCAAGCTGGAAGGTAAAGGTCCCAAAATTTTGTACATAATGAATTGCGGCATGAAAATTGCAACTACATGGCTATTCCTCTGAAAGACAACTCAAAAGCTATGAAAATCAAGACTAAACTATGAATGATTGATACATTGGCTATATAATCTCAATTTTGGAAATGACTGAGATCCCATTCAAATGGATAAGTCAAAAAGACCACATGATAATGATTGAATGCTACTCAAGGAATTGCTTTTTGCCTTTAAGAAGGTGGAGAAAAATGGCTATTGTCAATTCATTCTATTGCAGTCTATCCACTCATTGCTATGTACATTCCTAAATGTAAAAGACAATGAAAACTCCCACACTATTGTTTCAAGCTAAACAACCACACATTCATTTTAAATAATTAAACCCACAATTTTTATCAACTTGAATTCTAACTTACTTTATTTTCTTAACAAGAGAAAAAAAAAAAAAACATTCTTAATTAACATTTGAATCGGCAATTGAATTTAACTCCAACAATCAAACAATGGTCACTTGTCCAAAAACACTTGTCAAAAACAAATTTTGAAATTAACTCAAAAAAGTGGAACCAAACATACGGCCAAACAATGGTCACTGATTTATTATGTTTTTTAATCTTTTTGTATTTGTATATATGGTCATGGAATGAGACATGGCCAGCCAAACAATAGTCACTGATTTATTATGTTTTTTTAATCTTTTTGTATTTGTATCTACACTTATGGAATGAGACATGGCCAAACAATTGAAATTCTGGTTCAAAAGTGTTAGAAAATTCATCATATTTTGGATCTTGTTTCTTTGTTTGGTTTATTTCTTGTCAAGTGGATCATAAGTCAATAATATCAATGGAAGCTTTTGAATGTCTAAGAATCTGTTTCGAATTCCCAGTGGATTTGAGGCCCAATCACAATAGTAACTTTCTACTTAAACTTTGAATAAAATAAATTGGAGCCTTTATTTTTGTGTGTTTTTTTGTTGTTCTGAAGATACGTGAACATCTTGCAAGTGTATGAACATTATAACAAAAGCAACTTTTTTTTTAACATGACAGTATGGTTTTACCTACTATAAAATACCCAAGGACTGAATTTATTTATTTATTTTTTATGGTTTTGTATTTGTATCTATGCTGAGAGAAGAGATATGGTAACACAATTGAATTTTAGGTTTAGACATATTCACAAGCACTTGGTGGACAATTTATGGAGGCAGAGACATGTAAATATCTTGTGTAGACATATTGTCAAACACATAGTAGGCAGATCTTGAAGGGAACGCACCATGAATAAAACAAGAGCATGAATCTATGGCAAAAAACCAAACAAAATAAAGCATTGAAGATAGGATTAGACAAATAAGAAGAACATCCCAGGTATTTTGTTTGTTGCAGATGACACCAAGGATAGAAGCAAGTGTTGTTCAGAGACGAAACTTGAGATCGTCGATCGACATTGACAGAGCAGTCGCGAGAGTTGAGAGAACAAATGTTGTAAACCTTAAACAAAAATGCTCCCTTCAGTGAAGATAAAGGTCATAGGATCCAAACCCCAAGAGAAGAGAACAAAAGAGGGGTGATTTAGTTATCAGAAACGTAGAGTGTGGAGACAAAGAATTAGGGCTCTTTTGATATATTTGATTGTTTTTAACTTAATATTTTTGCTAGTGTTTGGCACTAGAGTTTTTATTTTCCCGCCTACTTTTTTTTAGGTCATACCTTTCACGACAACAATTGTGTGTCGTATAAAGTGAAATATTTTCAACGGTTAGTACTTGTGTGTCGTGTATATTTGACGTATTAACAGCATGCTCCATGCATATCATCAAAAATTTTATTACAACTTGCATTTATTGTAGATTATTTACGACATGCAAAAAAAGAAAGTCGTAAAATTGAAAAATTACGACTTGCATTTATTGTATGTTGTTGATGTGGTAAAAACTCAGTTTTGTTGTAGTGTTTTTAAAAAATTTCTACACATTAGACATGCTTTAAATACACTTTAGAAACACACACATTACAAATTTGAAAAAGTAATTTGAAATCAATGATAAAAGAGAAACAATATAAAATTTTCATATCGTTGTGTCCAAACTCTTAGCATAATGCCTTAGTTACTTATTTAGGTTAATTTTATCTTTTTTTCAATTTATTGTTGTTAATTTGCTTGATTGATAATTGTTAGCGAATAGTTAGCTATGCAATGAGCATTGTTGATAATGAAATGTATAAAAGAGTTTCACAAAGAAACCCATCTATTACAGATATGAACCATTTGCCTCTATTCTATAGCAGGATTTAAACTCCACAATTGACCCCAACTTCCCTCTGGAATCAAAACATCACCACGGTTTGCATTATCAATGCCTTGAGACATAAATTTAGTTGGGTTTTCTAGGAGTCAAGCTGGGCTTGAACTTGCAACATACTTGCTAGAGAATTATAAACTTAGTTGTTTATCATTTCGAGGTGTTAGAAGGACTTAGAGTAGACTCATTGCGTAGCGGGGATTCAATTGCATAGATTTCTAGGACATTCATTATTTTGTTTTAACTTGTTATGTAGATTTTGTGCATACATTGTGGTTGGATTTTGTTTAGAATTATTTTAGTTTGTGGGCGGTTTGTGTTTCATTTAGTATATATTTTGGAAGTTGGTTATGGTTAGTTTTACCATTTATACATGTGACATGTCACCGGATTGGGTTTTGATTTATTTATTTCTGGGCTATCGTCACATTTTATCTTTGTGATTTTGAGTTCATGTTTTGGCTTACGTATGCCTTGGGTTAAGTCTCTGTGGGCCACGACCGGTCATATCTGGATTTGGGGTGTGCTACAATCTCACATTTCCTTTGAAGTAATTATTGAAGACAAATGAAAAACAAAAGTGATACACCAGCAAATTACATAAAAATCACATCATTCTTGTGCCTGAATAAGAGTATATTGGAAAACACTAAAGTGTCCCTATGTATGCAATTCCTAAAGAAATTCATAACCTTTTACTTGCACAACCAACTCCAAACTTTGACTTGTTCTGTGCCAACACAAATGGACTAAACTAAACATGGAAATTCAATAAGCCAACTTGACAAACTAAAATGGATTGACATCTCAGTCTTGAGATCATAACCACAAAAAAGATAAAGGAAGTTGCAAAACAAACTTCTGCAACTAAAGCTTCACTCTTAGATGAACTGAAATATTCAGTAAGCATGGACAACATTTTTTCACAATTTAAATGAAGCATATCTCCCAAATATCATTTAATGAAGGATATGATTGACAAAGATGAGGAAATTATCAACTGCAAGTCTGCTAAATTACAACATCAAATGAAATATTTACATACTTGCCCTTCTACCATGCACAACAAACCCTAGAGACCCAAAATAAAACCTTTTCAACTCTCTTTTAGAATTTCACCCAATAATACAAACACACTAACTAAAAACAAAAATCTCAAAGGTTAGAGCAACCAACAAAACTTATCTAAGTTTAATTGGAATTTGGAATACAATCTATAAAATACAAAGTAATGATTCCATACTTCTAAATTCTAATTACCACCAATGATATATATATATATAATCACACAAGTACTGCAAAAACTGTTATAGGTAATATTCTATTTACTAAAGTATCATCTCAATCATAAATAGATGGCAGCTCATCTCTATTATCTATCAAGGAAATATGATGGCCTCTTGACATAGTGGCCTGCCTCCATCTGATTATATTTCATTCACATTGTCCTCACTTTTTATCTTTTCCTTTCCAAATCCTTATCAAAACCCATGATCCAAACACCGGCTAAATATTTGGAGAAGCCATTTTGGCATCCCAAGAAAATACTTGGGCAAAACCTCTTAAAATTCTTTTAAAAGAAAATGTAATTTATTTACAACATGAAATATTTTTCTAGAATTTAAAAAACAAGCACCCAGCATTTTGTTGCATTTAGGTATAATAATCGAATTCAAATGCTTTTGAAATGGCCAACAACCATCGAAACATCTTTCTTAGTAAGCATTCCTCAACCACACAACCAATCTTTAGTATCAGATCTTCCATTTCAATTCCTATACCGTATCCCAATCTCTATCTCCCAACTCCAGTTATACTAGTAAACTAAGTACCAAAACAATAGACATCAAATCAATTTCCAGCCATCAAAACCAAATTGCAAGTCTTCTGTTTTCCAATCAAGTAGCCATCGCAAACTAATGCAAATGGATAAAAAGCATAACTCTCATACAAAGAATGAAAAACAATAAAAGAACACTTTGATTGTCAAGTTTGAAATGAACCTAAATTCATCTAAAACAAGCTACAACTATTCAGTTCCAATTGTTCAATTACTCTAAAAATCAATTGAGACAAAGTTACAAAAAAGACAACTTACATATAAGAGCTATGTGAACCCAAGTTTGCCAGCTTCAGAGAGCTCCACAACACCTGAAAAGGCATTTTTCTTTGAATCTCCCAACTATGAACTCTGCAATTCCCATGGCAGCCCAAAATCTAAGCTTGTGGCGGTGGCATTCTCTTAGCCTTCTTGTTTCTCTTCTCCGATAAAGCCTTCCCAAAGAACTCCACAATCCGCTCTTGTGATTCGAGAAGTATCTCGATCCACTTCATCTCCATGTCCCTTTGCATCGCCTCGACTTCCCTCGCCATGTCCATCTTCATCCTCTCCAATCTCATAAACCCATCTCCCAATCCCTTAATCGTCACCACCACCTCCGCCACCGGGTCCCCCTCTCTCTTCATCCCCACCCCATCACCACTACCACCACCGCCTCTCTTCCCCAACCCTAACCTCTCTCAATACCCATTTCTCACAACCCTAGTAGACACAAAATTAGGGTTAGGGTTACGATAAGATTTTTTTTCCTCCCAAGAATCACCGTAACACTTGATCGACCAGGATTTTTGATCCGAAACCCGCCGATCCCATTGCTCATCGACCCATGAACACTCCGATTTTCAGTAACACCACGCTTCACGCTCTGTTACACTTCGATTTTAGATTTTAAAGGGTTTGGGGTGTGCTACTGACATGTATTTTTTTAATTATATTATTTGTCTTTTTTTTTTACATATTTTTTTTATAAAAAATCAAAAAGTATATTTATTTTGATCATTTTAAATATTTTTTAAATTGAAAAATGATTTACAAGATTACTAATGTGTAACTGATATGATTGGTTAATAAGTAAGGAAGATATGAGAGAGAGTGTCGTACCTTATGGCCTATTTGTTTGAACGAAAAATATTTTCTGAAATGTTTTTCGGAGAAAATATTTTTCTATGTTTGGTGGTGGTGGTGGGACGACAACAACGGTGACAACGATGTTGGTGGCGGCGACAGTGGTGATGGTGATATAGTAGTGAAAGTGAGAGGGGTGTGTTGGTAGAGGTGAAAATGGTAAAATTTTGGTTCAAAAAACGTTTTTCACCTCTTAAAAATGGAAAATATTTTATGTTCAAATAGGCTTGTTTTCTATTGACTATAGAAAATGTTTTCTGTTGACTTTCGTTTTTCATTATACCAAGCACTAGAAAATACAAAAAATATTTTTTAAAAAATATTTTCCGTCTAAACAAACAGAATGTTAGATATTCTAAGCTCTCAAACCTTTCTTTTGGGTATAAAAAAAATCCAGATCTACACTATGAAAATATTTTTGGAGCTTGCCAAAAAGACGCTGGAAATCGCTTCAGGGAGAGGCTCTCCAACGCCTTTGCAGGGTCTTTATCGCTTACATAAATTAAGATATAAAAATAAAATAAAATAAAAAAATCATTACAAGAATTCAAAAAGATAATATATGATCTTGTTACCTTATAGTTTTGCAAAATTTAGTTTATAGAAAAAAGAAGATTGAACTGATTATAATAAATTATCACTTAAACATTATTTTTTAAATTACTAATTAAGCTTGCATAATCAAACTAATTTAGCATAATTATATTGGATTACCTTAAGGTTTTATATCTGTGTCATTTTTTCATCAAGAATTCGTTAGTCCTATATATATATATATAAATGATATTGACATCATATTTATACTTAAATATATATTTTTGGGTAAATTACATTGACAACCCTTGAGGTTTGATCCAATTACTATTTACCCCCTGACGTTTCAAAAATTACATTCCCACCCTTGTGGTTAATAGTCTCATTTTACAAACCCCCTACTTATATAAAAGGTAACAACTCCTAGTAGAAAAATATAAAAAATTACATTAAAAAAAAAAGTAAAGGAAATAGGAAAAAAAAGAGAAAGTAAAGCAAAAACAAAAAAAGAGAAAGTGCATGAGTTCAAGGTCTTCATTCCGTCTAAATAATTACAATGATGAGAGGGTTAGTGTAATTTCCCAAACGTCAGGGGTGATATGTATTAAACCCAAACCTCAGGGGGTGTAAGTGTAATTTACCCTATGTTTTTTTCTTGTTTATACTTATGTCTATACACTTTTTTGCATTAATTCCTATTGCTTTAACATTAAGAAAAAAGAGATCAATGTAATTATACTAAATTTTTAGGCATATTGTAATTTTTGCTTGAACCTTATGGACGGTTAGTGTATTTTTTTTATTTTTTTTTCTGAACATCACAGAATTTTTTTTTCAAATTTAGTATAAAAAAACCCTAAATCCTAATCGGCGACTTTATTCGTTTATGCCCACGAGCGGCTTGCATCTAGAATGGAAGAAATGATCTAAGGCAGGAGGGCAGGCCCGGCCGGCTAGGGTCAGGTCAAAACAAAAATTCTATGATATCCCAATATTTTCCGGCAGCACAGCAAGAATTCTATGATATCCACAAAGCTTTTATTGATTTCCATAATTTTCAGAAGCACGCACCAAAAAAAAAAAAAATCAAGAAAGTGCCTCGAGATGTAGATTCCTCCATAATATTGTTCATTTGGTAAAGAACAATCAGCTAACTGCCAACACAATACAATCATTACAGTCACAAACATATTTATAAATAAAAAAAATTAAAAAATAAAAATAAATAAAAAGCATAGATCAACTGGAAAGAGTCAAACACAACTGTCAACAATCCATTTTGATAGCAGCAGCAGCAGCAAGCTCATGGAAAAGGAAGACACTCATCTTCACAACAACAGTTGGGATGTGATAACCACAACACCAAAACCATGTTCCCAAATTTTTTTCTGATAATAAAATCTGAAACTAACCGCATTTCCTTGGATCACACTGTTATCCCAAATTAACATTTGAAATTAACCACAAGACCAAAACCAAGAATACTATACACAACTCAAAAGCCTGAGAAAATTAACTCTTTTCATCATAACAAATAAATGTATAACAATGGTAATGATTTTGTGTTGTAAACAGCGCTCTAATTTACATTGCATCGTTCTGTGAAAAATTACAATAGGAAGGATACAAACTCAAGTATTACAATTTCTATCCTTCGGATAGCAAACAATTGAAGTGTGGCCAGGGTGAAAGAGAGATATATTATGATGCAGCCTAAATAATATGATATACTTGACAGAGAGAGAAAAAAAAAGAAGATAAAATAAAATAATTAAAAAAAAAAAGCCTAAAAGAATATGACAACTACAGTTTTTACAAAAAAGAAGACGAAGATTAGATGCACACAGCAAAATCACCTAGTCATCTCCTGGAGGGATCGAAATTTGGGTTCATTTCAATTTCTACACCTCCAAACTCCCTAAACCCCCCAAATTTCTCAGCTTCTCTTGCAATCTGAATATAATCAGCTCCATAGTATTGAACAAAATTTTTTACAACAAAACGAGGAATCAATGCTCCGATTGGGATGCCAAGCAAGCACCACCAAAACAATCCTGTTTGAGCAAGATGAACGATGGCCCTGCAAAATTAATTTTAAGAGTTATACTTCAGTCTTTGATCTGCTAAGGAAACAATGATGAGAATTGACATTATGAAAGTCAAGAGCAGAAGAACATTTCCATTTATAAGAAAATGGATTCGGTAATAAATGCTCGTGTTTATTCATTATATAAAGCGCAAAGCAATTTTAAAGAAAGTAGCAACTTTGCAATTCAACTGTCACAGATGGTCACTAAACACATAAAGCCACCAATGGTACACTAAAGACAACTACGTTCATCCTCTGCCCTTAGCAGGGTGGCGCTATGCATTCATTAGGGTATTCAATTGAATAATATTCAGTTTTTTTTTTTTTTGGCTTACCTATATATATGATATATGTAAAGAGTGGAAAATTAGTCATGAATCCCAACACATTCTATAATTACCTTACAATTTACAAAAAAAAAAAAAAAGGTGAAAAATAGGAGACCATGTAACACTCATAAATATTGACTTTTAACAATGACATAATCCTAGGTGGCGTCACTAACCAATAAAAATATGATTGAATATGTCATCCCTTATACCCAATATTTACTCTACACTGTAATATTCTCTCCCTCTTTTTTGTTTTCTGTGGATTCTCTAATCTTATTTTTGAACGAGACATTGTACCCTAGAACTATGTATGGTGTAGATATTAATTAGGTGTGATGTTTGTTTGATCACCGATCATCACAAATTTTTTGTAAAATTGCAATTAGTTTTATGTTCCCAGAAAAGATTTCTTTGCTTACATTTAATACCCATGTTTTGGAGTGTCTCTGTAAAGAATACAATAGAAAGAACTTCTGGAACCGCTATTGGACCTTAGTGGTAGCAAACCACTGCTTGTATTGGTTAGGGATCACAACCCCACCTTTGTTTTGTAGATGCTGTAAAATTTGTATATAATAAACTCTTTTTTAAAAAAAAATCTTGGTACTTTGACCAATTTACTTTCTAGAAAAATTTATTTTGAGCTAAGCTTCAAAGAACCCACACAGGTGGCCCTGTGGCTAAGGGTTGAACATAGGAAGTAAAAAGTCTCATATTTGACTCTCATGGGGCGCATAACACTCGACTTAACTGATATGGTTTGTGGGTGATTGTATGTATCTGGAGTTTATTTATAAGGCCAAACTGAAAGTGAGATTCATGGATATTAAATTGACTCTCTTCAGAAAAAGCTTTATGAGTTTTTCCAAGTGCTTCTCAATTGGGGACACAACCCTACACAGAAGTGCAAGTCTTTTGTGTTAAGTTTTTGGTTTCTTTTTTTGTCAGCTTATATCATGCTTCTTACATTTTTCTTTTATCAAACTGAAATAAAAAATTAGTTTGAGAGGAGCTTCCTAACAGAAAGGCCATAGTGCATGCATCAACTAACATTCAAAGATATTAATAACAAATGTTAAGAATGCTGGCAATGCAAACTGAAAAATCTAGAAATCTCCTAGATGTTGATTTGTGATTATGTATCAATTTCAAGCAGTAAACAACAATCCCAATCAAACAATCAAGACAAATCGACACAACGATTTTATGTGGAAAAACCACAATTGGACACCTCTAATTGTGATAAAAAACCACGGACAACTACCACAAAACAATCCACTAAGAAGATATAAATGAATTACACAGGTATACTCTCAATTACCTAGCGAATCCACGCCCGAATTGAACCAACCCCTCTGTGCCTCTTCTAACCCCGTCTTCACCTCGGAATTGTCTTGATGATGAGCCACTCCAGAATCCACCAAAGCTTCAGGCTCGAATTCTTCGAAATCCACCGAAGAACAACTTTCTCTTTTGTGTAGAACAAACAAATAATCCTTTGATGTATACTCTTTAAACCATGAGTTGAATACTCAATCAAAACATCAAAGAAAACTAGCAAAATATCCCCAGATATAAACCTTAATATCCAAGAAGAAGATCTGGAGGAGTAATCCTAGTTTTGGAGTAAAATAACTACTAATAGAAATCCTGGATTTTGAAGCTCGCTCAAGCGAAGCTTCTCTCGCTCGAGCGAGGAACATATCTCGCGTGATTTCCATAAGTGGCTTCGCTCGAGCCACGCATCCTTCGCTCGAGCGAACAAACACCTCTTTCAGGTCTTTATGCAGACATAGTCCTTCGCTCCAGCGAGCAAGGATGCTGCCCCCTGGACCCTCGCGAGCTGACCGGCCAGCTCAATCCCCATCATAATTAGCGAAGTGGCAATCTTGAAAGTATTAACATCACAAACTACTCTACAAGACACAATTCGGGTCGGATTCGCATCTAAAAACTCATAGCCTCACTGAAATAAAAAGTGCGAAAGCAAGTACAACTGAAAGGAGTTTTGTCAAACGGGATTGCCAAGAATAAAAACCTAGCACAAACTGACACAAAATCACTTTATGATGCAATTGTCGTGTGCAACTAAGGCACACAAGCAAGAAGGGTGAGCACAAATGCAAAGTCCATGATGCGATGAGATTCAATGATGTAGCATTCATTTTCCATAGGCAACAGAAGCATACATATAGCGATCCCGGTTTTTCTTTCCTTTGTATATTGTAGTCCGGACTTGGTTCCGTGGTGGTGTTGTTGTCTCATTCTCATTTCCTTCCCTTACTCTTTGTATTTGAGTCTTGGGATATGTTGGGCAAGTTTGAAACAGATTGGTTGTGTTTTGAAACCTAGAGTTGATGCCCAGATTTTGGCCTTCATGCTCAAGGGGGCCCTTTGTTGTTGCTTCTCTGCTCGAGCGGGCGTTTTGATGCTCGAGCGTGATTTTCCATCTCCCAGTACTTTGTCTGCAGGTCTTCAGACGCTCGAACGGGAGTTTTGACGCTCGAGCGTGAACCTTTGTTTTTGTTACTCTGCTCGAGCGGGGACCATGTCTGCAAAACTTCTGGAAGTGTGCAACCTACGCTCGATCGTCACTTTTGACGCTCAAGCGTGAGTCTATGTCTGACGCTCGAGCGGGGGTTTCCACGTTCAAGCGGGGCGACTGGTATATCACTTCGGGATTCGACTTTTTGGATCACTTTTTGGTTTCCTTTCTCTCTCTTACTTTTCAAAAACAACCATTGGAGAGCTTCTCTCTCTAAAACCTCCACTTCTCTCTAAGTATTGATCTAGCTAGAGTAGTCTCTTACTCTTTGGCCTTTACAAATAGTGTGTTGATCATCTAGGGCTACATTTTGATCCAAGAATTTTAGGGTTTGGAGCATCTTCATTTCCTTCATTTTCTTCGTTGGGATTCATCTCTTGAGGTAGGGATTCCTACTCATTCTTATGTGTTTTAACATAAATATTGAGCTATTTGTATAGATGGTTTGATTTGGGAAGTTAGGGTTTGAAATGCGTTATTTTGAAAAAGAGGGTTTTATCCTTTTGGCCTATATATATATATATTTTGGGTCTTCAAAAAGGGGATTATTGATGCACTTGTTAATATTTGAGCCTTTGGCTCAATATTGGGAAAAGAAGGAAAAATGCTATGTTTGGGTATATTTGGGTCATTAGTGTAATTAATGACAATTGTTATGGAAATATGAAATTGAGCTGGAAATAGTGAAATTGGCTCCTCGTAAAATGAAATGGTGGAGTTGGATTTCTTAATCACTCACCTATGAGAATTTTTGATAAATTATCTGTTGATGTAATTATTATCTGTTTAGAAATAATTGCTTTGGGCTACCGGTGGAGGGTAGTCTTGATTGTTGTAGACAATGCATGATGATTAGGCAAACTAAAACTAATCAAATTGAGTGTGCCATCGATTATGGCGGTTGATATAATACATGAATTTTATGTATTGATTTGATTATGTATATGATATGTGTTTATATACATTGTGTTATGTGGGAGGAGATAGCGGATGTACTCCACGATTTAAGGGAAGATAGGGGAGGGACTCCTAATCCGGATATTGTTTGGGAGGAGATAGGGGATGGACTCCATTGATACATCAATTTTGTGTATCTATTGAAGTATTGATATAGCTAATGTGTATATCATATATGAAGTATGGAAGTGTTTGGTTTGAGTTTGATACAGCAATTATGTGTATCTTTGGTTATGTGTGAAGTGTTTAATTTGAGTTGTTATCTCAATTGAAATGGAAGTACTATTGATAAGAGATGTAATCTCATTTAAAGTATATGGCCAGGTTCTGAGCTAGGTTTATGAATTGAGAAAACGGAATGGAACAGGGACACATTTGTCATGTATTTGAAATGGCTTATGAATTGATTCATGTGAGTTAAACATTTGTCAAATGCTAATGTTTTAGTTATTGCTCATATTATGTTTAACATATCTCTACTGGGCGTTGGCTCACCCTATATGGGACATCATTTTCAGGTACAGGTAGTATGCCACCTCCAAGGACGTAGCTTGGGAGGCTTGAGGCTGTTGGATTTTTTTTTGTTATTTTTGGTTGTATTACATGTATATCAAGCCAAGGGCTTATTCAGTGTAGAGTTAGCACCCTATTTTGTAACCAAGTGTTGACTTGGAAAGTTGTAAGCCTATAGGGCATTCACTTTTGTTGTCAACATGCAATACATTTTGTAATGAATACTTTGATGATATGTAATTATGCTTTATTCTTTTATATCTAAGCATGTCAAGAATGTATGATTTATGGGTTTATTTTGAGGCCGTTACAATACAATCAAGGAAGGCAAGTACATGTGCACAAATATAAATAGATATATTCAATATGTAAACAAAAAATTAGCAAAGAGATCTTACCAGTAATCAAGTAATCCGGGTATAGCATCAATAACGAGGACACAAATAAAGGTTGCATCTATAGATCCCCAAATGGCTGCATGAGTAATCCAAGTCCACCGAATCACATCCATGGCCAGGTGTATATTAACCAGAATCACCACTGCAAGTGTCCAAAGATCTGCCAAGCTCGAAGCATCAATGGTGCTGTGCCAGTACACAAAGAGGGGAAGAAAGAAGGCAGCTACACTTTGCCACAAAGTGTCCGCCATTGTTATCCAAAATAGTTTTGCATTATAGCTTTCCCCTCTCTGTCCAGCCCCATAAAGCTTGGGATACCTTAGAAGAGTCATTCTACTTAGATCCTTGTCTAGGATTCCAACAAAGATTGTAGGAAATGAAGTATAAATTACTGAATACAAGATGCTGCTCCACTCAGTAATTGCAGTTTTCAAAGTGAAACCAGTGAAAAGGATTATACAATATCAGCTACATAGTTAAAGAGTGTTTTTGTATACAACCAATGTTCGTACTAAACATGCATAATTTCCAGCCTCGTTCAATTAACTAAACAGTTATTTAACATTCATCACTTTTAAATACTGGTTGTCAGCCAAATTTCTTGGCTCAAGGTAAAAGTATGTCAAAGTCCAACCCTTTTTTTTTCTCACCCAGAAACCCTTGTATCAAATGTGGTTGCAACTATTATTTTTGCAACTAGCTTTAATATATTTTTGGCCAAGTTTAAACAAGGAAAATTAGGGAACAATCAGAAGAGGACCAAAAATAGAAAGAGAAATGCAGAATTTCACTACAATAAATAGTTTTAATTTATATATGTACTTTTTAAAAAAAAAGAAAAACCCAAAAAATATATTTATAGTATTACTCTCCTTTCATACTCCCGACATGTTACAATTGAAGACTTAGTTAAATGCGACTTCGATGTTGACTTGAAGTGTGCTTCGGTTGCATATAGTATTCAACAGAGGATTGAGCATAAAAGTCAAACACAATACCAGTTGATCTCTCTTCAAAAGCCAGCCATGTTCTTTTGTGATGCTTGCGGTACAAAACATGAAGGCACCTCCTATCTTTGTACTACCAGTGGGTTTTGGGTCAACCAGAATTGTGCTAATTCATTACCTAGCACCATTAAACAATAACCCTTACCATCACCCTCTCACCCTCATCTATTCTATTCCATTGAAACTTGGCTGATCTGCGCAATCTGTAACAAGTGAGTGTACAGAAGAAATTGGGTTTATTATTGTTCCGACTTTGAATCCGAATATTTTGTCCATGTAAATTGTGCAACATCAGAGACTGAACATTACATGCTGACCGTTTTTTCTTGCAACTTATTTTCTTTCATAATCCTCTTAATTTTTTATTTTTTATTTTTTATTTTTTAAATTTAATTATGTTTCATTCTTGATTATGCGGTTTCAGAGAATGCAAACCAGAGTTTAATCTTGTTGATTTGGCTATAACAGCATCTGTAGACATCCCATTTTTGACCGTTCTCAAGACTTGGACGTCACCGTTGGAACACTCAGTGATTATCCATGTTTGTGTTTGTTTGGAGTTCCCGGAGTTCTCGGCTACGCGCCTTGCCTCAGGATCTCTGAACTTGACTGTTTTGTGTTTGGTTTTGTACCAAACACTTGTGTTTTGCCTTGGAGGGGCAGGGAATGCTTTGTGAGGCATCCCCACATACCACCGGCTGTGGCTAGAGGTCACCGGCTGGCTGGTTTTGCCACCGGCACTATATTGTGCCGGTCGGCACTCTTTTGTGCTTTGCCAAGATTTTTGGCAAAATGACCATTTTGCCCTGCCGATCGCTTTTACAGCTGCTTTATGAGATATTTTTAGACAGCTGTTTAGCTCTTGTTTTCCCTCCATACACGTGTATGGAGGGATGAGCCCTTGGATGACTTAGTTTGTAAGTCTTTGGTGCCTATACAAGAGAAGGCTCTTCTCTTGGCTCAAGGGTTAGAAAATTTAGAGAGTGAGAGAGAAAAAGAGAGAGAGAAGCTCTGGTTTTTCTAGGGTTTGAGTTGCATACACCTTCTATCTCTATCCTTCTCTTGTGTGTGTAGGTGTTTTGTGCCTTACTATTGCACACAAACACCTAGTGTTTCACCTTCTCCTTGCAACTGAGGTTCTAAGGGCTGTTTTTTTGAAGTTCTTGACAGATTTTGAGCCTAAGGAAGCATCAACTACACCTGTGACATAACGGTCAACAAGGGTGAGACACTAACTCTCTTTTACCCCATTTTTGTACCTTATTTTTACCTAGTTTAGAACTGTTTTTGTGCTTAGTATATAACACATAAAAGTTCTGTTTTTTAAGCCTCTTTATTGTTCATTAAGAGTGTTTTGTGGTTTGAGCAAGTTTGACCACCCTTAGTCCTTGAAAAGGCCACTTTTTGTGCTATTTTGTGGGAGATCCGAGACTTTGGTGTTAGGATCTCTTCACCACTGAAATCTTGAGGGATTTCAGTGGTGAAGAGCATGCCTTAGAGTCTCAAGAAGGAGAGGGCCACCCCCTCTCCTTGATGTCCTTGAAAAGGGCAAGTTTTGCTCCCTTATGGAGCTTCATGCTTGAGTGTGTGTTGAGCATGTTTGACTTGTTTTCCATGTTTATATTGCCATGTTATAACATGATTTCAAGTTGGTTTAGGTCCCTTATGCATGCTTAGCATAGTTGCCTTGTAATGCCTCTTATTGCCTTAATATGCCTAGGTTGTGTGCCTTCATTTCTAGCATGTTTTAAGCCTAGATCCATGAAGCTTGTATGCTTATTTTGACATACTTTAGCTCTGTCCATGGTCATTTTGGTCAATCTTAGCATGTATATTGTAGCCTCTTTGCATTTGGCTTGTTAGCCTTAAGAGCATGAATATGTAGCATGTCTTGCTTGCATTGTTTTTGGTGGTTTGGAACCCCCTAGCATGCTATTTCAGACCTTATGATGTGCTTATATGCTTGCCTTAGTGGCTTCTTTAATGCTTCAAAAGCATGTGTTAAATGCTCCATGTTTTGGTCATGATTGCGTGCCTTTGTGCTTGGATCTCTTAGATGCCATCTAGGTGCTCCTTAGGCTTTGTTTAAGTTTGCTTGTGATCTGTTTTGAGTCCTCTTAGCCTTGTGAGGCTTGGTGGACTTGACCTTAGTATAAGCCTTCATGGCTTGCTTCAAGAACTTGGACCTATTGTTGCATACTTGGCTTGCTTTGTTGCATGGTTTGGCACCATGTTTTGTGTGATTTTCAGAGCTTCATATGCATGTCAATTGTCCATGCTCAACTCATTTCAAGTGTGCTTGAATGTTGTTTGTTATGCTTAAGTGTTGGCGCCTTGTATCCTCCGTGTGAGACGTTTTGAGAATTGCATAATTCTCTTACATCCTTTCTGCATTGTAGTGTAGATTGGCGTATGCTAGCTTATAACTGCTGCATGTGTGCTTCATTACAGCTTTCTTTGCATGATCATAAGTTATGCTCGGCTTCTTGCATTGTCAGTTGCATTTTGCCCCGCTTGGCAAGATACCTTGTTTTGTCTTGCATGTTTGTCCAAGTCTTCGGCCTTGTCAAAAATAGGTCGTCTCTGGGCTTTGACATTCACTCCTGTCATTGTTATGACTTTCGAGTTCTGTCAAAGAGGGGCAACTGTAGACACCCCATTTTTGACCGTCCTCAAGACTTGGACGTCACCGTTGGAACACTCGGTGATTATCCATGTTTGTGTTTGTTTGGAGTTCCCGGAGTTCTCGGCTACGCGCCTTGCCTCAAGATCTCTGAACTTGACTGTTTTGTGTTTGGTTTTGCACCAAACACTTGTGTTTTGCCTTGGAGGGGCAGGGAATGCTTTGTGAGGCATCCCCACATACCACCGGCTGTGGCTAGAGGTCACCGGCTGGCTGGTTTTGCCACCGGCACTATATTGTGCCGGTCGGCACTCTTTTGTGCCGGTCGGCACTCTTTTTGGCAAAATGACCATTTTGCCCTGCCGACTGCTTTACAGCTGCTTTATGAGATATTTTTAGACAGCTGTTTAGTTTGTTTCCTCCATACACGTATGGAGGGATGAGCCCTTGGATGACTTAGTTTGTAAGTCTTTGGTGCCTATACAAGAGAAGGCTCTTCTCTTGGCTCAAGGGTTAGAAAATTTAGAGAGTGAGAGAGAAAAAGAGAGAGAGAAGCTCTGGTTTTTCTAGGGTTTGAGTTGCATACACCTTCTATCTCTATCCTTCTCTTGTGTGTGTAGGTGTTTTGTGCCTTACTATTGCACACAAACACCTAGTGTTTCACCTTCTCCTTGCAACTGAGGTTCTAAGGGCTGTTTTTTGAAGTTCTTGACAGATTTTGAGCCTAAGGAAGCATCAACTACACCTTTGTCAAAGAGGTCAACAAGGGTGAGACACTAACTCTCTTTTTACCCCATTTTTGTACCTTATTTTTACCTAGTTTAGAACTGTTTTTGTGCTTAGTATATAACACATAAAAGTTCTGTTTTTTAAGCCTCTTTATTGTTCATTAAGAGTGTTTTGTGGTTTGAGCAAGTTTGACCACCCTTAGTCCTTGAAAAGGCCACTTTTTGTGCTATTTTGTGGGAGATCCGAGACTTTGGTGTTAGGATCTCTTCACCACTGAAATCTTGAGGGATTTCAGTGGTGAAGAGCATGCCTTAGAGTCTCAAGAAGGAGAGGGCCACCCCCTCTCCTTGATGTCCTTGAAAAGGGCAAGTTTTGCTCCCTTATGGAGCTTCATGCTTGAGTGTGTGTTGAGCATGTTTGACTTGTTTTCCATGTTTATATTGCCATGTTATAACATGATTTCAAGTTGGTTTAGGTCCCTTATGCATGCTTAGCATAGTTGCCTTGTAATGCCTCTTATTGCCTTAATATGCCTAGGTTGTGTGCCTTCATTTCTAGCATGTTTTAAGCCTAGATCCATGAAGCTTGTATGCTTATTTTGACATACTTTAGCTCTGTCCATGGTCATTTTGGTCAATCTTAGCATGTATATTGTAGCCTCTTTGCATTTGGCTTGTTAGCCTTAAGAGCATGAATATGTAGCATGTCTTGCTTGCATTGTTTTTGGTGGTTTGGAACCCCCTAGCATGCTATTTCAGACCTTATGATGTGCTTATATGCTTGCCTTAGTGGCTTCTTTAATGCTTCAAAAGCATGTGTTAAATGCTCCATGTTTTGGTCATGATTATGCCTTTGTGCTTGGATCTCTTAGATGCCATCTAGGTGCTCCTTAGGCTTTGTTTAAGTTTGCTTGTGATCTGCTTTTGAGTCCTCTTAGCCTTGTGAGGCTTGGTGGACTTGACCTTAGTATAAGCCTTCATGGCTTGCTTCAAGAACTTGGACCTATTGTTGCATACTTGGCTTGCTTTGTTGCATGGTTTGGCACCATGTTTTGTGTGATTTTCAGAGCTTCATATGCATGTCAATTGTCCATGCTCAACTCATTTCAAGTGTGCTTGAATGTTGTTTGTTATGCTTAAGTGTTGGCGCCTTAACATGTGTATGTGTGCATGTGTGTTTGGCCCCCATAACTTAGCATTTGGCTACTGAATTTGGGCCATTTAGAGTTGCCTAAATCATGTATAAGTCTGTCCCCCATTGGAGTGCTTGCTTGTTTCGTATGCCTTGCACAAGTGCATCACATAGTCCATATTGCATACTAGTTGACATGTTTAGGACTTCATTGCATCGACATGCATGCTAAGCCTCTTGACCAAGTCATGATAGAGGTTAGAGCACCCTTGTTTGGTTGTTTGCATTGCATGCATTTGAAAGCAAAGTTGCATTCTTGGTACTTAGGGCCATAATGCATGGAAATCTTGCGATTGGTGGTCCGAATCGAGGCACATGCCCTTTGAGTCAATAACATGATAAGGGTGTGTATAGTGCATAAATACCTTGAATCACATTGCCATGCATGTTGTTGTCCTCTGCGTCAGGAGTTGCGGTTCTGAGGTGTTAAGTGCCGGCCGGCACTATTTAGTGCCGACCGGCAGTCAATTTACAGCCGATGAATCAAATCAGGGCCGGTAGTCTCCTTCTTCACCGGTGGTGTTCTACCCACGGTGGCACTCTGATGCTCGAGAGGCACCCCAAGCTTTGGCAATTTTCGAGGAGGAGAGCGTAAAACAGAGGCAAATCATGCATAAAGATGCGATTCCGAAGCGCTACGCATTTGAGCCCTCTTCCCGAGGCGCATCGCTTTAATTAACTTAGTTAATTTGTTAATTAATTTAGTTAATTTGTAATAATTAATTAGCTTGCGTAGTTAATTAATTTGTATTATTCTTTTGGTCCCTCCGAGCGAGGGCAAGTCTGTAATAAGTGTGTGTGAGCGGGTGTATGTCCTCCAATCCCCATTTCTTTCTCCCTTTTATTTACCCGCTTTCAATGGTAGATTAGGGCATACTTATTTTAGCATACCTTATGCAATGCATGCGTGCATTCATGCATTTTGTTTACATGCACCGGGCTCGGTACATCATACAAACTGCATAGCAATTTTCAATTCCAAATTGAATACGTGTTACTCGCGCATTTCACATGCCATGTTTAGGGTTAGCCGAGCCTACTCTAGATTACATCTATGCCTGTGTTGCATTAGCCACTTAACATGAACTAGGTCATGCATGTTTGCTAACCGGTTTATTGTTTTGGCACGGAGTACGATGTAAGTTTTACGCTTTAGCATATCGCATGCGTGTGAATGTTGCCATGACAGTATGCTTACCATGCGGCTAAATGCTTATGTGAGATAAACTGTTTGAATGCCTGTGGGTGGAGGTTGGACTGCCTGAGTTGGAACAATTCATTGAAATCCGTATTTTAGCCTACTTGCGAGTAGCAAAATCTAACACGTTTTTCGAGACAAAACGGATATGCAATGTTTATTTCCAAGTTAGGCAATCTAGTCTATACTTTTGTGTTGAGCACATCACATAGTAATTCTAGGTTAATAACCGGAATGAGAATGCATAAAGTTTTCAAAAACGGATATCATGGTTAGTAGAGGCCGGTCTTCGGACCGGGCGAAAGGGGGTGCTCATAGCTGACCTTCCCCGATCGTACCCAAGCTCCCGAGCCAAGACCACTTTGGTGATGACGGACACGTGGCCTTCGGCACCGAGTCAGGGTTTCCTAAATTTCCCATTTTAAAATATTTAGGTGGCGACTCTGTAATCTGGCAAAGCAGTCCATGTTTGGCACTTCTTTTCAAAATTTGTTTTTCTCAAAACGACTTGCCGGATTTGGACTCTTTGGTTCAGATTTAGAACCGACACAAATCGAGTCCGAACTGTAGTGACCCCAATATGAACGGAACGTGACTTAACCCTCCCGGGGCATTCGGGGACGTCTACAGTTTCTGGCGACTCTGCTGGGGATTTTAGAGAGCTTGACTCGAACTCGTGATATCCTGTTTTGACTACACTTACGTGTTTCTTTGCATTGCATGTGCATTGGTGCGCCTAAGACACCGTGTTGGCCATCTGCTATTCCTGAGCGGTTTGCTGGAGGCTTGTCTTGTCAAGGCATGACCATAAGGTCGACCGGCTATGCTCTGCCAGTATGGGAACACAAACCCCGGTTTTACCGGGGCACCCTTTTCGACCATTCGACCTAGTGCATATTCGGATCCATAGTGACCATTCCAAATTAGGACAGGTTGCTTACCCGATATAGGTTGTTTGAAACCGCTGTGTGCGTAGTGAAACCCTAGCTCCTGACAAAATAGGACAGGGAAACCCTACCCCAACATAGGGGTGTATTGGCTCTCTTTTACCTGCTATGTGCTTTTAGAGTGTATCTCTACAGGAACGCATATACCGGTTATGAAGTTCAGTATCAGCCCGAGGGCACCAAAGATGTTGTTGTGAATCGATTATATCTGCGTGTCGATTTAGATTTGGGTGATGACTTCGGGGAACAGTGTTCAGTAGTAGAGTGCAGTTGTTCGACTACACCCGTGTTTGATCTGTTTGGGGCTGAAATACTGCTTGTTTTCCGTTTCAGTTCAGAGATTCAGAGAGTTGAGCCAGAATAGCTAGTGTCTTCTCCTTGCTGAGGCAAGATTGAACATGACGCAGAACTCAGAAGAAATCGTGGTCATGACGGCTGCGCTGAGTCAAGGAACCACCCCACAAGATGAAGCTACTGTTGACATGCCACATCCACCTAGGTCGCCTGCCGCGCATCCAATTTGGACTCCTCACCTATATCAGGCTCGTGAGCCTACTACTTTTGAACTAATGGGAATGATAGGTGATCTTCAAAGGTCCGTGGCGGATCTCGCCTATGGGATGTCTGTTTCGCCGCCAGCCGCATCATATGCCGGAGGCTTTGTACCCCAGGAGCCCCCACTACTGGGACGAATTGTGATTGAACTCAGTCAACCGGAGATGGCCTCCAACTATGGCAATGACGCAGCAAACCAAGTTCTAGACCAGGCTGAGGCTGGAGACAAAGGTAAGATGAAGGCGGATGTCGACCCTATCGAACAATTGCTGTGGGCAGTAGAGGCTTTGAAAGCCGGGGGAATGAACAAGCAACAGATATCCACGATTTACAAAAGTCGTGGAGGATGCTTCCCTACTCTACCGAGGGCGCTTCTAGTCAATCGAGAACCGGATAGGCCCCGTCATGCCAGATGCTTCTTCCTGCTCCCAGTCTTGCATCCGGAAAGGATCAGAAACCCAAGGCCGCACCCGTCGATCCGTTCGCTAGTGCATCTAGCAAGAGTGCTCAGACTCCAAAATACCTGCCCCGAGGGCGCAGGGTCTTTCATGCTCTCTATATGCCATTGTCCAAGGCATTGCAGATCCTTGCTGAAAGGGGACACCTTAAGCCCCTGGAGCCTCGGGCGCCCCAAGAATCTCCCCACACACATGATGCTTCCTGTCATCAGGCGTACCATCGCCAGACCGCCATGCCACTGACAATTGTTTTCGCCTTCGGCACGAGGTGCAAGATTTGATTGATAACGAGGTTATCCTCCCACCTACCTCAGCAAAGTCCGTCACCACTCAATTGTTAGATTTTGAGGATACAGATACCGCGAGTATGTAAGCAAGAGGTGAACCGCCTGCGGGCAGTGTCTGGTACATTTTTGGATATGGCGTTTGGCGCGCGTTTTTGAGCACCTACCAATGCTAATTTTGTAGATCCTGACTTGGGTGTCGAGTCAGTCTTTTGTTTTGTTTTTGAGTCTGTCTCTCTGTATTGAGTCAGTCTTTTTGTTTACAGGGTCTGTCTTGTTGTAACGAGTCAGTCCCTCTTGTATAGTATACCAGGTGATTTCGGGGTTGTTGCCTCAAACACCGTTTTGTCTTTTAATTAGTTGCTTTTGAGTTTGTTTCTGCTGAGGAGCCAGTTATGCCAACAAATCTGAATGAAACAGCTGCGGCTATCATGGGCCGAATTTGTTGCTATTCGAGCTAGCCGTGCCAGAGAATTTGGATGGAACGACAGTGCATTTTGCCTACACTCTTGTGTCCTAAACATCGTCACAATGACCTAAGCTTTTCAGAAAAACCTTTTTAAAACACTGCGGTGATGAAAACGAAGATGAAGTAATTCCTCGGGTTTTGTAAAATTTTGATCATCTTGAGAGAAAGAGAGGCATGTTAAGCTTTTAATGAATGAAATCATGCTTGTCGGCGTGAGTACTGAGAAGGACCTCCTCGATCCGCATCGTTCCACACTATCTTCAACACGAGCGATTTGTCGCTTTCTTAAAAACTTTCAAAAACAAAATATTCTGTGCAAGTCTCCTAAAGACCTGTGTGGAACTGCTCTTGAGATTGTGCAGCCCAGGGTCGCTCCCAGTCTCAAGTTTCAATTCATCTGTTGCAAACCGAATCCGTTCGAAACGATCAGTACCATGAAACGCCTGTGTGGCCCAATTTGAAGCAGCCCTCGAGCAAGAGGCATCAACATCAGATCAAGAAGATCAGACCCCACCAAGCAAAGCTCGAAAAGCAACCGTAATGGACTTTTCCTGCAAATCAATACAACAGTCGCTCTCTTGGATACGGAGAGGCTTCAATCTCAAAACCATTTGACATGGGCTTGCTACACTTTTACCCTTTGAGAGGCTCGCTGGGCCGAAAACCCGTAAGGGCGACCCAGGCAAAAGTTAGAGCAAAGAAAAAGAGCAAAATACAAAAGAAAGCAAAAGAAAAAGAAAAATACAAAAGAAGCAAAAAAGAAAATAAAAGAAAAATGCAAAAGGAAAAAAATAGAAAAAAAAAAGCATAGCTCGCAAGGTCGAAAACCCGCATTGGGCACCTTGGCAAAAGTTAGAGCCTGAACAGTGAAGGTTAAAATACCCGAGTGTACCTTAACCGGAACTACGTAAGGCTTGATTCCTATGTTTGGGATACGTAGGCAACTTCATCTTGAAGTCCAAATTTCAACGCCCATAGCGCCTTAGTCCATGTCATGGTTTTGATCCTTTTGCCCTCTCCAATCCAATGTCTCGATTGCAAAGAACCCTAACTATGTGATTAACTTCCTCTTGAAGCCAAACCACCTACACCTTCCAGGTGACTGTGTCCACATATTGGTTCAAACCGTCTTCGACTCCTCCGCGTCCGAGGGTCCGATTGTCGTCAACGAGGACTGACTCACAAAATGCCGCGGCATCATCCAAACAAGGGGCAACTTTCCGTTGCCATGCATTGCCATAAGTCGCCCTGAGTTACCGTCCAAACCAGGGGTAACTTTCCGCTTCGTACCCCCTTTAAGCCAGGCAATTTTCCATTACCTCCGATCCGAGGTTGCGTACCTCAAGGGTAAGTTCCGCGCTTGTTTGAGCATTGACTGTTTGCGAAAATAGTTTTTGAAAATTTTCACTGAAGTTGACTTATTTTCTCGAAAACTGTTTCATTTTCAAAATTGGACCATGTTTGGACCCAAAAAGGAAAATTTTCAGTGCTCACAGCCTGACTTGCACGATTTTCAAATCAAAAATCGAATAAGTGTGTTAATCCAACTCTCATTTTGGTCAGAACTGTTTTAGAAAACACAACAAAAAATGGTCAAAATGACGAACTAGGGGCACGATTGAGTCGGGTCCTCTGTCTTCCCCCCGTTAATCTAATTGCCCGAGAGGCACTTTATCCGCCAGAAGAAGTGGCTGCAAGCTAGCTGTATCGGGCATGAACCCGCAACTTCCTATTCATCTGTCATTCACCCTGGGGAGGGATGCAAAATGAGAGAATAAACAATAGAGAGGAGTAAGTTGAGAGAAAAGTGAGAAAAGAGTTTTGAGAGAAAAACCGAGCCTGAGGGTCGAGTGATGTGAGTATCACAAATCAGAAAGGGTGGGAGTATACCTGGAGGAACTGGCTCCTCGAAATTTGAGGTTTCTCCTTTTGTGAACATGTCTGTGTGTCGTGTCTTTTGGTTTGTCGGTCTCAAATTTTGGCCTTGAAGTCTTCTCCGAGTGTGTCTCGTTGTGTTAGGTCATGTGCCTTTTGTTTCTTTGTTCGAGTCTGGCTCGCCGTGTTCTGTGTTAGGCTCGATACCCCGGTTGAGAACCCATCATTTTCCAAAAAGTAATCGCTTGTGCTCAGAATGCTGTGCCATTCTCTACATCTGTGCAAAGCAAGAGAAGAAAAGGGAAAATTCGGGACATCCGAGTGTGTTTCAACTGCAACCGTGTCAGCTTTGTGATCCGTCTCGTCAGATTGGGGCTATTTGTTCAGGGTTTGCTGTGTGCAGAATGAACCAAATGCCACGTTATGGGCTATATACGGTCAATCCCCAGCAGATTAGTCCCTAACAGAGTATGGACTGTGAACCCAGTTTTGAGCAGTGGTTTCTATAAACTGTTTTACTGTTAGTTGGTTGGTTATCTGATTATTACAGTGCAAGTGTTCAATTGTCAGACAACAGATCAATATCATTTACATTTGAGGTGTAATATGATGCAATGCAGTGCAAAGTATGAAATATGCAGATATAGACAAATGTAAACACTCTTTTTCTAGACCAAAAGTTTGTTTCATCCCATATCATCTCTTTCGAATACATAGTTTGAGAAAAACAAAACTCTGCATGCGGCAGTACATGGTACTCTATCTACCAAAAAAAGAGAAAAGTACAAGAGAAGAAAATGAAAGAAAAACAGTAGAAGTCTGTAATCATCATCAATGGCCTCGCGCCGGGGGATCCATCATCGCTCTCTTCCTGGGCAGAAGCACAGGAGCATCGTCAGAAGTGTCGCTGTCGGAGCTCGAGCCCGAGCTGCCCCCGGCTTCCTCCTCAAAGGCCTCCGCCTCCGACTCGCCATCCCCTGCAACTGGAGCCCGTGAGTTGCTCCCCACATGGCCACGCCCCCCTCTGGTGCGGGGGAATATCCTACCATCCCGAGTAGAAATGGGAGGTCCAGATGGAGCGCCGCCACCCACGGGAGGAATCGGGAAGGGAGGTTGAAAAGTACAAAAGGCAAATGCATCAGTACACATGAAGCAGTTTATAAGTGCAGAATGCAATATGAGCACGGTGTGAATGCCGTGAGCGCTTTATCGGTCGAGAATGCGCAGTATGAGTACAGGTATTGAATGTCAGGAGTAGTTGAAACAATGCAAAATGCAGTGTATGAGTACAGTGTGTAAATGCCGTGAGCAGCTTTACCGCGGTAATGCGCAGGCGAGTACAGCAGTGCAAGTGCCGTGGAACAGCTTTATCGATGTTGTGTCGCGGCATCGATATGCGGCGCTTTGTATATAGTTTGGAACTATGTCAGAGAAAATATACCGGAAGGCCGTAGAAGGCTAAGAACTCAAAGGTCCGCTGCAACATCCCCGCCATGGAGGCATTCACCCACCGATCGCCGTGTACTCAGAGGTAGCTCGAATAAGATTAGATACATCAATATTCGAGGAATATCAAATGAATCGAATCAAATCCAATGACTGACAGAAATGCAAGAATACATACCGGAGGCAAGTCAGAATACCACCAACTCATGACCAAATGGGAGGAGCAAAGGATCTGTAGGTCTCCCCACTCGCCTCAGTATGTCAAGACGGTAGGCGAGCGGGCCACCGCCCCTCGCCCTTCTGACTCCTCCCGCCGCGAAGCTCGAGCTCTCTGACGATCCCGCCTCGCCCCGCCTCTCGCCCTAGCCGGGCCGCGCCGCAGTTCTTCGCTCGGCTTCGACCACCGCCAAAGGCCGTGATAATGAAGGTCCGGACGCATTTCGAGTAGTCGCCGCCTCTGGCCGGCCGCCCCAACCGATGGTGTAGTCCGCCATCCGCCACGTGAGAACGCCGGTGTCCTCATATGCTCAGGGACTATTCGCCAGTAACCCCGAGGTCCGACGCAAGAAGCGCCACCAGTACCAAGCCCGGCTGCATCGCCTCTAGCAAAATCCGGTAACGCGAGGTCTCGATCGCGCCGGCAAACCGATCCCGCACTATCGCTGGCAGAGGAGCCCACGGCTGCCTGGTGATCTGAAATTGAAATACAGTTTGTTACCTACTGGTATTGCAAATGTACAGTGGAAAAGACAAAGCTTAAATGAACTGTAAGTAAAACATACCTCAGCAGGGGTGATGGTGTCAAAGTAGCGGCGGAAGAAGCTAAAAGTCTCACGAGGCCGCCGTGTGCACCTCCCGTCGTAGCGGCGTGAAAAGGGGACAACCAGAGGAGTCTCCATCTCCGGTACTGGCTCTAGCCTGGGAAAGTAGGCATAGACCCACAACTGCAAAACAGATGTCAGAACATTTATCAGAAAAAGCGTACGAGTAAAGCGTAAATAGCAGAGGCAGGTGTGTTGTAAAGGTATTGAAGCGAATGCAGCAGAACAAAGGTACAACAAGATAAAGTATGTGTGTGCCGTGTACAAGATACGAAGTGTAAAGCGACAACAACAGGTGTAAGTGCAAGGTACGTAAATGTAAAAAATGAAAAGCAGAGAAGAAGACATACTCCAAGCTCGCCAAGAGCTCCGAAAGAACCGCCACGCCGCGAGAGACTGAGCTTATGTAGCCGTAAAGAGTGGCCAGAGCTGCGCCACCCCAGTCGAAGCGCAAGACATCTCGGACGTCCACCAGTGCGCTGAGTAGGCAGAGGAGCACTGTGTTCGCCCGGTCGGCGAAGAGGGTCGTCCCCAACAAGAACATCAAAAAGCCCCGTGCATACTGCTCCACGGCCACCTCGGTCATCGGAGCTGCGTCGACAAGCAGAGGCTGCACCCTGAACTGCACCTCGAACCAAGAATAGCGGACAAAGCCTGGATGTGCAAGAGGCGGAGCCGCGCCAAGTAAGTGGATTCGAGGCGATCCACTCGTCCCATATCGGTGTCGAAGGATCGGATCACCCCAACCCCGATGCGGGTGAGCACTGAGAAGTCATAAGGGGTCATCATCATGTCCCCAGTCGCCGATAGATGGAATGAATCGGTGGTGTCCCACCATCTCTCTGCCAGGGCCGCGAGGAGAGGCCTGCAGGCAGTAAGTCGGGTCAGGCCCCTGCAGAAAGAACCGAAGCCCGCCTCATCCACGATGTGTCGGACTGCCTCCGGAAGCTCCAAGTACCAATCTCGAGCTGAAACATTCCCATACCCGCGGATGGTATGGGAATCTCTCTGTTTACAAACAAATGGTTGCAAAGCAATATGAAATGCACAGTTCTGAGGAAACATGTTAAAGTCGATACAGATCTAGCATGCGTGCACGTTTTTCAGATTCAAGCAGAAACCGGGCACCGGTGTACTTACAGTAAACTACAATATGCGATGCATCAGTGTGTTTTTGAGTAAATGCAATGCAAATATGGTGCACGTGTGTACATTTTTCAGGTCCAAGCAGATATCAGGTTTCAGTGTACTACGGTGGACTACGACCTGTGATGTGTCAGTGTGTTTGTGAGGAACAGCATACAGATATGGTGCACGTGTGCACATTTTTCAGATTCAAGCAGATAACGGGTCACAGTGTGCCTACAAAGGAACTACAAAGATGTAATACGTCGGCGTGTTCGAGTGGTTCAATTCAAGATAAATCTAGCATGTGCGTGTTTTGATTCAAATAAATACCTGCATCGGTGAGTTTGTAGTGAAATACTGGTGCCGTGTGTATGGGTGATTGAAGCTAGTGCGGTGTGTGCACGCAGGTCGGTCCTAAGCAGATATCAGTTGTGAAGTTGTCTACGATCAACCACAGTATAGTATATCAGAGTTAAGCAAGTGAAGGTTGTAATCAGCTATGGCAGTTGACAGTTTGCAAATCTACACTGCAGAAAATAAAGCAAAGACAAGAATGTTACCTCGGCTTAGAATGAGAGGTGCGAGGTCGGCTCAAGGCAGAAGCTCCGTCCAGAGCCTGTCAAAACCGCGGAAATGGCGGAGTCCATCTGGCGGGAGTACGTGAATGGTCGGGCGATAGGTCGCCGGGTCGAATGGTCGCTCGCTCAACGGGAGGAGCTCAACCCCGGGATCCATCTCATGATCCGGGGGAGTCCCGACACGTGGAACATCATCGGCCATGATAGTGGTAGTGAGAAAATAGCCGGAAAAGGGAAACCGGGTCGGAATATGAAAGGTCAACTGGAAAAGTCAACCCCGAGCGGGTCCGAAATGGCCGAAAAAGTCGGAAGATGAGAATACACGGAAATGAAGAGGAAATCGAGGGGAACAAGTCCCGAAAAGGCGAAAATAGCAAAAGAAACTCCGAAATGAAATTTCAATCGGATGGAAATGTCCGAAACACGAAGGTATTCGCGAATCGAACGACGAAATCAAGCCTAAAACTCGAAGAAATGAGCGAAAGATGAGAGAACAAAGCTCTAGAGAGGTAGAGAGAGTGATTTCGGCGGAGGGAAAGTGATTAGAATAGGGTTTCAAGCCCTATTTTAAAAGACCCGAGGCAAAATGGCAAAACTGCCCCCGATCAGCCATTTTTGGCCGGTCGGCACTATTTTGTGCCGGTCGGCACATTATTGTGCCGGTGGAGAAGTTTAGGCAGCCGGTGGCAGCCGGTAGCCTTCCCACCCAGCCGGTGGTGTTCCCAAGGCCTTGTTTAGGCAAAATGAGGAGTTTTTGGGTCTTCATAGCTCAAGAAAGTGCAAGAAAGTGCATCCCCGATGCTCAACCGGCCTCCGTTTCGACTTTGGACTGTGTCTACTGTGAGTGGCACTCAAATTCAAGCGAAGATTGTATCCTTTTGTATCCTTTTTTCGTTTACAGAGATTCAAAAGTTGCCCCGTGTGCATCACGCGCATCCATCACATTGTCCGGCGCATCGTATCGCGCCATCCTGCACGTCCCTTGCGACTTGCACCATTTTGCATTGTGGTGTGGCATGCGTGTCATACTTTCTCATCTTGCATCTCATTTTGATCCACGTGAGGTGTACTACCTCACGCGCCTCATTTTGCATTTCATTGCATCTCGAGGTACGTGTGCCTCGTTTTGCATTTCATTTTGCATTTCATTGCGTCTCGAGGTACGTGTGCCTCGTTTCGCATTCCATTTTCCATCAAATGAGGTATGCGTGCCTCATTTTGCATTTCATTGCATCTCGAGGTACATGTGCCTCGTTTTGCATTTCATTTTCCATTCAATGAGGTACGCGTGCCTCATGAGCATTTCATTTTACAAACAAGGTCCGGCGGGACCAAAAACACGCAAGGTCCGGCAGGACCAAAAACACGCGCGATCTGGCGAGACCTTAAACCCGCTTGACTGCATCGTCACGTGCTTTATTACGAGCACTGTCATGCATTTATGCTTTGTATCGTTGCCCCGTCCGGTCTGGCGAGACCTTAAATACGTACGGTCTAGGAGACCTTAAATCCTTCATGGTCTAGGAGACCTTAAATCCTCGGGAGGTGCGAGACCTTCGGTGTGTTAAGTTGCCCCTCATTGCATTTGGCATGCATTTCATCGCGCCTTTTAGCGCACCCTTATTGCACTTCATTTTCCATCCTTTGAGGCACGTGTACCTCATTGCACTCCATTTTCCATCTTTTGAGACATGCACGTCTCATTCGCCCCATTTGCATCCGTGTGTGTGTCTCATTTGCATCGTATGCACTTAAAGTGTTGTAAGTGTTTGCCCTGTCCGACGAGACCTTAAACACGCACGGTCTAGGAGACCTTAAATCCTTGGAGGGTGCGAAACCTTCACTACATTTGCATCACGGTCTAGGAGACCTTAAATCCTCTGAAGGTGCATTTCCTTAGGTATTTGTCGTGCCCGAACGACTTTCGGTGGTCTGGTAAAGCCACCTGTCTGTGTTTACGGTGAGTTCCTAGGAGACCAGTGGGGACGGTGAAAACTAGAGTTTGAAAGGCTTATGCCTAGAACGCAAAGGTTCGAGATTTCCGAGACTAAAGTCTGGTTTAAATACCCAGGGGGTGTACCCTCGGCTTGAAATCTGTATGGAAACCCCATAGGTTGAGGCGGCGTGTTTACGCCTCGATTCTGGATACTGAACCAACCTAGTATATCGCCCCGTTGGGAGAATAGGGAAAACTGCAATCGCAGCCATTGCATCATATTGCATTTATCATGCATCATTAAAGATTGCATATGTCATGCATTCCAAAAAATTTCAAAACAACAAAAACACATGTATTTCATGCATTCCAAAAAATTTCAAAAAAATTCAGAACAAAAAACATGCATATGTCATGCATCATCATTGTAGTATAGTGCATATGTCATGCATCCTTTATAAATATCCATTCCATTGCATATTGTACATATTGCATTGTAGTTGCGTGCATCCACTGCATCATCCTCCATCCATGGCTTGCGCCTTTCCTTGTTGAGCTTGGTCTGGTATGTGCCTATACTTCTCATGTTAAAGCATAGTTCTGCTTGTGTATCGCGCCTACTCCACGTTGGTATGTTGGTTTAAGGTTGCGGCACCCTTTTCTGTGCTAGACATGGCTTGTACGTGTACATGCCTTTCCTAGGCAAGACTGGGTTTGGCCCGCGTGCCATATCCATTGTATCTATTCCATTGCATGCATTTCACTGCATCATCTTCCATCTATGGCTTGCGCCTTTCCTTGATTGAGCTTGGTCTGGTATGTGCCTATACTTTTCACGTCCGGCTACGCTTCAGACGCAGGTTCTGTAGACATGGCTTGTCGCACATTCCCTTCCTAGGCAAGACTGGGTTTGGCCCGCGTGCCATATCCATTGTATCTATTCCATTGCATGCATTTCACTGCATCATCTTCCATCTATGGCTTGCGCCTTTCCTTGATTGAGCTTGGTCTGGTATGTGCCTATACTTTTCACGTCGAAGCACAGTTCTGTATGCAGAAGTTCTGTGCTAGACATGGCTTGTATGCGTACATTCCCTTCCTAGGCAAGACTGGGTTTGGCCCGCGTGCCATATCCATTGTATCTATTCCATTGCATGCATCCATTGCATCACCCCCATCTATGGCTTGCGCCTTTCCAGGTTGAGCTTGGTCTGGTATGTGCCCCTACTTTTCACGTCGAAGCACAATTTTTGTGTATCGCGCCTACTCCACGCTGGTATGTTGGTTTGAGGTTGCGGCACCCTTTTCTGTGTTAGACATGGCTTGTATGCGTGCATGCCTTTCTTAGGCAAGATACGGTTTGGCCCGCGCGCCATAATCGTATATTACATTGTAGTATAACTGTTGCATCCAGCATTAGGATCATTATTCTCTCCCCAGCGGGTCGTCACCCCACTTATGTCAATCCACCCAATACTTGTTCTCGTGTCCGTCTACATCACTCATAGTTCAGACATCGTTCTATGGTAGACGGACTTGCTACTTCCATCAATCTACTTAACATTTGTGTGGTTTTGAACTGCTCGTGATTGGATTATGATTCAATTGCTTTTCAATTGCATTGCATATTATTTGCATTGTTTATATTTTGTTTTGTAGTTTTGCACATCATTTGCATTACATTTAGATTCAATTGCATGTCATTGCACTGTTTTGTGCACTTCATCTGCATTGCCATGCATATGGCTAACAATATTGTACCTGTTAAGTTTACTTTCTTTGCAGGCACGATATTGTATGTACGGCTCATTTGAGGTCGGGCGAATCCGGACGAGCCGCACAGTATTGTATCCTCCGAGGAGACGCTTTTGAGAATTGCATAATTCTCTTACATCCTTTCTGCATTGTAGTGTAGATTGGCGATGCTAGCTTATAACCGCTGCATGTGTGCTTCATTATGACTTTCTTTGCATGATCATAAGTTATGCTCGGCTTGCATTGTCATTTGCATTTTGCCCCGCCAGGCGATACCTTGTTTTGTCTTGCATGTTTGTCCAAGTCTTCCTTTGTCAAAAATGGGTCGTCTCGGCTTTGACATTCACTCTCATTGTTATGACTTTCGAAGTTCTCACAAAGAGCGGCAATGAGACACCCCATTTTTGACCGTCCTCAAGACTTGACGCCACCGCTGAACACTCGGTGATTATCCATGTTTGTGTTTGTTTGGAGTTCCTGGAGTTCTCGGCTACGCGCCTCGCCTCAGGATCTCCGAACTCGACTGTTTTGTGTTTGGTTTTGCACCAAACACTTGTGTTTTTCCTTGAAGGGGCAGGGAATGCTTTGTGAGGCATCCCCACATACCACTGGCCGTGGCTAGAGGGCACCGGTGGCTGGTTTTGCCACCGCACTATATTGTGCCGTCGGCACTTTTTGTGCCGTCGGCACTCTTTTGGAAAAATGACCATTTTGCTCGCCGATCGCTTTTACAATGCTTTATGAGATATTTTTAGACACTGTTTAGTTTGTTTTCCTCCATACCCGTGTTTGGAGGGATGAGCCCTTGGATGACTTAGTTTGTAAGTCTTTGGTGCCTATACAAGAGAAGGCTCTTCTCTTGGCTCAAGGGTTAGAAAATTTAGAGAGTGAGAGAGAAAAAGAGAGAGAGAAGCTCTGGTTTTTCTAGGGTTTGAGTTGCATACACCTTCTATCTCTATCCTTCTTCAGGTGTCTAGGTGTTTTGTGCCTTACTATTGCACACAAACACCTAGTGTTTCACCTTCTCCTTGCAACCGAGGTTCTAAGGGCTGTTTTTGAAGTTCTTGACAGATTTTGAGCCTAAGGAAGCATCAACTACACCTTTGTCAAAGAGGTCAACAAGGGTGAGACACTAACTCTCTTTTTACCCCATTTTTGTACCTTATTTTTACCTAGTTTAGAACTGTTTTTGTGCTTAGTATATAACACATAAAAGTTCTGTTTTTAAGCCTCTTTATTGTTCATTAAGAGTGTTTTGTGGTTTGAGCAAGTTTGACCACCCTTAGTCCTTGAAAAGGCCACTTTTTGTGCTATTTTGTGGGAGATCCGAGACTTTGGTGTTAGATCTTCACCACTGAAATCTTGAGGATTTCAGGTGAAGAGCATGCCTTAGAGTCTCAAGAAGGAGAGGGCCACCCCCTCTCCTTGATGTCCTTGAAAAGGGCAAGTTTTGCTCCCTTATGGAGCTTCATGCTTGAGTGTGTGTTGAGCATGTTTGACTTGTTTTCCATGTTTATATTGCCATGTTATAACATGATTTCAAGTTGGTTTAGGTCCCTTATGCATGCTTAGCATAGTTGCCTTGTAATGCCTCTTATTGCCTTAATATGCCTAGGTTGTGTGCCTTCATTTCTAGCATGTTTTAAGCCTAGATCCATGAAGCTTGTATGCTTATTTTGACATACTTTAGCTCTGTCCATGGTCATTTTGGTCAATCTTAGCATGTATATTGTAGCCTCTTTGCATTTGGCTTGTTAGCCTTAAGAGCATGAATATGTAGCATGTCTTGCTTGCATTGTTTTTGGTGGTTGGGAACCCCCTAGCATGCTATTTCAGACCTTATGATGTGCTTATATGCTTGCCTTAGTGGCTTCTTTAATGCTTCAAAAGCATGTGTTAAATGCTCCATGTTTTGGTCATGATTGCGTGCCTTTGTGCTTGGATCTCTTAGATGCCATCTAGGTGCTCCTTAGGCTTTGTTTAAGTTTGCTTGTGATCTGTTTTGAGTCCTCTTAGCCTTGTGAGGCTTGGTGGACTTGACCTTAGTATAAGCCTTCATGGCTTGCTTCAAGAACTTGGACCTATTGTTGCATACTTGGCTTGCTTTGTTGCATGGTTTGGCACCATGTTTTGTGTGATTTTCAGAGCTTCATATGCATGTCAATTGTCCATGCTCAACTCATTTCAAGTGTGCTTGAATGTTGTTTGTTATGCTTAAGTGTTGGCGCCTTAACATGTGTATGTGTGCATGTGTGTTTGGCCCCCATAACTTAGCATTTGGCTACTGATTTTGGGCCTTTTAGAGTTGCCTAATTCATGTATAAGTCCGCCCCCCATTGGATTGCATGCTTGCTCGTATGCCTTGCACAAGTGCATCACATAGTCCATATTGCATACTAGTTGACATGTTTAGGACTTCATTGCATCGACATGCATGCTAAGCCTCTTGACCAAGTCATGATAGAGGTTTGAGCACCCTTGTTTGCTTGTTTGCATTGCATGCATTTGAAATCAAAGTTGCATTCTTGGTTCTTAGGGCCATCATGCATGGAAATGCGCGATTGGTGGTCCGGGAATCGAGGCACATGCCCCTTTGAGTCAATAACATGATAAGGGGTGTGTATAGTGCATAAATACCTTGAATCACATTGCCATGCATGTTGTTGTCCTCTGCTGCTGTGAGTTGCAGGTTCTGCAGGTGTTAAGTGCCGGCCGGCACTATTTAGTGCCGACCGGCAGTCAATTGACAGCCGATGAATCAATTCAGTGCCGGTGGCCTCCTTCTTCAGCCGGTGGTGTTCTACCCCAGCCGGTGGCACTCCCCAGTGCTCTGAGAGGCACCCCTGAAGCTTTGGCAATTTTCTGAGGAGGAGAGCAGAAGAAACAGAGGCAAATCATGCATGACAGTGCGATTCCGAGCGCGCGCTGCATTTGAGCCCTCTTCCCGAGGCGTTTACTGCTTTAATTAACTTAGTTAATTTGTTAATTAATTTAGTTAATTTGTAATAATTAATTAGCTTGCGTAGTTAATTAATTTGTATTATTCTTTTGGTCCCTCCGAGCGAGGGCAAGTCTGTAATAAGTGTGTGTGAGCGGGTGTATGTCCTCCAATCCCCATTTCTTTCTCCCTTTTATTTACCCGCTTTCAATGGTAGATTAGGGCATACTTATTTTAGCATACCTTATGCAATGCATGCGTGCATTCATGCATTTTGTTTACATGCACCGGGCTCGGTACATCATACAAACTGCATAGCAATTTTCAATTCCAAATTGAATACGTGTTACTACAGATTTCACATGCCATGCTTAGGGTTAGCCGAGCCTACTCTAGATTACATCTATGCTTGTGTTGCATTAGCCACTTAACATGAACTAGGTCATGCATGTTTGCTAACCGGTTTATTGTTTTGGCGCGAAGTACGATGTAAGTTTTTACGCTTTAGCATATCGCAAGCTTGTGAATGTAGCCATGACAAGATGCTTACCATGCGCTAAATGCTTATGTGAGATAAACTGCTTGAATGCCCGTGGGTGGAGGTTGATCGCCTGAGTTGGAACAATTCATTGAAATCAGATTTTAGCCTACTTAAGTAGTAGCAAAATCTAACACGTTTTTCGAGACAAAACGGATATGCAATGTTTATTTCCAAGTTAGGCAATCTAGTCTATACTTTTGTGTTGTGCGATCACATAGTAATTCTAGGTTAATAACCGAATAAGAATGCATAAAGTTTTCAAAACGGATATCACGGTTAGTAGAGGCCGGTCTTCGGACGGCGAAAGGGGGTGCTCATAGTCGACCTTCCCCAATCGCATCCAAGCTCCGAGCCAAGACCACTTTGGTGATGATTTTGTATTCTTGACCGAGTCGTGGTTTCCTAGATTTCCCATTTTAAAATATTTAGGTGGCGACTCTGTAATCTGGCAAAGCAGTCCATGTTTGGCACTTCTTTTCAAAATCTGTTTTTCTCAAAACGACTTGCCGGATTTGGACTCTTTGGTTCAGATTTAGAACCGACACAAATCGAGTCCGAACTGTAGTGACCCCAATATGAACGGAACGGGACTTAACCCTCCCGGGGCGTTCGGGGACGTCTACAGCATCAAATAACAAACTATCCAGGTTGACCTTCTTTTTCCCTTGGAACTCTTCTTTTAATTGTCTCATTAGTTCTTTCCTTATTATTTGATTACATTCAATTATTTTGGGTAAATTACACTCACCTCGCATGAGGTTTCTAATAATTACAAGGGCCTCTCATATAGTTTCAATAATTACAGAAACCATTCTTCTTTTTGAAACAATTATTAAGATTCCCCACCGTTAATCTTCTGTTAATTTATTTAACAGAATATGAAGATGTCATGCTGATGTCACGTATTATGAGTAAACAATTTTAAGATTGCCCTTATATATTCAAATAGTAAATTTCACTCACCTCCCTGATGTTTTACAAAAAATTAATAAAGACCCATACATCATTTTAATAATGTTAAACAAAATTATTAAATTCTATACAATATTTTAAAAACTTCTAAATTGTTAAGACAATCATATATATAATAGTAGAATAACCAAACATTACCTTATCTAAAAAAAAAAAAAAAAGAAAAAAGAAAGAGCTAATAAATTGATCACCATTAAACCTTATATTAGATTAAATACAATCATTTATTTGAAAATTACGAAGCAAAGTATAAAAGATGTTTTATTTTTTAAAAAGACCACCAATTTTATAAATAATTATTTTGAGAAATTAGAGTTTGAATAAAAATTTAAAAATACATGTAGGTATTTTATTTTTTTTCCATATGAAAAATACATATTTGGAGAAATTATCTATCTCTTTCCATTTTCTTTATTTTATTTCTTTCATTTTTCTTTCTGTTTATTTTCTCATTCATTTTTTCATAGTGTTACTACAGCAAATAGCAACACCATATAATTTATTATTATTATTATTTGTTCTCTTCTCTATGTTTTTTTCTCAAATTTTTTTCATCATTTTTTCTCTTCCATCAGTGTTAGCTAGTATCACCCAATACCATAGCAACTTACAAAACATAAATTTTTCTTTTTTTTTGTAAACATGTTTGTGTATTAATTTTTTTTAAGAAAAATAAACATAATAACATTTCATATTTATAATAAAAAAAATTGACTTATAAAAATTACCAAATGTTACCTTATAAATATATATAAAAAAAATTATCATTTTATCTTTTCACAATCCTATATTATTCGAAAAATTTTAATTATCATTAAAAAAAGTAAATATATCTCACCTTAATAATAAAAAATTTCAAAATAAATATAAAAGTAAAAAAAATATCTAATCACGTTACAATAAATTAAAATTAGATGATAGGGATTGAAAGACAAATAAATTATTTGAGAATAATAAACTACTTAAATTTGTCATTTCTTACATCTAATTAAAATAGAATTTTACTTGAAGAAATAAATTATTTGAAAATAATAAAATTCTCAAATAATTTGTTATTTATTACATCTAAAATCTATATCTCCATCTTTAGTTCTTTCATTTAAATTATTTTTATTAAATTAAATCTCAAAATTAATTCAAATCAGAAACATGGATATTCTTCTTAATTTCATTAATGGTTTATTTATTTATCTTTTTAAACTTATAAAAGTTCAAAACTTAATAGTGTAAAAAAAAAAAAATTACAAAGTCAAGGAAATACAAAAAAAGTTTGTGAGAAATAAAATGATAATTTAATATATATGTAAATTACAATTAAAAAGTATTAAGTGTAAAGGGTATTATGGTCATTTGCACAATCAATTTAACACCATTTGGCTTAAATTAACAGAAGGGGGGGGGGGGATCTTGACAATGTCAGAAAAAATAAGGGAGATTTTTATAATTATTAAAATTAAAGAGAGGTTCCTATAATTGTCAGAAACCTCAGGTGAGTGTAATTTACCCTATTATTTTTCATTTTGTGGTTTCAGGGAGTGCAAAGCAGATACTAAAGCTGAAATCTTTGACCCTAATTTGATCAATTTGCTAATACCCAATGAATTTGTTGATCTGACGACCCAATTTATGAAGGGCATTATAGCGATCTCGGTATTCCCTGTTGTTGTTTAACTGTAATCCGAACTCGGTTCCGTAAATTTGTTGTTGTCTTATCCTCATTTTTATCCCTTACTCTTTGTTTTAGAGTTTTGGGTTGTGTTGGGCAAGTTGGGAGTAAGTTGGTTGTGTTTTAAAACTTAGAATTTTGCCCAGGTTTTGGTCTATCCGCTCGAGCGGCGCTTTGTTGTTGCCTCTACGCTCGAGCGGCAGTTTGGACACTCGAGCGTAAATTTCCTTCTCTCAGCATTTTGGTCGTCTGCAGAAAATTCTCGGAGGGTGCATCCGGCGCTCGAGCGGCTCTTTGGACGCTCGAGCGTGAACCTGTGTCTGACGCTCAAGCGAGGTGTTGTACGCTCGAGCGGACCTATTTTATATCAGTCCGTGAAATCACTATTTGAATCACTTTTCACTTTTCTTTTCTCTCTCTTACTTTTCCAAAACTGATTTTTGAGAGCTCCTCACTCGAAAACCTAACTTCTCTCTAGGGTTTGATCTAGTAGGAGTGTTTTCCTCACCTTAGGCCTTTGTAAAAAGTGCGTTGATCGACGAGGGCTTCGTTTTGATCCAAGAAATTTAGGATTTGGAGCACTTCCAAGTTTTACTCTTCCTCTCCTTGGGTTCTACACTTGAGGTAGGGATTTCCTTGTTCTTTTTCAATACTTCATCTATAGATAGACATGTGGTAGTTTTGCATTGCGTGAAAATCATATCCACATTGGATTTGTTTGAAATCATGAGAAGGAACCTAGGGTTGGTTGTTTGAAAATGGTTATTTTATCATTGATGGTTGTTTTGGGCTAATTGGAGTGTAAATTAGCATGTTATAGTTGAAAGAAGAAAAAGCCCTAAATTATATTTTGATTTGGTAACTTAAAATGGAGGGTAGTTAACCTATGTTGTAAATCTCTATTGTTAATGTGAGTTGGGTGAAGGTGTTAATGCCCAAGGGGTTAACTTTGGCTTTGGAATGGTTTTGAAATGAATGTAGTGGACTAATGTGAGTTATGGCTTTATTATCAACGGAATTGGTTTTGTAAAACAAAAGGAATGGAAATGGTTTTGTGGAAACAAAAGGGATGGAGTTGGTTTTGTGAAAACAAAAGGAAATTGAATTTGTTTTGTGAAATGAGAAAAGTATCTTTGATATAAGTATGAAAAGTGGATTGTTGTTTCTTGAGTGTTAAATACACACACGTGGGGGGTTGTATCTTTAACTACCGTGTTAGTGTTGTTGTCGGGTTTGTGGTCTCATAGTAATTGAGTCTTTAATAGATGTGCTAAATACTTGCATCTAGAGGTTTTGTCCTTGGTCATCGATGGAGGATGACATGGTTGTGTTGAATTGTCGTGTATGCATTATACCATTGTTGATTGAACATTGTATGTGAGGAAGTGCTGAGATACATTATATATGTATACTTGCTCGGGGGGAATTAATTATGAGTTCATATGCTGTAACACATTGCTTGTATCTTGATCGTTTATGTATATGTGTTATACATGTTAGTTATGCCCTGTTGTATTTTGGTTGGTGGTGTTATACCTTGCGCTAAAAATCAGAGGTACCATGACCTTCCAGCTAGCGCCTGGAGAACTGACTGCGCTGAGAATCTAAGGCACCACACCCTTCCAACTAGCGCCTGGTAAACTAGTATGTTGTTGTGAGAGGTGTATCTTTGGCTTACTACGCACATGGCTGGTAGAGCAAAGTTTTGTTGTTGTTGTTCCATTGTATCTGAGGATATCATGGATTTGGTTGGTTACAGTTTCGGAGGGCCAAGTTACCTCATTGGTTGATTATATACATGTTAGTGAGTTGTTATCTCCCTTTTTATAAAGGTATGCATGTATAGTTATGATTGTATTGGGAACGAACCAAGATGTCATTTTGTCATTTGGAAAGTGTGAAGCAGGTCGAACATTTTAAAACAAAATAATATGTTTTGAAAAGGCACATCTGTTGTATATATGGAAAATGGAAGAGAGTAATGGGCTTAGTGAGATTATTTCCTAAGTAATTGTTAATGTTATGAAAGATTGGGGTTAATGAAAGAAAAAGGAAAAGATGAATCGCTTATAACGTTGAATGAAATGGCTATTTTCGAGAAAGTTCATACTTATGTATATTTTGTATAAACTGTCACATTACTATTATAGTATGAGATTGGGCATTCATGATCATAGCTATCTGTAAGTTGTTATTGTTGAGGGCCATGTTGAGATCCCTACTGGACTATATGTTCATCCCACGTTGTTGAATCTTTTTCAGGTGTTGAGCAGGATGTGCTACAAGATTTAGATCTTCTTAATTGTTGGCCACGGGGCCTCTTTTATGTTGGCGGAATGCCATATATGTAAAAGGGTTACACCCTTCTTCTTGACTCTTTAATGCTCTATGCCCAAGGGCAATTTATTTAGCATGCTCATGTTGTATTTACATTGCATACGAATGAGAGTGTTGTTATTCACTTCTACGAGTTGAATATTTGAGTTTATTTCTGCATGTTATCTCTGAAATGGAATTAAGTTAATGAATTTGGTAATACTTTGAGTATTAAAAATTGGGGCATGGCAACTTGGTATCAGAGCGAGCCGGATTTGAATACTTTGGGCTCGTGAGAAGTGGTTTTAACCACAGTGGGTTTACTACGTATAATGAGGACGTTGCATATAGATATCATGAAAGTTAGGACTTGTGTGTTGCATTTATGTGAGCATGGGATCCAGTCTCTCGGGTAGTATTCATAGTCGGTGAACTTGCTTTGAGGTCCTTTCGGAAACACACCTGATCAACGTGGTTTCTGATAGGAATTCCTTAAGAGTTCTAGGATAAGTGGCTATCTTTGTGGACTTGATTCGATTATGTGTTTACATGTTTAGATGATTATATGCAATAGAGATGTATATTTTGTGACTAAGTGAGTCTTGTGACTTAATAGTAGTGGTGTGTGCCTCGGAGAAGGCTATTGTGTTGTGCACTAAGCGTGGTATTTGCTTTTGTGCTTTATAGGATGTCTACACGAGGAAGTAGAGGACGATTGAGTAGTAGGAGTGTCAGTAGGGGCACAGCAGTTCCTTTAGCACCCGCCGTTGCAGCATCGGCTGTCGGCAAGGCTGTCGCACGTGAGATTGTAAGAGCAGTGCAAGACGTCCTAGCTCGCACTGAGGGCGGCAGCGAGCATGCTCTCAAGCTTACTAAGGAGTTTTTCCGCTCCGGCCCACCAAAGTTCGTGGGGGAGGCTAAACCGTTAGAGGTAGAGAGTTGGTTGGAGCAGATTACCAAAACTCTTGATATGCTCAGAGTCAAAGAGGAGGAGTTGAGGGTTTCTTTGGTGACTTTTCAATTGAAGGGCGATGCGAGTTATTGGTGGAAGTATGCTAAGAATACTGTAGGTAGCACGTGGGTTGCTTTTACCGAGGCCTTTTGGGCCAAGTATTTCCCTTCTACTGCTCGGGAAAGGTTGAGGGATCAGTTTTTGGAGTTGCGTCAGGATGATACTCCTGTGGCACAGTTTGAGATGCGGTTTACTAGTTTGTCGAGGTTTGCTCCAGAGTTGGTGGCAACAGAGGAGCGTCGTTGTTATGAGTTTGAAAGGCGGTTGTATTTCGATATTCGAGAGAAGGTAGCTGGATCCTTTTGGAAGGATTATTATAATTTAGTCGAGGCAGCGGCCCATGTGGAGGCCATGGTTGTGAGTGATGGTTGGGATGGGGAAGAGACCATCTCGGTAAGGCCGACGGTTCCTAAGCGCTCTAGGCTCAGTAAGGGGTGGAGGCGGAAACATGCTCAGTCAGGGGCTAATTCCTTTTCTTCGCCAGGGGTTTCAGACTCTTCTGTTGAGAGGTCCGGGGAGGTGCAGGTTTCAGACCAGTCTCAGAGTAGGGGGTCTGGTGGTTGTTTCGTTTGTGGTCAGCTGGGCCACGGTAGATGTTTTTGCCCTTTGTGTGTGAATTCTGCAAGTGTTTCAAAACCTAGTTAGACTTCGATCGTACTGTCGATCGGGGACTGATATCGGTACTTAAACGGGTAGGCGAGCCGGGGAGCCTCGCGAGGGGCGACTTATTAGCTAGCCCTATGGTATTACCCTGGAGGGGGATTTTTGTGTTATTGGCCGGTGGTGTATCATGTGAATGATTTTGTTGTTGACCGGTGTACTGTTGGATGTTGAAGCACCATGTTTATGTATCGCATATGTATGCATAGTGTTGTTTGTTTAATCCTCATGTATTGGGGAGTATGTATGGAATCTCGAACCCTCTTTTATATATTGAGAAGTTGTAATAGGGATCAATGATCCTAGTGTTGTTGTATGTTTGGTATTGAATCATGAGATGGTTATGTAATGGCCTGTAAGCCTTGTTCAGTTTAAAATTCATTTGTTGAGAACGGGGAATACATGGGTGAATGTGACTGATGTGATATCGAGAGTTGCGTGGTATTGGCAAAGTTATGTGAGAACTTCTAAGGGAGTGTGAGATTTGTATCTCGGGTTAGTGAGAAAGGGTGCCAGTGTGTTGCTTAGTGCTTTGGGCCTTGCTAGTTGCTTAGTGCTTTAGGAGGAAGAACAATTTGAGTTCTAGAGTAATGAGGATAGCGTTGGTCAAAATTGTCCTTCATGGTTGGATTGGTGTGATTGAGGTTGACCATGTCGGTCTTGAGTCGAGGAGATGAGCAGGCTTGCTATGCAGCCATGGAGGGATGGTTATTCCCTCAGACGCAGTGTTGGTGTGGTTCAGTTTTAGGAGATCCGGTGAGATTCCAATGATTTGGGGTTTGTGTAGGGAACTCTATGTTTGGGGTTAATGGTTTAAGCGGCACTTCAGTGTGTGGTCAACTGAGAGTGTTGGTTTATTGAGTTGATTAGTCAGCTTTTTGGCATCGGGTTTTGGGTTGACCTTCGTCACCTTGAGGTTAGTCTCGTTTGTTGTAGACTTTGTATGTTGATTAGGGAAAACTGAAACTAATCGAACATGTTATGTTATTGAATCTGACGGTTGGAATAATACATCACGTTTTGTATTGATTGATCGAACTTGTATATGTTAATTGCTCATATACATTGTTCTGTGTGGGAGGAGATGGGGGATGTACTCCATGGTTTATTGGAAGATGGGGGATGGACCTCTAAACTGGATTTTGTTTGATTTGATATAGCACTGAAATGTATATCGTTATCAATTGTAAAGTATAGAAGTGTTTCTATGTTATATTGATACAGCACCAAAATGTGTATCATTTGTGTATTAAGGAGGTATTGTTGATGTGAGATGTGGTCCCCTTTAATTGTTGGCCAGGTTCTGAGCCATGTTTATGATTTAAATTGGTTAAGTTAAGGGAGGCGGAATGAAATTGCAAAACCATGAATTTCTTATGCCTTATGTGTTGATAGTACAGTTGTTATTTCTATTAACTATCATTATAGAAATGTTGTGTTCCGTGTTGGTTGTGGCATCACTGTGTGAGTGATGGTTGTTGATAGTATTATTTTGGAAAGAAATGGAAAACAAATTTTTTTTCCGTAGTGTTTGGGCCATCTAAGGGCGTTGTTGAGAAATTGATTTAATTCAAGGATTTTGAGGAATTTCAAATGAATCTTTTTGGCAAATAAACTGGGTGATTATGTGTTTTGGATAACACCATGTTTGTGAAAAATGTTTACAAAACTTTTGAGTTTTCATAGAAAATGCAAGGTTTATTTCGGAATGTCAACATTAAAAATTTGACTATCTTTGAGAAAAGTCTCATGAACAAGAAAATGTTTTTCTTATTATTTTCTCAGAAGATTTGCTTTGGTTGTTTTTTTTTTTTTTTGGAATTATGTTGTTGAGTAGTGACTTAGCTTGAAACGCTAGTCGGTTGTTGGTGAATTGTTTCGGGAAAGGTTTGGTTTTGTTGTAGCTTGTGTGCCTACAGTGTTGTCATTTGGAACGTGTTCCCTTGGTTTGTCTCTTCCTTAGTAAGATTGAATCGAAGGTTTGTAGGGAGAATAGTTCCTCTCCTAGTACTCGGGTGTTGGTGTTGTGTGATCAGTTGGCCTTGTGTTTTGGTGTATCCTTAATTTCGGGGACGAAATTCTTTAAGGGGGGAGGTTATAGCGATCCCGGTATTCCCTGTTGTTGTTTAACTATGATCCGGACTCGGTTTCATAGATTTGTTGTTGTCTTATCCTCATTTCTACCCTTACTCTTTGTTTTAGAGTTTTGGGTTGTGTTGGGCAAGTTGGGAATAAGTTCGTTGTGTTTTAAAACTTAGAATTTTGCCCAGGTTTTGGTCTATCTGCTCGAGCGGCGCTTTGAAGCTCGAGCGGGCATTTGTTGTTGCCTCTACGTTCGAGCGGCAGTTTGGACGCTCGAGCGTAAATTTCCTTCTCTCAGCATTTTGGTCGTTTGCAGAAAATTCTTGGAGGGTGCATCCGGCGCTCGAGCGGCTCTTTGGACGCTCGAGCATGGACCTGTGTCTGACGCTCGAGCGGGGTGTTGTATGCTCGAGCGGACCTGTTTTATATCAGTCCGTGAAATCACTTTTTGAATCACTTTTCACTTTTCTTTTATCTCTCTTACTTTCCCAAAACCGATTTTTGAGAGATCCTCACTCTAAAACCTAACTTCTCTCTAGGGGTTGATCTAGTAGGAGTGTTTTCCTCACCTTGGGCCTTTGTAAAAAATGTGTTGATAGTCGAGGTCTTCGTTTTCATCCAAGAAATTTAGGATTTGGAGCACTTTCAAGTTTTTCTCTTCTTCTCCTTGGGTTCTACACTTGAGGTAGGGATTTCCTTGTTCTTTTTCAATACTTCGTCTATAGATTGACATGTGGTAGTTTTGCATTGCGTGAAAATCATATCCACATTGGATTTGTTTGAAATCATGAGAAGGAACCTAGGGTTGGTTGTTTGAAAATGGTTATTTTATCATTGATGGTTGTTTTGGGCTAATTGGAGTGTAAATTAGTATGTTATAGTTGAAAGAAGAAAAAGCCCTAAATTATATTTTGATTTGGTAAATTAAAATGGAGGGCAGTTAACCTATGTTGTAAATCTCTATTGTTAATGTGAGTTGGGTGAAGGTGTTAATGCCCAAGGGGTTAACTTTGGCTTTGGAATGGTTTTGAAATGAATGTAGTGGACTAATGTGAGTTATGGCTTTATTATCAACGGAATTGGTTTTGTAAAACAAAAGGAATGGAAATGGTTTTGTGGAAACAAAAGGGATGGAGTTGGTTTTGTGAAAACAAAAGGAAATGGAATTTGTTTTGTGAAATGAGAAAAGTATCTTTGATATAAGTATGAAAAGTGGATTGTTGTTTCTTGAGTGTTAAATACACACACGTGGGGGGTTGTATCTTTAACTACCGTGTTAGTGTTGTTGTCGGGTTTGTGGTCTCATAGTAATTGAGTCTTTAATAGATGTGCTAGTTTCTTGCGTGTAGAGGTTTTGTCCTTGGTCATGGATGGAGGATGACATGGTTGTGTTGAATTGTGGTGTATGCATTATACCATTGTTGATTGAACATTGTATGTGAGGAAGTGCTGAGATACATTATATATGTATACTTGCTCGGGGGGAATTAATTATGAGTTCATATGCTGTAACACATTGCTTGTATCTTGATCGTTTATGTATATGTGTTATACATGTTAGTTATGCCCTGTTGTATTTTGGTTGGTGGTGTTATACGTTGCGGTAAAAATCAGAGGTAAGTGACCTTCCGGCTAAGCGCTGGAGAAGCGATCGGCTGAGAATCTAAGGCACCACACCCTTCCAACTAGCGCCTGGTAAACTGGTATGTTGTTGTGGGAGGTGTATCTTTGGCTTATTACGCACATGGCTGGTAGAGCAAAGTTTTGTTGTTGTTGTTCCATTGTATCTGAGGATATCATGGATTTGGTTGGTTACAGTTTCGGAGGGCCAAGTTACCTCATTGGTTGATTATATACATGTTAGTGAGTTGTTATCTCCCTTTTTATAAAGGTATGCATGTATAGTTATGATTGTATTGGGAACGAACCAAGATGTCATTTTGTCATTTGGAAAGTGTGAAGTAGGTCGAACATTTTAAAACAAAATAATATGTTTTGAAAAGGCACATCTGTTGTATGTATGGAAAATGGAAGAGAGTAATGGGCTTAGTGAGATTATTTCCTAAGTAATTGTTAATGTTATGAAAGATTGGGGTTAATGAAAGAAAAAGGAAAAGATGAATCGCTTATAACGTTGAATGAAATGGCTATTTTCGAGAAAGTTCATACTTATGTATATTTTGTATAAACTGTCACATTACTATTATAGTATGAGATTGGGCATTCATGATCATAGCTATCTGTAAGTTGTTATTGTTGAGGGCCATGTTGAGATCCCTACTGGACTATATGTTCATCCCACGTTGTTGAATCTTTTTCAGGTGTTGAGCAGGATGTGCTACAAGATTTAGATCTTCTTAATTGTTGGCCACGGGGCCTCTTTTATGTTGGCGGAATGCCATATATGTAAAAGGGTTACACCCTTCTTCTTGACTCTTTAATGCTCTATGCCCAAGGTCAATTTATTTAGCATGTTCATGTTGTATTTACATTGCATACGAATGAGAGTGTTGTTATTCACTTCTACGAGTTGAATATTTGAGTTTATTTCTGCATGTTATCTCTAAAATGGAATTAAGTTAATGAATTTGGTAATACTTTGAGTATTAAAAAGTGGGGCGTGACAGGCATTAAACTACAAGGGAAGTATAAAGGGGCGACAAAAATCTAACATGTTAGTCATGGCCACCCTTTAATTTTGTTCGACAAACAACTTGACAGTGAGTCATGCTCTACTGGGAGCAAATTGCCCCTCTTGAATGAGGTGATGAAGAATGATGAAAAATGCAATGGGTGTGCATAAACCATTTCTGCTCCATTTTTTTTTTTATTGTGCTGAATGTAACTTCTTTCTCCATGAGTGGTGTGCAGAGTTACCCAATGAACTACGACACCCATGTCACCCAAAGCATCAACTTCTCTTGACTCCAAATTTTCATCCATGTAAATGTATATGCTGCAGATCAGATAGCAATACGTTTATTTTTCGCTGTATGACCTGCACATACTTCATTGTCGATTGTAAGTGTGCATCCCTACTACGCGTTATCAGACACAAAGCTCACAAGCACACCCTCGCTCTAAGGGTTCATTTGTATATGACCCTTGCAATCTGAATATTTGTGTTGGGTGTGCTGTTTTGTCAGGTACCGTTAGTCACAGATACGATAAACACCCATTCACCCTAACCCATTCCCCTCTTCCTCTCAAAGACCCGAATGTGGATGAGGAGTACTATTGTGGGATTTGTGAGGGGGAATAAATCCAAACTTATGGTTCTATCATTGTGTCATTTTTGATCAATCTCTTCATACACTCTGTAGCCGTCCTATTGATTGGATTCCAAATGTCAAGTATTGGGAGACCATTAATTCCATCACCATCACCCACACCTTCTTAGACGTGCCCACATCCCCCAGGAGAATAGTGATATTCAATCACCATGCAGCCAATGTGGCAAACGTTTCCAAGACAATTTGCTTATGTACTATCAATGTCCACTTTGTGTTTTTTTCCTCTACCATTGTTCCTTCTCAAAAAAATAAAATTTGTAGAAACTGAAATTTGATGAAAATCTATTTGGAGATTTTCAAATCCTAATTGTGATAGTTCGGCAGTTCATTGGCTGGGTTATTTTTAAAATTTTAATTTTAATTTTTGGTTGTTGATGATCCAATTATCAACAGAGGAATGAAATAATGCCCGGTTACAAAATAAAGTGAATATACTTCAAATTCAATAATGTAATTTGTAGAGTTAATTGAGATTGCAAAATCATACACTCAGATCATAATAAGGATAAATTTAAACTATTAAAAGTTAATCACTCAAAATAAATTTTTTTGTGACGGTTTTTTACATGTCGCTAAAAATTAACAATTAGTGACATTTTTTTGTCACGATTTTTATAAATTATCGCTAAAACTTACAATTATTAACATTTTTTGTGACGAATTTTTTAGACTGTTGTTGATTTTTGCTTCAGAAATCTATGGATATAGCTCTCTCTCTGTCTGGCTTGGCTGCTCTGTTTTTTTTTTTTTTTTTTTTTTTATTAGTACTAAATTTTTTTGTTTTGCTCAATTGTGTTTTTTTGGATAGGATCAATGATGGTTGATAAAAACTGCATTATCTATTTGTAATTCCCTCAAAAGGGATTGAAGATAGTCATATTATTCTGAGATCCATTTTACCACACTATTAGTTTTTGTTTTTTCTTTTTCTTTTCTTTTTTGGCTCATTAGTTTTAATGTGTTTTTTTATGGAATCAATGGATTTATGTGGGCATCAGTGATAAGTAAACCTTTTGTTATCCTTGCACTTTGATTGCTAGTGAAGAAAACTATGGGGACTATTGACTTTAAGATGCTTTTCATTTTTTCATGTTTTATTTTCTCCTATTTTCTCTATAGGTTTTGTTTTCAACTTCATTATTGTACCACTTCAAAATGTAATAGGTTTCATATGATGCTTTCATTTGATGATATGAACCACTCCAATGGCCAAACTAACATTAAAGAATACTGTGGAAGCCAGAAAAAAAAATATATCAATTTATTGGGCTAATCCAAACAAGGCCCACTAAGGGGCCAACTATTGGGCTTATTCAGCTCTATAAAAGGAAGGGACCTCATAACATATAGGCATGATCATTTTCTACTCCACACCGGACACCAAACACTCTTTATAATTCTTGATTCTTCATTCATGGATTCTAACTTCATCATCGGAGTGTCCCCGGCCGGTAACCCCGGTTGGGTGGCATCAACCAAATTTATCTCTTGCAGGTTCGTGGAGCTGTCTTCATTGAATCTCACCAACAATCCATGTGAGAGGATATTTCAAGATTTCATAATTGGCGCCGTCTGTGGGTGTAGACACCCCATTTTTGACCGTCCTCAAGACTTGGACGTCGCCGTTTGAACACTCGGTGATTATCCATGTTCGTGTTCGTTTGGAGTTCCCGGAGTTCTCGGCTACGCGCCTTGCTTCAGGACCTCCGAACTTGACCGTTTTGTGTCTGGTTTTGCACCAAACACTTGTTCTTTGCCTTGGAGGGGCAGAGAATGCCTTGTGAGGCATCCCCACACACCACCGGCAGTGGCTAGAGGCCACCGGCTGGTTGATGTTGCCATCGGCACTATATTGTGCCGGTCGACACTCTTATTGGCAAAATGACCATTTTGCCCTGCCGATCACTTTTCAGCTGCTTTTGGAGATATTTTCAGACAGCTGTTGGGCATTTGCTTCCCCTCCATACACGTGTATGGAGGGATGCCCTCCTTGTAAGCTTGTTTGACAAGCTTTACAAGATGGTTGCCTATAAGAGAAGGCCTTCTCTCTTGACATTAGGGTTAGAAAAGTTTTGGTTAGAATGGTGAGAGGGAGCTCTGGTTTTAGGGTTAGGGTTCAAAACATATCCTATATCTATATTTCTCTCTTGTTTGTGTGACTAGGTGTTTGTGTCTTACTATTGCACATCAACACCTAGTGTTTCACCTTTCCTTGGTTTCTGAGGTTCCAAGAGGTTGTTCTTGGTGTTCTTGACTGGTTTTGAGCTCAAGGAAGCAACAAAGTCAACATTGGTGAAGAAGGTCAACAAGGGTGAGAAACTTACTTTATTTCCCCCATTCTTGCACTCTATTTTTACCTATCTTTGAACTGTTTTTGTGATTGGTGATCAACACATAAAAGTTATGTTTTTTAGTCCTCTTGATAGTTTATTAAGGGTACTTTGTGCTTTGGGGAAGTTTGGCCCCTCTTAGGCTTTGAAAGGCCTCATTTTTGTGCTATTTTGTTGAGCTCCGGGATTTTGGTGCTTGGATCTCTTCACCACTGAAATCTTGAGGGATTTCAGTGGTGTAGATGATGCCTTAAAGTCCCAAGAAGGATGGGTGCACCCCCTCTCCTTGATGTCCTTGAAAAGGGCAAGTTTTGGTCTCTTAAGGGAGCATGGTTTTGAATGTTTGAAGAGCATGTCTTGGCTGCATTTTATGCTTATTATGCCCTAATATGACATTGCTAAGTGTTGGTTTTAGTACTCCTTGCATGTTTTGCATGATTGCTTTGTAATGCCTCTTTGGTCCTTTAACATGCCTAGGTTGTTAGCCCTAGTTTGAGCATGCTTTAGGCCTAGATCCATGAAGCGTATATGCTTATTTTGCCATGCTTTAGGTCTGTCCTAAGTTGTTTTGGTCAATCTTAGCATGTATCTTGTAGCCTCTTTGTATTTGGCTTGTTGGCCTTAAGAGCATGAGTGTGTAGCATGCCCTGCTTGCTTTACTTTCAATGGTTTGGAACCATTTAGCATGTCATTTCAGTCCATTTAGCATGCTTGTTGGATTGCCTTGCATGCCTCTTTAATGCTTCGGAAGCATGTGTTGTATGCCTCATGTTTTAGCATTTGTGCATGCCTTCCTAGTTGAGCCATTTAGATGCCATCTAAGTGGTCCTTTAGGCTTAGTTTTACATGCTAAAAATCTGTTTTGGGTTGTTCAACGCATGCCATATTTATTTTGCATAAGGGTAGTTCAATGCCTTGTTGGCTTGCTTTGAAGTGTTGAACCTATGTGCGCATGTTTTGCTTGTCTTGTTTAAACATGATTTGGCATCATTTTATAGCATGATTTCAGAGCCTAAGTTGCATGCTAATGGTCCATATTTGTGCCTCTTAAATGTGTTTAAGAGTTGCTTTATTATGATTAAATGTTGGTGCTTTAACATGTGTATGTGTGTATATGTGTTTGGCCCTCATGTCTTAGCATTTGGCTACTGATTTTAGGCCTACTTGGGGTTGCCTAGGTCATGGGTAAGGCCATTATTTACTTGCTTGTACGCTACCTCATGTTTGCTTGTATGCTTGCATTATTTGTTTATATGCTCATGTTGCATCCCTAGTTGACATGCTTAGGATTGCACACATAGGCATGCATGCCTTGTTCCTTGACTTGGTGATGGGAATTGGGCCTCACTTTGTTTGATTGGTTTGCATACATTTGAAATTAAAGTTGCATACTTGGTTCTTTGGGCCATCATGCATGGAAATGCGTGATTGGTGGCCCGAGAATCGAGGCACATCTTCCTTTGAGTCATTAGTATGATAAGGGGTGTGTTTAGTACATATATGCTTTGAATTGTATTGCCATGCCAGTATTTGCCCCCGCCGCTGTGGAGTTGCGTGTTCCGAAGTATTCAAGGCTTGCAAGGCGGTGTTTAGTGCCGACCGGCAGTCAATTTGCAGCCGATGGATCAATTCAGTGCCGATGAGCTTAATCCACTGCCAGTGGAAGTTTTGTGCAGCCGGTGGTGATCCCCAGCATCCAAGGAAGTAGTTCTGAGGCTTTGGCAGCCTTCTGAGGTGCAAAGTAGGGAAAACAGAGGCAAGCTAGGCATGGCAGTGCAATTCCGAGCAGAATCCGAGCGCGCGTGCATTGAGCCCTCGCCCCGAGGCGGTTTACTGTTTTCCTTAGATCAATTATTTTGTTAATTTAATTAATTTGTAATATTTAATTAGCATGCGTAGTTAATTAATTTGTATTATTCTTTCGGTCCCTCCGAGCGAGGGCGAATCTGTAATAAGTGTGGGTGAGTGGTGTGTATGTCTTCCAACCCCCATTTCTTTCTCCCTTTTATTTACCCGCTTATGATGGAAGATTAGGGCACGTTTATTTTAGCATACCTTATGCAATGCATGCGTGCATCCATGCATTTGTTCACATGCACCGGGCTCGGTACATCATACAAACCGCATTGTATCTTCAATTTCCAAATTGAATACGTGCATCGAATAAAGTGCATTTCACATGCCATCTTTAGGGTTAGCCGAGCCTACTCTAAATTGCATCTTCGCCTGTGTTGCATTAGCCATTTAACATGAACTAGGTCATGCATGTTTGCTAACTAGTTTATTGTTTTGGCACGGAATACGATGTAAGTATTTATGCTTTAGCATATCGTATGCGTGTGAATGTTAACATGACAGTATGCTTACCATGCGGCTAGGTGCTTATGTGAGATAAACCGTTTGAATGCCTGTGGGTGGAGGTTGGATTGCTTGAGTTGGAATAACTCATTGAAATCCGTATTTTAGCCTACTTGCAAGTAGCAATTTCGAATTGTTTTCAAAACGAACAGATATGCAATGTTTGTTTCCAAATTAGGCGATCTAGTCTATACTTGTTTGCTGCGCGCATAACATAGTAATTCTAGGCTAATAACTGGAATAAGAACGCATAAAGTTTTCAAAACTGGATATCACGGTTAGTAGAGGCCGGTCTTCGGACCGGGCGAAAGGGGGTGCTCATAGCTGACCTTCCCCGATCGTACCCAAGCTCCCGAGCCAAGACCACTTTGGTGATGATTTTACATGTGGCCTTCGACCGAGTCGTGGTTTCCTAAATTTTCCATTTTAAAATATTTAGGTGGCGACTCAGAATCCGCAAAGCAGTCCATGTTTGGCACTACTTTTCAAAAAATCTGTTTTCTCAAACGATTTGCCGGATTTGGACTCTTTGGTTCAAGATTAAGAACCGTGACATTTGAGTCCTTGAACTGTAGTGACCCCAATACGAACGGAACGGGACTTAACCCTCCTGGGGCATTCGGGGACGTCTACAGTTTCTGGCGACTCTGCTGGGGATTTAGAGAGCTTGACTCGAACTCGTGATATCCTGTTTTGACCACACTTATGTGTTTCTTTGCATTGCATGTGCATTGGTGCGCCTAGGACACTGTGTTGGCCATCTGCTATTCCTAAGCGGTTTGCTGGAGGCTTGTCTTGTCAAGGCATGACCATAAAGCTGACCGGTTGCGGGCTCTGCCAGTATGGGAACACAAACCCCGGTTTTACCGGGGCACCCTTTTTGACCATTCGACCTAGTGCATATTTGGAATCCATAGTGACCATTCCAAACTAGGACAGGTTGCTTACCCGATATAGGTTGTTTGAAACCGCTGCGTGCGTAGTGAAACCCTAGCTCCTGACAAAATAGGACAGGGAAACCCTACCCCAACATAGGGGTGTATTGGCTCTCATTTTACCTGCTACGTGCTTTTAGAGTGTATCTCTACAGGAACACACATATCAGTTTGCAAGATTGGGTATCCGACCTGAGGGCACCAGTATCAGTGTTGTTGAGAATCAGTTATGTCTACGGGTGTCAGTTCAGTTTTGAACAGTGATTCTGGGGAACAGTGATTAGTGGTAGAGTGCAGTTGATCGGCTACACTCGTGTTTGATCTGTTTAGGGCTGAAATGCTGCTTGTTTTTTCGTTTCAGTTCAGAGAATCGGAGAGTTGATCCGGAACAGCTAGTGTCTTCTCCTTGCTAGGCAGAACTGAACATGATGCAGAATTCAGAAGAGATTGTGGTCATGACGGCCACGTTGAGTCAAGGAATTACCCCACAGGATGAGACTACTGTTGACATGCCGCATCCACCTAGGTCGCCTACCGCGCATCCAATCTGGACTCCTCAATTATATCAGGCTCGCGAGCCCACCACATTTGAACTAATGGGAATGATAGGTGATCTTCAAAGGTCCGTGGCGGATCTGGCCTATGGAATGTCTGCTTCGCCACCAGCCGTACCATATGCCGGAGGCTTTATACCCCAGGAGCCCCCGCTACTGGGACGAATTGTAATTGAACTCAACCAACCGGAGATGGACTCCAGCTATGGCAACGACGCATCAAACCAAGTTCTAGATCAGGCCGAGGCCAGAGACAAAGGCAAGATGAAGGCAGATGCCGACCCTATCGAACAACTGCTGTGGGCAGTCGAGGCTTTGAAAGCCAGGGGAATGAACAAGCAACGGATCTCCGCAGTTATGTCAAAAGTTGTGGAGGATGCTTTCCCCGCTCCGCCCGAGGGCAACTCCAGTCAATCAGAGAATCGGGATAGGCCCCGTCATGCCAAAACAGTTCTTCCCGCTTCCAACCTCGCATCTGGGAAGGATCAGAAACCCAAGGCCGCACCCGCCAATCCGTTCGCCAGTGCATCTAGCAAGAGTGCTCAGACTCCAAAATACCTGCCCCGAGGGCGCAGGGTCTTCCATGCTCTCTATATGCCATTGTCCAAGGCGCTTCAAATCCTTGCTGAGAGGGGACACCTTAAACCCCTGGAGCCTCGGCCTCTCCCGAAGAATCTCCCTGACACTCATGACCCTACTACCGTGGCGCATTCACCGCCAGACCGCCATGCCACTGACAATTGTTTCCGCCTCCGGCATGAGGTACAAGATTTGATTGACAACGAGGTTATCCTCCCGCCTACCTCAGCAAAGTCTGTTACCACTCAGTTGTTGGATTTTGAGGATACAGATACTGCAAGTATGTAATCAAAAGGTGAACCGCCTGTGGGCAATGTCTGGTACATTTTCGGATGTGGCGTTTGGCACGCATTTTTGAGCACCTGCCAATGCTAGTTTTGTAAATCCTGACTTGGGTGTCGAGTCAGTCTTTTGTTTTGTTTGAGTCATCTCTCAGTATTGAGTCATCTTTTTTGCTTACAGTGGTCATCTTGTTGTAACGAGTCAGTCCCTCTTGTATAGTATACCAGGTGATTTCGGGGTTGTTGCCTCAAACACCGTTTTGTCTTGTAATTAGTTGCTTTTGCTTTTTGAGCCTGTTTGCTGCCGAGGAGCCAGTTATGCCAACAAATTTGAGTGAAACAGCTGTGGCTATCACGTTCCGTATTTGTTGCTATTTGAGTTAGCCGTGCCGGAAGATGTGAATGAAACGACAGTGCATTTCACCTATACTCTCGTGCCTTAAACATCGTCATAATGACCTAAGCTTTTCATAAAAACCCTTTTCGAACACTGCGGTGATAAAAACGAAGAGGAAGGAATTCCTCGAGTTTTTGCAAAATTTTGATCATTTTGAGAGAAAGAAAGGCCTGCCAAGCTTTTAATGAATGAAATCATGCTTGTCAGCGTGAGTACTGAGAAGGACCCTGGCCTGATCCAGACTGGTTCCACACTATCTTCAACACGAGTGATTTGTCGCTTTCTTAAAAACTTTCAAAAACAAAACATTTTGCGCAGTCTTGCGAAGACCGATGTGGAATCGCTCTTGAGATTGTGCAGCCCAGGATCGCTCTCGGTCTCAAGTTTCAATTCATCTGTTGCAAACTGGATCCGTTCGAAACGATCAGTACCATGAAACGCCTGTGTGGCCCAATTTGAAGCAGCCCTCGAACAAGAGGCATCAACGTCAGATCAAGAAGATCAGATCTCACCAGGCAAGGCTCGTGAAGCAACCGTGATGGACCTTTCTGCAAGTCAACGCAACAGTCATTCTCTTGGATACAGAGGGCTTCGACTTCAAAACCATTTGGCATGGGCTTGCTACACTTTTACCCTTTGAGAGGCTCGCTGGGTCGAAAACCCGGAAGGGCGGCCCAGGCAAAAGTTAGAGCAAAAGAAAGATACAAAAATGCAAAAAAAGAAGAGAAAAAAAAAGAAAAATACAAAAGAAACAAAAAGAAAAGAAAAGAAAAATACAAAAGAAACAAAAAGAAAAGAAGGAAAAAATATATAGCAAAAGAAATGCAAAAGAAAAGAAAAAGAATGAAAAAGAAAAACATGGCTCACAAGGTCGAAAACCTGCAACAGGCGCCTTGGCAAAAGTTAGAGCCTAAACAGTGAAGGTTAAAATACCCGAGTGTACCTTAACCGGAACTACGTAAGGCTTGATTCCCATGTTTGGGATACGTAGGCAACTTCATCCTGAAGTCCAGCCCCCAACGCTTCCATAGCGTCTCAGTCCATGTCTTGTTTTGATCAAATTGTGCCTCCTTCGAATCCAATGTCTCGATTGCAGCAACCCAGAATTACGTGACCAACTTCATCTTGAAGCCAAACCACTAACGCCCCCCATGGTGACTGTGTCCATATATCGATTCAAGCGATCCTCGACTCCTCCGCGTCCGAGGGCCCGATTGTCATCAACGAGGACTGGCTTACAACGTGCCGAGGCATCATCCAAACAAGGAGCAACTTTCCGTTGCCATGCATTGCCACAGGTTGCCCTGAGTTATCATCCAAACCAGGGGCAACTTTCCGTTGCCTTTATCCCCCTTTAAGCCAGGGGCAATTGTCCATTACCTCCGATCCACGGTTGCGCATCTCGAGGGTAAGTTCTATGCTCGTCGAGCATCGACTGTTTGCAAAAATAGTTTTTGAAAATTTTCACTGAGGTGGACTTATTTTCTCGAAAACTCTTTCATTTTCAAAATTGGACCATGATTGGACCCCAAAAGGAAAATTTTCAGTGCTCACAGCATGACTTGCATGATTTTCAAATCAAAAATTGAATAAGTGTGTTAATCCAACTCTCATTTTTGATCAAAACTGTTTTAGAAAACAAAAAAAGGTCAAAGTGACGAACTAGGGGCACAATTGAGTCAGGTCTTCTGTCTTTCCCCCGTCAACACACTTGCCCGAGAGGCACCCTATCTACCAGGAGAAGTGGCTGCAAGCTAGCTGTATCGGGCGTGAACCCGCAACCTCTCACTTACCCGACAACCATGCCTGGGGAGGGATTGAAAAATGAGAGAATAAAGAATAGAGAGGAGTAAGTTGAGAGAAAAGTAAGGAGAAGGGTTTTGTGAGAAAAACCGAGCTTGAGGGCCGAGTGATGTGAGTATCGCAAATAAGAAAGGGTGGGAAATAACACCCGGAGGAACTTGCTCCTCGAGATCTGAGGGCTTTGTAAACACGTCCGTGTGTCGTGTCTTCTGGTTTGTCGGTCTTGCTTTTGGCTTCGAGTCTTTCCCGAGCATGTCTCGTTATGTCAGGTTGTGTGCCTTTTGTTTCTTTGTTTGAGTCTGTCTCGTCGTGTCCTGTGTTAGGCTCGATACCCCGGTCGTGAAACCCTTCTTTACTTCGAAAAGATCGTTTGTGCTCTGAATGCTGTGCCATTCTCTACATTCGTGCGAGGCAAGAGAAGGAAATGGATAATTTGGGACATCCGGATGTGTTTCAATTATAACTGTTTCTACTCTTCTGGTCCGTCTTGTCAGATTGGGTTGTAGGTTCAGAATTTGTTGTATGCCGAATGGGCCGAATGCTGCGCTCCGGGTTGCGTACAAGTCAATCCCCAGCAGATTAGTCCCCAGCAGAGTATGGGCTTTGTATCCAGTTTGGAGCAATGGTTCGTATATGTTGCATTGCTGTTTAGTCAGTTGGTTATCTGACTATTACAGTGCAAGTGTTCAATTGTCAGACAACAGATCAATATCATTTACATTCGAGGTGTAACATGACGCCATACAGTGCAAAGTATGAAAGATGCAGATATGTGCAGATATAACATTCTTTTCAGACAAAAAGTTTGTTTCATTTCATATCATCTTTTTCAAATACATAGTTTTGGAAACAAAAACTTGCCTGCGGTAGTACAAAGTACTCTATCTACCAAAGAAGAGAAAAGTACAAGAAAAGAAATAAAAGAAACAGCAAAAGTCTGGGTCATCAGCATCATCAATGGCCTCGCGCCGGGGGATCTGTCCTCGCTCTCTTCCTGGGCAGAAGTCCAGGAGCATCACCAGAAGTGTCACTGTCTGAGCCCGAGCCGGCCTCCTCCTCGGATGACTCCGCCCCCTCCTCAGACTCGTCGTCTGGAACTGGAGCCCGCGAGCTGCTCCCGGCGTAAGTACGCCCTCCTCTGGTGCGGGGGAATATCCTGCCATCCCGAGTAGAAATAGAAGGTCCAGATGGAGTGCCACCACCCACAGGAGGAATCGGGAAGGGAGGCTGAAAAGTACAAAAGGCAAATGCATTAGTACACATGAAGCAGTTTATCAATGCAGAATGCAGTGTATGAGCACAGTGTGTGAGTGCCGTGAGCAGTTTTATCAGTGCAGAATGCAGTGTATGAGTACAGTGTGTGAATGCCGTGAGCGGTTTATCAGATCGGAATGCAGTGTATGAGTACAGTGTGTGAATGCCGTGAGCAGTTTAATCAGTGCAGAATGCAGTGTATGAATACAGAGTATGAATGCCGTGAGCAGTTTATCGGCAGAAGAGGCGTGTATGAATCTGATATCAAGCGCCGTGAGGGCTGGGTATCCAGTGTTGTGTTATGCATCAGATTATGCGAAGTAGTTTGTATATGGTTTGAAGCTATGTCAGAGAGAACATACCGGAAGGCCATAAAAGGCTAGGAACTCGAAGGTCCGCTGTAACATCCCCGCCATGGAGGCATTCAGCTCCAATGACTGCCGGGTGTACTCGGAAGAAGCCTGCAAAAATATCAGATGCATCAATATTCTGTGGAATACCAAATAAACCGAAATGAAATAACTGTACAGAAATGCAGTAATACATACCGGCGGTAAGTCGGGGACACCGACGAACTCGTGATCAGTCGGCGGAGGGGCGAAGGGGATCTGATAGGTAGCCCCATCCGACCCCCGGAAAGACAGTGAAGAAGGCAAAGCGGGCCAGCTAGCCTCCCGTCCTCTCTAGACTCCGCCCCTGCCGCAGACTCGAGCCCTCCTCGGCGCTCCTCCTCCTACTCCTCGCCCGCCGCCGGCCGCAGTCTCTCTCTCTCGGCGACCACCACTCGAGGTCGCATGATGAAGGTCCGGACGTACTTCGAGTAATCGCCGCCTGGCGCCGTCGCCTCCCACCGATGGTGTCGCCCGCCATTCGCCGTGATGAACACTCGGTGTCCTCATATGCTCGGGAGGGTGCACCGACTACTCGACTCGCTGTAAACCTGAGGTCTGACGCAAGAAGCGCTCACCCAGGTACCAAGCCTGACAGACCGGGCCCTCCAGCAAAATCCAGTAACGCGAGGTCTCAACGGCGCCGGCAAACCGATCCCCCACCATCGTTGGCAGAGGAGCCCACGGCTGCCAGGTGATCTGAAATTGAAATACAGTTTGTTACCCACTGGTATTGCAAATATACAGTGGAAAAGTGAAGTTTAAATGAACTGCAAGTAAAACATACCTCCGCGGGAGTGATGGTATCAAAGTAGCGGCGGAAGAAGCTGAAAGTCTCCCGCGGCCTCTGGGTGCACCTCCCATCGTAGCGACGCGAGAAGGGAATGACTAGAGGAGTCTCCGTCTCCGGCACTGGCTCCAGCCTGGGAAAGTAGGCGTAAACCCACAACTGCAAAGTAAATACCAAAACATTTATCAGATAAAGCAGAATTCAGAATAGCGTAAATAGCGAGCCGCAGGTTGTGCAAAGGTGAACAGAGTGTACAGAGTGAGCGATTACAACGGTAAAAGCGTAAATATGTGTGTGCCGTGGGTACAGTATACAGTAAGTGTAAAGCAGACTACAATGTGTGCAAGCAGTGCAGAGTACAAGTACGTAATGTAAATGTAAAGCGGAAAAGGAAGTGTACCTCCCAAGCACGCCAGTAACCCCCAAGCAACTGCCCGCTGCCGCGAGAGACTGAGCTCATGTAGCAGTAGAGGGTGGCCAGAGCCGCGCCACCCCAGTCGAAACGTAAGACGTCCCGGACGTCCACCAGTGCACTGAGTAGGCAGAGAGGCACAGTGTTCGCCCGGTCGGCGAAGAGGGTCGTCCCTAGAAAGAACATCAAAAAGCCGCGCGCGTACTGCTCTACGGCCGCCTCGGTCACCGGAGCCGCCGCCACCAATGGAGGCTGCACTCTGAACTGCACCTCGAACCAGGAGTAGCGGACAAAGCCCAGACGAGCAAGAGGTGGCGCCTCGCCAAGCAAGTAGATCTGAGCGGCGATCCACTCGTCCATATCGGTGTCGAAGGGGATCGGATCACCCCCTACCCCGATGCCGGTGAGCACCGAGAAATCGTAGGGAGTCATCGTCATGTCTCCCGCCGCGGATAGGTGAAATGAATCGGTGGTGTCCCACCACCTTTTTGCGTGTTGCTAGAAGAGGCTGCGAGAAGCCGTCGCACCGCAAAAGGAACCAAAGCCCGCCTCGTCCACGATGCGTCGAACCGCCTCGGGAAGCTCCAAATACCAGTCTCGAGCCGCGACGTTCCCATACCCGCGGATGGTATGGGAGTCTCCCTGTTTTCAAACAAATGATTGCAAAGCAATATGAAATGTACAGTTCTGAAGAAATATGTTAAAGTCGATACAAACCTAGCATGCCTGCAAATTTTTCAGATTCGAACAAATACCGGGTTTCAGTATACTACGGTGGACTATAGGGTTTGATGCGTCAACGTGTTTTGAGTAAGTGCAATGTAAATATGGTGCACGTGCGCACATTTTTCAGATCCAAGCAGATATCAGGTTTTAGTGTACTACGGTGGACTACGGCCTGTGACGTGTCAATGTGTTTGTGAGGATCAGCATACAGATATGGTGCATGTGTGCACATTTTTCATATTCAAGCAGGTATCGGGTTATAGTGTGCTAGTAGGTGAACTACAACGTATGATGCGTCAGCGTGTTTTGGGTGGTTCAGTTTAAATACAGCATACAATATGTTTTCAAATTCGAATAAATGCCGGGTGTCGGTAGATTTATAGTAAAGTACGATGTGTGCCGTGTGTTTGGGTGGTTAAGGCTAGTGCAACGTGGGTGCATGTGTCCATCTCAAACAGATATCAGTTACAAACATGATTACGATCAACTACAGTCTACAGCCTATCAGAGCTAAGCAGTTAAAGAACAGACTCAACTATGGTAGTTAACAGTTCTACATTACAGAAAGTAAAACAGAAAAAAAACGTTACCTCGGAAGCGCCGAAGGATAGGTGAGAGGTCGGCTCGGGCAGGAGAAGCTCCGGGTCCAGCGCTCGGTCGAAGCCGCGAAAATGGTGAAGACCATCCGAGGGAAGGACATGAATCGCCGGGCGGTAGGTCGCCGGGTCGAAGGGACGCTCGCTCAATGGGAGGAGCTCGACCCCGGGATCTATCTCGTGATCCGGGGGAGTCCCGACGTGTGGAATATCGTCAGCCATAGCAATGGTGGCGAGAAAATAGTCGGAAGAGCCGGAATGTGAAAAGTCAACCGAAAAAGTCAACCACGAGCGGGTCGAAAATGACCGGGAAGGCCGGAAGATGGAAAGACACGGAAATGAAGAGGAAATCGAGGGGAACAAGTCCCGAAAAAGTGGAAATAGCAAATGAGGATGAACTTTCGATCGGTCGAAAATGTCCGGAACGCGGTGAACTTCGCGAATCGGACGACGAAAATGACGCGAAAACTCAAAGAAATGAGCAAATGAGGAGGAAAAGAAGCTCTAGAGAGAGGATGAGGAAATTTCGGTGGACAAGAAGTGAAGAGAATAGGGTTTCAAGCCCTATTTTATAAAACCCGAGGCAAAATGTCAAAACTGCCCCCGATTCAGCAATTTTTGGCCGGTCGGCACTATTTTGTGCCGGTCGGCACAATATTGTGCCGGTGGAACTTTTCTGCAGCCGGTGGCCAGCCGGTGGCCACCTAGTCCAGCCGGTGATGTTTCCACAGCCTTGTTTAGGCCATGTGAGTAGTTTCTGGTCTTCATAGCTCAAGAAAGTGCAAGAAAGTGCATCCCCGATGCTTAACCGGCCCCCGTTTTGACCTCGGACCACGTCTTCTGTGCGTGGCACTCAGATTCAAGCAAAGATTGTATCCTTTTGTATCCTTTCGTCTTTTACAAGACTCAAAAGTTGCCCCGTGTGCGTTGCACACATCCATCACATTGTCCGGCGCATCGTATCGCGCCATCTTGCACGTCCCTTGCGACTTGCATGGTTTTGCATTTTCCATTCAATGAGGTACGTGTGCCTCGTTTTGCATTTCATTTTCCACTTAATGAGGTACGCGTGCCTCGTTTTGCATTTCATTTTGCATTTTGCATCCATGAGATATGCGTGCCTCATCATGCATCTCATTTTGCATTTCATCGCGCTATCTTGCGCACCTCATTGTTTTTTCCACCCGGGTCTGGCGAGACCTTAAACACGCACGGTCTAGGAGACCTTAAATCCTCGGGAGGTGCAAGACCTTCGGTGCATTAAGGTATGCATCTCATCGCATTTGGCATGCATTCAATCGCACTGTTTTGTGCATTCACGTTGTCTAACGCATCGCGCTATCTTGCGCATCATATTGCATTTGGCATGCATTCAATCGCACTGTTTTGTGCACTCGCGTTGTCGAACGCATCGCGCTATCTTGCGCATCATATTGCATTTGGCATGCATTCAATCGCACTGTTTTGTGCACTCGCGTTGTCTAACGCATGGCGCTATTTTGCGCATCGCGCCATTTGGCGCACCCTCATTGCACTTCATTTTCCATCCTTTGAGGCACGCGTACCTCATTGCACGCACGTCTTATTTGCCCCATTTGCATCCGCATGCGTGTCTCACTTGCATCGCATTCACTTAAAGTGTTGTGTAATCGTTGCCCCACCTGGGTCTGGCGAGACCTTAAACACGCACGGTCTAGGAGACCTTAAATCCTCGGGAGGTGCAAGACCTTCGGTGCATTAAGGTATGCACCTCATCGCATTTGGCATGCATCGTATCACACTGTCTTGTGCATGCGCGTTGTCCAAACTCACCGCACTGTTTTGCGCATCTCATTGCATTTGGCATGCATTCTATCACGCAATCTCACACATCGCACTGTCTTGTGCACTCGCGTTGTCTAACGCATCGCGCTATCTTGCGCATCGCACTATCTTGTGCATCACATCTCAGTCGCGCTATCTTGCGCATCTCAATTGCGTTGTTTTGCACACCTCATTGTTGCCCCGGGTCTGGCGAGACCTTAAACACGCACGGTCTAGGAGACCTTAAATCCTCGGAGGGTGCAAGACCTTCACTGCTTTGGCACACCCAATTCATGCATTGTCAGGCATTCGCAAAGCCGCGCGTTGCCGCGCATTTCAAATTCACGCATTCATAAAGCCGCGCGTTGCCGTGCATTTCCAATTCGTGCATTGTCATGCATTTAAAAGTCGCGCATTGGCGCGCATTTCAAAAAAAAAAACATGCATTGTCATGCATTGCATTACGGTCTAGGAGACCTTAAATCCTCTGAAGGTGCAATTCCTTCGGTGTTTGTCGTGCCCGAACGACTTTCGGTGGTCTGGTAAAGCCACCAGCCTGTGTTTGCGGTGAGTTCCTAGGAGACCAATGGGGACGGTGAAAACTATAGTTTGAACGGCTTATGCCTAGAACACAAAGGTTCGGAATTTCCGAGACTAAAGTCTGGTTTAAATACCCAGGGGGTGTACCCTCGGCTTGAAATCTGTATGGAAGCCCCATAGGTTGAGGCGGCATGTTTACGCCTCAGTTCTGGATACTGAACCAACCTAGTATATCGCCCCGTTGGGAGAATAGGGAAAGCTGCAATCATAGTCGCTGCATCATAATGCATAACATGCATCATAAATACTGCATATGTCATGCATTTCAAACAAAAAATACAAAAACAACATGCATCATAAATATTGCATATGTCATGCATTTCAAAAAACAAACAAAACCAAAAAAAAAAAAAAAAAAAACGCATATGTCATGCATCATCATTGTAGTATAGTGTATATGTCATGCATTTTCTGTAAATATCCATTGTATATTGCATTGTAGCTTGCATGCATCCACTGTATCATCTTCCATCTATGGCTTACACCTTTCCTTGTTGAGCTTGGTCTCGTATGTGCCCTTACTTTTCGCGTCGAAGCACGGTTCATGTGCATCGCGCCTATTCCTTGATGAACTTGGTTTGAGGTTGCGGCACCTTTTCTGTGTTAGACATGGCTTGTATGTGTGCATGCCTTTCCTAAGCAAGATACGGTTTGGCTACACGCCATATCCATTGTAGATATTACATTGTAGTGTCATTGTTGCGTCCGGCATTAGGATCATTATTCTTTCCTCAGCGGGTCGTCACCCCACTTATGTCAATCCACCCAATACTTGTTCTTGTGTCCATCTGCATCACTCATAGTTCAGACATCGTTCTATGGTAAACAGACTCGTTACTTCCAATAATCTACTTGACATTTGTGTGGTTTCGAACCGCTCATGATTGGATCATGATTCGATTGCTTTGCATGTAGCATTGCATTGTTTCAATTGCATTGCATTATCATTTGCATTATTCATACATCGTTTTGTATATAATGCACATCATTTTGCATATCATTTTGCATTTCGCATTGCCATGCATGTGGCTAACAATATTGTACCTGTTAAGTTTACTTTCTTTGCAGGCACGATATTGTATGTACGGTTCATTCGAGGCCGGTGCAACCGGACGAGCCGCACAGGTATTGTATCCTCCAAGTGAGACGTTTTGAGAATTGCATAATTCTCTTACATCCTTTCTGCATTGTAGTGTAGATTGGCATATGCTAGCTTACAACTGTTGCATGCGTGCTTTATTACAGCTTTCTTTGCATGATCATAAGTTATGCTCGGCTTCTTGCATCGTCTTGCATTTTGCCCCTGCCTTCGGGCGCATACCTTGTTTTGTCTTGCATGTTTGTCCAAGTCTTCGGCCTTGTCAAAAATGGGTCGTCTCTGGGCTTTGACATTCACACCATTGTTATGACTTCCCGAAGTTCTCACAAAGAGGGCAGCTCAGACACCCCATTTTTGACCGTCCTCAAGACTTGGACGTCACCGCTTGAACACTCGGTGATTATCCATGTTCGTGTTCGTTTGGAGTTCCCGGAGTTCTCGGCTATGCGCCTTGCCTCAGGACCTCCGAACTTGACCGTTTTGTGTCTGGTTTTGCACCAAACACTTGTTCTTTGCCTTGGAGGGGCAGAGAATGCCTTGTGAGGCATCCCCACACACCACCGGCAGTGGCTAGAGGCCACCGGCTGGTTGATGTTGCCATCGGCACTATATTGTGCCAGTCGGCACTATTTTGTGCCGGTCGGCACTCTTATTGGCAAAATGACCATTTTGCCCTGCCGATCACTTTTCAGCTGCTTTTGGAGATATTTTGCGACAACTGTTGGGCATTTGCTTCCCCTCCATACACGTGTATGGAGGGATGCCCTCCTTGTAAGCTTGTTTGACAAGCTTTACAAGATGGTTGCCTATAAGAGAAGGCCTTCTCTCTTGACATTAGGGTTAGAAAAGTTTTGGTTAGAAAGGTGAGAGGGAGCTCTGGTTTTAGGGTTAGGGTTCAAAACATATCCTATATCTATATTTCTCTCTTGTTTGTGTGACTAGGTGTTTGTGTCTTACTATTGCACATCAACACCTAGTGTTTCACCTTTCCTTGGTTTCTGAGGTTCTAAGAGGTTGTTCTTGGTGTTCTTGACTGGTTTTGAGCTCAAGGAAGCAACAAAGTCAACATTGGTGAAGAAGGTCAACAAGGGTGAGAAACTTACTTTATTTCCCCCATTCTTGCACTCTATTTTTACCTATCTTTGAACTGTTTTTGTGATTGGTGATCAATACATAAAAGTTCTATTTTTTAGTCCTCTTGATTATTTATTAAGGGTACTTTGTGCTTTGGGGAAGTTTGGCCCCTCTTAGGCTTTGAAAGGCCTCATTTTTGTGCTATTTTGTTGAGCTCCGGGATTTTGGTGCTTGGATCTCTTCACCACTGAAATCTTGAGGGATTTCAGTGGTGTAGATGATGCCTTAAAGTCCCAAGAAGGAGGGGTGCACCCCCTCTCCTTGATGTCCTTGAAAAGGGCAAGTTTTGGTCTCTTAAGGGAGCATGGTTTTGAATGTTTGAAGAGCATGTCTTGGCTGCATTTTATGTTTATTATGCCCTAATATGACATTGCTAAATGTTGGTTTTAGTACTCCTTGCATGTTTTGCATGGTTGCTTTGTAATGCCTGTTTGGTCCTTTAACATGCCTAGGTTGTTAGCCCTAGTTTGAGCATGCTTTAGGCCTAGATCCATGAAGCGTATATGCTTATTTTGCCATGCTTTAGGTCTGTCCTAAGTTGTTTTGGTCAATCTTAGCATGTATCTTGTAGCCTCTTTGTATTTGGCTTGTTGGCCTTAAGAGCATGAGTGTGTAGCATGCCTTGCTTGCTTTACTTTCAATGGTTTGGAACCATTTAGCATGTCATTTCAGTCCATTTAGCATGCTTGTTTGATTGCCTTGCATGCCTCTTTGATGCTTCGGAAGCTTGTGCCTTATGTCTCATGTCTTAGCATTTGTGCATGCCTTCCTAGTTGAGCTATTTAGATGCCATCTAAGTGGTCCTTTGGGCTTAGTTTTACATGCTAAAAATATGTTTTGGGTTGTTCAACGCATGCCATATTTGTTTCGCATAAGGGTAGTTCAATGCCTTGTTGGCTTGCTTTGAAGTGTTGAACCTATGTGCGCATGTTTTGCTTGTCTTGTTTAAACATGATTTGGCATCATTTTATAGCATGATTTCAGAGCCTAAGTTGCATGCTAATGGTCCATATTTGTGCCTCTTAAATGTGTTTAAGAGTTGCTTTATTATGATTAAGTGTTGGTGCTTTAACATGTGTATGTGTGTATATGTGTTTGGCCCTCATGTCTTAGCATTTGGCTACTGATTTTAGGCCTACTTGGGGTTGCCTAGGTCATGGGTAAGACCATTATTTACTTGCTTGTATGCTACCTCATGTTTGCTTGTATGCTTGCATTATTTGTTTATATGCTCATGTTGCATCCCTAGTTGACATGCTTAGGATTGCACACATAGGCATGCATGCCTTGTTCCTTGACTTGGTGATGGGAATTGGGCCTCACTTTGTTTGATTGGTTTTCATACATTTGAAATTAAAGTTGCATACTTGGTTCTTTGGGCCATCATGCATGGAAATGCGTGATTGGTGGCCCGAGAATCGAGGCACATCTTCCTTTGAGTCATTAGTATGATAAGGGGTGTGTTTAGTGCATATATGCTTTGAATTGTATTGTCATGCCAGTATTTTCCCCCTGCTGCTGTGAGTTGCAGGTTCTGCAGTATTCAAACCGGCCGGTGTTTAGTGCCGTGGCCAATTTGCAGCCGATGGATCAATTCAGTGCCGATGAGCTTAATCCACTGCCGGTGGAAGTTTTGTGCAGCCGGTGGTGATCCCCAGTATCCAAGGAAGTAGTTCTGAGGCTTTGGCAGCCTTTTGAGGTGCAAAGCAGGGAAAACAGAGGCAAGCTAGGCATGGCGAAGGCAATTGAAGCGGAATCCGAGCGCGCGTGCATTGAGCCCTCGCCCCGAGGCGGTTTACTGTTTTCCTTAGATCAATTATTTTGTTAATTTAATTAATTTGTAATATTTAATTAGCTTGCGTAGTTAATTAATTTGTATTATTCTTTCGGTCCCTCCGAGCGAGGGCGAATCTGTAATAAGTGTGGGTGAGTGGTGTGTATGTCTTCCAACCCCCATTTCTTTCTCCCTTTTATTTACCCGCTTATGATGGTAGATTAGGGCACGTTTATTTTAGCATACCTTATGCAATGCATGCGTGCATCCATGCATTTGTTCACATGCACCGGGCTCGATACATCATACAAACCGCATTGTATCTTCAATTTCCAAATTGAATACGTGCATCGAATAAAGTGCATTTCACATGCCATCTTTAGGGTTAGCCGAGCCTACTCTAAATTGCATCTTCGCCTGTGTTGCATTAGCCATTTAACATGAACTAGGTCATGCATGTTTGCTAACTAGTTTATTGTTTTGGCACGGAATACAATGTAAGTACTTATGCTTTAGCATATCGTATGCGTGTGAATGTTAACATGACAGTATGCTTACCATGCGGCTAGGTGCTTATGTGAGATAAACCGTTTGAATGCCTGTGGGTGGAGGTTGGATTGCTTGAGTTGAAATAACTCATTGAAATCCGTATTTTAGCCTACTTGCGAGTAGCAATTTCGAATTGTTTTCAAAACGAACAGATATGCAATGTTTGTTTCCAAATTAGGCGATCTAGTCTATACTTATTTCTTCTTGCATAACATAGTAATTCTAGGCTAATAATTGGAATAAGAGCATAAAGTTTTCAAAAGCGGATATCACGGTTAGTAGAGGCGGTCTTGAATGGGCGAAAGGGGGTGCTCATAGCTGACCTTCCCCGATCGTACCCAAGCTCCCGAGCCAAGACCACTTTGGTGATGACGGACATGTGGCCTTCGGCACCGAGTCAGGGTTTCCTAAATTTCCCATTTTAAAATATTTAGGTGGCGACTCTGTAATCTGGCAAAGCAGTCCATGTTTGGCACTACTTTTCAAAAAATCTGTTTTCTCAAACGATTTGCCGGATTTGGACTCTTTGGTTCAAGATTAAGAACCGTGACATTTGAGTCCTTGAACTGTAGTGACCCCAATACGAACGGAACGGGACTTAACCCTCCCGGAGCGTTCGGGGACGTCTACAGTGGGAAACATCTACAAGAATTCAACGAAGGAGATGACAAACACGACACTTAAGATTCTTAGATCATCATTACGCATTATTAGAAACAAGACCCACGGTTGATCCTATCATTTTCCTCTTTGTTTCAATTTATTTTTCAATCTTGCTGTCTATATGCAAATACATATACACACATATATACACGATTATGCTCATAGATTTGGTCCAACACATATTGATGCTTGATAGATCTGGTCCAAACATTTGTTTAATATCTATCTCGACATTCTCTCTCAAAGAGTAGTCAACACATATTCATTGTATTTACTTTTGCATTCTCTAAAAATAGGTTTCAACTCTGTTAGGTCCCTTTATTGTCAAATCCGGGTACAAAACTTTGTTTTGAAAAAGTTGTAATTTTTTCTATGTTTTTGTCTTTCCCACTCGAGCGGGACCATTGGCGCTCGAGCGGAGATTGGGGTCTCTCAGTATTTTGTCAGGTTTGTAAAAATACTGGAAGGTGTGATTTCGCACTCGAGCGGGTTCTCAAGCACTCGAGTGGAACTCTGTTTTATCACACGCATATTTTGCTGAATCCGCTCGAGCGGGATGTTGGGCACTCGAGCGGAGATCGCAGACTCAGGTTGTCTATTTATACCTGTTTAGGTTGATTTTATTTTGTACGTTTCCTAGATCTTATTCAAGAGTCCTAGGGTTTTGTTTGAAGTTTTCTTCTGAGGTTTTTGTGAGTTTTCCTTGATGTTTTGAGAAGAGTTCTTCACTCATGATCTAAGATACATACATCAAGGAGTTTGATACTTTAAATTCAAGAGAGAGTTCTCATTGGTGGATTCCAAAGATTCAAACGTAGAGTTTCAAAAGGCATTTGATTCTGTACTTAGTCGTTAATTCGACAAGTGAAGATTGTGGATTCAACTTCAGGATTGATCAGTTTCGAGACGAAGGCGTGGTGAAAGAGTTACAGAAGATTCGAAGACAAATTGACTGAGTTGGGTAATTTGTGTATTATCTTTGTAATCTTTCTTTCTTCAGTAGTGGATTGATTAGTGGCGTTTCGCCCGTGGTTTTTTATTACAATTGAAGGTTCTTCAATTGTGGTTTTTCCCATGTAAAAAATCGTTTGTGTCGATTTATTGTTTATTCCGAAAAACAAACAATCTAAATCACTTTCGTAAGTGCTTGTTGATTTAGATTGTGTGTTTTGGATTCTTGGGATTTGGAATATTTTAATCTTGATCTAATCACGAATCATTTAGGATTTTCAATTGGTATCACAGCAGGTCACTCTTTGTTTTTATCAAAACTATAGGAGTGTGATTTTGTGTGACTAGTATTATGGATTCTATTCGTGAAGGCAACTCGACTCATAGACCTCCTTTACTCGACGGTACAAACTATTCTTATTGGAAAGCTCGTATGAGAGCGTTTTTAAAATCCATCGATGAGAAAGTTTGGCACTGCGTAATCTATGGGTGGAGTGAACCTATTGTCACCATTGATGGTGTTAATATTCCTAAACCCCTTGATAAATGGGACACAACTGATTACCAAAACTCGAGTTGGAACAGTAAGGCTCTCAATTCCTTGTTTTGCTCCGTCACACCTGAAGAGTTTCGTCGAATCTGCATGTGTGAGGTAGCAAAAGAGGCTTGGGATATTCTTGAAACGATTCATGAAGGTACTACTTTTGTCAAAAGGTCAAAACTTCAACGTCTCACCTCCGCCTTTGAAACCCTTTTTATGCGCGACGATGAGACGTTTGATGATTTCTATGCAAAACTTAGTGATATTGTGAATTCTTGTTTCACACTCTGTGAAAAAATTCCGGAAGCTAAAGTTGTTGGAAAAATTTTGAGGTCCCTTCCCGAGAGGTTCCAATCAAAAGTGACAGCAATTGAGGAGACTCAGAATGTTGATACCCTCAAGCTTGATCAATTGGTTGGAAACTTGCAGACTTATGAAGCCCACCAGATTTCAAAGAAAAAACAAAAAGATAGTGTAGCTTTCACTAGTGCTCATGAGACTGCAAAAACTCCGGAGACTGAATTTGATTTAGAGTTTGAGATGACGGCTATGCTTACAAAACAGTTTTAAAAAATTTTGAAGAAAAAGAAGCCTAATTTCAGAGACCCTATTTCAAAAGACAAGAGTAATGAAAAACCCAAAACTTTTCCACCAAAATTTGCTCAAAAAACTGAAAAGAAGACTGTAAAGGGGCAAGGGGTAAAGTGCTATGAATGTCAGGGGTTTGGTCATATTGCCCTTAAATGCCCTTCGAAAAAGAATCGAAAGAAAGTTTACACTGTGACTTGGGATGATGAAAGCGGGTCAGAGCAAGAACCCGAAGAACCTGAATCCGGTGAAGACGGGGATAGTGCTTTCATGGCATTTTGGACCACTTTTTCTTAACCTCTTCCAAAGCCATCGGAATTAGCTCGTGGTCAGAACCTGCATCATGCTCCCACCTTTGATGGGACTAACTACCTATATTGGAAAATCAGAATGAGAGCTTTTCTGAATGCTTTTGAACCAGAAGGTTGGCAAGCCATTGAAGAAGATACAGAAAGTGCAGACAATTCGGGCAATCAGAGAGCCCTGATTACTATTCGTGGAGCAATTTCCTATGAAGAACAGCAACAAGTTGTTCACTGCACAAAGGCTAAAGATGCATGGGAAATTCTGAGCCAATTCCATAAAAGAGGAGATTCACCTTCACCACCATCCAGCAACTTCCTTGCCTTGGGTGCTAGATTGGATGAGATCAAAGAGAATGAAGAGCAAAAAGAGAATGATGAAACATCTGAAGACAATGATGAGATCAATGGCGATGAACTACAACAAGCTTATGAAAAGTTATACGAGGAATCTCTGAATTTGTCCAAAATCAATGACAAACTCTCTCTCAAGCTCAAAACATGTGAGAATGAGAATGTCAGGCTAAAAGGAGAACTTATAGCAGCAAAACAGAATGTCATCAAGATCTCAAGTGACAGACAAGACTTATGTGGAAAACTTCTATCCTGTGAAACTGAAAGGAATGAATTTCTGAAAGTGTATTCCACATATGAAGAAAAGCTTGAAAGTCTTGAGTTGTCACAAGCTGCATTAGAAGAGACAGTCTGTCAGAAAGACGAATAACTCTGTATTGCTAGAACAACAATTACCATGTGGAACAAAGGTTCCAAATCTCTAAAAGACATACTCGGGTCTCAACAAATGAGTTCTGACAAAAGTGGGCTAGGCCATGGTGCGACAGCTCACAAGGGACAGGCCTCTACCTCACATAACCTGAAGACTCAAGCAAAGGGAAAATTGAAGGTAGACCAGGATGATTCCTCTCTTTATCTACCAAAAGCAGGTAAGATCAATAAAAGGGAGGTAAAACCTGTTTTTATTTGTCATCACTGTGGTAGGTATGGCCACATTTGTCCTTACTGTTTTGAATTGTTTGGTAAGGTGTCTCAAAAGGGTAGAAATTCGAATACTTTTTGGCTAGGAGACAACCTTATATGTCTAGGCGGAATACCAAGACTAAACAGATTTGGGTGAGAAAAGGTGATTTGACTTGTTTAGTTGTTCACACTGCTCTAAAAGCACGTGATTCACACGTGTGGTATCTTGACAGTGGGTGCTCTCGTCATATGTCCGGTAACAAATCCTACTTCACCTCCCTTGAAAAATATGAAGGAGGAATTGTTACCTTTGGAGATGGCGGCACTTCTAGAGTCATTGGTAAGGGCTCTATCAGTGTTGCTGGTCTTCCCAAGATGGATAATGCTTTACTTGTTGATGGTCTTAAAGCAAATCTTTTGAGCATTAGTCAAATGTGTGATTCCCATCATGCAGTATTGTTTTCAAAAAATAAATGTGAAATTTTGGATAAAAAGGGTAATATTGTCTTGCATGGGGTTCGCACATCTGATAACTGGTATGGGATTGTTACTACTAATGATCTCACTTGTCACTCTGCCATCATTAGTAACATTGACCTGTGGCATCAAAGATTAGGTCACATGAATTTCAAAGACCTAACTAAGATAGCCAACAAAGAGCTTGTGAGAGAAGTACCTAAACTGGGTAAGAATTTGAGCCATGTGTGTGGACCATGTCAACTTGGAAAGCAAACCCGTGCCCCTCATAAAAAGGCGAACAGCTTTACAACCAAACGTCCTCTTGAATTGGTTCACATGGATTTAGTGGGTCCTACTCGCACTGAAAGCATTGGAGGTCAAAGATACATTTTTCTAACTGTTGATGATTTTACTCGGTTTTCGTAGGTAAACTTTTTAAGCGAAAAATCTGATACGTTTGATGCTTTCTAGGCTTTAGTCCTTAAAATCCAAAATAAACAGGGTGTTTCCATTGGGCGTATCATAAGAATCCGAACTGATCATGGTCGTGAATTTGAAAATAGTTCGTTTTCGAATTTTTGTGATTTGCATGGAATTAAGCATGAATTTTCTGCACCTATTACTCCACAACAAAATGGAGTGGTTGAGAGGAAGAAGAGAGTTGTTTAAGAAATGGCTAGGGTCATGCTCCTTAGTAAGAGTCTTCCTCCAAAGTTTTGGGCCGAAGCCCTAAATACTGCTGTTTATGTCATAAATCGCGTATATTTAAAGCCCGGCACTTTACAAACTCCATATGAATTGTTGAAGGGTTTGAAACCTAATGTAAAATACTTCAAAACTTTTGGGAGTAAGTGTTACATCTTCAAAGATAGAGAGCCCATGGGCAAATTTGACTCCCGAAGTGATGAAGGTATTTTTCTAGGGTATTCAACCAACAGTAGGGCTTTTCGAGTCTATAACCTACGAACTTCATCATTAATGGAATCTATCAATGTGGTTATAGATGACACAGGTTCACCTACTCCAGCAACAAATGAGGATGACAATGGTGAGTCTCCAATCTTGGATACTGAACCACAAAATCAAGGAGAAGCTGCGGTCCAATCACAAGAAATTGTTACAGCACCATCCTCACAGGTAAGTTCAAGTCCAAAGAGTGCTCAAAGGGACATCACTCCTGTTGCCTCTACCACCGCAAGTCCTGAGCTGAAACCATCAGTAAGGGTGAAACTGAATCATCCAGCTCAATAGGTGATTGGAAGTGTCTCGGATCGAATGAAAACCCGAAGACAGATTTGGGATGAGGTATCACATATCTGTTATGTTTCATTAATTGAACCTAAGAATTTTAAAGAGGCCTTGCTAGATGATAGTTGGGTCAATGCTATGCATGAAGAATTAGGTTAATTTGAACGTAACAAAGTTTGGACTCTAGTTCCCAGACCTAGAGACATGAATGTGATAGGTACCAAGTGGATCTTTAAAAATAAATCTGATGAGAATGGTACTGTTGTTAGGAATAATGCTAGGTTGGTTGCTCAAGGCTACACACAAGTAGAGGGTGTTGACTATGATGAGACGTTTGCCCAGTTGCGTCTCGAATCTATTAAATATTTTGCTTGGTGTTGCATGTTTTCTTGGCTTTAAATTGTTTCAAATGGATGTGAAAAGTGCCTTTCTGAATGGGTACTTGAAAGAAGAGGCATATGTTGAGCAACCAAAAGGGTTTGAGGACCCTAAATGTCCTAATCATGTCTACAAGTTAAATAAGGCTTTGTATGGGTTGAAACAAGCCCTTTGGTGTTGGTATGATAGACTTACTACCTTTTTTCTTGATAATGATTTTCAAAGGGGTAGTGTCGATAAGACTTTATCTGTAAAGCATACTAAGTCTCATATTGTTGTTGCTCAAATATATGTTGATGATATTGTGTTTGGTTCCACTGCTGATCATCTTGTGAAATATTTTTCGGATTACATGACACATGAGTTTGAGATGAGCATGATGGGAGGTTGTCTTATTTCTTGGGTCTTCAAATTAAACAGTCTTCTTCAAGTATGTTTGTTTTTCAGTCTAAGTATGCTAAAAATCTTATGTCAAAGTTTGGTCTTGAGTCTGCCAAACATGCACGCACTCCCATGAGCACCAGTCTTCACCTCTCCAAAGATTCCTCTAGTATTGATGTTGATCCTACCCTTTATAGGAGTATGATAGGGAGTCTTTTGTATCTCACAGCCAGTCGTCCTAATATTTCTTTCAGTGTCGGTGTTTGTGCCCGTTACCAAGCCAATCCTAAAGAGTCTCACCTTCTTGCGATAAAACGCATCGTTAAAGATGTTAATGGGACCTTGGGGTATGGGGTTTGGTTTACCCGATACTACTGTGAAATTCTTGGTTTTTACGATGCTTGGGCAAGGTGTGCTGATGATAGGAAAAGTACATCCGGGGGGTGTTTTTACATTGGGAATAATCTGGTTTCTTGGCATAGTAAAAAGCAAAATGCCATCTCTCTTTCAACCGAAATTTGAGGACATTCTTTGTAGGGAGTTGTTGTGCACAAATGCTGTGGATGAAGCAAATGCTTCATGATTATGGAATAGAACAGAACACTCTCACTCTTTTTTGTGATAACACAAGTGCCATAAACATTTCAAAAAATCCTATCCAACACTCTCACACCAAACATATTGACATTCGACATCATTTTATTCGAGAGTCAGTGGATGAAGGCCTTGTTGTTTTGGAACATGTACCTACTGAGCATCAGAAAGTTGATATTTTTACTAAACCCCTTGGTCTTCTTCGATTTGAGTTTCTTCGAAAGACCTTGGGTGGAATGCTCAGTAACTAGGTTGTTTCCTGTTTTTTTTTTTTTTAAGGTGAGGTGAGTGTGAGTGGTTGGCTTACTATTCTTGGATGTGATAATCTCATTGTTATTGAGTCCTGACATCTTTACATCAATATTTTATATGAACACTGCTCATGTTGCTTACAAGATCTCATTCTTCACTGTTCATAGCCCATTCTGAATGCCCATACTCATTTACTCCATTATCTCAATGATGTGTAACTATTGCAGGGGTTTCCACACAAGTGATCAAAGTTCTCTATGGACCACTAACAGTGTTTCTCGTACTTTTTCAGAGGAATTGACCTATACTAGTATATCATGGGTGATGTTAAGTCTCTTAATCATCTACCATCCTTTTTTCACTTCCATGGTTTCTCCCTCAGTTCATTGACATCCGGGCATTAGGAAAAGGCTACCTCAGAGGCACCTACCAGGCCATCCTTTTTGATTTCATTCTTCTTTGGTTTGGTCTCCATACTCTTGAGCGTGTATACCACCAGTGAGTGCCCACAAGAAAGAAAAGTTAAAAAAAAAAAAAAACAAACAAACAAACAAACATTGATTGAGGGGGAGCCTCCGCGTTTACTCAACAAATACACCGTGATTCCTAGTGGTTTGACTTTTCTCTGTGATGGTCAGTTACTCTTGTCGGAGGTCCAGCCATCGGATCACTACGAGGATTAACTCTAGCTTTGTGGCTCTCAACAATTGCACACACACTCATTTTACTTGTGAGCTCTCATGTGTGTTTTTGAGTTATGCATTCTTATGATGCTTATGGCTTTGATTTAATTCTATCTGTTTTGTTCATGTTCTGGTGCTTCAAATTTTTTCTCACAAATTTTCGGGACTCATGAATGATGGATTCTTTTATCCTAATGGTATAGTCATTCACTTGGACACCTTGCTTGTTACAAGTCTTCCTAGTTGTTTTTGTTTTAATATGTAAAAAATAAATAAAAAAATAAAAAAGAAGTCTCCGCTCGAGCGGATTTTTTACACTCGAGCGTATTTTTTAGACCTGTAGCATTTTGTTCTTTGTTTTACAGTTCTGAGAGAGGTGTTTTTGCGCTCGAGCTTCCTTATTCGAGCTCGAGCAGATATCAGCTTGCCTTGCCTCACGCTCGAGCGCTAATCCTTACACTCGAGCGTCATTATTTTGCATAAAACTCCCGCTCTCGACTCTTCAGGTCATTTTTTTCCCTCTTCTTCAGTTTTTCAGACCTAGGGTTTGGATAGTGGACTTTGTGTGCTGGATTTCGCCTTTCTTCTTCCTCTTCCTCACTGATTTCCCCTTGGTAAGTGTTTTTCCCTCTCATTCTCTATTTTTTTTTCTGTAAATTCGGCAACAATGGGGGTTGTATTTCGTTTTTTTTTTTTTGGTGTTTTGTGTCTAGCTTTGTTTGTTCCCTTCTCTCACACACTTTCACTGAGTCATCTTGTCTTTTCATAATGGTTTTCATGTTTTTTTTTTGTGTCTTGTTGTGTCCTAGACATAGGGTTTATCATTGTTCATTTTTATATGGTCTCATGTTTTTGATGGGTTTGAGTTCGAATGTGCTAACTTGGGTATCCCATAGTGTTGATTTGGGGGTATTGGTTCTGATTTACAAGGATTTCGATCCTCAGTAGCTCTGCTTAGACTTGGTTTTGCTATCCCATGCTTTGAGCTTGTCTTTGCCAATTCTTGCCCTGCACTATGTCATCACTATTATGAATTGTGGTTGTTGATTTACTTCTTCTGTTATTTTTATATTCGTTTTAAGTATTGTCAATCTCCATCTCATTATTACACTTGTTACTAATGGTTTGTTTTGGGCGTTGTTTGGTTTGGTTTTTGGCTTTGTTGGGTTTTTGGGTTGTAGTTGTGTCTCATCTCATCATGCCTGCCCCTAAGCGCTGAAAGGCTACAGTATCTCGTCCTACCTTTAATACTGAGAGGTTTTAGACATCCAAACAGGCCAAATTGTTCCATAAATCTTTTGAGGCTCGAACTGTTCACCTAGAACGGAATGTCCAACTTAACACTTTCGAGTCCATTCAAATCCGTCCATTGTTTGACCCCCTAGGTGGTGATTTGGTGTTGTCTTTTTCTGGTTGTCAAAATCTCGACTGGGTTCGAGAATTTTACTGCAATATTCAGCAAATTAGTGACATTGAGCCATCTTTCACTACCTGGGTTAGGTCTCAATCCATTTCTGTCACACCTAATCTCATTCGCAAGCTTCTTAAGATGGAGAGAGCCTTTTCTGAGTTCTATCCTTTTCCAGTCTGTCCCACTTGTGATTTCAATAATGTGGCTGAGGTGTTATGTGGTGCTTTCCGTACTTGGCCTACGGGTGCATTGATTAAACAGTTTGAACTTCTTCCGGAGTTTAGACTGCTTAATCTTATTGTTTGTTCTAACATCCTTGTGACCACTCACTCATCCGAAATTAATCAAGACCAAGGATTTGTTTTGTTCTGTATCGCCCGTCACATGTCTATTGATCTAGCCACACTGATTATTAAGAAGATGATAGGTGTTTTTGGGAATAAACAGTTAGGACTTCCTTAAGGTTGTATGATCAACCGTCTTTTGTCCGAGCTTGAGGTTCAAGTGTTTGAGGATGATGAGTTTGCCTTTCCCTCCCAACCATTCACAAAGAAAACTATTTCTCAGAGTCGGGCTCATGTTAAGGGGGAGTCTTCTCGGACCAGTGCTTCTGCAGGTACCACTGCTGGACTAGCTGAGGAGGTTGAGTTTGATGCTGTAGCAGCAGGGGGTGAGGAGGATGTTGTTCCACCTCGAGCTCTTCATGATCAGCTTCAGCATTTTGAGGAGGCTATGACCCAACGGTTGGACTTTCTGGATGCACGCTTTGATGCTTTTGATGGTCACCTTGGTCAGTTGGAGCAGACTGCCATCCACAGTACTTCTCAGCTGGCGCACATCATTTCTTTACTTCAGCTTCAGCAGCCACCACCTCCCCCTGGTGCATGATTCATTGATTCCTTGATTCCCGGTCAAAAAGGGAGAGAGTTTTGGTGATACATGGTGATTCATTGCACATTGGCGGTATACATTTTTGGACATTTTTTTGACATTGGTGGTACATATTTTGATATTTGGATATTTTGTTCATGTTTGGATATGTTGGATACTTTGTTGATATTTGGATATTTGGTTTTGTCTTGTTAATAATTGAATATTGTAGTTGGTGGTTAAGTCTGATTTGTTTGGATATTATTGTGGTCATTATGGAGACTGTATCATGGTTATCTTTCTATGTATGTTTTGATATATTCTTATACAGTTCCACAAGTTTTGTTTTTTCTGGTATGTTGTTAGCTATTTCACAGGTGAATGTTAGATGAAGTTGGATGGATGGACTGATCACATGGCAAGATTATTTGATAATAGAGTTGTTTATAGTCTTTTTTCTTTGTTATTAATCTTGTCTAGTGCGTGTGTTTAAGGACAATTGTTTAGAAAGGTTTTGTCCGGGAATTGACAAAGGGGGAGATTATTAGGTCCCTTTATTGTCAAATCCGGGTACAAAACTTTGTGTTGAAAAAGTTGTAATTTTTTCTATGTTTTTGTCTTTCCCACTCGAGCAGGACCATTAGCACTCAAGCGGAGATTGGGGTCTCTCAGTATTTTGTCAGGTCTGTAAAAATGCTGGAAGGTGTGATTTCGCGCTCGAGCGGGTTCTCAAGCGCTCAAGCGGAACTCTGTTTTATCACACGCATATTTTGCTGAATCCGCTTGAGTGGGATGTTGGGCGCTCGAGCGGAGATCGCGGACTCAGGTTGTCTATTTATACCTGTTTAGGCTGATTTTATTTTTTACGTTTCCTAGATCTTATTCAAGAGTCCTAGGGTTTTGTTTGAAGTTTTCTTCTGAGGTTTTTGTGAGTTTTCCTTAATGTTTTGAGAAGAGTTATTCACTCATGATCTAAGATACATACATCAAGGAGTTTGATACTTTAAATTCAAGAGAGAGTTCTCTTCGGTGGATTCCAAAGATTCAAACATAGAGTTTCAAAAGGCATTTGATTCTGTACGTAGTCGTTAATTCGATAAGTGAAGATTGTGGATTCAACTTCAGGATTGATCAGTTCCGCAACGAAGGCGTAGTGAAAGAGTTACAGAAGATTCGAAGACAAATTGACTGAGTTGGGTAATTTGTGTATTATCTTTGTAATCTTTCTTTCTTCAGTAGTGGATTGATTAGTCGCGTTTCGCCCGTGGTTTTTGATTATAATTGAAGGTTCTTTAATTGTGGTTTTTTCCACGTAAAAAATCGTTTGTGTCGATTTATTGTTTATTCCGAAAAACAAACAATCTAAATCACTTTCGTAAGTGCTTGTTGATTTAGATTGTGTGCTTTGGATTATTGGGATTTGGAATATTTTAATCTTGATCTAATCACGAATCACTTAGGATTTTCAAACTCTTTTCGACATTACTAACGGGGTTTCTCGGCCAAATTCATGCATGATCTATCCATTTAATTCTTAACATGTACGCACGTGTATATGCTAAAAAAAAAAAAAAAAAAAAAAGGTTTGTTTTCACTTTTTCTCTCTCTAGACTAAATTGACATAAATAAGGCCATGAGTTATTATCACAAGTAATTTAGCATTTTTTACTTCATAATTTTTTACTTTTTCCTGAGGCAATCTATACGGCTCATGTTGCCCAAATAATTTTTGGAGTGTTAAGGCAATCTATACGGCTCATGTTGCCCAAATAATTTTTGGAATGTTATATAAAGGAGGTTTAAAAGCTCCATCTTTAGCCTCATAAATGGATAGTTCAACACTTCATTCATAGCGACCAACACCACAAAGCTCGGCACTGTGCCTTAGTACAGCACCAGCACCTCAGCTTCATCGCTTAGCGGTTTAGTTCGGCATCAAAATTAACCATCTTGGCCAAGCCAAGCTACTACTCGGCAAACTACCGTTGAAATCGGCAATCCAACAAGGCTATACTCGATAGCTTTTCCACCCTTCTTGGCATCATTATACTCACCCAAGCTGCCCATTACGCTCAACCAAAAGATTTTTAACCGGCTAACATTATTCCGCATTACTGTAGATTTTATATGCAGTGCCACATATCGCAGCTCAAACAACACTTTTACCACCAAGCCTGGCATTTGATCAATGCCGAATTCAACAATTTTGGCATCTTCCTGCCACTATAACAACCCGCATTGTCTAGCAATTTTGGCTCAAGTCTATTCCGAATTCTTTCCGAATAACCACTATCATTCGAAAGCAATGGGGCAAATGGCGATCCAATATTACATGTTCACGACAATGGAAGCAATTTTCCAACTAATTCCATGGCAGTTCAATGTGGTGATGGTACAATTTAATTGGCTTAACGTTCATTGCCGAAATCCACTCAAACGGCCCTTTCAATTCAGCAACTTGGCAGTTCAATCTTCGCTCAGCCGCGTCAAAACCTACTACGCAAAACCTATGCATCATTCATACACCGACAATTGGGTCACTACTGTTCTCGGCAACCCATTATCTTGGTTGAACTTTATGCCGTCCATTCCCAAGCAACCCAACTCCATTTTGCCGATTTGCGAACTTGGCAGCGTCTGCATTCACAGATCAACGCCCGAGTACTTAACATATTTCCCACTTCCCTTAATAATCTAGTCAGCCGAGTATTAACAATCATTTCGAAATCACATTGGCGTCCAATTTTGCAAATTTCGCGCCTAATATTGGGATCAACGACCTAGAACGTTCGGGCATTACAAGATTGCTCAACGGTCACATCATATCTGATCAACATGCAATTTCAACAGCATGATCGTGGGGCTAAAGACAAATCCTCCGTCCTTCCCGCTCATTTATTTCACTACCTTAGCCATTTCTTGCCAATTAGGACATCGTAGTCACTTTTTCACTTGCCACTTGGGGCATATCAGTCGTTTATCATCTTGGCACCTCTGCTATGCATGCATACTCGGCCAACTTGGTACAAGGAATACAAAGACAATGTTTTGAGTTCCAAACTCCCACTCCTTTTCACACAGCTCCAAGCAAGCGATAGTTTTTAGGCAATACGCTCATACTACACATTTCGCTACACACTTGGCAGTCCTTCGCATATTTTTGCGCGCTGTCATTGTCATAGCTTTTACATTCGGCAGTTCTTCACATATTTTTGCGCGCCATCATTGTTATAGCTTTTATAGCTTTCCACCTTTTTTTGCAAGGCGCAGAAGTTCATATTTTGAAGCAATTTTTGCACTGGGCAATACACTACACCTATGCCCGGGGGTTAGAATACCACGGCCTACACCTACGCCCGGAGGTTAGAATATTGTGACCTACACCTACGCCCAGAGGTTAGAATACCGCAGCCTACACCTATGCTTGGGGGTTAGAATACTGCAACCTATACCCACGCCTGGAAGTTAGAATACTACAGCCTACACCTACGCTTGGAAGTTAGAATACCGCGGCCTACACCTACGCCCGGAGGTTAGAATACCGCAGCCTACAACCTCACCTGGAGGTTATAATACCACAGGTCTACACCCTCACTCGGGGGTAATAATACCGTGGTCCATTTTTTGGCTGATATATCCACCTTGTTTAAACTGTCTTATTTGGTTCAGGAAACCGTTTCCATGCTCGGCACATAGAAATATTTCTAGCTCGGCACAAAAGTCCATATGTGGAAGCAATCGTTGCACTCGGCAACATACTACACCCTTGCCCAGGGGTTATAATACCGTGACCCACCGTTATAGAGATATTATTAGTCTCTGGGCTTTAGCTCACCTATCTCCTTTATATACATATATTTGTACATACATTCATACATACATGTATTCATCTAGTCATTCATTTATTAATGTTATTCATTTATCAAATGTATTCTTTGTCAAAGGACCTGACATCTATTTGAACAACATAACTCGGCAATAAAAACTCTTATTCCTTCTACCGAAGACAATGAAAGTTTTAAGGCAATTGTGGGAGCCAAAAAATATATATATCAACTTATTGGGCTAACCCAAACAAGGCCCGCCAAGGGGCCAACTATTGGGCTTATTTGGCCCACCCCGTCTATAAAAAGAAAGAGACCTCATAACATATAGGCATGATCTCTTTCTGCCCCACACCGGACACCAAACACTCTTTACAATTCTTGATTCTTTATTCATGGATTCTAACTGCATCATCGGAGTGTCCCCGGCCGGTAACCCCAGTTGGGTGGCATCAACTAGATTTATCTCTTGCAGGTTCATGGAGCTGTCTTCGTTGGATTTCACCAACAATCCATGTGAGAGGATATTTCATGGTCTCACAAATACATTTGAAAACCTTCAAATGTATGTTTGTTGGAGTAAAACAATATACATTTGAACGGTTTCTGTAGTATTATTGTTTGGGTAAAACCTTCACCAGACACAATATAGCTTTGCATATTTAAAGTAAACATTATTTTGTACCCCTCGCTCATTGAGAAAATGTGTCAAAATCTACGGGATCAAACCTATGCGACTTAAGAAATGATATAAAAAAAAAGGAAAATATTAAATAAAAATTAAAAAAATAAGTACATAAAAATGAAGTAAAAGAGCCAGATTCCTTGGTTTTTAAAAAAAATTTAGGGTATAAATTTGGATCAAGGTGTGGATGTGTCTTTTTTTTAGATGGTAAAGCGTGGATGTGTTTGAGATGACATTAGTTTTTAGATTGTGTTTAATTTATGAATTTTGGGAGTAATTTGTAAATTTAAAAAAAAAAAATTAGAAAAGGCAGATGCAATATAACTATATTTTTTAATACTTTTTTAAAATTTTCTTTTCAAATTTTTCTTAAATTCATAAATCAAACATGATGATTTTAAACTTTAATGGTTCAAGACTAGTTACTACAGTCTACAAGCTATGATTTGATTATGATTTGGATAGTAATTTAAAAAATAAAGAAAATTGTGAATAAAATATAAATCTAACTTTTCACTTTTTAAAATTTTCATTTGAATTCATGATTCTCAAACACAATCTTAATGGAGTATGTTTTTTTAGATGAGAATCCTAATTAGGGAGGTACGAAAAAAAAAAATCGATTAAATCGATTCAATTGGACCAAATTAGTTATATTTGCTTTGTTTTTTTAGCAAAAATTTTGCATTTTTAAATTTGATTTTTTTTTGTTCTCTGTTCGATATTGGTTCAAGCACCTTGTGCACCGGACTAAATCGAAATCGATCACTTCAACATATATTGTATTTATAATATATATATATATATATATGTAATCTAATAATATAATGATATTAATAAGTATAATAAATTATTAACCTTAATTAATTAACTTTATCATCTTTATAACTTAAATTTGTAAATTCTTATTATATATAATCTTAATTCTAATTCATTATTCTTGAAATTTTAGTATTTTTGAACTTTTTTTTGTTTTTATTTTTGTTAAATTAGGAATTGAAAAGTATTTATTAAATGGATGAATTGGATATGTTTGAAATGGTAGACAAATAATTAAATTAATATTTTTATATAAATTAGTGATTATATTTAAAAATGGCTCAAGTTTGAAAGATTTTAAATCGATTAAAATGCATCAAACCGAACTATTTCAATCAGTTCGATGTGATTTGATGAGAGAAACGGTCTACATCGGAATTCAAAATAATAAAACCGATATTATCGATTCATATATGAGAGGGTTCAAGAATGTGGTCTAAAAATTCAAAGATCTTTGAAGAAAACTCGAATTCTCTAGAAATGATGAGAGGTATGTTGATGTTCCGAGATGCTTCAATTAGTGTCGAGAAGGTGGGTAGCTTGTGATTAACAAGAAGCATCTTGTCCCTGTTCAATGCCCCTTCAACACAGATTTGGACCAAGTAGCTTTCCTCTACAACCTCGTAACAGTCCACAGCTTTGTCTTGGAACCTCTTCACATATTCGAGAATATCTTCACCCTCTTACTGCTTTTCCTTACACAGGGTGAGTGTGGTCACTTTCTTGGCCACCTGAAAGAATTTGGTGTGGAATTTGTTGACCATCTCCTCCCAACTTCGGATAGAGTTTGGGGCCAAGTTAACGTACCAACTATATACTCGATCGGTGAGGGACTTGGAGAATTCTCTCAGTCGGAGGACATGATTTGAACCATGAATCCCCAAAGTCTCAATGAACCAAACAACATGTTCTCGAGCATTTCCTTGCTTGCCATCGAATTTGATGAACTTCGGCATCGTGTACCCCTCCGGGTATGGATAACTAAACATCTCGATAGGGTATGATGGCTTGACATCCAGATCGGGCAAAGTGGGTAAAGTCCTTTTGCCCCGTTCGAGATCGAACATGGCTTGCGCATCAGTGAGAGTGATAAATTGTTGAGGGAGAGAACTTGATGGTGGTATTCCCGGAACTTGGCTTGTAGACCCGAAGACCGAGCTTGGAGTGACTTAGCTATTTGGGTGTTGAGAATTCACCATCGGTGTAGGAACGTAGTGATATTGACGATTGGCATCTATAGATATGACATTCGGTGATAGAGCGTTGAATTGAGTTCCATAAACTCCGTTACATACCATGGGTATGCGGGTTGAGCTTGGCAAGCCATTGTCGGAGCCAAAGGAGACCCGCTCAATACATGAGTAGAATTTATAATTGGTGGAACAAAATTAGGCATGGATGAAGCACCATTTTGTAGAGAAATTTATGTAGGCCTTCCTTGAACTTCCACAACCAATGGAACACCATTCATCGCGCCGGAAACTACTCCAACCACCACTGGACCATGGCTCGATCCTCCAGATGTGTGATTTTGCGCTCCATGGGCCACAGGTTGGCCATGACTTGTTCCTCTTAACACTTGATTTTGCATACCATTTTGAGCAACTTCAGGGAGAATTGGGAGTGGGTCTTGATGGTTTTGACCATTCCCAACATCACCGTGAAGTTGTTGATGCTTGTTAGCGCCAACTTGAACTCCATTTGTTGCTGGTGGTGCGAAATTCGAACCCATCACCAACATGGTGTGGGTGAGATTTTGAAGGGTTGTGAGAATCTCTTGTTGAGTGTGTTGCAGTCCTTGAATGACTTCAAGGATGAGAGGTGCGTCTTAAACTTGAGTCCTCTCATTACCACCGTTGGAAGAGCCTTGTTGATGAACTTCTTCCTCTCTCGCGCATCTTCACTAGAGTTGTGTAGATTCCGGATCTTGTTGAGACTATTAACCAATCCGCCTCCCCAGTGGAGTCGCCAAATGTATGAGAGGGTTCAAGAATGTGGTCTAAAAATTCAAAGATCTTTAAAGAAAACTCGAATTCTCTAGAAATGATGAGAGACTTAGATTCTTTAACGGTCGCAACTAGAAACACAATTGCAAAGAGATGATGGAGATAAGAGATTGGGTGAAAAAGAAGGCAAAGTAATTAGAGAGATAATAATGGCAAGGCTCTCCCATAGATTTTTCACTTTCACTCTCAAGATAGATAATTGAGAAGGGAAATTAGTTCTTTCTCAAAAAATGTCTCTCCAAAATCTATCCCTTGTAAAGCTATGGGTGTGTGCTATTTATAGGCATCTCACGATGTATGATGGAGCCCATGTGCAAGGCACATGGGAAATATTCTCTCTAACCACCTTGTCCGGGGAGGTGACCTTTCCGAGGATGAGGAAAACCCCGAAAAAGAGATCAACCTCTCAGCAAACCCTTCTTCTTAGCCATAACTAACCAATGATCCCCAATCATCCCAAAGGGTCAGGGGTAGTCCAAGAGGAAGTCTTATCGCAGAAGGGTCAAGGGTAGTTCAAGAGAACGCCGTGCCGCAAATATTGCCCAGTCTCAAGAACCCCCTAGATCGTGCCACCTCGACCCGTGTATAGGCTAGTTTAACCGAAGAGTGAATTTTTCTCCACTCACCGTCCTTGGGATCGGGTCCTTTGTTCGGACTCCATTACACCCATGATTCTGGTGTGTAGATCCTAGAAAGCTCCGAGCCCGCAAGTGTTCTGGGACTCATTAATGGAGTGGCTTCTAGATTGCGTCCGAATCCGTTCGAAGCCAAGCGCTTCAGATCTCTAGGTTCGTAGATTCGAACCCTTTCAAGTCCGAGCTCAAATAGGTCTCTAGGTTTGTGGTTCTAAACCCTTTCAAGACTAAACCAATAGCTCGGATAATGGATCTCCTCCGAGGGTTTCATCTCTTCTGAAAGCAATGGTTAACCTTCTAGAACACTCGTATGATCTGGGCCTCCTCAGAGTACCCAAATGTCTTCTCTCACTCCACTCTTGCAACCGAAGAAGAGTTGCAACCTTTCAAGCGGTATCAGAACCATCTTGTTGCCTTGGATTATATCATGGCCCTAAAAAGTGATGTTTTTGTTTACACATATGATGGGAACATAGCAAAGGTGATGCAAGGGCACAGACGGTTTGAAGGATTTCGAAAGACCATAAACCCCGACAGGTACATTGTCTTAGGCTCTTTTCTATTGGTACTTTCACCATTAAATTGTAAGTTAGATTACTAATATTTGACATTTTGTCATTTTCAGAAAATTTTTTGTTAGATTGATTGATCATTTGGATAAGGGTGCTATGTCTTGGGAAGAGTTTTCTTCGGAGGTTAAGAGGTTGCACTCAGATAGATTTGGAGCACCATATCTTAGACTGCCGGGAGAATCACCAAGGCTAGAGGAGAATTTTTATGCAAATCCTTTTCCTGGTTGGGTTTGTAATAATTCTCGGGAGCAACTTGACCATAGACCAAATCTATCGGCTGCTTCACAAAGATAGTGTTTTAGTTTTAGTTAGAAATACAAATTTGGCCTCTCCTATTAAGTATAGGAAACCCCATGGTTTGAAGGTGGCCAATATGGGTTTTCAAAAGAAACTGCATTTTTTAGAATTCAGGAGTGGTGATGGCAACCAACAGGGTGGAGGAGAGTCTCGAGGTTAATTTGATTGTTCTAGAAGCAAGTTTCAGTTTTGATGTACAAAATAGATAAAGAACATACATGGGAAGAAGCAGAGAAGGTTATAGATCATTGATAATAATGCACACAGGTCAGTTACAAAGCATAGTGAAACTCTCCATGCGAATGTGGAGTACTTCCAAGTTCATGATCTATTCATTATTCTTTCTTCGATTGTCAAAATTCATTTGTTAAATAAGGCTTTCTGACAAAGTTAGATGTAATATTTGATTAAATATCACAATAGAAAGTTCTTCCACATTTGTCAAAATTATTTTCTTTTTTCACGACTTATACGTTGCTCAAAATGTTGTTCAAAATGAGAGATGGTTTGTCTAGTAAGAAATTGTGATGGTGGCTTTGAATCTTCCTTTTCCTCTCTTATACTTTCTTCATGTGCAAATGCAGCATTTGGGGTGTTTATAGATCAGGTTTAGTGACCATGTTGAGAAACAAACATGTTTGGTGTCTCAATATCAATTAATCCAACACCTTAGTTTTAGGTTTTTATACCCCAAATTTACGCCACTTCTTCTTCTTCTAGGTGGTGTTTGTTTTGAAAGATTGGGGCATGAGATTGATTAGTCCAGATAGACTAATAGTCCATTGTTTGGTAGCCAATTTTTGCTTCGGACTAATAGTCCCATATTTGTGGGATTGTTATATCCCATGGGAGGAGATGGGATAGAAATCATGGAATAACTCATCCTATGGGATTAGCTTATGAAATTACATTTTTGACCCTCTAGTATTTGCCACCCCGACATTCGCGACCCCCATTTGCCGTCGCAAAAGGTCTTTTGCGACTGTCTTTTTATTATTTGCAACGGCTTGTAGCGGGCTCAAAAAGTACTTTTTTAGTAGTGAATAATAATAATAAATTATATGGTGTTGCTATTTGCTGCAGTGACACTATGAAAAAATGAATGAGAAAATAAACAGAAAGAAAAATGAAAGAAATAAAATAAAGAAAATGGAAAGAGATAGATAATTTCTCCAAATATGTATTTTTCATATGGAAAAAAAATCAAATACCTATGTATTTTTTAATTTTTATTCAAAATCTAATTTCTCAAAATAATTATTCATAAAAGTGGTGGTTTTTTTTAAAAAATAAAACATCTTTTATACTTTGTTTCATAATTTTCAAATAAATGATTGTATTTAATCTAATATGAGGTTTAATGGTGATCAATTTATTAGCTCTTTTTTTTTTTAAGATAAGGTAATGTTTGGTTATTCTACTATTATATATATGATTGTCTTAACAATTTAGAATTTTTTTAAATATTGTATAGAATTTAATAATTTTGTTTAACATTATTAAAATGATGTATGGGTCTTTATTAATTTTTTGTAAAACATCAGGGAGGTGAGTGAAATTTACTATTTGAATATATAAGGGCAATCTTAAAATTGTTTACTCATAATACATGACATTAGCATGACATCATCATATTCTGTTAAATAAATCAACAGAAGATTAACGGTGGGGAATCTTAATAATAGTTTCAAAAATAAGAATAGTTTCTGTAATTATTGAAACTATATGAGAGGCCCCTGTAATTATTAGAAACCTTATGCGAGGTGAGTGTAATTTACCCAAAATAATTGAATGTAATCAAATAATAAGGAAAGAACTGATGAGACAATTAAAAGAAGAGTTCTAAGGGAAAAATAAGGTCAACCTAGATAGTTTGTTATTTGATGCTGTTATCCTCGAATCAACAAGATGAAACTCTGGTTTGCACTCTCTCAAACCACATAATCAAGGATGAAACATAATTATTATTATTATTGTTATTTTATTTTTATTTTTTTTAAAAGAACCATTTAAGAGGATTATGAAAGAAAATGAGTAGTAAGGAAAAAAGGGTCAATATGTAACGTTCAGTCTCTAATGTTACACAATTTACATGGACAAAATATTTGGATTCAGAGTCAGAACAATAATAAATCCCATTTCTTCTATACACTCGCTTGTTATAGATTGCGCAGATCGGCCAAGTTTCAAATGGAATAGAATAGATGAGGGTGTGAGGGTGAGGGTGAGGGTAAGGGTGAGGGTGAGGGTGAGGGTTATTATTGTCACGCCCTCAAATTTAACCCAAAATACATACAATATTGACATGCATCGACATAAGAAAATAAAATATTATTCCATTCATCAGAGTATTCTTAAAAGAAGACATTACATGTCATAACGAAAGTAAATGCCCTATGGGCTTACATCTTTCCAAGCCAATACTTGGACACAAAAGAAATGAGTACTAACACAACTACAGGTTAAGCCCTTGGCTTGTAATTACATGTAACATCAAAATAACAAACTAACTAACTAACTAAAAAGAAAGAGTCTTCAACTCCAAATCCTCCCAAGCTAAGTCCTTGGAGGTAGCATATCACCTGGACCTGAAAATGATGTTCCCATATAGGGTGAGCCACAGCCCAGCAGAAATACACTAAACCAAATATAAGAATTGACTAAAGCAATAGCATTCAATAGATGGTTAACACTTATAAATCCATTATATCGTTATACCGTTTCATGACAATAATGTCCATGACATGTCCATTTTCCATTATTACTCAACTTTCCATTTATACAAACATGGCTCAGAACCTGGCCAAATAATGTAATGAGACTACATCTCATATTAACATTACTTCCGATATCAACAATTTAAGTGAGACTAAAGCTCAAACTAAAACACTTCCATAAATCGATAAGTACACATATATGCTGTACTAATACACTACCATAGATCAATAAGTACACAGATTTGTTGTACTAATGGAGTCCATCCCCTTTCTCCTCCCAAACAGGTTTGAGAGTCCATCCCCTATCTTCCCTCAAACCATGGAGTACATCCCCTATCTCCTCCCAAACAATATGCATATACAAAGTATTTAACACTTGTCATATACAATATTCAATCAATACACATATTTGCTGTATTAATTCAATTCACTGACTTATTCAATGTGATTAGTTTCAATTTTCCCTAATCAGCATGCAATGTCTACAACAATCACGACTATCCTCCACCGATAGCCCAAAACAGTTATTTCTAAACAGGAAATAAATGTACAACAGATATAATCTCAACATTTTCATAGGTGAGTGATTAAACTATCCAACTACACCCTTTCAATCAATAAATTCCTCGATTCCATGAATTTAAACTTAATTCCACATTTTTTCCAAAATTAATTATACAAATTAATTTATTACAACAATTAGGGATCTCCCCCTTTTTCACAAGATCAACCCTAAGGTTCAATTTTATCAATTCAATACTATCAATGTCATTTTTCATGACTTCCAAACACATGGAGTTTAATATATAAAAATTTCCTTTTTCTCAAATTATGAATCAAACCCTAACTTTTTCCAAAATTACCAAACAACACCAACATATCAAAATGACTAAAACTTAGGACAAAACTTATAATATGGAGTAGGATATCCCTACCTCGAAGTGAAGAACTCAAATGGAGAAGATGGCGGAAACCCAAGGTGCTCCAAATCCACTATTGCTCAGATTAAAACGAAGCCTAAGTCACCCTCTATCTTTTATACAAAGAGCTTAGGGTAGAAACACACTAAAAGGAGATGAAACCTAAGAGAGAAGGTGAGTGGAGGGAGAGAGAACACGGACCTAGGGTTTTTAAAACAAAAGAGGCTGAAAAAAGATGTTTAAAACCGCTGCTGCGTATTTATATAAAACAGGCTCGCTCGAGCGAAGACTTGGTCGCTCGAGCGACCAGACACAAGAAATCTCACTCGAGCGAAGAAAGTCTCGCTCGAGCCAAAAACTCGAAGCTTCAGGTCTGCAACCCAAAGCACGCTCGAGCGACAGAATGCTCGCTCGAGCGAAGAACTTGAAAACATACACCTCGTTCGCTCGAGCGAAGGAAATCTCGCTCGAGCCAAGAAATGCAACTCTCAGGTCTATACCCAGACGCAGTCGCTCGCTCGAGCGAAGAAACCCTGGCTCGAGTAAAGGACCAAAACAAAAGAGCTCGCTCGAGCGACAAACTGCTCGCTCGAGCGAAGGACCAAAAATCTGGGCAGCAACCCTTTGCTCCCAAACACACCCAACCTGTAACAAACCTACCCAATGCATCCCATAATCTCAAAAGAAGGAATTAAAGGATGACAACAACAAAATATATAACAACAGGATCTACGGAACGTAAGTTCGGATACAACAACCAAATGGAAAAAGACCGGGGTCGCTATAATTATTGAGTTTAATGGTGCTAAGCAATGAATCAGCACAATTCTAGTTGACCCAGAACCCACAGGTGGTACAAAGATAGGAGGTGCCTTCATGTTTTGTACCGCAAGCATCACAAAAGAACATGGCTGGCTTTTGAAGAGAGATCAATTGGTGTTGTGTATGACTTTTGTGCTCAATCCTCTGCTGAATACTATACGCAACCGAAGCACACTTCCAGTCAACATCGAAGTCGCATTTAACTACAGACATCACAAATGCTTCTTGAGTAATTATAAGCTAGGTTTGAAAAGAGAGTAAGGGGGTGTTCAAGATGAGAAGGATGTGTAATTTTCTTGGGTAGTTCTGTACATGATTTGTGCAGGAAAAACCAACAACAATTGCAACCGTAGTAGATTGACCGGAGATTATTAGTTGCTCACACGCGTAGCAAGAAATTTTCACAACACCATCATCATCATACATGTGCTCTGTTTTGAGGATTAGGGGATGGTCATGGCTGAAGTGTTCAAGCTTCATCCTCTCTCTGCCTCTGCCTCTCTATCTTCCTGACAACAATTGATTTATGGTTGTGTTCATAGATTTACAGATTCCTTTGGACTTTCATGGCCTGCAATGTTCAGACTAGGCATGCTCATACTTTTCTAATTTATTCCACATGCATTGAATTAATTGAGCAAGACAATTATTGTTTTGAGTAATTGTAAACATAATTTTCATATCAAAAAAATATATATATACAAAATAATGTGGTCTTGTGTAACTCTTTTATTTCAAAGCAAAATACTCATTATGTTGTATCATTCGGCATAAATTTTATGTACTAAAATTCTGTTTGTAAATTATTTTTTTTATAATTTTAATTTTTTGAAGAGTTCATAGAATAATTTTATTTATTTATTTATTTATTTTTTTGCATTTGTATTTTTATTTGTATTTGAGTATATTGGGAAAATTTAGCCAAAACCCTTTAATTGGACCCTTGTTTGGTGAAAAGCAAAATACTCATCATGGTTGTATCATTCAGTATAAATTTTAAGAAAATTTAGCCAAAACCCCTCCATTAAACCATTATTAAGTGAAAAAGACAATCCAATTTATTTTGCTTCATAAACTCCCTAAGGAGAAAACACATAATTGAGCAACGACAAAATAACGTATCTTTTTTTTCTTAGACAATATTACTGGAGTATGATATTATTGTGAAATAAAGTAACATGTTACTGTGAGAGTAACTGTGAGCAGAGTAACATGTTACTGTTACTGTTTAAATCAATTTCGACGATAATATTTTTTTTATAAAGAATTTCATAATCAATATGGATCTTATTTGATAGATCTTAATGAGAGAATTTTAAAAAATACTAATTTTTTTTTTTTAAAACTAACATCTACGGTATTATTTTAAAATTCAATATTTTAATAATAATAATATGTGCTAGACTTTTTAAATTTTTTTTTATGCTCATCTTTAATATATTAAAATTTTATTAGGAGTGAATTTTGAGTAAATCACCTTATTTTTTAGACGGATAGTTGGGCAGAACTGATAAGGTCTTGCTACTTGCTATCTAGCCACAACTTTATGATCACTTCAAGATATTTTTTAGATAGATAGTTGGGCAAAACTGTTAAGGTCTTGCTGGCTGCTACCTAGCTACCACAACTTTATGATTACTTCAAGATTGCTATCTACCCACCACAACTTTATGATTACTTCAAGATATTTTTCAGACAAATAGTTTCAAAGACATTTCTGACGATTAAGACTTTCTAATTTTTTTTAATCAAATTAATTATTTTTATTTTTTAATTAAAATAATAATAATAAATCGTTAAATTTTAACACCATTAAATTAAATATCAAGTTATTTATTTTATTTTTGATAGTTTTGGCTCAATAAATATAGCTAATAGACTAATAGTTTTGGTTAGACATATATTTATAAAAAAATATTATTTATGATATTTTGGAGTTAGTCATAAATAATTGAGAAAATTGGTGAAAAATTAATTCTAGCAATTGTCTAAGCTATAGTATGTACAGAATAATGTTTACTTAAAATTTGCAAAGCTATATTGTGTCTGGTGAAGGTTTTACCCAAACAATAATACTATGGAAACCATTCAAATGTACATTGTTTTACTTAAACAAATATACATTTGAAGGTTTTCAAATTGTATTCTTTAATGTTAGTTTGGCCATTGGAGTGGTTCATATCATCAAATGAAAGCATCACACAAAACCTATTACTTTGAAGTGGTACAATAATGAAGTTGAAAACGAAACCTAGAGAGAAAATAGCAGAAAACGGAAAATGAAAAAATAAAAAGCATCTCAGAGTCAACATTCCCCATAGTTTTCTTCACTAGCAATCAAAGTGCAAGGATAACAAAAGGTTACTCATCACTGATGCTCACATAAATCCATAGCTTCCATAAAAAGAACACATAAAAACTAATGAACCAAAAACAAGTGGTAAATGGATCTCAGAATAATATTAATATCTTCAATCCCTTTAAAGGGAATTACAGATAGATAATGCAATTTTTATCAATCATCATTGATCCTATCCAAAAAAACCCAATTAAGCAAAACAAAAAAATTTAGTACTAAAAAAAAAATAAATAAATAATTAGAGCAGCCAAGCCACAGAGAGAGAGAGCTATATCCATAGATTTTTGAAGCAGAAATCAAAGCAAAACAACTAACAAAGTAACAAACAGATCAAGCATAAAATAAGTTGTTAAAGCATAAAGATTGGAATTTTTTACACAATACAAGTGATAGAATTTTCTAAAAATCAGGAATCAAACACTTTAAACTCGTTATATGAACTTTTATATTCCCCAATATGAACCTATGTTAACAAGACATAAATTGTGTATAGGTACGGGATGTATGGGACACATGAATTTTGTAGTAGTTTTTTTGTTTTTTGTCTTGATGGAACAACAGAGGAGCTTTGTTTATAGTAATCAATCCTAATCTCGAAAAGGCCTAAGCTTTCGCACATTCAAATTATTCAGCAGGTCATGAATAGCTACTGAATTCATCAATAAAATTCAACATGCAAACATATAAATTGATTTAACCTATAATATTTTAAATGAAACATGTCATGATTTGTAGCAACATGAAAATAAAAATTACAAATAAAATAGTTCATACTTTAGGTAGCTGCAGTGGAGCTTTAACCATGGTTCATCCTTCAAATAATCCCCCAACACTAAGACTACACCAACTACTGTACCATCAAAAGATGTAATTTATAGATTTCACCTGTGGTTTGGAACTATTACTGTTCATTGTGTCAAACTGGTCATTGTGTCAAACTGGACAAACAACAATCAACAGGCTTGTTAAACATGTAAGCTAACTGTACTATCAAGCTACCATAGATGGCCATATATTCAATGAGAAAACAAAACAAAAGCAAAATAGATGGCCATATATCCACCTTCTTCACCACCACCTCCTACGTCGCCACGCCATCAAACTTCACCATCCCATACTTCCTCTCCCCTTCCTCCCTAATCACCACCCTCTCGTCCACCGGCCTCGGCGCCTCCTCTACCTTCCTATACTTCTCCGGCAATATAAACTGGATAGTTATCATCTTCTTCTCCTTATCCTCCACTTCCTTCGTCACCACCGGAGCTGTCACCGGAATCTTCTCCGGCGACGATTGGGTTATCACCAGAGTTGTCATTGTGATCTTCTCTAGCGTGGAATTTTGGGGATTTCCAACAGTGCCGATGTAATTGGCGAGGATCATAAAACCGCCGTCTTTGTTGCCTTTGAAGTGGGTTGGATCGTATGTGACCTCGGCGATATTTGCGGATCTCATAGTCATCGGTGGATTTGATGAGTTCGAATTTGGGGGTTTCGACATCAATTTTTCCGAAAACTAAGCCCATTTTTGAGGAATTTGGATGTTTTGAGAGATGGGTTTTGTGATAAGGATTGGATTTTGGTGTGTGAGTTATGAATTGTGGTGGGTTTTGTAGAGGAGAGAGGATGAGTTGCGTTTGGATTTGGTGTGAAACTTTTTTCGAATTGTAGAAGTGGAATTGAGAAAGAAGAATACATACTTGGGCGAAGGGTTTCGATGTGTGGCGGTTCGCTCATTAGCATTTCCTAGTTTAATTTGTGAAGGAAAAAAATAATATTTGTAACTATTTCCTAGTATAACACTTGATTTGTTTGCGCCTAAAACATATGTTTTACGGACATTTTCTTTTAGAAAAAATATTTTATACGTTTGAGAGTGGTGTTGTGGTGGTGGAATGAAAGTGAACGTAAATGAGGTGGCATGGTGGTGGAGTAGCAGTGGTGAAACGAAAGTAAAGGTGAAAGAGGTGGTATGGTGGTAGAGTGGCGGCGGCCGTGATGGTAGGTGGCTGTGATGATGGTGTGATATGATATTAACAAAATTTTATTTTGAAAAATGTTTTTTATATTTAAAAGGTTGAAAATATTTTTTTACTCAAATAGACTTATTTTTCGTTGATTATAAGAAACATTTTTTTAATTAATTTATGTTTTTTATTGTATCAAATATCAAAAAATAAATAAAATATCTTCCTTGTAAACAAATCAGGTGTAAATTTTTATTTAAGTTAAAATTCAAATACAAAACTTATTTTTTTGCAAGCACAAACGTGAAACATGAGTAGAATGGATGGCTATAATCCTTGCTCAAATTCAATGTACAATTTTTAATTATATAATATGATAATAAATATAGAAATATGAAAATCTCAAATTAAGATTATATGGTTTACAATGCATTGAAAGCAAAAAAATTGTTGAAAATAGTGCTCTATTGAAAAATGCCTGTATAGGCTTTTTCCAGTGACACTTTGGACTGTCACAAAACTAAAGTTTTTGTGATATAAATTCAATATTAATATTAATAACACAAACACAGTTTAATTATTTTGGAAGCAAAAGAATTATTATGAATAGTTTTGATCTTATTATCCCTTTAAATTAGATTAGAGCATGGATGTTGATATAATCATTCACATAAATAATGATTATTAATATTTTTTAGAAAAAATAATGAAATTTTTATGAACTTGAATCAAATAAATTATCCTTTTAATTTTCAATGAAAGGAAGTAAATAAACTAGAATACCACATAGTGAAGTCAAGTTACTATCGTTATTTGATAATGTTTTATGATTTGTTCATTATATTCATTTTCATTGAATCATGTAATTAATAAATTCAACATGAAATTTTCAAAAAGCACCACTAAATTTTTAAAAAACACGATAATTATTCATGCAATAACGGGCATTAGGCCCCCAACTATTCAGGCGGGCCTGATCACTAGGCCCAATGGATCTCTTCAATAGCACAATCCAACCCAAACATTTGCTATCAAATCGCAAAACTGGGGCTCCATAAATCGCTATCCCCTTCTCTTTTTATATCAGGCTTAATAGTTTTTTTCTCCATTATCTCTCTCAAATCACGCAGTCCCAATTCGAATCTACCTCCTCCGATAACAAAAGCGTCAATCTTTCTACGAATTAACATTATTTCACTACTAGAAATATGACTTTTTGCATCTATTTTTTTGCGACTGATTATTTAAAGGTTGCAAAAAATCACTTTTTACATTAAAAAAGTCACAAAATCATTTAACCCAATCGTGTTCGTAACTTTAAAAAAAAATATAAAAAAAATTCATCTAGACCTATCTCTCCCTTTCACTCTTATTTCCCAAATTTGTCTCCAACGGTGGTGTAGCTCATTCTTGTTGTTGCCTAATCTCTCTCTCTCTCAAAATCTCTCTCTCACTCGACTCTCTCTCGCTTGAATCTCACTGTCCAAATCTCTCTCACTTGACTAAATTTGAGTCTCGATTGAATCTCACTCTCACGTGATGAAGATTTGAATCTCGCTTAAATCTCACTCTCACTTGATGAAGATTTCGATCAGACGTGATGAAGATTTGAATCTCGCTTGAATCTCACTCTCACGTGATAAAGATTTCGATCGGCTGTTGATGAAGATTTCGATCGATTCATAATCGAGATTCATAATCGGTAAGTTACTTTCTATGGATAAATCCAACTCTCTGTCTCTCTCGGTAATCTACCGTGTTTGTTTCATGCCTAGTTGCTGAATTTCTGTGTTGATTTCGATCGTTCTTTAATCTGTGTTGTGATTTAATTTTTCAATTTCTTCTTTATCTCATTGTTTTGATTGATTGATCCATGATTTTTCCAATTTTCCTGCTGATATATCTGTACAAGTATATGTAAACATTTTTTTTTTGTCCCAGCCAAACTCGGCAAGAAAAATGGCCCACACAACCCATGAATATATAAATACATACATATATATACTCAGCTATAGCGATCCCGGTTTTCTCTTTTTGTAGTTGTTGTATTCCGGACTCGATTCCGTGAAGTTGGTAGTTGTGTCTACCTGGTTGTCATCATTTAATTCCGTATGTTTGAGTTTTGGGATGTTTTGGGCAGGTGTGTTACAGGTTGGTTGAGTCTGAGTCTCAAATCTAATTGTCCAGGTTTTTGGTGTTACGCTCGAGCGGGTTATTCTGTGCTCGAGCGAGGTTTGGTTTTTGCTTGTCCACTCGAGCGGGCCTTATTGCGCTCGAGCAGGGTTTACACACTTCCAGTATTTCGTGCCTCTGCAAAACTTCTACAGGTGTGTTTTTCACGCTCGAGCGAGTTTCTTTACGCTTGAGCGGGTCGCGCTCGAGAGGGTATGTTGGCGCTCGAGCGATAGTGTTTTGTCTGTGAAAGTTCTGGGAGGGGGAAATCTACGCTCGAGCGGACTGGTTTTCGCGCTCAAGCGGATGTGCTTTATTCTTGTGTCTTGGCGCTCGAGTAGGCCTTCTTGCGCTCGAGCGGACCTAGTTTTTTAGTTCATGACGCTCGAGCGTTGTGTTTTCCGCTCTAGCGGGAATGTCGTATAACAGAGGGCAGCTGGGCATTTTTGAATCATTTTCTACACTTTCTCTCTCTCTCTCTCTCTCTCTCTCTCTCTCTCTCTCTTACTTTCCCAAAAACATTTTTGAGAGCCTCTCTCTCTAGAAACTCCCTTCTCTCTAGGGTTTGATCTAGTTAGAGTGCTTCTCTTCCCTTTGGCCTTTGTAAATGTTGTGTGGATAGTCGAGGGCTTTGTTTTGATCCGTGGATCTTGGAGTTTGGAGCATTTTGGTTTTCTTCATCTTCTTCCCTTGGGCTCCGAATTTGAGGTCGGGATTCCTACTCACTCTTATGGGTTTTAACCTAGATTTTGAGCTTGTTGTTTAAATGGTTGATTTTGGGACTTAGGGTTTCAAAATGTATTAAAGACGGTTTTGTGATTTTGGGTTCATAATATGTATTTTGGGTTTCAAAGTAATGATATAGTTGTTGGTTGTTGATATTTGAACCTTTGGGTTAATATTGAGAGTTGGGGGAAAAAGCCCTAATTTATTGTATAAATTAATTGGTATAATTAATTTGGAAAAATTGTGATTATTTGGAATTGAGTTGGAAATAATAAAATTGGCTCATTATATTGAAAAATGGTGGAGTTCGATTTATTAATCGCTCACTTTTGAAAACATTGATATTTTATCTGTTGGAGCTTTCATTATCTGTTTAGAAATAATTGCTTTGGGCTACCGGTGGAGGGTAATTTTGATTGTTGTAGACAATGCATGATGATTAGGCAAACTAAAGCTAATTAATTGGATGTGTCATAGAGTAATACAGTTGATAGAATACATTAACGTTATGTATTGATTGATTGTGTATATGACCTATGTGTATATACGTTGTGCTGTATGGGAGAAGATAGGGGACGTACTCCACGGTTTAGGGGAAGATGGGGGATGGACCTCTAAACCGGATGTTGTGTGGGAGAAGATAGGGGATGGACTCCGCTGATACAGCTCATATGCTTGTCAGTTAATGTGTTGATATAGCTCATATGCTTATCTATGGAAGTGTTGATATAGCTCATATGCTTACCTGTTGAAGTGTGGATATAGCTTGTATGCTTATCTATTGAGATGTTGATACAGTTTATATGCTCATCTATGGAAGTGTTGATATAGCTAGTATGCTTATCTATTGTAAAATGGGAAATGTTTAATATAAGTCACCATCTCATATAAATTGTTGGCCAGGTTCTGAGCCGTCGTTGGAAATTGTGAACATGATAAGAAATGAAAAATGAAATGAAACATGGACATAGTGGTCATGTAATGGAAATGAGTTATGAATTGATTTATGGAAATTCAACATTTATCAATTGCTAATGTCTTAGTTATTGCTCATACTGTATTTAGAATATCTCTACTGGGCGTTGGCTCACCATATATGGGACACTATTTTCAGGTACAGGTAGCATGCCACTTCCAAGAACATAGCTTGGATGGATAAGGGAGTTGAAGACTCTTTTTTTTTTTTTTTTGATTATTTTGTTTGTATTACATGTATATCAAGCCAAGGGCTTCTTTTGTAAAGAGTTAGTACTCTTCTTTAATATAACCAAGTTTTGACTTGGAAAGCTGTAAGCCCGTACGACATTTGCTTTTGTTGTTAAAATGTAATACTGTTGTAAGAACTACTCGAATGAATAGAAATGGTTGATTTCTCTTATATCAATGCATGTCTAAAGTGATGGGTTCTATGTATTATTTTGAGGGCGTTACAACTTGGTATCAGAGCGTACCGGGTTCGAATACTTTGGGTACGTGGGAAGTGATTAGTATCATAATGGGTTTGTCTCGCTTGTTAGAGGCTTAGATGTAATGTTATATGCTTATGTGATAACATGCTTATGTGACTACTTGGGTATGGGATTTGATTTCTAGGATATTGATTGGATCCTTGGGTTTCTGTGAGTCTTGTTGGAAAAGCACTTGATCAATGTTGTTTCTAACCAGAACTCTAGTAACGCCTCGGGACTATCATTATTCGGGAATGAAATTCGTAAGTGCTTATGTGTTTATGTGCTTACGTGGAGTGAATTACAGTTGTCCATGCATTAGGACGCGAGTGTTTAGTTTCGGTACATTTATGAATGTGCTAACGTCTTCGTTACCTTTAATAGGATGTCAGGACGAGGACGAGGTGGTAGGCGTGGTAGGCCTAGGAGGCAGGAAGTGCCTTTACCGGATGACGTTCCGGCAATGCAGGGGGGAGTTGGTCAGGCCAATGTGGCCGAACCAGCGGGTCAGCAGGCTATGGGCGCCTTGGCCCGAGAGATAGCAGGGGCTTTGGGTATTCTCAGAGCTGAGAATCAGGTTGTTGAGGCAGGCCCTTCTTTCTTGAAGAGGGAGTTCTTCCGGTCTAACCCGGACAAGTTTGTTGGGGATCTGAAAGAGCCACTTAAGGCTGACGAGTGGTTGGAACAGATGAGTAAGACGTTCGAAATGCTTGGCATCGAGGACGGAGCATTGAAGGTGACCTTGGCATCTTTCCAACTTAAGGGAGATGCGGGTCAATGGTGGAAGTACGAGAAGGGCCGTGTTGGTGGTATATGGGTTGCTTTTGTAGATGCCTTCCAGGAGAAGTTCTTGTCTTCAGCTGCTAGGGAGAAGCTGAGGGAACAGTTTTGCCAGCTTAAACAGCAGGGCTTATCAGTGGCCGAGTTTGAGGCTACATTTACCAGTTTGTCCAGGTTTGCACCTGAACCTGTGGCGTCCGAGGAACGCCGTTGCTTTGAGTTTGAGCGGAAGTTGAGGCGTGGACTCAAGCTGAGGGTTGGAGGGTCGTTTATTCGAGAGTATAGACGTTTGGTGGATACTGCAGCTCATATGGAGATTATGATGCAGGAGGAGGATAAGGAGAAACATAGAGGTTCCAAGAGGAGCCAAGATGGCCAGGGTGATGGCAGGAGACAGAGGGGTTTCAACCCTCAACAGTCTCAGGATGGTTTGGCTAGATCGACCTTCCCAGTGCCGAGTGCAGGCTCCGGGAGAGGTAGTCAGGGAGGCTTGACTTGTTTCACATGTGGCCAGCTAGGTCACAAGTCTTCGGTTTGCCCACAGAAGAGAGGGGGTCAGCGAGCTGCTTCTTCTTCAGCTAGACCTCAGGGCCAGAGTCAGGGCAGGGGCCAGCCTTTGTCTTGCTATCAGTGTGGTCAGCCTAGGCACCTGAAGAAGTTTTGCCCACAGTTGAGTGCCACTTCGGGGGCGTCTGGTTCTAGGCAGACGCAGAGTTATCACCGATTCCTGGTCAGCAGCCTCAAGGGCCAATCCGAGCTTGTCATCCCATCACAAGATCTTTTGCTCCTAGAGGTGAGCAGGATGATCAGCGTGTATGCTGGTATGTCACAGCAGGACTTAGTATCGGCTCCATCAGTAGTGAGAGGTACCTTTCTGTTTTGCAACTAAGTTGCTAGTGTGTTGATTGATACGGGTGCATCTCATTCTTTTGTATCTGCTGCATTTGCATCTATGTTGGAGTTGGAGTTGGCACTATTAGCATCTCCTATATGTGTTGTATCGCCTGTTGGGGGCGAATTGATTTTGAAACACGGATGTAGAGGTTGTGATATAGAGGTTGCCGACCGTAAGCTTCCTTTTCCCTTTGTTGTTATGCCCATGAAGGGTTTTGATGTCATTTTGGGTATGGACTGGCTATCATCATACCGGGCAGTTATCGATTGCTACCGCCAGAGGGTTACAGTTTGTACCTTGGGCGGGGAGTGTTTCTATTTCTTGGGGGATCGGGTTGGTAGTGTATTGCCACCAGTGTATGATCCGCGAGGGCGGAGTGAGCTTAGTGGTCTACTTGCTAGCTTTATGAGTGGTGAGTGTAATAAGACCCAGATTATATTACCGAGAGTGGTTTGTGAGTATTCGGATGTTTTTCCCGTGGATCTCGTTAGTTTGCCACCTCACTGAGAGATCGAGCTATCTATTGATTTAGTGCCTGGCACGGCGCCAATTTCTATGGCACCTTATCGTTTTGCCCCAGCCGAGTTGAGTGAGTTAAAGATTCAGCTCCAGGAATTGCTAGATAAGGGATTTGCTTGCCCTAGTGCTTCACTGTGGGGAGCACCGGCCCTCTTTGCTAAAAAGAAAGATGGTGCCTTGAGATTGTGTATCGACTATCGGAAGTTGAACCGGGCTACGGTTAAGAATAAGTACCCTATACCCCATATAGATGATCTGTTTAACCAGTTAAAGGGTTCCCGTTGTCTCTCTAAGATAGACTTGAGATCGGGTTACCACCAGTTGAGGTTCAGGGAGGAAGATATTCCGAAGACGGCATTCCGTACGCGGTATGGCCACTATGAGTTTCTGGTGATGCCGTTTGGGCTCACCAATGCACCGGCAGTCTTTATGGACTTGATGAATCGGATCTTCCGGGAATTCTTAGATCGTTTTGTAGTCGTTTTCGTGGATGACATTCTTATCTATTCGCCTTCTGAGGAGGAGCACGAGGTACACTTGAGAGTGGGGCTTGAGTTGCTTAGAGCCCATAGGCTGTATGCCAAGTTTGGGAAGTGTGAATTCTGGCTAAGAGAGGTCAAGTTCTTAGGCCATGTGGTATCCGGGGAAGGGGTGTTTGTTGATACATCCAAGGTTGAGGCAGTGCAAGATTGGGCACAACCTAAGAGTGTTTTTGAGATTCGCAGTTTTCTGGGATTAGCTGGGTATTACCGCCGGTTTGTGAAGGATTTTTCCAGGCTAGCTTCGCCGTTGACTAGGTTGACGCGGAAAGGGGTCAAGTTTGTATGGAGTGAGACTTGTGAAAAGTCGTTCCAAGAATTGAAAGTTAGATTGACCACCGCTCCGGTGTTGATTATTCCGGAGAGAGGGTTGGGTTATGCGGTTTACTGTGATGCCTCACGAGAGGGTTTGGGTTGTGTGTTGATGCAAAAGGGGAAAGTGGTAGCTTATGGCTCACGTCAGTTGAAAATACACGAGAAGAATTACCCTACACACGACCTAGAGTTAGCAGCAGTGATCTTTGCCTTGAAGATTTGGAGGCACTACCTTTATGGTGAGAGGTTCAAGGTGTTCTCAGATCATAAGAGTTTGAAGTACCTGTTTACACAGAGGGACTTGAATTTGAGGCAGAGGAGGTGGATGGAGTTCATCGAGGACTACGATTTTGAGTTACACTATCACCCAGGAAAGGCCAATGTTGTGGCCGATGCCCTTAGCAGGAAATCCATAGGTGATGTAGCTTGTATAGCCATCCGGGAGTGGGAGATGTTGGGGGCACTTGGCGAGTTTGATTTGCTTTTGGGCGAATCCGTTGAGGCTGCGGCCTTGTTTTCTATAGTTGCGCAGCCTACACTTATGACTTGAGTACTAGAGGCACAGAGAGGTGACCTTAAGGCAGAATCCCTCTGAGAGAAGATCTCCAGTGGGAAGGTTGAGAAGGGTTTGACGGTGTATCCCGACCAGAGTGTGAGATACCGAGACCGTTTGTTTGTGCTGGAGACTTACCGAGAGGAGGTACTCCGAGAGTTTCACCATTCACGTCTTGCGGTGCATCCGGGAGGCACTAAGATATATCGGGATTTGGGTCACCAGTTCTGGTGGCGGGGAATGAAGAGAGACGTGGTAGTTTTCGTGTCTAAGTGCCTTACTTGTCAGCAAGTGAAGGCCGAGCATCAGAGGCCAGTGGGTTTGTTGCAACCCTTGCCTATTGCCAAGTGGAAGTGGGAGCATGTCACTATGGACTTCGTTGTAGGTCTTCCGAGGACTTAGCGGGGTAGTGATGCTATTTGGGTGGTTGTAGACCGGTTGACCAAGTCGGCGCACTTTATCCCTATGCGTGTGAGAGATTCGATAGATCATCTTGCCGACTTGTATATTCGGGACATAGTGAGGTTGCACGGGATCCCAGTGACGATCGTCTCAGATAGAGATCCTCGTTTTACTGCTAGGTTGTGGAAGAGTTTGCAGAGTGCCTTGGGCACTAAGTTGACCTTTAGTACGGCTTATCATCCTCAGGCTGACGGGCAGTCCGAGCGTACTATCCAGAGCCTAGAGGACATGCTTCGAGGTTGTGTCCTTGACTTTAGTGGGACATGGGAGAGGCACTTGCCCTTAGTGGAGTTTGCCTACAACAACAGCTTTCAGTCTAGTATCGGTATGGCACTATTTGAGGCCTTGTATGGCCGACCGTGTAGGTCTCTAGTTTGTTGGGCCGAGGTGGGTGATGTACCTTTGTTGGGTCCGGATTTGGTTAGGGAGACGACAGAGAAAGTTGAGCTTATCCGTAGGAGGCTTGTTGCAGCCTAGAGTCGCCAAAAGAGTTACGCCGACCGTAGGAGGAGGCCTTTGGCGTTTGAGATAGGTGATCATGTTTTCTTGAAAATATCACCTAGGCGAGGTTTGATGAGGTTTGGGAAGAGTGGGAAGTTATCCCCTCGGTTTATTGGTCCCTTTGAGATCCTTGAGAGGGTTGGGGAAGTTGCTTATCGTTTGGCTTTGCCACCGCAGTTGTCCGGGGTGCATGATGTGTTTCATGTTAGTATGCTTCGGAAGTACGAGCCGGATCCATCCCATGTGCTGGATTGGACCGATTTGGAGGTAGATGAGGATGCCTCGTATGAGGAGAGACCGGTTCGGGTCTTGGATAGACGGGATCAAGTCTTGCAAGGCAAGACCATTCCCTTGGTAAAGGTTTTGTGGAAACATCACAGAGTGGAGGAAGCCACTTGGGAACGTGATTTGGAAGTCCGTGAAAAGTATCCGGACATGTTTGTTGATGTGTAATCATATAATGAAATTTTGTAATAATATTGAACTTTAAGAACATTATATGTGTCTTAAGTTGTGTAAATGTTTTGGTAAATGGAAGCTATGTTAACATTATGTATGTTAAGTATATTGTGAAGATGCAAGCATGATATTAATGTTGCATGTATTATGGAATTGTGGAAAATGTGATGAAATTGTAAAATTTCAAAGAAATGCATGTTGATAATGCAGGTGGTTATATGATGAGAAAATGCCTCTTGAAAAGAGATGGGATTGACCGATAATGGGTCGGGATATTTAATATTATGTCGTAATATTATTGAGAATGGAGAAAACCTATTTTTGAAAAACTTGTATTTAAATTTCGGGGAAGAAATTCTTTAAGGGGGGGAGGTTATAGCGATCCCGGTTTTCCCTTTCTGTAGTTGTTGTATTCTAGACTCGGTTCCGTGGAGTTGGTAGTTGTGTCTACCTTGTTGTCATCCTTTAATTCCGTATGTTTGAGTTTTGGGATGTTTTGGGCAGGTGTGTTATAGGTTGGTTGAGCCTGAGTCTCAAATCTAGTTGTCTAGGTTTTTGGTGTTACGCTCGAGCGGGTTATTCTGCGCTCGAGCAGGGTTTGGTTTTTGCTTGTCCGCTCGAGCGGGCCTTATTGCGCTCGAGCGAGGTTTACACACTTCCAGTATTTCGTGCCTCTGCAAAACTTCTGCAGGTGTGTTTTTCACGCTTGAGCGGGTTTCTTTACACTCGAGCAAGTCACGCTTGAGCGGGTATGTTGGCGCTCAAGTGGGTATGTTGGCGCTCGAGCGGGTAGTGTTTTGTCTGTGAAAGTTCTGAGAGGGAGAAATCTACGCTCGAGCGGACAGGTTTTCGCGTTCGAGCGGATGTGCTTTATTCTTGTGTCTTGGCGCTCGAGCGGGCCTTCTTACACTCGAGCGGACCTAGTTTTTTTGTTCTTGATGCTCGAGCGTTGTGTTTTCCGCTCAAGCGGGAATGTCGTATAATAGAGGGTAGCTGGGCATTTTTTAATCATTTTCTACACTTCCTCTCTCTCTCTCTTACTTTTCCAAAAACGTTTTTGAGAGCCTCTCTCTCTAGAAACTCCCTTCTCCCTAGGGTTTGATCTAGTTAGAGTGCTTCTCTTCCCTTTGGCCTTTGTAAATGTTGTGTTGATCGTCGAGGGCTTCGTTTTGATCCGTGGATCTTGGAGTTTTGAGCATTTTGGTTTTTTTCATCTTCTTCTCTTGGGCTCCGAATTTGAGGTGGGGATTCCTACTCACTCTTATGGTTTTAACCTAGATTTTGAGCTTGTTGTTTAAATGATTGATTTTGGGACTTAGGGTTTCAAAATGTATTAAAGAGGGTTTTGTGATTTTGGGCTCATAATATGTATTTTGGGTTTCAAAGTGATGATATAGTTGTTGGTTGTTGATATTTGAACCTTTGGGTTAATATTGAGAGTTGGGGGGAAAAAGCCCTAATTTATTGTATAAATTAATTGGTATAATTAATTTGGGAAAATTGTGATTATTTGGAATTGAGTTGGAAATAATGAAATTGGCTCATTATATTGAAAAATGGTGGAGTTGGATTTATTAATCGCTCACTTTTGAAAACATTGATATTTTATCTGTTAGAGCTTTTATTATCTATTTAGAAATAATTACTTTGGGCTACCGGTGAAGGGTAGTTTTGATTGTTGTAGACAATGCATGATGATTAGGCAAACTAAAACTAATCAATTGGATGTGTCATAGAGTAATACGGTTGATAGAACACATTAACGTTATGTATTGATTGATTGTGTATATGACCTATGTGTATATACGTTGTGTTGTGTGGGAGAAGATAGGGGATGTACTCCACGGTTTAGGGGAAGATGGGGGATGAACCTCTAAACCGGATGTTGTGTGGGAGAAGATAGGGGATGGACTCCGCTGATATAGCTCATATGCTTGTCAGTTAATGTGTTGATATAGCTTATATGCTTATCTATGGAAGTGTTGATATAGCTCATATGCTTACATGTTGAAGTGTGGATATAGCTTGTATGCTTATCTGTTGAGATGTTGATATAGTTTATATGCTCATCTATGGAAGTGTTGATATAGCTAGTATGCTTATCTATTGTAAAATGGAAAATGTTTAATATGAGTCACTATCTCATATAAATTGTTGGCCAGGTTCTGAGCCGTCGTTGGAAATTGTGAACATGGTAAGAAATGGAAAATGAAATGAAACATGGACATAGTGGTCATGTAATGGAAATGAGTTATGAATTGATTTATGGGAATTCAACATTTATCAATTGCTAATGTCTTAGTTATTGCTCATACTGTGTTTAGCATATCTTTACTGGGCGTTGGCTCACCCTATATGAGACACTATTTTCAGGTACAGGTAGCATGCCACCTCCAAGAACATAGCTTGGATGGATAAGGGAGTTGAGGACTCTTTTTTTTTTTTTTTTTGATTATTTTGTTTGTATTACATGTCTATCAAGCCAAGGGCTTCTTTTGTAAAGATTTAGTACTCTTCTTTTGTGTAACCAAGTGTTGACTTAGAAAGCTATAAGCCCATAGCGCATTTGCTTTTATTATTAACATGTAATACTGCTGTAAGAACTACTCGAATGAACAGAAATGGTTGATTTCTCTTATATCAATGCATGTCTAAAGTGATGGGTTTTATGTATTATTTTGAGGGCGTTACATCAACAGCATGGCAAAAAAGAAGAGAAAAAAATGAGAGGGAGAAGATAGGAGGTAGTGGCAAGAAGAAAAACAAAAGAATGGTAGAGAAGATGGTTTAGCAATGTTGCAATATAGTGACGAAAAGGGCCGGACAAGAAAAGAAAAAAGAAAAAAAGAAAGGAAAAGAAAAAAGAAAGAAAAAAGGGTAAAAATGTCATTTTAATAATCTATTTGAGGCCAATATCTGCCTCACGCATTCAATTTAGTGCTTGTAAAACAAACACAGTTAATTTAAAAAAATCCATATATTTTTAGACTGAACCACAAAAAGGTAAAATGTAATTAATCCTGTTTTTAAATTATTTTAAAATGTTGTAGTGTTTTAGTAAGTTTTATTGATAAAAAAGGATTTTGTGTTGCAGTTTTAAGTATAAATGTTCACAATTATAACTTTCACATTTCTAAAAAATTCACCCTTGCAACAATTCACATTATATATATATATATGAAAGAAACATGTATGCATATATGTATGCTAGTGAGGTGGCCACGTGCAAGGCATGCAACATAGTGCCAAACGTAGAATTTTCTGTAAAGTGATTTCCCAATTCATCTAAATCTAAGTCATTTTAGAATTCAAAAATATACATCAATTTAATTTATCCATCAAGTTAAGGGGTATGTCTATGCAAAAAATAAAAACTGAGGAGTTGAAACTAATGGGATTCAAACTAGATGGCATGGCACCATCTTCAAAGCCTAAGCAACCAATCTGCTTGTTTGGTTTGAGTTTTCAGTATTCATTTTTCAGAAAATTAAATTTTTTATTTTTCATGTTTTTTTTATTTTCACTGAATTCTTTTAATATTTTAAGCATTTTTTTTAAAAATTTTTAGATGCACCTAACATAAATATACTTAAAAAGTATAATATTTGTGAAAAAAAATCTTTAAAAAATTCACTACATACCAAAAATACAAAAAATATATATATACGAAAATTCAATACATTTTTGTATTCTTATATATTTATTGATTTTTTTAAATATTTTTTGGCAAATATTTTATTTTTTAAGATATATATCTAAGTAAAGTGCATTTAAAAAAGTTTTAAAAAAAAAGTGAGAGAGAGAGAGGCTCAGAGAGAGAGAGAGAGAGAGAGAGAGATGAGAAATGTAGGAGAGATTAGGGCAAAATTTTGGGGGATCCAAATTTTGAGTGGAAATTTCAAATTAAGGTAAAATTTTGCGAAAAAATTTCTTTCTAATTTTTTGTAAATGTAAAAAATAGGCTATGCTTGTTAAATTAATATTTTTTAATTATTATTTATTGTTTATCATTTTTATTTTATTAGAGTTTTATGACTTAGTTTGAGGGGAAAATGTACAAAATTTAGATACATTTAAAAGTATAAATTTTAAAAATATAAAGAAAAAATCATTTATTTTTTATATTTTTTTTTTCATTTATAGATTTTTTATAAATATTTAATTTTTAATTATATTTAGATTAACTGAATTTAAAAATTAAAATTTTTAATTAAAATATTAATAAAATTCACTTAAAACAAAAAAAAAAAGTATTGAAAATTCAAAAATAATTTTTGCAATTCTAAATCAAAAATAGAATTAGTTTTTTCAAATTAAAAAAAAAAAGATATATTATTTTTTATTCTAATAAATAAATAATTGAATATCTATTGTGATTGTCCATCACTATACAAATTATGTCTCATGATTGTCTATCACCATTGTTGCAGCAATAAGATTTTAAATTTGCTAACATTTATCCAGATCCATCACGATCCTTTATTTTTATTTTTATTTTTATTTTTCTACCTTTCTATTTGTCTCTTTTTCTTTATTTTGTCAATGGAAAAATTAAAATTTGTAGAAGCAATTGTCAAGGGATCAAAACATACTTTTTTCTCATCGAACTCGTGATTCTTTTGGAATTCTACATTATTGTAGGCCTCTCTTCCACTATATGAAAATATCCTACACTCCCTTATTATTTGACTGTCCTAAAGCTATCATGAAGTATAAATTTACTCCTCTCCACTGAAACTATCACAAAGTATCACTTTACTATATGAACTATAAAATGATACAATTAAACCCTTCAACAAATAAATTAATTTACTCGTTAGTCTGCATTTGGCATTTAATTTTATAAATTTTACTCATTTACTAGAAATTTCACTTGCTAATAGTTAAATTTCACCTAAACATTAAAGCTAAATTTCACTATTTGAAGAGAATGAAATTTCGCTAGTTGGAGATAATGAAATAACTATTACTATCAAGTTTTAATTAAACAATATTAAAATTTTGGCAACTACACACATTATAGAATTAATTAAAAAAATTAAATAATCATAAGCTAATTAAAAATCTAGTGACAATCACTTGTTATTCGATAACGAAATCACTAGCAACATCTTTCTGTTTAACTCATAGTTTTTCCATTTACTCGCTAGTCCGCCTTTGGTTTTAATTTTATAATTTTTACTCCTTTAGTAGAAATTTCACTTTAAGGTTAAATTTCACTATTTAAAGATAATGAAATTTCACTAGTTGAAGACAATGAAATAATTATTACTGTCAACTTTTAATTACACAGTATTAAAATTTTAGTAATTTAATATTTTAGAATTAATTAGACAACAAAATAATTAAAAAAATGAAATTACCTTTATCTAATTAAAAATCTAGACAATCGCTTGTTACTCGACAATAAAACCACTGGCGACATCTTTCTCCCTTAACTCATAGTTCTTTCATATTTCCAATTGATTATAAGCCTCATTTCCATCAGATCACAAATCTATCCATCGTATTGTATGGACATCACCATACACCAACATCCACTAACGTGCCCTCGTTATTTTAAGTAATACTTGTTGTCTCCAATTTGAATATTTGTTGATGACGGTCCAACACCATGCAAAAGAATTTATTGTGCATTTGATTGGATGGATTGGCCACCACTAATCAATTTGCTAATTGATTGGAAGGCTTGGCCACCACCAATCGATTTTACAATTGATCGCACATCTAAAATTTTACAAAAGAATTGATTGAAAAAATTGGCCACTCCAATCGATTTGGCAATTGATCGAATGGCTTGGACACAACCAATCAATTGGCCAATCGATTAGATTCGTCAGTTGATTCGATAAATTGACCAATAACTATTCAAATTGTGTTACTTATATATTTTTGTGAGATCACTTACGTGATTTTTAGAAAACTTACTTGATTTTGTATTGGTCAAAATTTTCTCAAATGACTTACTCGAATTTGTGTTACTTACGCACTTTTATGAGATCATTTATATAGTGATCCCGGGTTTTATCCCTTGTTGTACAGTGATCCGGACTTGGTTCCATGGATGTTAGCAGTTGTTTTTATCTTGTTTACATCCTTTCATACTTCGTATTTGAATTATAGGATGTGTTGGGCAGGTTTGTTACAGGTTAGTTGTGTTTGGGAACAAAAGGTTGCTGCCCAGAATTTTGGTCCTTCGCTCGAGCTAGGGTTTCTTCGCTCGAGCGAGAGTTGAGTTTTTGTGTCTGGTGGATCAAGCCAGAGTGGCTTCGCTCGAGCGAGCGATCGCGTCTGGTTCTGGACCTGAGAGCTGTGTTTCTTGGCTCGAGCGAGTTTTCCTTCGCTCGAGCGAGCGAGGTGTATGTTTTCGAGTTCTTCGCTTGAGCGAGCATTCTGTCGCTCGAGCATGCTTCTGGGTTGTAGACTTGAAGCTTCGAGTTTTTGGCTCGAGCGAGACTTTCTTCGCTCGAGCGAGGGTTTTCTGTGTCTGGTCGCTCGAGCGACCAATCCTTCGCTCGAGCGAGCCTGTTGTATATCAACAGACAGCAGCGATTTTAACTTCACTTTTTCATCCCCTTTTCTTTTTAAAATCCTAGATCTGTCCTCTCTCTCTCTACAAACCTTCTCTCTAGGTTTTCATCTCCTTCTAGTGTGAATTACCCTAAGTCCTTTGTAAGAAAGGTAGAGTGGGTTGAGGGCTTCATTTTAATCTAAAAGTTTGGCGATTTGGAGCACTTTGGTTTTGGGTCTTCATCTCCGTTTTGGCTCTAATTTCGAGATAAGGATATCCTACTCCTCCTTATGAACTTTGTCTTTGAATTTTAGCATTTTGATGTGTTGGGGGTTGTTGAGTAGTTTTGAGAAAGTTTGGGTCTTTTGTGTAAATTTACAAAAGTTGGGGTTTTATTTATAATAAACCTATGTGCATGTTTGGCATAAAGAAATGAGTTAAATGGTGGGTTATGGATGAAAATGGAACCTTAGGGTTGTTATGTAACTTATGGGATTAATGCCCTAATTACTTTGATAAATTAATTTATGAAATTAATTTGAGGAATGAGAAATTGAGTTGAGAATGTTGGAATTGGGAATGTATGGGATTAAAGGGTGTTGTTGGATTATTTATCACTCACCTAATTGAAATGTTGATTATATATCCATTTGGCGCATTTATTTCCTCTTTAGAAATAACTGCTTTGGGCTATCGGTGGAGGATAGTCTTGATTGTTGTAGACAATGCATGATGATTAGGCGAACTAAAACTAATCAATTGAGTACGCTATTGAACATAGCGGTTGGAATAATACATTAACTTTATTTATTGATTGATTGTATATGATCTACGTTTATATACATGTGATGTGTAGGAGGAGAGAGGGGATGTACTCCACGGTTTAGGGGAAGATAGGGGATGGACCTCTAAACCGGATCTTGTGTGACATTGATGCAGCACTACAATGTGTATCAAGTGTTTATTATGGAAGTGTTTGAATTGATTTGGTATAGCACTAAAATGTATATCATTATCAATTGTGAAGTATAGAAGTGTTGCTATGTTATACTGATACAGTACTAAAATGTGTATCATTCAGGAAGTATGGAAGTGGTTTGTGTGTTATTGATACAACATTAAAATGTGTATCCATCATGAATGTCGAAAGTATTTTTAAAGATAAGTTAAAATCTCATTGAGTTATTTGGCTAGGTTCTGAGCCGTGTTTCGAAACTCAAAGTTGAAAAAGAAATGGAACTGAAATGTGATATAAGATTGGATGTATTAAGTGTTGACCATCAATCAATTGCTAATCTTTTAGTCACTGTTTATAGTTGGTTTAGTGTATTTCTACTGGGCTGTGGCTCACCCTTTATAGGACATCATTTTCAGGTACAGGTAGCATGCCACCTCCAAGGACATAGCTTGGGAGGCTAGAGGCAGACAGACTTTTTGGTTGTCTTATTTTCTTTGATGTATTACATGTAAATTCAAGCCTAGGGCTTAATGTGTAATTGAGTTAGTACTCTACTTTTTGTAACCAAGTGTTAACTTGGAAAGCTGTAAGCCCATAGGGCATTTGCTTTTGTTGTTAACATGTAATACTTTTGTAATGAATTACTCTGATAAATAGAAGGATGTTGATCTTTTATATATCAATGCATGTCAATGTTGTTGGGTTAATTGTTATTATTTTGAGGGCGTTACAACTTGGTATCAGAGCGTACCGGGTTCGAATACTTTGGGTACGTGGGAAGTGATAAGGATCACATTGGGTTTGTCTCGCTTGTTAGAGACTTAGATGTGATGTTATGTGCTTATATGATAGCATGTTTATGTGACTATTTGAGTATGGGATTTAATTTCTAGGATGTTGATTGGATCCTTGGGTTTCTGTGAGTCTTGTTGGGAAAGCACTTGATCAATGTTGTTTCTAATCGGAACTCTAGTAACGCCTCAGGAGTATCATTATCCGGAAATAAAATTCGTAAGTGCTTATGTGTTTATGTGCTTACGTGGAGTGAATTACAGTTGCCCATGCATTAGGACGCGAGTGTTTAATTTTGGCACATCTATGAATGTGCTAACGCTCTTCGTTACCTTTATTAGGATGTCAGGACGAGGACATGGTGGTAGGCGAGGTAGGCCTAGGAGGCAGGAGGTGCCTATACCGGATGACATTCCGGCGCAGCAGGAGGGTGTTGGCCAGGCCAATGTGGCCGAGCCAATAGGTCAGCAGGCCATGGGCGCCTTAGCCCGCGAAATGGCAGGAGCATTAAGAGCATCCATGGACATTCTCAGAGCTGAGAATCAAGTCTAGGCCCAGATTGTTGATGCAAGGCCTTCTTTTCTGAAGAGGGAGTTCTTCCGGTCTAATCTGGATGAGTTTTTGGGAGATCCGAAAGAGCCACTTAAGGCTAACGAGCGGCTGGAGCAGATGACTAAGACATTTGAAATGCTTGGCATCGAAGACGGGGCTTTGAAAGTGACCTTGGCATCTTTCCAGCTTAAGGAGGATGCGGGTCAGTGGTGGAAATTCACGAAGGGTCGTATTGGTGGTACTTGGGAGGCTTTTGTGGGTACTTTCCAGGAGAAGTTCTTATCTCCAACAATCAGGGAGAAGCTGAGAGACCAGTTCTGCCAGCTTTTGCAGTTGAGTTCTTCAGTGGCCGAATATGAGGCTGCTTTTACTAGCTTGTCCAGGTTCACACCTGAACTTGTGGCGTCCAAGGAATGCCGCTGTATCGAGTTTGAGAAGAGGTTGAGGCGTGGCCTCAAGATGAGAGTTGGGGGTTCTATGATCCGAGACTATGGGTGCTTGGTTGATGCTGCAGCCCATATGGAGATCATGATGCATGAGGAGGAGGGACAGAGAGGCTCCAAGAGGAGCCAGGATGGTCAGGGTGATGGCAGGAGACAGAGGGGTGCTAACCCTCAGCAATCTCAGGGTGGTGTTGCTAGATCGACCTTTCCAGTGCCGAGTGCAGGCTCGGGGAGAGGCAATCAGGGAGATTTCACCTGTTACAAGTGTGGTCAGCAGGGCCACAAGGCTTCGGTTTGCCCACAGAGGGGAGTAGGTCAAAGAGCTGCTTCTTCTTCAGCTAGACCGCAGAGCCAGAGTCAGGGCAGAGGTCAGCCTTTGTCTTGTTATCAGTGTGGTCAGCCTGGGCACCTGAAGAGGTTTTGCCCACAGTTGAGTGCCACTTTGGGAGCGTCTGGTTCTAGGCAGACGCAGGGTTTTCAGCCAGCTCAGTCTGTGCAGGCCTCGAGGGCCAATCCGGGAGCTTCGTCGTCCTAGTCTATACAGCAGTCGTATGCTCCGAGGAGTGAGCAAGTGGATCAAGGGCCTACTGGGCGCGTGTATGCTGTTACCGCACAGGATCTTGTACCTGCTCCATCCGTTGTGAGAGGTACCTTCTTGTTTTGCAACTCGGTTGCTAGTGTTTTGATCGATACGGGTGCATCTCATTCTTTTGTATCTGCTGCATTTGTATCTGTTTTGGGATTGGAGTTGGCACAGTTAGCATCTCCTATTTGTGTAGTGTCACCTATTGGGGGTGAGTTGATTTTGAAACAGGGATGTAGGGGTTGTGATATAGAGGTCACCGATCGCCGACTTCCGTTTCCTTTTGTAGTTATGCCCATGTCGGGTTTTGATGTTATTTTGGGTATGGACTAGCTATCGTCATACCGGGCTGTTATTGATTGTTACCGCCAGAGGGTCACAGTATGTACCGTGAGCGGGGATTGTTTTCATTTCTTGGGAGATCGGGTTGGTAGCGTTTTTCCATCAGTGTATGATCCGCGAGGGCGGTGTGAGATTAGTGGTCTACTTGCTAGCTTTTTGAGTAGTGAGTGTGGTGAGACCCAGACTGTGTTGCCGAGAGTGGTTTGTGAGTACTCGAACGTTTTCCCCAAGGACCTCGTTAGTTTGCCACCTCATCAAGATATTGAGTTCTCTATCAATCTAGTGCCCGGCACGGTGCCAATTTCTATGGCACCATATCGTTTTGCACCAGCCGAGTTGGTTGAGTTGATGGTTCAGCTCCAAGAATTGCTGGATAAGGGCTTTATTCGCCCTAGTGTTTCGCCGTGCGGAGCACCGGCTCTCTTTACTAAAAAGAAAGATGGCGCCTTGAGACTGTGTATCGACTACCGGAACTTGAATTGGGCTACGGTTAAGAATAAGTACCCTATGCCCCGTATAGATGATTTGTTTGACCAGTTGAAGGGTTCCCGTTGTTTCTCTAAGATAGACTTGAGATCGGGTTACCACCAGTTGAGGGTCAGAGAGAAGGATATTCCAAAGACGGAATTCCGTACGCGGTATGGCCATTATGAGTTTCTAGTGATGCCATTTGGGCTCACCAATGCACCGGCAGTCTTTATGGATTTGATGAACCGAATCTTCCGAGAATTCTTAGACCGTTTTATAGTCGTTTTCGTGGATGACATATTAATTTATTCACCTTCTGAGGAGGAGCACGAGGCACACTTGAGAGTGGTGCTAGAGTTGCTTAGAGCCCATAGGCTATATGCCAAGTTTGGGAAGTGTGAGTTCTGGCTAAGGGAAGTCAAGTTCTTAGGCCATGTGGTTTCTGGGGAAGGGGTGTCTGTTGATACATCCAAGATTGAGGCAGTGCAAGATTGGGCACAACCTAAGAGTGTGTTTGAGATCTGCAGTTTTCTAGGATTAGCTGGGTATTACCGCCGATTTGTGAAGGATTTCTCCAGGTTAGCTTCGCCGTTGACTAGACTGACTCGGAAGGGAGTCAAATTTGTATGAAGTGAGACTTGTGAAAAGTCGTTCCAAGAGCTGAAAGTTAGATTGACCACCGCTCCGGTCTTGATTATTCCGAAGAGAGGGTTGAGTTATGCAGTCTATTGTGATGCCTCACGAGAGGGTTTGGGTTGTGTGCTGATGCAAGAGGGGAAAGTAGTTGCCTATGGCTCACGTCAGTTGAAAATACACGAGAAGAACTACCCTACACATGACCTAGAGCTAGCAGCAGTGATCTTTGCCTTGAAAACCTGGAGGCACTACCTTTATGGTGAGAGATTCGAGGTGTTCTTGGATCATAAGAGTCTAAAATATCTGTTTACACAGAAAGACTTGAACTTGAGGCAGAGGAGGTGGATGGAGTTTATTGAGGATTACGACTTCGAGTTGCATTATCATCCGGGGAAGGCCAATGTTGTGGCCGATGCCCTTAACAGGAAATCCATAGGTGATATAGCTTGTGTAGCCAACCGGGAGTGGGAGATGTTGGGTGCTCTTGGCGAGTTTGATTCGCTTCTGGGCGAATCCGTTGAGGCTGCAGCCATGTTTTCTGTTGTTGCTCAGCCTACACTTGTGACACGAGTGTTAGAGGCACAGAGAGGTGACCTTGAGGTAGAATCCCTCCGAGAGAAGATCTCCAGTGGGAAGGTTGAGAAGGGTTTGACGGTGTATCCCGACCTGAGTGTGAGATACCGAGACCGTTTTTTTGTACCGGAGTCTTGCCGTGAGGAGGTACTCCAAGAGTTTCATCATTCACGCCTTGCGGTGCATCCAGGAGGCACTAAGATGTATCGGGATTTGGGTCGTCAGTTTTGGTGGAGGGGCATGAAAAGAGATGTGGCAGTTTTCGTGTCTAAGTGTCTTACTTGTCAGCAAGTGAAAGCCGAACATCAGAGGCCAGGGGGTTTGTTACAACCCTTGCCTATTGCCGAGTGGAAGTGGGAGCATGTCACTATGGACTTCGTTGTAGGTCTTCCGAGGACTCAGCGGGGTAGTGATGCTATTTGGGTGGTTGTAGACTGGTTGACTAAGTCGGCGCACTTCATTCCGATGCGCGTGAGAGATTCGGTAGATCATCTTGCCGACTTGTATATTCGGGATATAGTGAGGTTGCACGGGGTCCCAGTGATATCGTCTCAGATAGAAACCCTCGTTTTACTGCTAGGTTGTGGCAGAGTTTGCAGAGTGCCTTGGGTACTAAGTTGGCCTTCAGTACAGCTTGTCATCCTCAGACTGACGGGCAGTCCGAGCGTACTATTCAGATCCTTGAAGATATGCTTCGGGGTTGTGTCCTTGATTTTAGTGGGACATGGGAGAGGCACTTGCCTTTGGTGGAGTTTTCCTACAACAACAGCTTCCAATCTAGTATCGGTATGGCACCGTTTGAGGCCTTGTATGGCCAACCGTGTAGGTCTCCAGTTTGTTGGGCCGAGGTGGGTGATGCACCTTTGTTGGGTCCGGAGTTGGTGAGGGAAACAACGGAGAAAGTGGAGCTTATCCGTAGGAGGCTCGTTACAACCCAGAGTCGTCAAAAATCTTATGCCGACCGTAGGAGAAGACCTTTGGCATTTGAGGTGGGTGATCATGTCTTTCTGAAGATATCACCTAGGTGGGGATTGATGAGGTTTGGGAAGAGTGGGAAGTTGTCCCCTCGGTTTATTGGCCCTTTTGAGATCCTTGAGAGGATTGGTGAAGTTGCCTATCGTTTAGCTTTGCCGCCGCAGTTGTCCGGAGTCCATGACGTGTTTCATGTGAGTATGCTTTGGAAGTATGAGCCGGATCCATCGCATGTGTTAGATTGGACCGACTTAGAGGTTGACGAGGATGCCTCGTATAAGGAGAGACCGGTTCAGGTCTTGGATAGACGGAATCAAGTCTTGCGAGGCAAGACCATTCCCTTGGTAAAAGTTTTGTGGAAACATCACGGAGTGGAGGAAGCCACTTGGGAACGTGAGTTGGAAGTCCATGAGAAATATCTGGACATGTTTGTTGATGTATAATCATGTATTTAGATTTTGTAATATTGTTAAACTTAAGAGCTTTATATATATGTCTTAAGTTGTAAAGCATTGAAAATGTTTTGGTTTAATAGAAGAATTTTGAAACTTGCCTCAAAATGGAAGTTAATGTAACATTGTATATGTTGAATATATTGTAGAAATGGAAATGTATCATGAACATTAGTTATGATATGAAATTGTTGGAATTGGAAAGGAAATGCATGATGATAATGCATGTTGAAATATATGTTGTTTACATATTGTGAGATGGCTCTTGTCAAGAGATGGAATGACCGGATGGGTCAAGTTGTTTAATGTTGAAATGTAACATTGTTTAAAATTGAGGAAAAACTTGTTTTCCAAAACTTGTGCTTAATTTCGAGGACGAAATTCTTTAAGGGGGGGAGGTTATAGCGATCCCGGGTTTTATCCCTTGTTGTACAGTGATCCGGACTTAGTTCCGTGGATGTTAGCAGTTGTTTTTATCTTGTTTACATCATTTCATACTTCGTATTTGAATTATAGGATGTGTTGGGCAGGTTTGTTACAGGTTGGTTGTGTTTGGGAACAAAAGGTTGCTGCCTAGAATTTTGGTCCTTCGCTCGAGCGAGAGTTGAGTTTTTATGTCTGGTGGATCGAGCCAGAGTGGCTTCGCTCGAGCGAGCGATTGCGTCTGGTTCTGGACCTGAGAGTTGTGTTTCTTGGCTCAAGCCAGCTTTCTTTCGCTCGAGCGAGCGAGGTGTATGTTTTCGAGTTCTTCGCTCGAGCGAGCATTCTGTCGCTTGAGCGTGCTTCTGGGTTGTAGACCTGAAGCTTCGAGTTTTTGGCTCGAGCGAGACTTTCTTCGCTCGAGCGAGGGTTTTCTGTGTCTGGTCGCTCGAGCTACCAATCCTTCGCTCGAGCGAGCCTGTTGTATATCAACAGACAGCAGCGATTTTAACTTCACTTTTTCATCCCCTTTTCTTTTTAAAATCCTAGATCTGTCCTCTCTCTCTCTACAAACCTTCTCTCTAGGTTTTCATCTCCTTCTAGTGTGAATCTACCCTAAGTCCTTTGTAAGAAAGGTAGAGTGGGTTGAGGGCTTCATTTTAATCTGAAAGTTTGGCGATTTGGAGCACCTTGGTTTTGGGTCTTCATCTCCGTTTTGGCTCTAATTTCGAGGTAGGGATATCCTACTCCTCCTTATGAACTTTGTCTTTGAATTTTAGCATTTTGATGTTTTGGGGGTTATTGAGTGGTTTTGATAAAGTTTGGGTCTTTTGTGTAAATTTACAAAAGTTGAGGTTTTATTTATAATAAACCTATGTGCATGTTTGGCATAAAGAAATGAGTTAAAGGATGGGTTGTAGATGAAAATGGAACCTTAGGGTTATTATGTAACTTATGGGATCAATGCCCTAATTACTTTGATAAATTAATTTATGAAATTAATTTGAGGAATGAGAAATTGAGTTGAGAATGTTGGAATTGGGAATGTATGGGATTAAAGGGTGTTGTTGGATTATTTATCACTCACCTAATTGAAATGTTGATTATATATCCATTTGGCGCATTTATTTACTGTTTAGAAATAACTGTTTTGGGCTATCGGTGGAGGATAGTCTTGATTGTTGTAGACAATGCATGATGATTAGGCGAACTAAACTAATCAATTGAGTATGCTATTGAACATAGTGGTTGGAATAATACATTAACTTTATGTATTGATTGATTGTATATGATCTACGTTTATATACATGTGATGTGTGGGAGGAGATAGGGGATGTACTCCACGGTTTAGTGGAAGATAGGGGGTGGACCTCTAAACCGGATCTTGTGTGACATTGATACAGCACTACAATGTGTATCAAGTGTTTATTATGGAAGTGTTTGAATTGATTTGGTATAATACTAAAATGTACATCGTTATCAATTGTGAAGTATAGAAGTGTTTCTATGTTATACTGATACAGTACTAAAACGTGCATCATTCAGGAAGTATGGAAGTGATTTGTGTGTTATTGATATAACATTAAAATGTGTATCCATCATGAATGTCGAAAGTATTTTTAAAGATAAGTTAAAATCTCATTAAGTTATTTGGCCAGGTTCTAAGCCGTGTTTCCAAACTCAAAGTTGAAAAAGAAATGGAACTGAAATGTGATATAAGATTGGATGTATTAAGTGTTGACCATCAATCAATTTCTAATCTTTTAGTCACTGTTTATAGTTGGTTTAGTGTATTTCTACTGGGCTGTGGCTCACCCTTTATGGGACATCATTTTCAGGTACAGGTAGCATGCCACCTCCAAGGACATAGCTTGGGAGGCTAGAGGCAGACAGACTTTTTGGTTGTCTTATTTTCTTTGATGTATTACATGTAAATTCAAGCCTAGGGCTTAATGTGTAATTGAGTTAGTAATCTACTTTTTGTAACCAAGTGTTAACTTGGAAAGCTGTAAGCCCGTAGGGCATTTGCTTTTGTTGTTAACATGTAATACTTTTGTAATGAATTACTATGATAAATAGAAGGATGTTGATCTTTTATATATCAATGCATGTCAATGTTGTTGGGTTAATTGTTATTATTTTGAGGGCGTTACAATTTACGTGAGTTTGTGAAAACTTACTTGATTTTGTATTGTTCAAGATTTTTATGAGATGACTTACGGGAAATTTGTGTTCACTTACATATTTTTGTGAGATTACTTATGTGAGTTTGTGAAAAACCTTAGCACTTTTGTGAAATCAAAGTTTTCTCAAATAACTTACCCGAATTTGTGTTACTTATACATTTTTTTGAAATTACTTACGTGAATTTGTAAAAACTTATGTATTTTTGTGAGATCAAAATTTTCTCAGATGACTTACTCGAATTTGTGTTACGCATTTTTTTGAGATCACTTATATAATTTTTTGAAAACTTACTTGATTTTGTGTTGTTCAAAACTTTTATGAGATGACTTACTTAAAAATTTATGTTGACTTACGCATTTTTGTGAGATCACTTACACATTTTTGTGAAATCAAAGTTTTCTCAAATGATTTACTCGAATTTGTGTTACTTACTCATTTTTGTGATATTACTTACGTAAGTTTGTGAAAATTTACGCATTTTTGTATTGTTCAAAATTTTTATGAGATGACTTACAGAAAATTTGTATTTACTTACGCATTTTTGTGAGAACACTTATGTGAGTTTGTGAAAGCTTATGCATTTTTGTAATGTCAAAGTTTTCTCAAATGACTTAGTCAAATTTGTGTTACTTGTGCATTTTTTTGAGATCACTTATTGATTTTGTGAAAACTTACTTGATTTTGTGCTGTTTAAAATTTTTGTGAGATGACTTATGAAAATTTTGTATTCACTTACACATTTTTATGAGATCACTTATGTGAGTTTGTGAAAAATTTACGCACTTTTGTGAGATCAAAGTTTTCTCAAATGGCTTACTCGAATTTGTGTTACTTATTTTTGTGAGATCACTTATGTGAGCTTGTGAAACTTACGCATTTTTGTGTTCAAAATTTTTATGAGATGACTTACGGAAAATTTGTGTTCACTTACACATTTTTATGAAATCAAAAGGCTTGTTTGGTTTATAGCTCAAGATACAATTTTTGAGAAAAATTTTCAAAATTTTGTTTGGTTCAAATTTTTTGAAAAAAATTTCCAAAATCACTCTCTCTCCTATACATCCATAAATCACTTTTTTTCTCTCACCTCTCTTTCTTAATCACTTTTTCTCTCACATACATCTACTCAACTATAACAAAATATCAAATCATCTCAAACTCTCAAACTCCATAACTATTTTCAAAATATATAACCAAATAAACCAAAAAAATTTCTAAACTCTCTCTCCAAATTGTTTTTTGATAATTTATCTCAAAACACAAACCAAACACTCTCAAATGACTTACTTGAATGTGTTACTTATGCATTTTTGTGAGATTACTTATGTGAGTTTGTGTAAACTTACACATTTTTATATTGTTCAAAATTTTTATGAGATGACTTACGAGAAATTTGGTTTTACTTACGCACTTTTATGAGATCACTTACGTGAGTTTGTGAAAATTTACATATTTTTGTTAAATCAAAATTTTATGAAATGACTTGCTCGAATTTGTGTTACTTATGCATTTTTGTTAGGTCACTGATGTGATTTCGTGAAAATTTATGTGATTTTGTCTTCCACAAAAAATTTATGAGATCATTTATAGAAAATTTGTGTTAACTTAGTCATTTTTATGAGATTACTTACTTGAGTTTGTGAAAACTTGAGTGATTTTATATTGTTTCAAATTTTTTAAAATCACTTACTCAAATTTGTATTAATTACACATTTTTATAAGATCACTTATATATTTATAATATAATTTAGGGTAAATTACAAACACACTCTCTAAGATTTACTTAAATTATAAATTATCTCATGTGATTCTAGAAATTACATTATGCCTCCTAAGATTTATAATTTCATAACAAATAGGTCCTTTTATTAATAAATTAGCAGGTTAATTAACAGCTTTTAATAATGTTAAAATTTTATTTCAATTAATAATTCAGATAATTTTATTATTGTATAAGTGAACAGTTAGAAATTTTATTTTTTTAATTAATTCTGTCAAATAAAAAATTCTAATAGATAGGTATTTATAATTTTTAAACCACATGAGACAATTTATATTTTAAGTAAATCTCAAAGAATATATGTATAATTTATCCGAAATTGTAGAAGCTGTTATATAACGGGGAAATAACTTTATAATGGGTTAAGGAAAAAAACTACTTACAAAAAGGTCAAATGCATTAAAAAAATAATAATTAAAATTATTATTATTATTGTTATTATTGTAATTAATTTACACTGACACGATGTCAATGTAATTGTCCCTTATATAAATGTGGAGCAATGATTAAGACATTCACCTTAACAAGACTCCATAAGATTTTCAAAAATCTAGATCACTTATGATGTAGATTTCACATATATATTAGTCGGCTCCATACATACATAAAGAGTCAGGATCACTTTGGAGGTGTGGGAGTCATCCTCAAAAGGTCCCAAACATTTTTGATAAATGTCAAACGGCTTAAGTTTTTGTCATAAAACGTGTATATCATTAATTACTAGAAAATGATACTATATAAATCTATTGTTTAGATTTATTTTATAATAAATTTAATAATGTGTAAGTGATATGATTAATTGATGATTAGAGAAAATATGAGAGAGAGTATCCTAATTGATTGCCATATCACTAGCCTTGAAAATTAGATCTAATTTTTTGGGGTAAATTACACCTCTTGAGGTTTACTTAAATTACAAATTACCCTATGTGGTTTTAGAAATTACATTATGCCTCCTCAGATTTTTCATTTCATAATAAATAGGTCTTTTTATTATTAAATCATCAGGTTAATTACCAGTTTTTAACAATGTTAAAATTTTATTTCAATTAATAATTCAAATAATTTTATTATTATATGGTGAATAATTAGAAATTTTATTTTTTTATTTAATTCTGTTAAATAAAAAATTTTAATAAAGAGATATTTATAATTTTTTAAATTATAAGAGATAATTTATATTTTAAACAAATATTAAAGAGCGGAGGTTTAATTTACTTATTGTTTATTATTTAAATGATAATGTTCTCTATACAATGTTTGCTGAGCGGTACTCGACAACCAATGAAAGGAGTTTTCTTAGGTGTGCAACCCACAAAAGGTGTAAGTGGGTTGCACACCATGTGCCACTCACACAAAAGGTGTAAGTGTAAGGTGTAAGTGTAAGGTGTAAGTGTAAGTGGAAGGTATAAATGAAATGTATAAGTTACACACCATGTGCTACTTACACAAAAGGTGTAAGTGCAAGGTAAAAAAGGTGTAAGTGTAAGGTGTAAGTGAACACAAAAAGGTGTAAGGTGTAAGTTGCACACTATAGCATTACCCCCAATGAAATTCATTGGAATATTTGATATAATCATTTTTCAATATATTAATCCCACTCTTTTTGGCATTTCCATCACTTACGTAAACAATTCATTTTGGTTTACATATTTTAATGTAGTTGTTGTGTTAAGCTGGAAACAGTTGTCAAGAACCAATAATCTATCGATACATGTCAATTTCTGTTTTTTTACTATAGTCTGTGCAATATATTATTCTTATTATAAGCTTTTGTTGCTGTGGGAACTTACATCATCAAACACAGACACAAATCCACATTGGTCCTGTTTGGTAGAGTTATGGTAAAATGATTATAACTTATAACTTAACAGCTTATAATTTATAGCTGTGAATATAAGCTGATTTTTTACTTATAAATTAAGCTTCTCCTCCCCCACTCAAAGAATAAGTTGATTTTTAACTTACAAAAAACTATAAACTGTATTGTTAAGTTGAACCAAACACATCAAAATAGCTTAAATTAAGCTAAAAGCTGAAATAAGCCGAAAATAAGCCCTACCAAACAGGGCCATTGTAGTGAGAGAGAAATGGAGCTTCAACATTTTAGCCATGAACATCCGTTGATCCTCGGTGAAGTGAATGACGATGGTGAGGCAATTGTCTGCAACGTGTGTTGGGAAAACATCTCTGGTTCTGCATTCAGTTGCCAAAATTGTTTATTTTTTTTGCACAAATTTTGTGTTGAATTTCCAGAGGAGATGAATCACTTGATCCACGCCCATTCCCTTACGCTCCAACAAACAAGGTCTGATACATGGTGTGATGTTTGTAGCAAAAAAATATCTGGATTCACCTATCGTTGTAGACTTTGCGATTTTGACTTGGATATCAAATGTAGTGTTAGAGGCCAACATTTTAGCAGTAAACATCAGTTGATGATCCTCAATGAAGATGAGAGGAATGATATTGAAGAGAGGCTTTCTTGCGTTGTGTGTTTGCAACTAATCACAGGTTCAACAGCAACGTACAAATGCACAAATTGCTCTCCCTCTATCTATTTCCACAAATTGTGTGCACAACTACCCGTAGAGATGGAACACCCAATGCACCTTGAGCACCCGCTTGCCCTCCTCCAAGTAGTGCCTAATGAATTCAGATGTGACGGCTGTGATATAGATTTGAAAGAATTCATATATCGTTGTTCCATCTGCAATTTCAACCTCGACATATGTTGTGCTTTGAGGGCACCGAAGCTTAAACATGAAAGTCACAAACACCCATCAAGCCTTATGTCCAGCTCGGCTCCTTCCAATGTCATGCTTGTGGCACAAAGCGTGAAGGCATGTCTTATATGTGTGACACGTGCAGTTTCTGGATCCATAAGGATTGTGCTTCATTAACACCCACCTTTAAACACCACACTCACATTCACCCTCTCACCCTCATCTATCCTACTCATGAATATCATTCCCATTTTAGTCAGCGCAGGTGCCAAATTTGTGAAAATTCAATGGCGGGAGGAAGGTTTTGGTTATATGTTTGTATAGGATGCAGTTATTGCATTCATGTCAAGTGCTCAACAAAGACAAAGTATGCTTTCGCATTTACACTAATTTCGATATTTATTTTCTCTTTTGACAAGAAAAAGTTTATTAACAATGCTTTGATGTGTGTTCTATTGTTATTTTGTGGATTTAGGGAAAGTGAAAGTGCAATCAAGGTTGAGAATATTGACGAGGCCAATTTGATTCACTTGCCAATGGCTGATGACTCAATTAGTGCAATTGACCTATTTTTGAAGCAAATCAGCATGGGAGACAACAAGAGAGAAGCAAAGCTCAATCATTTTAGTCATCATCATCCATTAATCCTTTTCGATGCACAGGGAGACAACAATTTGTGCTATGAGAACGAACTACTTATCTTGAATGAGCGGAATATGGAAAAAATATGCACTGCATGTGTGTGAAAAATTTCGGCTCCATTTTACAGTTGTGGTCTATGTGATTTCTTTCTGCACAAATGGTGTGCCGAGCTACCAAATGAATTGGAGCATCCGTGTCACCTACACCAGCTCATCCTTCTCAAAAAGCCCCTTGAACCTAGAGGATTGTTCTATTGCAATGGCTGCGGATATTATTGCAATGGTTTTGCCATAAGATGTATCAAAAATAAATGTTTGAATTCTTATTACAATTACAACCTCGATGTTAAGTGTGCTTCCCTACCCAAAGCCATCATTCATAAAGTTCATGAGCATCCCCTCTTCCTAAAGAAAGAATGTATCACCGCAGGTTGTGTTGCATGTCCTCAAAGGGTTCGGATGTTTGCATTTGGATGTGACATTTGCAATTTCAACTTACACTACATATGTGCTCTGCTACTAGATACAATTAAGCATAGGTATGATGAACATCATCCCTTCAGCCTAATTTATGCACCCATTCAGGATGGACCTAATGAGTATATCTATGAATTTTGCGAGGATGAAATAGACCCAAACTGGTGGTTCTATCACTACATCGATTGCGATCAGTCTGCTTGTGCCAAATGCATTTGTACAGAGAGAAAGGAAGATCACAATATCAACTGGGGAAGCACCTATAACTTTGACAATCACTCACACTGTCTCATCTGTGTTCCAGTGACTGACAAGAGCTTTAACTGTGCTTACTGTCATGAGCATATCAATTCCCTTCCTCTTGATCCAAGACACACTACAAGTAAAACAGGCTTCAAATGTGAGCAATGTAACATTATGCTCCATCTACGTTGTCCTCATCCATAATATCTTAAGTCGTGTTTGTTTTGAGAATTTTGATGAGAAAATGAGAAGGGAAAGAAAATGTAATCTTATTTTTTGTTTGGTTATAATGAAAACTATAAGAGAAAAGAAAGTGAGAGGAAAATGTAATCTCATTTTTTGTATTTTGAGTGCACTTGACTCTTTTCTTTTTTCATTTCTCAAGTTAACCAAATATAATTTAGAATTCAAATCTTACCAATTATTTCTTCTTTTTTATTTATTTATTTTTTATTTCTCATCAAATCTTCCTAGTCATAATTGAAAAAAAATTCAATATGATTATTCATGCTTTCAAATGTTTAAATAAAATTACCTTCAAGTTTGTAGATGCCAATAGCTAATATTAGATCATTATAGGGAGTGGTTAGTTCAATTCTACTCTCACATTGGTTGGGTCATTAAGAAATACTCTGTTTGGTTTTGACTTTAGTTTTCGAAAATAATTTGATTTTTTTTTTTTTTTTTTTGTGTTTTCTTCTTTTTGTAATTTTTTTTAATACTTTAAGTAATTTTTTTATTTTTTAAATGCAAACATAGATACAAGTATACTGAATAAATACAAAAATATATTAATTTTTTTGTATGTTTTAGTATTTAGTGTTCTTTTAAAACTTTTTTTTTTCACTAATAATTTATTTTTCAAGTGTATCTAAATTAAGTGGGTTTAAAAAGTATATATATATAAAAAAAAAATTGCTTAAAATATTTAAAATTCTCACAAAATAAAAATACACATATAAAATGTTTTCAAAACTTAAGCTAAAAATATAATTTCCTAAAAGTTAAGGGGAGGCACATGCCCCTCTTGGTCTCTTCCTCCGCTCAACACTTGTTGGACACTTACCTAAACATGTCTTATTTTTTAAAAATTTCTACACTTACATACACTTCAAAGACAATTTGGAAACACATGCATTACAAATTTGAAAAAGTAATTTGAAATCAATGATAAAAGAGAAACAATATAAAATTTTCATATCGTTACGTCCAAGCTCTTAGCATAATGCCTTAGTTACTTATAGGTTAATTTTATCTTTTTTTTCAATTTATTATTGTTAATTAGCTTGATTGATAACTGTTGGCAGGTAGTCAGCTATGCAATGAGCATTGTTGATAATGAAATGTATAAAAGAGTTTCACAAAGAAACATAAATATTACAGATATGAACCATTTGCCTCTATTCTACAACAAGATTTAAACTCCACAATTGACCCCAACTTCCCTCTGGAATCAAAACACCACCACGGTTTGCATTATCAGTGCCTCGAGACATCAATTTAGTCTGGTTTTTTGGGAATCAAGATGGGCTTGAACTTGCCACATACTTGCTAGAGAACACTTTGCAGCTCACGAGCGTAACTGTTCATCCTCACACTCCAAAAATCCCTTGGGATTCAGCAAAAATGGAAGCGCATAAAGCGTACAAGGCAGCTGCAAAGAAAATTGCATTCGGTGCAAAATTAGCCGTGCTTGAGTACTTCAATTTATTTATTTAGGACTTGAAAAGATAGTTTGATTTTGTGTATGAAACTTCTCTCCCCTAGTGATCAATTGATCTCTATGATATAGTTCCTATTCATCCTATAAGTGTTATATTCATCGTTGATCACTCGGGTTTTTATCATGATCTACTTCTTCCTATCCATGATATATAATCATTTCCATCAGTTATATCACTCACTTCCTTCTGAAAACTTCATACAAAAGCTTCTATCGACATAAAAATACAAGTAATATGTGTAAAGTCATAGTCCAAATTTAAATATATTTAGATGAGCACTGTGGAAATGTGAAATTAGTTACACCAATCCCATCCATATAACTTAGAAGTCTTTTGAGCACACACCCTACTTAGGAGTTCATATAATTTGGTATCAGAGTCAGCCATCATGCCGAGTATGGAAAATGACACACCTATGTGAGTATGGGATCAGATGGGTGTAGCATTGTGGCTTGAGCTGTGAAGGGGATAACTTTTAGGCTGCCCAGATTAAGATACTTACCAAGGTGTCAAAACTAGAAAGGAAAGGGCTACCATTGGGTCAAGGGTAAATTACACTGACACCCCTTCTATTTCTCTACAATCACACTAACATCCTTTCATCACAAAAATCTCACTGCCCTCCCTCCCTTTTAAAATATGTATAACAGTTAAGTCCATTTATTAGTAAACCATCAGTCAACCAAACAGAAAATGATGACTTCAACAAAAGAAAGACTTGAAATGCCAAAATTACCCTCTCATCCCTTGCAGCTTCTCTTCCAATCCCTAACCTCACTTTGCCTCACCTTACCCATCACAACCATTACAAACCCAACATCAATTTGTATAATTCACACATGCCACACATGCCACTCCATCTTCTTCGAGCCACCAAATTTGCATCTTTCAAGTTTATAAAACCAAGAAGATATTGCACACACTTAAGAGGGAAAAAACAAATTAATATCACATGCCAATCCATCTTTTGACCTTCTAGCCACAAAATTTTAGATTGATTTCATCAAAATAGATATTTGAAAAATCAATAATCAAAATAAATTTGAATCAAAAATCATAATAACAAGTTTTGTTAAGAGCGGTATTGCCAAACCACAAATCATTAATTTCCTTAGGATAAAAAACCTAACAATCTCCACATTTGGCAATGCCGGGACAAAACGTTATAATCCATTCCTACACAAGATCTTTTGATTCAAACAACAAATGAGACAAAAATGAATAAACACAAAATCACAATGTTGTCTTTGGAACGGTATTGCCAACACGCATTGTAATGCACAAAATTAGGATTAAAAATCCTAACAATAAGGTCACTAAACAAATCATATTTGAAAATAAGAAACCAATACCATTAATGAAATTGCTATCTAGGTCACTTTGGAATTCTTTACATTCACCACTTACATGTAAAGTTTTCTCTAAATTTCATCGACATGTGGAGGAATGACAATCGGGAAAGTCTCTACCATGTTTATAAATTCAAAATTAGGTTCGAGTGGCAGAGGTTTCAAGGATTCCCCATATGGTCACTTGACAACAATGGCTTGGCCTCACAATTTGGCAACATTTCAAAACATGACTCCCATTTATCTATGTCCATGAGTGGAACAAACTCTAACAAAGCATTAACAGAATTAAAGCATATAATCCTTATCAAAATCATTAAAATGAGCTAAACATGCTTCAAGAGGATTAATAGAAGAAGGGAGAAAAAACTGGTCCTACACAAGATTGTTAATCAAGTTCACCTCATGAGTATCCTCAACATTCCCATTTGAATTTGAAATATTAAAAATATTCAATTCAACAATCATGTTGCCAAAAGATAATTTCATAACACCACTCCTACAATTAATCAAAGCATTAGAAGTTGCAGGAAATGGGCGACCTAAAATGACTAGAATTTGAGTACTTGCAAGTGCTATAGGTTGTGTGTCCAAGATTATAAAATTAGCACGAAAATAAAATTTGTCAATTTGGACTAATACATTCTCCACTATACCCCTCGACTTTCTCATAGAACGGTCAGCTAGCTAAAGTGTTATTGAAGTTGGTTTAGGCTCACCTAGACCTAATTGTTCATAAACTGAGTAAGGCAAAAGATTTGCACTAGCCCCAAGGTCGAGTAGTGCTTGCTCTATCCTATGATTTCCAATGGCACATGAAATTGTGGGGCATCCCGAATCCTTATATTTTAATGGAGAATTTTGCTGAATAATAGCACTCACTTGTTCCGTCAAAAAGGCTTTCTTCTGTACATTATGCTTTCACTTTACTATACAAAAGTCTCTCAAAAATTTAGCATACGACGGGATTTGTTTTAGTGCATCTAACAAAGGTATGTTGACTTTGACTTGTTTGAATATTTCAAAAATTTCTGAATTTTGATTCAACTTCTGAGATGGTGATTGCAACCTTTGAGAAAAAGGAGCAAGAAAAGGACATCTCACCTCTTCACTCGACTCAGACTTGTTAAGTTTATCACTACTCTTGGGTTTTGAAACATTCCTTCGGCTTTTGAGCCTTCATTGGAAATGTTTTGGGTAAACTACTAATAGGTCCTAATCGTTGGACTTAATTTTCGTAAAGTCCTATTGAAAATAAGTCTTAGTAAAATCGTCGCTAAAAATAATTTTTTGTAACGATTTTTTGTATATGTTACTCAAATTGACAATTAGTGACATTTTTTTTGTCACAGTTTTTATAAATTGTTCGCTAAAACTTATAATTAGTGACTTTTTCTGTGACAAATTTTTTAAATTATCGCTGAAAGTTGAAAATTACTAACTTTTTTTGTGACATGTTTTTAAATTGTCACCAAAACTTATAATAATGACATTTTTTCTAACAAAATTTTCAAATTTTCATTGAAAATTAACAATTACTAAGGTTTTTTAATAGTATTTGATGAAAAATACCATTAGTTTTCACAGGACTTATTGGACAATAAGTTCACCTATTAGGAGCTACATCGAAGTCTCCCAAAGGTTTTATCAATAATTTTTCCGCTACGACGAGTGGTAATTGACTTAACATGTTCAAACTAAGTATTATAGAAGGGGAAGAATCACTAACACCATATTGATCTTGTGGGTTAGGTAAAGGTTGAGCAAGAAATCAACATTTTTCTTCAATGCTCAATGAAGAGGTCAATTTTAGTGAGAGTGGTCTTAATATCATTAATGGCTTGAAATGTTTGAACATTTATAGTTATCTGTCCTTGCATGAATTGTTGTAATCTACCCTCAAGGGTCTTCCAAGGTGGAGGAGCATGAGGGACAAAATTAGAAGGCCCTTAAGAAGGTGGGAGTGTTTTAACATTATTATTATTCCTCCAATTAAAATTCAGGTGATTCCTCCATCCTAGATTATAAGTTTCAGAATAAGGGGATGAATTAGGTTTCTTGAAAGTGTTCATGACATTTGCTTGATCATGTAACACCTCTTTGAAAGTAGGAATTGTTGGACATTAATGTGTCGGGTGTCCCATGGTCTCGTAATTCCACAAACATCTTCTATTTCCGCTACAAATGTGATTTCATTAACTTTTCTTAGTTCCATGGCCGGCCCACCTGAGTCCAGACATAGGCTGGCCAACGGTCAGGCCTTATGGGCTCCCGCTAATTTTCAGGTCAGGCCGTGCCGGCCCACGTTGGAAAAATCCCAACCTAGGCTCAGGTCCAAGCCCACTAAAAATCGAACCCTAGGTCGGGCCGCGGGCCAAGGCTGAGTCTAGCTATTTTTTATTTTTTTAAAAAAAATTTCTACCAAAATAGCTTGAAAATGACATTGAGCCTCAGGTGGGCCAACCTTCAGACCGGGCCAGGCTTATGGTCCGAGTCGAGCGTCAAAACATATGGCTCAAGCCTAGGGTCTCGGGTTAGGCTCAGGATCGAGCCTGACCGGGTCTAGACGGGCCAGGTTGTACCAATCCATGGGCCGATGGGCCAAATTTACAATTCTACCTCTAACCTCCTAGTCAAAGTAGCTACTTTTGCACTCAAATTATCTTCTTCCCTAAGTTCGTATTTCCTAGCACTAAATGAAGGTGATGAAGGCTTTGTCATGTTTGAATTTCCTAAAGGCTCAATAGTATCCCAAGATTGGGCATTCTCAGCTAATAGGTTAAAATATGTAAAAGCTTCATCCGATACTTTATTAAAAAATTCACCATTACACATCATCTCTACAAATTGGCACATTTGAGGAGTCAAGCTTTCATAGAAAAAATCAGTAACTCACCAAGATTTATAGAAGTCAAGCTTTTATAGAAAAAATCCATAACTCACCAAGATTTATAGTCATTATGTGGGCAAGAGTTTAACAAATCCTTAAAACGTTCCCAACATTGACAAAATTTTCTTTTTGAGAAAAATTCATAATTTGTCTTTTTAAAGAGTTTGTTCTGTGAATTGGAAAAAAAATTTCTTCAAAAACTTAGTTTGTGTCTCTTACCATGTGCCAATTGAACTAAGCCATGTCTTCACTTTTTCATTAAGAGAAAAACGAAATAATTTCAACCTAATTACTTAATACATGTATGGTCAACGAAGTGCGCACATACTTTCAAATTTATGCAAATAGCGATTTTCAGAATCAAGACTATGAAATTTAGGAAGTAATGTAATCATACCTGGTTTAAAATTAAAAGTATTTGCATTAGGAGGAAGGATAATACAAGATGGTTCACTACTCTTGTAGATTGCAAATAATCACATAAGCACCGAACAGGTTGAGCCACTTGAACAGGTTGAGCCACTTGAATTAGATTAATCTCATCATTATTACCAATTATTATTTGCCATGATGTCAGGTGTGTGTAAGTGAAAAAAAAAAATCAAATTCATATTCAAAGAGATTGCCAAATAATGTATCAAAATCAGAATTAGTACTTACTAGATGACTATATTCATCACGATACCAATGCAAATAATAATAATAATAAAATCCTAATTTAATAATTAAAAAAAATAGTTGAATAAAAAAATTAAAACAATAATTTTTATTTTTTTATTTTTTAATCAAAAAATAAAATCTTTTAGAGAACTCAAAAAAAAAAAAAAAAAAAAGTGGCAACAAAAAAAAAAATTTATATTAATTTATTGTTATATATATATATTTTTTTTTTAATTAATGAGAAGTGCTAAAAACTTGCTACAACTTTGAATGTGTATATTCAAGTGTAGATTATCATGAAATAATAAAATCTCGGGGTCTTAGTATATTCGAGTAAAGAACCAAGTAATTGAGAATAATATAAAATAAAATAGAATTGATTGAAAAATATTTGAATGATTTGAGAAAGTAATTGATTAAATATAATTTGAAGTACTAAGGCATTAAGGATTCACCATCAATATTTTATTTGTAAAATATTTCTTATTCAATTTGTATAATTCAATTAAAAATCACACAAAAAGTGTTTTCAATCAGAAGATAAAACAGTTATTTTATAAAAATAATATCTCAAAAGACTGATTATTTTGATTAATTGATTACACCATAAAAAATTTAGTTATTTGATTCGTAGGGAATTCTAAGCTTCTATCGTGGTTGAGGTCTACGATAAAACAAGAAATTATACAAAATAAAAAATTTACCCAAAAACATTTAAATAAAGCAATCAATATAATTTGAAACCATGATTATTGAATCATAAAATACTCACAAATAATCCATTGGAATTGTGTTTTTTATTGTTGAAAAAGGGTTCACACAAACCTTTCTAAGGTCTTTAGGATTACTATATGTCATCTTTTGACTATCTCCCTCCTAATTTACTTTCAAATATTCAATTTTATTCAAATGCTTGCATTTATAAAAGGAATTTTTTTTGAGGCATCAAGTGAAATTTTTTATGAAGTTTCAAGATTTTTTATTAAGTGCTTGCATTGTTGTTGAGTTATTATTACTTAAAAATTGAAAGTTTGTCGTCGTTTTTTTTTTTTTATATATTAAGAATGGTAAGAAAGAATATCTAAAAAGCCTTTCTTTGTCACTGAGACATTCATGTGCTTACCCCTGTAGTGATTTGGATCATCCCCACCAAACACGATTTCACCCCCTTCTTCTTCATCTGCATTTCGGTTAAGCCAAAATGAAAATACCTCTTCCTTAACTAGACCTTGTTCGACCATGTTGTACCTGTAAAATATGCAAGAGCCCCATATCAAAGGAGGAAGTAAAAACTTCTCATAATTACCATGATCACAATCAAACAAACAGCACTGCAGACTAATCACTGGAGTTCTATTCCGTGCTTGTATGTGATTTCCACATGTGTGCGAGCACATGGGGACACACACACATACAGAGGAGAAAGTATTCAATATTTTCGGAATACGTGTTTGTACTCCCTAATCAATTATCATTTAACATGCTCATCATATTCCCCTAATCACTTAACACAATACTCCACTTACCTACCTTCTTCACCAATCATAATATTATGGAATACTATGTGTTCATATTTCAAAATTACTAAATAATTACCCCATACAGAGAGGCAAACTATGCATTTTCAATTGAAAAGTTTTAACCAAGACAAATTATACCAGACTGGGACAGCATCTCCAGCTGAGATCTCACGAAATCCAAGTCCAAGAATGCCATCAAACTTGGCAACCAAAAATCAGGCCCGGCCCGAGATTTTCAGAGGCCAAAGTCAATAATCAACTAATAAATTTTTGTGGCTGTTCACATTTTTTTTTTCATTGAATGAAAAAAAATTTAAAAAAAAAATTTAAAAAAAAAATGAAGATAAAAGGCAAAATTTGTGTCAAAATTACAAAAAATACTTAGTATTACATTACAACAATTAATAAGTGTCGTTTGATCCTCGTTCTTCTTGCATTTTTAGAAGCAAATAAATTAATCATACTTGCATAATCTATTTTTTTGCAAAATCATTTTCAATGAATAACAATGCTAATTATTTTAAATGGGTCTTTCAATTTTTTAATAGGTCAATTTATTTTAAGTTAGTTTGGGTTTTCTTTAATTTTTTTTTTAGATTTAAAATATACCTAATATATTACAATAAACTATAATAGGAGGACCATTTTTTGGATCTATTTTTAGTGGATTACAATGTTAATTTTTTTGAATGGGCCTTTTAATTTTTTAATGGGTCAATTTATTTTAAGTTAATTTGTATTTTCTCTTTAATTTTTTTTTTAACTTAAAACATACTTAATATATTATACTATACCATGATAAATGAAACCTCTTTTTTAAGTATATTTTGAGGAACCCTAGGCCATGGTCTTATTGGCCAATGCCCAGGGCCGGCACTGCCAAAAATGTTATACCGGGTTCCCTGGTTGCCTCAATAAATTGCTGACGAGGAACAATTCCAAACAAAACTATTACATTAGCCAGAAGTGGAGGTTGCTGAAATTTACCTGATCCTTGACAAGTAAGTCACCGACTCTGACATTGTCTACACTAAAGAATCCAGATATAGCTCCCCGTGCCATAGTGAATTTCAGCAGGTTTCCCTGCATGGCAGATGGTTGTAGAAATTTCTTAAAAGCCATTACCAACAGATGATCATTCACAAAAAAGCCATTCCACTAAACCCATGCAGGTATGGAATGTCAAGAGCCTCGCTAAATGCAAGACATGCTATTGGGTCATGTCTAGGTTATATAACTAATCCTCTCCTTTTGTGTAAAAGGGAAGCCACCTTTGCTATTTTAATGCGGTTAGAGATGACAATAGATAACTTATCTTGTGAATATCTATGGAGACACAACTTAAATATATGGATTTTTCTCTTTTTTTTTATCCATTGGGTAGGGTAAGTGATATTTTTTAAATATCCAAAAGGGATGGGTACTCACTAATTTCTCCTTTTTTTTCTTTTTTTTTCTTTTTTTTTTTTAAGATTTACAAGTAAAACTAAATATACATTCTATCTTATTTCTTTTATTTATTTTTTCAGGTTCACAACCAACTTTTTTTTTTCACAACCAAAGCTAAATATACCTCTAATCTTTTCTTTTTTTTTTTAATTTTTAAGGTTCACAACCATTTTTTTTTAAAATTTTTAAAATTCACAACCAAAACTAAATATACATTCAATCTTTTTTCTTTTATTTTTTTATTTTTATTTTTTATTTTTTAAGGTTTACAACCATTTTTTTTTTTAAGATTCACAACCAAAACTAAATATACATTCAATCTTATTTTATTTTATTTGGCTCAACAATAAAATCAAATACACTTTAATTAATATTGTCATATTATTCTTGTCAAATTTTACGCATATCTAGAATTTTTTAAATTTATTTAAAAAAATTAAGGACATTGTCTAGTGCAGGTTTCGGTTTGCTTTTCTATGTTATTTTATTTTGTTATGTATTGTAATTTTCAGAATGGTTTGCTTGTTCTGAAATTTCAATTAACGAGTATGAATCTATTTGTTTTATGTTATCACACAATTTATACAAAATATATATATATATATATATATGAATGTATTTGAAAATAGGGAAATTGTAGAGAATCGAAACAAGCATGAGTCGCGATTGGTTAGAAAGGATGGGTACAAAGATTTATGTGCTGGAAAAACAAAAAGGGGATACAAAGTCTTACTAAATAATTTTTTTTAAATAAAAGAATTTTTCTTAGTTATGAACAGATTTAACTGAAATGAGCTTGTTTCTCAATGTTATGCTTCATTTATTTAGATAGAAAATATTTTTTAATGAAAAATATTTTTATAAAAAAAATTAAAAATACATTTTTTTATATTTGGTGGTGGTGGTGGTGGTGGTAATGGAACGAGGGTGAAAATAGAGATTGTGACATAGTGGTGGGGTGATAGCGGCAGTGATGGTAGTGGCTATGGTGATGGTAGTGTTATAGTGAAGGTGAGAATAGTGGTGAAGGTGTTGTGAAATTAGTAAAAATTTAATTGAAAAAATATTTTTTGTTTTTTAAAAGTAACAAATAACAAAATTCGTGGGGGACTAAAGGAAGATGATGAGGGATGGATTGGGTGTGATAAGTTATAGATATCTTAAAATGAGTGGTTCAGATTTGTTAAAAGGTATAATTAGATTTTGGATAAATTAAAATGAATGGTTCAAATTTGCTAAGAAAAAGATGGTTTAATGTCTAACAGGTTCTTTCACATTTTATTTCTTCAAACAGACTCTTATAACATTGTAAACAAGTTCTTATAACATGTAGGGGAAAGAGAGAGAGAGAGAGAGAGAGAGAGAGAGAGAGATGGTATTAATTTTTTTTTTAATCTTCCACATTTTTTTTTAATTACTAAAACCTATTTGATTGTATCAAAATTATATATTTGATTATTATAAAACAAACTTTTTAATTAATTAATTAATGTGTATTTGATTTTGTTGTTGAACCAAATAAAATAAATAAGATTGAATGTATATTTAGCTTTTGTTGTGAACCTAAAAAAAAATAAAAAAATAAGTTGTTAACATTAAATATATTAAAAAAAAAAAGAAAAAAGATTGAAGGTATATTTAGCTAAAACCTTAAAAAAAAAAAAAAAAAAAAAAAAAAAGTTGTTAACATTAAATATATTAAAAAAGAAAGAAAAAAGATTAAAGGTATATTTAGTTTTTGTTGTGGACCTTACAAAAAAAAAAATTGTTAACATGAAATATATTAAAAAAGAAAGAAAAAAGATTGAAGGTATATTTAGCTAAAACCTTAAAATAAAAAAAAAATAAAAAAATAAAAAAAAAGTTGTTAACATTAAATATATTAAAAAAGAAAGAAAAAAGATTAAAGGTATATTTAGGCCTCGTTTGGCAAGAGGCTAAAATAGCCAATTAGCCAAAAAGTTACCTTTTTAGCCAAAAAGCCAACAACTCATACCAAAAAGTCAAAGATTCCCTTTTCTCTCTACTTTTTGCACGTCGTTTCGTAATTAGCCAAAAAGTTGGCCCAAACATACAGGTTTTTCTTACCAACCTTTTTAGCCAATTAGCCAAAAAGTTACTAAATTAGCCTGTTCCCAAACGAGGCCTTAGTTTTTGTTGTGGACCTTACAAAAAAAAAAAATAAAAAATGTTAACATGAAATATATTTAAAAAGAAAAAAAAATATTGAAGGTATATTTAGCTAAAACCTTAAAATAAAAAAATAAAAAAATAAAAAGTTGTTAACATTAAATATATTAAAAAAGAAAGAAAAAAGATTGAAGGTATATTTAACTAAAATCTTAAAATAAAAAAATTAAAAAAAAAAAAGTTGTTAACATTAAATATATTAAAAAAGAAAGAAAAAAGATTGAAGGTATATTTAGCTAAAACCTTAATAAAAAAATAAAAAAATAAAAAAATAAAAAGTTGTTAACATTAAATATATTAAAAAAGAAAGAAAAAAGATTGAAGGTATATTTAGCTAAAACCTTAAAAAAAAAGTTGTTAACATTAAATATATTAAAAAAGAAAAAAAAAATTAAAGATATATTTAGCTTTTGTTGTGAACCTTACCAAAAAAAAAAAAAAAAATTTTGTTAACATTAAATATATTAAAAAAGAAAGAAAAAAGATGGAAGGTATATTTAGTTTAAAAAAAAAAAAACATTAAATATATTAAAAAAGAAAGAAAAAAGATTAAAGGTATATTTAGCTTTTGTTGTGAACCTTACCCAAAAAAAAAAATTTTGTTAACATTAAATATATTAAAAAAGAAAGAAAAAATATTGAAGGTATATTTAGCTTTTGTTGTGAACCTTCAAAAAAAAAAAAAAGTTTGTTAACAATAAATATATTTAAAAAGAAAGAAAAAAGATTGAAGGTGTATTTAGTTTTTGTTGTGAACCATCAAAAAAAAAAAAAAAAAAAATTTGTTGTTAACATTAAATATATTAAAAAAGAAAGAAAAAAAATTGAAGATATATTTAGTTTTTGTTGTGAACCTTAAAAAAAAAATTTGTTGTTAACATTAAATATAAAAAATAAAAATAAAATAAAAATGGGGATTAAAGTGGGTTAGAGAAAATCCAAACCCATTAAGAAATGGGGAGGGTGGTACCCATGGAAAATAAGAAAAATTTATTATAAGAGAATGGAGATAGAGAATTAATATCTATCCCATTAACCCATTGCCATCCTAAATGAGGTCACTCTCCAGTTCCATCAATATCTAGGAACCCCTAATAATCTCGCTTGAAAGTACCCATAGAATGTTGATTATGCGACAGCAATTCCATGTGTTTAAACATCTATATTCCCAAAATCTTGTATTTTTGCTACTCTCCCATTCAACAAGAAGTTACATCAAACCAAGCTATACAAACATGGTAGAAAGATGCAGAAAAATAAATTTGCTCTGAAAACCATAGCACTCCTAGCAAACATAGGCTCAGTGAACCAAAAATCTATAGCCCACCATTAACAATAACTGGAAATTGAGCTCCTCTAAGATGGGCAAAGCAAAAAGGCCTTTGTGGACTTCTCTAGGCACATACTTTGCCCCGTTTGTTTTTGGAGGTAAAATTGAAGAGATTGATAGTGAGGGAATTAAATAAAATTATGTTTATTTTTATGATAGTTAGTGTAGGGATTGTCAAAATAATTTTATATAAAATAAATATAAAATAATAAAAAAATACAAAAAAAATTAAACATTAATGTTTTTAAAAAAATACCAAACATGTAAAAAAATTTTAAAAAATAAAAATAAAATAAAAAATTTCCCAAAAAAAATAAACAAATAAAATAATAATTTTTACTTAATAAAAAATATAAAAAATTAAACATTAATGTTAAAAAAAATATCCGACATGTAAAAAATAAAATAAAAAATAAATAAAAATAAAAAATTATTGTTGCTGAAGCATGTTAGTTGGGCGGCTGATAGTGTGTTGGGTTTTTTTTTTATTACCAGCAATGGGTTTTGTATAGTGGCTTGTTTGGAGATGGGGCCCGCCATTATATATAATGGGCATTTTTTGTGGGCCCGTGATATTATGTTTTTGTTGATTTACAGTGGGTTTTGGGATTCAACTCAGTGGGCTCTTTCGGGGCCTTGTGCCGAAATTGGCTAGTAAAGGTTTTGATCCATATGTCCGTGGGTTTCTTCAGACCCACGCGATTTTGATTAGTGCAAGTGTGGACTGTCCGTGGGCCACCATATTAGTGTAGATCTGGGCTTTATTTTGGTCACTTTTTGTGTGATTTTCTATCAGTGGCCCATTTTTTATTCGGTTCATTTTGGAAATTTTTTTTTTGTTTAGTCTCTTTGCAACGGATCATTTATAATTGATTATTTTATAATGATTGATCGTGTGATCCTCATGTGACTTGATATGAGGGTGATTTTGAGCAATCTCCGTCAAGAGTGATTGGAGAGTCACTGCTTGGGGAATAGTGGTTCGATAACTAGCCAAGTTAGAGACTGGAAGATGAGCGGAAGGATAGCTATCGGTTTTCTAGTCGCTTCTTGTCTTCATGTGACCCGTCTTAATTGATCGTATTGCCATACCTGACATGGAGTGAACGACACACTGTCGTAGGGTTTGAGGCTTGTGATCTACCAAGGAAGGGACTGGAGGATGTGATGATTGATCTCATGATTTTGTTAGCTGTGTATTGGTTTGTTGCTGAGGGGTTATTGTTTTTCACTTCAACTCCCTAGACTGTGACTTATGGTTACTGATCGTGCTAGCTTCATGTGACTTTGTTGGGATTTCTCGTGGGGTAGATTTTATCCTCCGTTATGGCTTTGGTTAAGTGGCTTGGATGTCACGCCTGTGAGGAGTGAGATGCTTATTGGATTCCATGTTTTATCTGCAGTAAAGACTGGGGGCATGTGGGGTTGGTTATCATCTTTGATTTGGCTTAAGGATTGTTGCTTTGTGAGTGTGTCTGTTGTGTTTATAAGCTTTGTGGTGTTTTTTTTTTTTTTTTTGTGTATCTTTGCCCATATATCCACCTCAAGTTCCCATCTATGATCTCTGATGGTAGGGGTTACTTGAGGATAAAAAGGATAGAAGGGCAAAGTTGGGTTATTGTGTCTTCAGTTGTTCTTGTTTATCTCCCCTTTCTTAGGAGGGGTGCAGTGGTAGTTTGTGTTGGTTATGTTTGTTTTTTATTTATTTGTTGTTAGGCGTGACTAGGATATGCCCCTTGTAAACTTGTAAAATTTCATTGTCTTTATTTTATGACTTACTTTCCAAAAAAAAAAAAAAAAAAAAAGAAAAAAAAAGGGGGCACTAAAGGGAGACACTTGACAGGCTCCCTCCCTCCCTCCCTCCCTCGATAACTAATAGGCTTAACAGACTTCAATTGCATATATATCCAAGGTATAGTTGAAGGTCTTACAAAATAATATTTGGGTGGATAAATAGGGATTAGGAGCATGAAGATATTCCATTTAATTGTTGTACTAATTCCATGCATCTATGAGATTACGAGAAACAAATAGATTGAGTGAACAAGAAGAAATGGACACCTTAGCATATACATCCATACAGCTTATGATAAATGGGGACAAAATACAAACCATTCTCCTTGTAGGTACTTGATAGGCTTGACTTGTACTTGGCACGAAAATAGCATGGAACCTAAAAGATTGCATAATTCATTATATCATTGTCCAGTGATTAATGGCTCAGAAATGCTTCATCGCATTTACTTTTCACATTACATGGACAAGTAGTAACCTACCAAAAAATAACACTTCAATGATAGCACCCACAAATTAGAGCTGCCAGTGTCAAAGATCACAGTGAACTTTTGTGGGGGTGTACCAATTCCAATCTCACCAAAGTACTGAGCATCCATGTAATTCTTTAGCACTACAGTGTCTCCTTCCTCAGTTTCTCCTAAATTACCACGAAGATTATAAATTTCTTAATTGACGCTTTCAGTGCCACTCCTTCCTTGGACTCGAGCCGTGTAGCAAGCCGATTGTTTTGATCAAATTTCATCTTCTTTAGTCCAATTCTAACCAAGCCATTAATTGTTAGATGCCGAAAAGACTAGAGGAAAAAGCAGGGATGATAGGAACAAAGATACCACAACAGTTCTCAATTTGGTTCCCTTACGCTGTATTTGGTGGGGGATTTGAGAAGGAATTTAGAAATGAAAAGGGAAAAGAGAAGTGAAATGTGAATAAAATATATTTACATTTCACATAGCTTCACATACTTTTTCTCTTTTCTTTTCTAAATCCTTCTTTAAATCTCCCAACCAAACCCAACATTAATGACCTATAAAGCCATATCTCAATTTTAGTTCATGAAAAGGCAATAAAACAATTGATCCAATCACATACACTTAAAATATGAAGCATAAAAAGAAAAACTTTATAGTATACTTCACAAATAACACAAAACCGATGGTTCTGCATAAGAAACTGGGATATAGAAAATCAATATAATCAAACTACAGTTAGATAAAATACAAAGAACCCAAACTTTCATACCCAATAAGCAATGAACTTTCTTCTACAGTATTTCAAAAAAACCTACTAATAATAGCTTGCTTTTGGTAATAAAATCTTATGGGTAAATTACATTGACTACCTGTGAGGTTTAGCTATATTACATTCACTACCTCCATGGTATGGGATATCACACTAACCTCCTCTATTTCAAAACTTTTACAACAGATTACCCCCTTAATTAATCCCCGCAATATGTTGTTTGTCATTTTGGTTCTCAATATTTTAAATTATGTCAATTAGTCCTCAATGTATAAAAATTGTTACAATTTGGTCCCTCAATTAACTTCATTAGTAAAATTCATAAATATAAAACTCACTTAAAAATTCACTAGTCTTCAAAATATGTGATATGTGTCATTGATATGGAATCTTGCTAAAAAAATACACTTATAGTCCCAAAATATATAATCCGTGTTATTTTTGTCTCTAAAATTACACATTTATCCCTAGTTTCAACGGTGTCAACGGATAGAGTAAGATTGGAACCAAATTTAAACACTTTTTGTACATTGAGAACTAAATTGAACAAATTTAGATATTGAGGACCAAAATGACACAAATCTCATACTTTGATTCGAGCACTCAAAAATGTAATTAATTTTAAAAAGTTCGTAAGAATTTTAGTTTGTATAGCATTACTTTTTATGAAATTTGCTGACACACTAAATCCAGTAGAAATGTAAAGAGGCTGTTACACAAGCTTTCAAATATGGGAGGGCAGTGTAATTTTCCATACCACAGGTATAATATAGCCAAACCATAAGGATAGTTGATGTAATTTACTCATATCTATCTTATTAATGCTGTCACAGCCCTAAAAGGAATTCTGATTTTCCCAAGCCAAATTTGAAGGAAGATAGTAAACAGATGGGAAAAAAAGAAGAAAACATTAAAAAAATTCCACTAATAAAGCATTTTTCTCACAAATGATAAAAATCCAACCTCAAATATGTGTTAAGTTCGTTCAATGCAAATTTTATTTATTTATTTATTTATTAAAGATTAAGCTCAATGCATGTTAAAAATGAGAACCTTTATAACTTTTTTATAACAAAATATCCCAATATAAAGAGCAACACTAAACCTAGATTGACAGTTAATCAAATTCACCGCCAAAAAAAAAAAAAAAAAAAAAAGAAGACATTGATTCCACATAATCACAAACTAAACACAGAGCCATAATCCCCGACCCCCCACCCCCCAAAAAATAAAATCAAATCAAATAAAAATAAAATAAGGGTATATTACAAATACACTTCTGAAATTTGTTTATAATATAAATTGCCCTTGCGGTTCTAAATTTTACATCCCGCCCCTTGAAATTTGTAATTTCATAACAGATGACCATTTTATTAATAAATTTTCAAGTCAGTTAACAATTTTGAATGATGTTAGAAATTTATTTGAATTATTAATTTAGGTAAATATTATTATTGTACAAAAAAGCAGTTAGAAATTTCAAATTATGACAAAAAGGTATTTATAATTTCTTAAATCACAAGGGCAATCCGTATTTTGAGCATATTTGTAATTTACCCAAATAACAATAATAATAATAATAAATAAATTACAAATCCATTGAGATTTACTTATTTACCCCTTGTAATTTTAAAAATTACAAATATCCTTATTAGAATTTTTTATGTAAGAGGATCAAGAAAATAAAATTCCTATCTACTCTTCTATATAAATTAACCAGAATTATTAATTTAAATATATTTATGATATCATTTGTTAATTAAATTGATAATTTATTAATAAAAATAATTATTTGTTATGCACTATAAACTTGAAGTTAAAGGGATCACATGTAATTTTTAAAAATACAAAAGGCACTCCGTTATTTGGATGATCTAAATAAGTGCACTATTACTCCTCTATTCAGGGACGAAACAAAATTTCATAACTGGAAGGACCAAAGACAGATAAAAAAAATTCACATATGATATATAAACTATATATATACGAGAAAAAAAAAATCAAATACTATAGGCTGAAGAATTTTTTGGTACAAAATAAAAACAGAAGATAAGATGGTAGAAGAATGCTATATATATATATATTTATACTGTTTCACAGAAAATGGAGGCCAGGCCTCCGTAATATTCTACTAATTATGTCCTTGTCTTTGCTTTCTTGTATATTTTTTTAGAAAGAGTCAAAAAAGTGCACTAAAATAAGCAACCCCAACCAATCAAAAGGGTGTATTTGTAAATATTGAAAACTAAAAAAAAAAGAGCATATTTTGTAAAAATGCTTATAAATTCCATATATAGTAAAGTAATGCATGAATCAGCAAAAAAAAAAAAATGGTGCGATTAATGAAAGCATAAACAACATACTCGTTCAGCAATTTTCAAAATGACTCACCATTGCTACAATGAATTGACATAACAAAATGGAGGAAAATTGAAGAGAGAGACATAGAGAGATATAGAAGTAAAGATTATTTTAATTTTAATGTTATCGAGTTTTAAATAGATATAGCTTTTTTGAGTGAGAATCTGTTTAAAATTTAAAAAATATTTACTAAAAATAAATTTATATAAAAAATAAAAAATTTAATGTTCACAAAATTGAATTCAAAAAATTGAAACCAAACATGGTGAATAGAATTCAAACTAGATGACATTTGCACCTTGAACTATTATTTAGACCATTTATCTGCATAATAGAAGCAAAAGTTCAATGGTAAGGAAAACTCATATTTTTAGGATTTGCTCATAAATTTAGTCAAGAACCAATCTAAATTAATACTCTTTGATAAGAAAATGTTGGTGACAAAATGATATGGAGGATATCAAACACAATGCTTATGATTGATTCAAAGACAATTTTTTGTGCTATCAAAGAGTTGTTAAGAATTAAAATAAATAAATAAAACTATGTTGACGACAAAGTAAAATAAAGCATATTATAAGTAAATCATGATGCTTTTGACAAATTTGAATGCATCTGATTCAAAATAAATTAATGAGTTCCAATCAGTAGGGTACAATACCAAGTATTTATTCCCAAAAAAACCCAACAAAAAAACAAGTGAATAATGGGTGAAACATGATCAAATTGACAACATTCTTTCTAATCATCACAACAATGATCAAAGAACATTTTTTTTTTTTTTTTTTTTAAGAATTATCTTGTCAATGTACATGAGTGGATCACCATCATTACAATTTATTTGAGGAAGCCCCCACAAGGGTTTATTTTTTCAACAAAATAATTTTTCTAAATTCAAATTTTTCGAAACTTTTTTTTTCTAAATTCATGTTGTTTTGTAAAGTAATGGCAGTCTACATGAATGACATTTGATTCGGAACATCCGTTTAGATTAAAAAACTAATTCCTATGCATCATGCAGCCAATAATTTCTCTAGAATTTCAATTTGTTACGAATATTTTGTTTTGTCAGAGAGAGTTATTGAGGTTCTCTGTTGCAGTCTAATTTTATTGAGGAACTCAAAAGCTTGAACCTTGATTGCCAATCTGTTACCCTCTAAGTCCATGCATACAAGCAAGACACAGTACCTATCCTCTATTATTTGGCACATCTCTGACCTTCCATATAAAGTAGTTAGCAAATAATATAAATTAGCCAATACAGTTATACATCTAACTTGAATACAATGTAGAGTAGAGTCTCACTTGTGTTAATCCCTACCCAATCTGCTTTGGCTGTGTTCAATGCACTTTAATGAATAAACTAACTCCAAAAATTTATAAATAAAAATAAAAACAACTATTGGCTAAAATGTGTATCATTTCTCCCAATGCAGGCAAGCTTTAAAACAGAAATATGATCCCTGAGGACCTATTGTTCACATAAAATGCAATGATACACAGAAATTCAACAAGGAAAAAAAGAACACAATAAAAAATGTTATTTTCCCATACCAGCACATAGTACCTGTAGAATCTCATGTCGGCTCCACAGTTGTAGCATTTCGGGGGCACCATGTGACCACTTTCACAGTTCATAAACAAGTTCTCTTTTCCTCCATACTTAACTTGCTGCATTTTGATGGATCAAGCACCATTATTGTGGTTTTAAAAAAAATAGAATTACCACAACTTTATAGTAGCTCTAAAGCATGAATTATCCCAAGACAATTTACAATTAAATAAGAATAAAGAAAGATAATGAAAATACGGAAGTGGGGAAAATAATTTTCCTATTAAATATATTCATAAAAATTGAGAAAATTTGGGAAAACCAAACTAAAACAATACCTTATTTCCAAACAAAGATATCAGAGAAAATAAGAGAACGCATCGAAAGTTAAAATCTGAAAAAAAGAAGTTCAAATAATAGTTATATCAAAACAAGAAAAACATGAAAAACAAAATGGCGAACTAGCAGGAGATGATAACAGATAAGGAAAACACAATTAAAAAACAAAAACAAAATAGGGAAGGAGAAGAAGAAGACCCAGTAACAAAGAACTAAAAATCTTTTATCCAGATCGATATTGATGTGTAAAAATCCAAATAACAAAACAAAAATTGAAATAAAATTAGGATCATAATAACAAAACATACGGGCAATTAAAAGCAACGTAAAAAATTTAAAATAAAATAAAATAAAATAAAAAAGTGGAACGAAATGCAAATCACCATGAAGTAGTAGTTTGTCTTTTGTTTTCAATTCTATATATCAATGTCAATGTACATGTATAAAAACCCAAACAGTACCACAAATTAGAATCATAATGAAGAAAAATATATGTAATCATGTACTAAATAAAAAAGCAAAATAATTCATCACATCAGAAAATAAGAAAATGAAAGAATAGAAGAAATACACCCAAATAGAATTAAATCTTAAAAGAGGGAAATTCTAAACAATCAATTAAAGAATTAAATCATACTTCCGTTAAAATTTGGCCAAACTATTTGCAAGTAAACCATTACTCCAATCATGATTACGCTACATTGTGAGTTGATTCAATACCCACCAATTTGGCTTCAAAGTTGTTATTCCCAGTGGTTACCAAGGCTGTAGTTGATTCAATTCCAAAAGTAAATCAGATTATATAAAACAAAATATATGAAAAATCTAAAAGAGGGCTTTTATTTTAATCAGCTTAGGTTGACAAAGAGAAGGACTTGATGCAACTAAGTTATATTCTACATATCCAAAATTAAGAATATTTCAATATTTAAAAAAAAAAAAATCATAGAATTCAAAAAATTGTAAAAGTGATTTTAATTAGTAAAATTTTTAAAATTTATCACTAATTTGAAATATTGTTTTTTATTTCAATATTTAAAAAAAAAATCATAGAATTCAAAAAATTGTAAAAGTGATTTTAATTAGTAAAATTTTTAAAATTTATCACTAATTTGGAATATATATATATATATATTTTTTTTTTGTACAAATATACACTGAACTGTTAATTCCCCCCAAAAATATCCATTTTATGAAAGAAAATAAAAACAAGAAAGAAATAGAGATACACACATACTACTAAACCCAAGACACTTTCTCTTTCAACCAAAAGGGAGGAAAAAATAAAAAATTAAAGCTAGCAAAGGATACACATCAAATGCCACAGAATCTTCTTCACAAATGTCAAGTTCATATAAATAAAAAAAACCATCAAAACAAAAATGAAAGCAATTTAGGGTTTTAGATAGAAGATACAATGAAGGAGAAGGGAAAAGAAGGGATCAAAAGAGAAAACAAAATCAAACCAAACTTCCATTTAACATTTGCTAATTTACTCCTTGGGAGGGAAAAAAAAAAAAAAACTAAACAAACAAAAGCAAGAAACAAAAACAAAGAAAAACAAAAAGAACAAAAATAGGAAAAAAAAAACAATAAAAAATACCACAAAAATAAATGGAAAAAACCAACAAAAATGAAGGACAAGACCATTTTTCCTTCAAAAGCAGAAAGTGTTTGGTTGGGGATTTGAAAATGGATAAGTTAAGTGAAATGTGAATAAAATATATCTATATTTTATATAATTTCACACATATTTTTTCCTTTGAAAACGAATAAGTTATGTGAAATGTGAATAAAATATGTATATATTTCATATAATTTCACACACCTTTTCCCTTTTCATTTTTAAATCTCCTCCCAAATCTCTAAACTAAACACAGCATAAAGAAAAATTAAAAATAAGAATGAAAAACGAAAAAAAGTAAACACCATTTTTCCTTGAACAAAACAAAATAATATAAAGAAGATGAAGAAATCCTAATTTTATTAGGTCCCACAAAGATTCTGCACAATTTTTTTTTTTTTTTTAAATTTCCCTTGCATCTTCTTTGTCACTTGCATACAGTAAAAAATACCACAAAGTCAACGAATACGACAAAGTCGATCCTCCATCAGTAGCAACCTACCAATGCAGAGAAGAAGGGAAAACGGAAAAAGAGAAGAAACAGATTTGAAGGGACGGTGTTGTTGGGTCGGACCAAGCTGGTGGGGGTGAGAGAGAAAAGGCCAAAGGATGCTGGCAGTGTGGGTCGCAGTGGAGTGTTCGCGTTGGTGAGAGTCGCCGAAGGGTGTTGGAAAGAAAAGAGATAGAACAAGAAGAGAGAATATCATTAAGAAGAAGAAGAGAGATGAGAGATGAGAGATGAGAGAGAGAGAGAGAGAGAGAAAGAAATTAGGGTTTTAGAGAAGGTGTCCACAAGGCCAGGTTTCTCTCCAGTTCGAGATCGAATTGGAACGTACTATTAGAACCATAGGGATTCATGAATCTTATTTTGATAATTTGAACGGTTTAATATGTAGAATTTGTCGAGTACTTTATCTCTGTAAAAAATCTCATTGATCAGATATTTATAATTACTTGATCGGATCATATTTCTGTCAATGGTAAATATAATTTTCAAAATAAATTATTGACAACAATCTAATATGATCAAGCAGCTATCAATATCCGATCAACATGATTTTTTATAGAGTTAAAGTACTCGATGAGTTCTACGTATAGAAGGGTTCGAATTATCGAAACAGAACTTGTGATTAGGGGTGCTCAGCGGATATTCCAATCTGCCCAAACCGACCAAACCGACCAAACCGAACCAATCCGGCACATTTGGATGGATGCATGATGATAAGAGAACCGTTGCAGATTGATTTTTTCCAATCCGCCTAATTTTGAACAAATAGCGGATTTGAGATTCTTTTGATCGCAACCAAACCGCCAAACTGCTAGTACCCCTAGTAATTTGTAAGACTTTATGTTTTTAATTTACTTAGATATTCTGTTTGTGTTTTTAATTAAAAAAAAGTTTAGATATTCTGTTGTATTTTTAATTAGAAAATCCTTTTATCAAATAGTAAGTATTGATATTTGATATTTTTGTACGAAAAATATAATGCTTAATTTTGTCATTTTTTTATAAAAAAAAATCAAATTAAATAGTTTTTTAACATAAAAAAAAGGAAAATAATGCATGATTTTCTTATATGTATTTTTTATTGATATTTGACAATTTACTTGATAATCTTTTAGTTATGTTGAGTTGGATTGTTATCCAAAAAAGAATGTTGATAAGTTGTCATATTATGTTCGAAATTTGTAAAAGTTTAAACCGCCAAACCGATTCACATCCATCTATCAATTCGCCAATCTGCTCAATCCGCATCTGCCAATTGGGCAGACAGATGCGGATTGATTTTTTCCAATCCGCTAATCCGACGGATGGATGACAGATTAGAAGTTCCCTGGCAGCAATCGAACCGTGAGCACCCCTACTCGTGATGAATCCTACAAACCCAACAGTATCGTCTAATCCAGACTGGAGATAAGCTTACCCTGTCCAGAAATATACAATGAATGCAGCCTTGCAAGTAGGAGTGTTTCGCGAATATTTCGATCCACCCGAACCGACCGAACTGAACCGAACCGGTCCATTGCATTTTGGACGGATGTGTAATGATAAGCAGACAGTTGCGGATATATTTTTTCCAATCCGCCTAGTTTTAGATGGATAGCAGATTTGAGATTCCTGTGGCTACAACCGAACCGCCAAATCGTGAGCAACCCTAGTAATTTATAAGACTCTGTGTTTTCAATTTGTTTAGACATTCTGTTTGTATTTTTAATTGAAAAAAAAGTTTAGATATTCTATTGTGTTTTCAATTTATTTTCAATTTGGAAATCCTTTTATCAAATGACAAGTGTTGATATTTGATAGTTTTGTGTGGAAAATATAAAACTCAATTTTGTCATTTTAAAAAAAAAAATCAAATTAAATAGTTTTTGAATAAAAAAACAGTAATGAAATAGTTTTGATAATGCATGGTTTTCTTATATGTATTTATTGTTGATATTTGACAATTTACTTGATAATTTTTGATTATGTTGAGTTGGATTGTTATCCCAAAAAAAATGTTGACAAGTTGTTGTATTATGTTTAAAATTTGTAAAAGTTTAAACCGCCAAACCGATTCGTATCCATTCACCAATCCACCCAATCTGCATCTACCAATCCGACGGACGGATACGGATTGATTTTTTTCAATCCACCAATCGGACGGACGGATAGCAATTGGAGGTTCCCCAGTTGCAACCAAACTGCGAACACCCCTACTTGTAGGTTACAAAAGTCTTCACATGGATCTATCTTGTTACATTGGGCGCCTCAATTAGCCCCTATCAAACAAAGGGTAAATGAGTAATTTCACAGAGGATGAAAAACACTGTTCAATACATCACCACCTTATATATTAGTATATATAGATGGATATATAGACAAATTATAGAGCAAAGAAAAAAAAAGTGCATAAAGAGAGGCAAAGTCATAAATAAGAATGTAGGATTAATAATAGGTATTGTTGTCATTTGACAAGCATGTGATCATTTGGGTTAGGATAATTCTATGAGTAATTTTATTTACACATCACATAACCTTTCAGTACACACCATTTTCTTAACACACACAACACAGATTTTTTATTGTTTCATTTCTTCTCACTTTACACTATTAATTTTCTAAAAATCCTAAATTACTCTCATCTTCTTCAACTCTTTAACCCTCTATCCAAAACCCAAACCTTAAACCTAATTCTAACAATCACTGTCGGTCGCATTCCATCTCAAGCCGCCGCCTATCTAGGTATCCCCTCTCACAGACACCTAACTAGGCATCCCCTCTCGCCTCTGTCTTTCCAACGCCCCTAGGGTTCTCTCTCTCTCTCTCTCTCTCTCTCACGCGCGCGCGCGGGGGCACACACCTACGCCCACGCGAGCGGTAGAGGAGAACGACGAGGTTGGATCACAATAGAGAGTTCGATCGCGATGGCAGGAGTGGAGAGCAGGGTGTTTGGGATGGAAGGGATAGAAGACGAGGCTATTCGTGATGGTGAGGAATCGGCCGTAAAGGAAATGAGAGGGATTTGTGGTAGGGAAAGGGTTGCCGGCAAGTAAGTGATTGTAAGAGTGGTGATAGTGGAGGTGAAAGGCGCTGGGATGAGATAGAGAGGCTACGGGGCTACAATGGTGGCTAGCAAGAATGGTCGTGGTGGTGGGTGCAGGTGACGGTGGATGGAGGTAGAAAGTAGGCGACGAAAGCTGGTGGTAGGTAGTGGTGCCGAAAGATGTGTATTGTGAGTTAGGGTTTAGACATGTCCAAAATGGTAATTTGATAAAGGGATATAAGTGTAATAAAAAATTTATGGAAATATTGCGTACCTCAAGGTTTGATGGTGTAAAAATAGAATTCCCCTAATTCTATTTGCATCACATATACATCTCATTATACTCTTTTTTTAATTGCACCTCCTTTCAAAATTTAAAATTCAAAATTTTTGTTTTAGGATGGCTCTATTTGCACTCTAAAAAATTGGTTAGACACCTGAACTTAATGAAATTTTTTATTACTATTATGTTTTTATTCAAAATGATCCAAAAAAAATACAAATTATAGTTTTTTTTTTTTTTTTTATCAGCAAAGAAAGAACTTTATTGATGAAACAGAAGGGATTACATCAATAAAGAAGGGGAAAGATGAGGCAGAAGTTGGAGAGAAACCAACCACAAGCAACATAGAACATCAGTGGAAATAAACACAAGCAACAATACAGCTCTGAAATAATCAGCAGAACACCTGCCGAAATTAGCAGAACACCTGATGGCCACAACTTTGCAGCTCACAATTCTACAGCTCATAGTAGTGGAGCTCACAGCTCTGCAGCTCGTAAATAGCCAATGGAATTTGAACTCAGAATCTGCAGGATTCACCACTGCTGGAGCATTCATAAATGGGTCTCACAAAACTGAGATGTTCTACCAGCCAAACCAACCAACCAAACATGGCAGCCAAACCATACTGCATAACCACTACTATGAAACTCAATTGCAGCACACTACATAAATCAAATTATAGCACCCAGACTATATGACACTGCATAACCACTAACAGAGGCGAGGAAGCAATTGGCGACAGACGAACGGCGGCGGCAGATTGCAACAGCTTAAAATCCTAATATTCAGGTGAAGCTCCTGATATTCCTTCAGTTGCAGACAAAACCCGAGACTGAAAAGGGGAAGTCTTTGATAGAGGCCTTGAGCCAATAAGCTAACCTGACTTTGATTAAATCCCACAGTTCCACTGAATTAGGTTAAGCATTAGAGAATACACACTCATTTCTATGCTTCCAAAGAGACCAAAGAACAACAAAAGGAATGGACCTCCAAACTTTGGAGATTAAGCCCCTAAACTTCCTACTCATCCACCAGTTAAGTAACTCTGCTACAGAGTATGGGATGCAGCAATGGATTCCCCAGTCAGATAACACAGCAAACCAAATGAACCAAGAGAAAGGACAATGACGCAAAGCATGATTGGCAGATTCAACAGCAGAATTACAGAAAGTGCATGAGATTGATGTATTGGAACCAAGGATGCCACGTCTGTGAAGAAAATCTGTGGTTTTAACTCTATTTCTCCAGGCAAGCCAACCAAAGAAATGGACTTTGGGAGGTAATAAATTGCACCAAATAAATTTGGTAATAGGAAGATCAGGCCCCAGGAGAGAGGTGCTATAGGAATAAAGAGAAGATGTAGAGAAGGGACCAGCAGTAGAAGAGGACCAACCAAGCTGTCCATACACCCAGTGCTTGATGAGGGAGCAGAGGCCAACAATCTAAGCAGTCTAGATTCATCCGGCAATTCCCAGGCATACAAGGCTCTTCTGAAGTTGACATTCCAATCAGTTTCGCTAGTTTTCCTTGCAAAGTATTGCTTAAGAGAACCTTCCTTATCAACAGAAAGGTTGAAGAGGGAGGGAAACTCATTCTTGAGGCAAGTGGCTCCACACCACCTATCATACCAAAATCTAGTTCTACAGCCATCCCCCACCTTGATTTGGCAGCTTAGTATAAAAAAGTTAAAGATATTGGCACTGTGATTCCCGATGAAAAGAATGTCCCTCCACATCCTAGAGAGTTTGTACGAAGATACCGTAGGAGGATGCCAACAATTAACCTCTATCTTGTATTTGCTACAAATGATTCTCCTCCACAATGCATTTGTTTGAGTGCCAAATTTCCACCACCATTTGAGAATCAAACAAGCGTTAACATCCCTGAGTCTCCTAGAGCCGAGGCCCCATTGGGCAACACTTTTTGTTACATCTAGCCATTTCACCAAATGAATTTTCCTTTTAAGCCCATTTCCACCCCACAAAAAAGCTGTTTCTAACTTCTCCACTTCACGGGCTACACCATCAGGCATCTTAAAGAGAGAGGTAGTACACGGGTAGAGAAGAAATAACAGATTTGATGAGAATTAGTCTACCAGCGAAGGACAATATTTTCCTCATCCAACCTGAAAGTCTGGCTCTGATAGAGTCTAGCACAGGTTTCCAAGTAGATTTACTCCCTGGGTTGGAACCTAATGGCAGCCCCAGAAATTTCAAAGGCAATCTAAGCACCTTGCAATTCAAGCAACTTGCAAAATTCTGCAGTGACTCTTCAAACACACCCACTCCACATACCACACTTTTGAGGTAATTAATTCTGAGTCCGAATAGAACTTCAAAGCATCGAAGCACTCTTTTGATGACAACCACTTGATCCATATCTGCTGCACAGAATATAATAGAGTCATTCGCAAACTGGAGATGTGATACAAGGACCTCATTAGCCCCAACCAAGACACCTTTAAGGAGACCAAGATTAATAGCTCTAGTGAGGTGGATGTTGAGCCCTTCAGCCACTATGTTGAAGAGGAAGGGTGATAATGGGTCGCCTTGCCTAAGGCCTCTTTGCGGAGAGAACTCATTAGTTGGAGATCCATTCACGAGGACGAAAATATGGGCTGAAGACACACAAGTTTTTATCCAAGAGATCCACTTAGAACCAAAACCAAAGCTAGCCATCATAGGAAACAAGAATTCCCAGTTGACTGAATCAAAGGCTTTCTCAAAGTCCAGCTTGATTATTAACCCTTGCTTCTTGGCCTTCTTCCATCCATCCACAACCTCATTAGCAATAAACACCCTATCTAGGATATTCCTGCCACCTATGATAGCTGTCTGAGTCTCACCTATGATTGAAGGCATCACAGGCTTTAGCCTCTGCACTAAGACTTTTGCCAAATTATAGTGTTTTGGACACTCTTTTTCATAAACAGTCTTAATTTTTCCTTTTTTCTTCTCTTGTCACTTTGTTCACTTTACATATTTCATACTTAACCATACTTTCTTTAAATCTATCATTCTTGCACTATATTTCATATTAAAGTCAACAATGGATAATAAAGAAGACATTTCCAAACTATTTTTTATAGAGAATGTAGGTTTTCTGTTCATTTTCATCGTTTTAGGTCAATAGGTTTTCGAAATTTGTTCAGAAATTCAGTACTGAAAAAATTACATTTATTAGGAAACTTATTTCTAATTTTTATGCTTCCGAATTATTTGACATTGTTTGGTATTTAATATCCGAACAAATTGTCTATGTTTGGCTTTGTGTTTTTGAATATTTAATTTTTTAACTTCTTCATATTCCAGTTTCAAACAAAAAGAATTATGTGGTATTATATTTCCAAGCAAATTATATACATTCGGAAACTTATTTCCAAATAAATTCAATTGTATTTGGTATTGAGTATTTGAAAAACAAAAAAACAAAAATATTCAATTATGTGTTGTCATACCTTTAAACTTTTTAATTTCTCTAATGATTTCTTTGACCAACAACCAAGTGGGTGACGGCGGGTGGAAAACGATTTGACTGATGACAACGACGGTGTGGCCTCTACCGTGAGATCGTTCATCTTGCCATTCTTCTTTGCCGAGAGAGCTTGAGTTTAGGTGGTTTGGGAGCCTATTTGGTTTGTGGGGGTGTAGATCCTTCAAGGGTTTTTGATGATACAATAGATATTATTATTTGAGATGTTCAAAATAATAGAATAAATTTTAAATTAGGGTGTCCAATCAATTTTTTTGAGTGCAAATAGATCCATCAGTTGTTTTATCTCTTTACACACTATTATTTCATCTATACCCTTATTTCTAACCTCCACTCTTCTCCTTACACCCAAAACCTTTCTAATCCTAATTTCTCTACCTCCAATTGATACAGCCACTGTCACACGCTTACAAAAACTAAGATATATAAAAAATCATTATAAGAATTCAAAAAGATATTATATGATCTTATTACTTTATAGTTTAGCAAAATTTAGTTTATAGAAAAAAGAAAATTGAACTAATTACAATAAATTATCGCTTAAACATTATTTTTTTAATTACTAATTAAGCTTGCATAATCAAACTAATTTAACATAATTATATTGGATTAAAACTATGCCATTTTTTCATCAAGAATTCGTTAGTCCTATATATGAAAAAAAAATGATATTGACATCATATTTACACTGAAATATATATTTTTTCTTGTTTATGCTTATGTCTACACATTTTTTTGCATTAATCGATATTGCTTTAACATTAGGAAAAAAGAGATCAATGTCATTATTCCAAATTTATAGGCATATTGTAATTTTTGCCTGAACCTTAAGGATGGTTAGTGTATTTTTTTACTTTTTATTTTTTATTTTCCTGAACATCACAGGATTTTTTTTCAAATTTAGTATAAAAAAACCATAAATCCTAAATGGCGACTTTATTCGTTTATGCCCACGAACGGCTTGCATCCAGAATGGAAGAATGATCTAAGGCAGGAGGGCAGGCCCGGCCAGCTAGGGCCAGGTCAAAACAAAAATTCTATGATATCCCAATATTTTCCGGCAGCACAGCAAGAATTCTATGATATCCACAAAGCTTTTATTGATTTCCAGAATTTTCAGACGCGCTCGCGTACACACAAAAAAAAATTCAAGAAAGTGCCCCGAGATGTAGATTCCTCCATAATATTGTTCATTTGGTAAAGAACAATCAACTGACTGCTAACACAATACAATCATTACAGTCACAAACATATTTATAAATTAAAAAATAAATAAAAAGCACAGATCAGCTGGAAAAGGAAGACACTCATCTTCACAACAACAGTTAGGATGTGACAATCACAACATCAAAACCATGTTCCCAAAATGTTTCCTGACAATAAAATCTGAAACTAACTGCATTTCCTTGTATCACACTGTTGTCCCAAATTAACATTTGAAATTAACCACAACACCAAAACCAAGAATACCATACACAACTCAAAAGCCTGAGAAAATAAACTCTTTTCATCGTAACAAATAAATGTATAACAATGGTAATGATTCTGTGTTGTAAACTGTGCTCTAATTTACATTGCATCATTCTGTGAAAAATTACAATAGGAACGATACAAACTCAAGTATTACAATTTCTATTCTTTGGATAGCAAACAATTGAAATGTGGCTAGAGTGAAAGGGAGATATATTATGATGCAACCTAAAGAATATGATATACTTGACACAGAGAAAAAATAATAATAATAATAATTATTATTATTATTATAAATAAAAAAAAAGCCTAGAAGAATATGACAACTCAGTTTTTACAAAAAAAGAAGAAGAAGATTAGATGCACACAACAAAATCACCTAGTCATCTCCTGGGGGGATCGAAAATTGGGTTCATTTCAATTTCTGCACCTCCAAACTCCCTAAATCTCTCAGCTTCTCTTGCAATCTGAATATCATCAGCTCCATAGTATTGAACAAAAATTTTTACAACAAAACGAGGAATCAATGCTCTGATTGGGATGCCAAGCAAGCACCACCAAAACAATCCTGTTTGAGCAAGATGGACGATGGCCCTGCAAAATTAATTTTAAGAGTTGTACTTCAGTCTTTGATCTGCTAAGCAAACAATGATGAGAATTGACATTATGAAAGTCAAGAGCAGAAGAACATTTCCATTTATAAGAAAATGGATTCGGTAATAAATGCTCGTGCTTATTCATTATATAAAGTGCAAAGCAATTTTAAAGAAAGTAGCAACTTTGCAGTTCAACTGTCACAGATGGTCACTAAACACATAAAGCCACCAATGGTACACTAAAGACAACTATGTTCATCCTTTGCCCTTAGCAGGGTGGCGCTATGCATTCATCAGGGTATTCAATTGAATAATATTCAGTTTTATTTATTTATTTATTTATTTATTTATTTATTTATTTATTTTTGGTGTTTTGGCTTACCTATATATGTGATATATGTAAAGAGTGGAAAATCAGTCATGAATCCAACACATTCTATAATTACCTTACAATTTACAGCAAAAAAAAATTAGTGAAAAATAGGAGACCATGTAACACTCAAATATTGACTTTTAACAATGACACAATCCTAGGTGGTGTCACTAACCAATAAAAATATGATTGAATATTGTTGGAACAATCTTCTGTGTAAATAAAATAACTTGAAATAAATTCAAACAAAATAAATAAATAACATACCAGATTTATTTATCGAACCGAATTAAAAAATAAGATCAAGTCGAGTGTGTGACACTCTGTCCTTAAGATAGATTCGCCCCGCTACGGTGCTTACGGTTGAGTGGCGTCTATCTCCCAGGATACAATGATCCTCACAAATTTATAGAAGCACTTCAAATAAATTTGCTCGGCGAACCAACCCTGTGTTCTATCTCTCTGAATATTTATTCCTAAAATTATATATGAAGAATAATTTACTAAAAGAAAATGGACAGCAAAGGAACACAATTTCAGACTGAATTTTTCCTATCTCGGATACCCCGGACTGCAGCAAAATGAATATATATATATAGGCAAAACAATAGACCCGAATAGGAGCCAAACAGATTTGAACAGGTATAGTTCAAAATTCCAACTTGTTTGAAAACAAACAAATCTGGCGGTTGCTTTGAAACATTTTCAAACAAATTGAAAAGTTGTCCACGTGGACCAAGTCAAATAACTGTAGCTAATTTATTAATTATATTTTAAATAAAATACCCCGAAAGAAAGTGAATCAAACACCTTATGAATTGTGGCATGGAAGAGTACCATCCTACAAATACTTAAAAGTGTGGGGGTGTTTGGCTAAAGTGGCTATTCCTAGTCCTAAAAAGACTAAGACAGGTCTTAAGACCATTGATTGCATTTTCATTGGTTATGCCAAGAATAGTAGTGCATATCGGTTTTTGATTCATAAATCAGAATATACCGAAATGCATGTAAATACTATTATTGAGTCTCGGAATGCATCTTTCTTTGAACGTGTATTTCCAAAGAAGACTGGACAAGAGACTAGTACTAATAAAAGAGCTTTTGATGCTATTACTAGTAATGATCAAGAACATGATCAAGAGCAAGAGTTAGATCAAAATGAGGAAGAGGAACCAAGGCGTAGTAAACGTGCCAGAACCTCAAAATCTTTTGGTCCAGATTTCCTAACATTTTTGTTAGAAAATGAGCCTTTAACTTTTAAAGAGGCTATGTCCAGTCCTGAAGCTCCTTTATGGAAAGAAGTTATCAACAGCGAAGTTGAATCCATCTTGCAAAATCACACTTGGGAATTAGTGGACTTGCCACCAGGTTGTAAACCTCTTGGGTACAAGTGGATTTTCAAAAGAAAATTAAAAGCGGATGGATCAATTGACAAATACAAGGCAAGACTTGTAGTCAAAGGTTTTAGACAGAAAGAAGGTCTAGATTACTTTGACACATACTCACCGGTTACTAGAATAACATCCATTAGAATGCTAATTGCCATTGCATCTCTATACAATTTAGAAATTCATCAAATGGATGTTAAAACCGCTTTCTTAAATGGTGAGTTAAATGAAGAAATTTACATGGAACAACTGAAGGGTTTTCGCTTCGAGAAAAGAAAAGAAAGTGTGTAAATTGGTTAAATCATTATATGGTTTAAAACAAGCGCCAAAGCAATGGCATGAGAAATTTGACAAGGCAATGATGTAAATGGTTTTAAAATTAATGAGTGTGACAAATGTGTTTATATTAAAAACACAGACAAAGGTCATGTCATTGTATGTCTTTATGTAGATGATATGCTCATCATAGGTAGTAATAATGATATGATTAAAACTACCAAGAAAATGTTGAATAAACATTTTGACATGAAAGACATGGGCATTGCTGATGTAATTCTTGGTATGAAAATTACCAAAACATCAGAAGGTTATACTTTGTCACAATCTCATTACATTGAGAAAATACTTGGCAAATTCAGCAAAGATGATGATCATCTTGCTAGAATTCCTATAGATGTTAATTTGTATCTTTCTAAGAATATACAAGAAAGTATTTCTCAATTAGAGTATGCCCAAATTATTGGAAACTTAATGTACTTAATGAACTGCACTCGCCCAGATATAGCTTATGCAGTAAGTAAATTAAGTAGATATACGAGTAATCCGGGAGTAGAACACTGGAAAGCAATTATAAGGGTTCTTAGATATCTCCGATTTACTCGTAACATTGGGCTTAATTTTACTAGATATCCAGCAGTACTTGAAGGATACTGTGATGCAAATTGGATATCGGATACTAGAGACTCGAAGTCCACCAGTGGGTATGTCTTTACTCTTGGTGGGGCGGCTGTATCTTGGAAATCTTCCAAACAGACTTGCATTGCTAGGTCTACTATGGAATCAGAATTCATAGCCTTAGACAAAGCAGGGGAAGAAGCAGAATGGCTTCGCCACTTCCTTGAAGATATTCCAATATGGCCAAAACCAGTGCCTGCTATATGCATACATTGCGATAGTCAATCAGCTATAGGTAGAGCACAGAGTTATATGTATAACGGTAAGTCATGACACATTCGTCGTCGACATAACACCGTAAGACAACTACTCTCTAATGGAATTATTTCCATAGAATATGTTAAATCTAAAGCCAACATAGCGGATCCACTTACCAAAGGGTTAGCAAGAGAGTTAGTTGAGAATTCATCGAGGGGTATGGGACTTAAGCCTATTAAATAAGAGTTACCACAACAGCAACCCAACCTAGTTTACTGGAGATCCCAAGATCTAGGTTCAAAGGGACAACCGAGTTGTGAATGACTCAGAAGTATCACTGGGGAGTCTAACTCCTACCCATTTCTTTGATGAAATAGTGATGTCTGCAGCGTTTTAGGTTAATTAAAACTTTTAATGATTTTTATATCTAGGTAAACCTAGTGGAGTATGGCAGGATACTCTTCATAAGAATCACCTATGTGAGTGTGAACTGGGCCGGTTCTATGAGATTTGTGAAGGGCTACAATTCTCTAAAGCACTCATGGAAGACCAGGTTGTTCAGGGCCAAAATGAACACAATAGTGAGAACTAAACTGTGTCTGGGGATATACTGTGTGAGTTCTATTGTCTTGGTTTACACAAACGGCTGAACAGTTCAAGACATCATGTTCACTGTTTAGCTAGTAAATCCGATAGTGTCTCACAAGGGAAGGTTCAAAGCCAAAAGCTACCTATCCTTTGCAGAATATTACCAATTTCTGTACTCTCTGATTAGATCATGTTGTTGCATTTTCTCTCCGTCAAATTCCATTCATGTGGGGGATTGTTGGAAAAATGGTTTTATATAGGCATATTTTTAGCCCAATTTGGGTGGACCCCAAACGTCTTTTGGGGTGGGTCCGAAGAGGTGAAGTGTTCCTTGCCGCGTGGAAAGTCACACGGTGATGACAGAACGTCAAAACCATTATGAGTGAATGGGAAGATGACGTCGTTTTCGGGTTTAACATTAATTTTTTAGATAAAATTCTTTTGAATTTTTTCAATAAAAATTATTGTGGAAATTTAATTTAATTCTAAATTCAAATTTTGGATTCCTAAGTGGTTTGTTAAAGTTTGTAATTTTAGAATTTAATTTAATTCTAAATTTAAATTTTAGGTTCCTTAAATGTTACCTAAAGTTTGTACCTCTTCATTTATTTATTTATTTAACTATTTCAATAATTTAATATATATATATATATTTAATTAGTTTAATATATATATATATTTGAAATAGTTTAATTAATAAATTAGCTACAGTTATTTGACTTGGTCCACGTGGACAACTTTTCAACTTGTTTGAAAATGTTTCAAAGCAACGGCCAGATTTGTTTGTTTTCAAACAGGTTGGAATTTTGAACTATACCTGTTTGTGGGGGATTGTTGGAAAAATGGTTTTATATAGGCATATTTTTATCCCAATTTGGGTGGACCCCAAACATCTTTTGGGGTGGGTCCGAAGAGGTGAAGTGTTCCTTGCCGCGTGGCAAGTCACCCGGTGAAGACAGAACGTCAAAACCATTTATGAGTGAATGGGAAGTTGACGTCGTTTTCGAGTCTAACATTATTTTTTTTTAGATAAAAGTCATTTGAATTTTTTCAAATAAAAAAAATATTGTGGGAATGTATTTTGATTCTAAATTTATTTTTTGGTTTCCTTAAGTGGTTTCCTAAAAATGATTAAACTATTCAAATTTGTTGGAACAATCTTCTGTGTAAATAAAATAACTTGAAATAAATTCAAACAAAATAAATAAATAACATACCAGATTTATTTATCGAACCGAATTAAAAAATAAGATCAAGTCGAGTGTGTGACACTCTACCTTTAAGACAGATTCGCCCCGCTATGGTGCTTACGGTTGAGTGGCGTCTACCTCCCAGGATACAATGATCTTCACAAATTTATAGAAGCACTTCAAATAAATTTGTTCGGCGAACCAAACCTATGTTCTATCTCTCTGAATATTTATTCCTAAAATTATATATGAAGAATAATTTACTAAAAGAAAATGGACAGCAAAGGAACACAATTTCAGACTGAATTTTTCCTATCTCGGATACCCCGGACTGCAGCAAAATGAAAAAATATATATAGGCAAAACAATAGACCCGAATAGGTGCCAAACAAATTTGAACAGGTATAGTTGAAAATTCCAACCTGTTTGAAAACAAACAAATCTGGCCGTTTCTTTGAAACATTTTCAAACAAATTGAAAAGTTGTCCACATGGACCAAGTCAAATAACTGTAGCTAATTTATTAATTAAACTATTTCAAATATATATATATATATATATTAAACTAATTAAATATATATATATATTAAATTATTGAAATAGTTAAATAAATAAATAAATAAAGAGGTACAAACTTTAGGAAACATTTAAGGAACCTAAAATTTAAATTTAGAATTAAATTAAATTCTAAAATTACAAACATTAACAAACCACTTAGGAATCCAAAATTTGAATTTAGAATTAAATTAAATTTCCACACTAATTTTTATTGAAAAAATTCAAAAAAATTTTATCTAAAAAATTAATGTTAAACCCGAAAACGACGTCATCTTCCCATTCACTCATAAATGGTTGTGACGTGACTTGCCACGCGGCAAGGAACACTTCACCTCTTCGGACCCATCCCAAAAGACGTTTGGGGTCCACCCAAATTGGGCTAAAAATATGCCTATATAAAACCATTTTTCCAACAATCCTCCACATGACTGGAATTTGACGGAGAGAAAATGCAACAACATGATCTAATCAGAGAGTTTAAGAAATTGGAAATATGCTGCAAAGGATAGGAAGCTTTTGGCTTTGAACCTTCCCTTGTGAGACACTATTGGATTTACTAGCTAAACAGTGAACATGATGTCTTGAGATATCCCCAAACACGCTTTAGTTCTCACTATTGTGTTCATTTTGGCCCCGAACAACCCGGTCTTTCATGAGTGCTCTAAAGACTTGTAGCCCTTCACAAATCTTATAGAACCGCCACACTCACATAGGTGATTCTTATGAAGAGTATCCCGCCATACTCCACTAGGTTTACCAAGATATAAAATCATTAAAAGTTTTACTTAACCTAAAACCGCAGACATCACTATTTCATCATAGAAATGGGTAGGAGTTAGACTCGATCCTTCCGAGTCAATCACAACTCGGTTGTCCTTTGAACGGATCTTGGGATCTCCAAACTAGGTTGGGGTAACTCTTATTTAATAGGCTTTAGTCCCATTCCTCTCGATGAATTCTCAACTAACTCTCTTGCTAACCCTTTGGTTAGTGGATCCGCTTATGTTGTCTTTAGACTTAACATATTCTATGGAAATAATTCCATTAGAGAGTAGTTGTCTCATGGTGTTATGAATGTGTTATACATATGACGATTAACTATCGCAATGTATGCATATAGCGGTTTTGGCCATATTGGAATATCTTCGCTTTGTCTAAGGCTATGAATTCTGATTCCATAGTAGACCTAGCAATACAAGTCTGTTTGGAAGATTTCCAAGATACAGCAGCCCCACCAAGAGTAAAGGCATACCCACTAGTGGACTTCGAGTCTCTAGTATCCGATATCCAATTTGCATCACAATATCCTTCAAGATATCTAGTATAATTAATGTTACGAGTAAGATATCTAAGAACCCTTATAATTGCTTTCGTTCTACTCGATATCTACTTAATTTACTATAAGCTATATCATTAAGTACATTAAGTTTCCAATAATTTGGGCATACTCTAATTGAGAAATACTTTCTTGTATATTCTTAGAAAGATACAAATTAACATCTATAGGAATTCTAGCAAGATGATCATCATCTTTGCTGAATTTGCCAAGTATTTTCTCAATGTAATGAGATTGTGACAAAGTATAACCTTCTGATGTTTTGGTAATTTTCATACCAAGAATTACATCAGCAATGCCCATGTCTTTCATGTCAAAATGTTTATTCAACATTTTCTTGGTAGTTTTAATCATATCATTATTACTACCTATGATGAGCATATCATCTACATAAAGACATACAATGACATGACCTTTGTCTGTTTTTAATATAAACACATTTGTCACACTCATTAATTTTAAAACCATTTACATCATTGCCTTGTCAAATTTCTCATGCCATTGCTTACGCTTGTTTTAAACCATATAATGATTTAACCAATTTACACTTTCTTTTCTTTTCTCGGAATGGAAAACCCTTCAGTTGTTCCATGTAAATTTCTTCATTTAACTCACCATTTAAGAAAGCGGTTTTAACATCCATTTGATGAATTTCTAAATTGTATAGAGATGCAATGGCAATTAGCATTCTAATGGATGTTATTCTAGTAACCGGTGAGTATGTGTCAAAGTAATCTAGACCTTCTTTCTGTCTAAAACCTTTGACTACAAGTCTTGCCTTGTATTTGTCAATTGATCCATCCGATTTTAATTTTCTTTTGAAAATCCACTTGTACCCAAGAGGTTTACAACCTGGTGGCAAGTCCAGTAATTCCCAAGTGTCATTTTGCAAGATGGATTCAACTTTACTGTTGATAGCTTCTTTCCATAAAGGAGCTTCAGGAATGGACATAGTCTCTTTAAAAGTTAAAGGCTCATTTTCTAACAAAAATGTTAGGAAATATGGACCAAAAGATTTTGAGGTTCTTGCATGTTTACTACGCCTAGGTTCCTCTTCCTCATTTTGATCTAACTCTTGCTCCTGATCATGTTCTTGATCATTACTAGTAATAGCATCAAAAGCTCTTTTATTAGTACTAGTCTCTTGTCCTGTTTTCTTTAGAAATATATGTTCAAAGAAAGATGCATTCCGAGACTCAATAATAGTATTTACATGCATTTCGGTATGTTCTGATTTATGAATCAAAAACCGATATGCACTACTATTCTTGGCATAACCAATAAAATTGCAATCAATGGTCTTAGGACCTATCTTTGTCTTTTTAGGACTAGGAATAGCCACTTTAGCCAAACACCCCACACTTTTAAGTATTTGTAGGATGGTACTCTTCCATGCCACAATTTATAAGGTGTTTGATTCACTTTCTTTCGGGGTATTTTATTTAAAATATAATTAGCAGAAAGTATTGCTTCCCCCCACAAGTTCTGAGGTAATTCAGAACTGATCAACATGACATTCATCATTTCTTTTAAAGTCCTATTTTTCCTTTCAGCAATTCCATTTTGCTGAGGTGGGTAAGGAGCGGTGGTTTGATGAATTATTCCATGTTCTTTACAAAATTCACTAAAAGGTGATTCATATTCACCACCTCTATCACTTCTAAGTTTCTTGATTTTCTTACCAAGTTGATTTTCAACTTCATTCTTATATTGAATGAAAGTTTCCAAAGCTTCATCCTTGGTTCGAATTAAATAAATATAACTATATCTAGTATAGTCATCTATAAAAGTGATTACATACTTTTTTTCACCTCTTGTTTGAATTGATTTAAAATCACAAATGTCACTATGAATTAATTCAAGTGGTTCCGAACTTCTTCAATTGAATGAAAAGGAGTTTTAGATAATTTTGCCTCAACGCAAATTTCACATTTATGATTTGAATCAATGTTAAATTTAGGTAAACATTCCATGTTAATTAATCTATGCAAAGATCCATAATTAACATGTCCTAGTCTACCATGCCATGAATTTGAAGACTCAAGCAAGTAAGAAGAAGATGTAGTATTATTAATAACTGAGGGTACAACGGTCATTACATTTAACTTGAAAAGGCCATCAAACTTGTAACCTTTTCCTACATACGTCCCATTCTTAGTAAGTACAAATTTATCACTCTCAAATACTAGCCTAAACCCATTCTTACTCAACAAAGATCTGGAAACAAGATTCTTGCGAATGTCCGGTACATGCAGCACATTGTTGAGAGTGAGTTCCTTTCCTGATGTCATCTTGAGTACAATCTTTCTTTGTCCTTCAACTTTGGAAGTTGAGGAGTTGTCCATAAACAGTTGTTCACCATTGTCCACTGTAGAATAAGATGTGAACATTTTTTTGTCGGCACAAATATGGCGAGTAGCACTAGTGTCCACCCACCATTCTTTAGGATTTCCGACAAGATTTGCCTCGGAAACAACTACAGAAAGATTGATGTCATCGACACCATTGAAAATATTATCCACTTCGGTCATATGGGCTTGAGCAGGCTTCTTGCTTGTTCTTTTCTTACTTTTGTCTTTGCTACGACAATCTTTGGCCCGATGTTCCTCTTTGTCACAGATGTAACATTTGCCGTTAAACTTGTACTTTTTATTATCCCCCCCTTTAGAGCCTTGTGATGAACTTTCTCCAGAAGACTTACGTTTCTTGGTTTTTGAAGCATGTTCCACCACATTTGCCTTAGACTCCATAGGATTCTTACTAGCCCGCTTTTCAGAATTGTGGTTGTCCTCTTCAATCCTTAAACGCACAATTAACTCATCCATAGAAATTTCTTTGCTTTAAGGTAGTTCTTGAATTCCTTCCAGCCTTTGGGTAATTTTTCAATTAAGGCTGTAACTTGGAAGGATTCACTGAGAGACATGCCTTCTGTGTGAATGTCATGCAGAATGACTTGGAAATCTTGAGCTTGGCTGATCACAGTTTTTGACAACAAGTAGTAGTACGATACTGGTGTCATTAACAATTCAAAATATATTTTTGTGGAATTTTTTCAGAAATTAATTTTGGGTTTTAGAATTATTTTCTGAATTTTCATTATTTAAAATTCTGTTTTCAGTATTTTATTTATTGGAGTGTAACAAGGGATTTAAATTTTTGTGTGAAATTAATTTGGTTAAATAAAATTTTATTTTATTTTCAAATTAATTGGAAAATAAAAGTTATATTCTTGTTTTTTTTTATTTTTACCGAATTTAATTCTGTGCATTTGGTTTAATTTTCTGTGTAGTGTAAATTCTAATTCTAATTTTGTTTTATAAATTAGAATTGATGGCTACTGAAACAAATGCCCAAACTAGTACTACTATGATGGCTGCAATGACGCCAACCCCCTCTCCTGTGCTGACAGTGCCAATAAATCACGGTGAAAAGCCAGAGAAGTTCTCAGGAACTGATTTTAAAAGATGGTAACAGAAAATGTTGTTCTATCTTACAACTCTGAACCTGGCTCGTTTCCTCCGTGAAGATGCTCTTATCCTGAAAGAGGATGAAACCGACCGGCAAGTGGTTGTTGCGGTTGATGCTTGGAAACATGCCGATTTCCTTTGCCGGAATTACGTCTTGAACGGACTTGACAACACATTATACAACGTCTACAGTCCAATCAAGACAGCAAAGAAACTTTGGGAATCGTTGGAGAAAAAGTACAAAACGGAAGATGCCGGCTCAAAGAAATTTGTGATTGGCAGATTCTTGGTTTTTGTAATGGTTGATTCAAAAACCGTGATCAGCCAAGCTCAAGATTTCCAACTCATTCTGCATGACATTCACGCAGAAGGTATGTCACTTAGTGAATCCTTCCAAGTTGCAGCCTTAATTGAAAAATTACTAAAAGGCTGGAAGGAATTCAAGAACTACCTTAAACACAAGCGCAAAGAAATTTCTATGGACGAGTTAATTGTGCGTTTTAGGATTGAGGAGGACAACCGCAATTCTGAAAAGCGGGCTAGTAAGAATCCTATGGAGTCTAAGGCAAATGTGGTGGAACATGCTTCAAAAACCAAGAAATATAAGTCTTCTGGAGAAAGTTCATCACAAGGCTCTAAAGGGGGGGGATAATAAAAAGTACAAGTTTAATGGCAAATGTTACATCTGTGACAAAGAGGGACATCGGGCCAAAGATTGCCGAAGCCAAAAGTTGAATAGATTTATTAAAACTTTGAATAGGATATAAATATAAATCTATTTGACAAACTTTAGGAAACAACTATTTGAATTTAGAATTAAATTAAATTCTCAAAATTACAAACTTTAGGAAACCACTTAGGAACCAAAAATTTGAATTGAGAATTAAATTAAATTCTCACAATAATTTTTATTGAAAAAATTCAAATAAATTTTATCTAAAAAAAATTAATGTTAGACCCGAAAATGACGTCAACTTTCCATTCACTCATAAATGGTTTTGATGTTCCGTCTTCACTGTGTGACTTGCCACGCGGCAAGGAACACGTCACCTCTTCGGACCCACCCCAAAAGACGTTTGGGCCCACTCAACTTTGGACTCAAAGTTGGCCCAAAAAATGCCTATATAAAACCATTTTTCCAACAATCCCCCACATGAATGGAATTTGACGGAGAGAAAATGCAACAACATGATCTAATCAGAGAGTTTAAGAAATTGGAAATATGCTGCAAAGGATAGGTAGCTTTTGGCTTTGAACCTTCCCTTGTGAGACACTATCGGATTTACTAGCTAACCAGTGAACATGATGCCTTGAACTGTTCAGCCGTTTGTGTAAACCAAGACAATAGAACTCACATAGTATATCTCCAAACGCAGTTTAGTTCTCACTATTGTGTTCATTTTGGCCCTGAACAACCTGGTCTTTCATGAGTGCTCTAAAGACTTGTAGCCCTTCACAAATCTTGTAGAACCGGCCCAGTTCACACTCACATAGGTGATTCTTATGAAGAGTATCCTGCCATACTCCACTAGGTTTACCTAGATATAAAAATCATTAAAAGTTTTACTTAACCTAAAACGCTGCAGACATCACTATTTCATCATAGAAATGGGTAGGAGTTAGACTCCCAAAGGATCCTACGAGTCAATCACAACTCGGTTGTCCTTTGAACCTAGATCTTGGGATCTCCAAATAACTAGGTTGGGTTGCCGTTGTGGTAACTCTTATTTAATAGGCTTAAGTCCCATTCCCCTCGATGAATTCTCAACTAACTCTCTTGCTAACCCTTTGGTTAGTGGATCCGCTATGTTGTCTTTAGACTTAACATATTCTATGGAAATAATTCCATTAGAGAGTAGTTCTCTCACGGTGTTATGTCGACGACGAATGTGTCGTGACTTACCGTTATACATATGACTCTGTGCTCTACCTATAGCTGATTGACTATCGCAATGTATGCATATAGCAGGCACCGGTTTTGGCCATATTGGAATATCTTCAAGGAAGTGGCGATTATTCGCCTCTTCCCCTGCTTTGTCTAAGGCTATGAATTCTGATTCCATAGTAGACCTAGCAATACAAGTCTGTTTGGAAGATTTCCAAGATACAGCCGCCCCACCAAGAGTAAAGACATACCCACTGCTGGACTTCGAGTCTCTAGTATCCCATATCCAATTTGCATCACAATATCCTTCAAGTACTGCTGGATATCTAGTATAATTAAGTCCAATGTTACGAGTAAATCGGAGATATCTTAGAACCCTTATAATTGCTTTCCAGTGTTCTACTCCCGGATTACTCGTATATCTACTTAATTTACTTACTGCATAAGCTATATCTAGGCGAGTGCAGTTCATCTAGTACATTAAGCTTCCAATAATTTGGGCATACTATAATTGAGAAATACTTTCCTGTACATTCTTAGAAAGATACAAATTAACATCTACAGGTGTTCTAGCAAGATGATCATCATCTTTGTTGAATTTGTCAAGTATTTTCTCAATGTAATGAGATTGTGACAAAGCATATCCTTTTGTTGTTTTGGTAATTTTCATACCAAGAATTACATCAGGAATGCCCATGTCCTTCATGTCAAAATGTTTATTCAACATTTTCTTAGTAGTTTTAATCATATCATTATTACTACCTATGATGAGCATATCATCTACATAAAGACATATAATAACAAAACCCTTATTTGTGTTTTTAATATAAACACATTTGTCACACTCATTAATTTTAAATTCATTTGACATCATTGCCTTGTCAAATTTCTCATGCCATTGCTTTGGCGCTTGTTTTAAACCATATAATGATTTAACCAATTTACACACTTTCTTTTCTTTTCCTGGAACAGAAAACCCTTTTGGTTGTTCCATGTAAATTTCTTCATTTAACTCATCATTTAAGAAAGCGGTTTTAACATCCATTTGATGAATTTCTAAATTGTATAGAGATGCAATGGCAATTAGCATTCTAATGGATGTTATTCTAGTAACCGGTGAGTATGTGTCAAAGTAATCTAGACCTTCTTTCTGTCTAAAACCTTTGACTACAAGTCTTGCCTTGTATTTGTCAATTGATCCATCCGATTTTAATTTTCTTTTGAAAATCCACTTGTACCCAAGAGGCTTACAACCTGGTGGCAAGTCCAGTAATTCCCAAGTGTCATTTTGCAAGATGGATTCAACTTCACTGTTGATAGCTTCTTTCCATAAAGGAGCTTCAGGACTGGACATAGCCTCTTTAAAAGTTAAAGGCTCATTTTCTAACAAAAATGTTAGGAAATCTGGACCAAAAGATTTTGAGGTTCTAGCACGTTTACTACGCCTAGGTTCCTCTTCCTCATTTTGATCTAACTCTTGCTCTTGATCATGTTCTTGATCATTATTAGTAATAGCATCAAAAGCTCTTTTATTAGTATTAGTCTCTTGTCCAGTCTTTTTGGAAATACATGTTCAAAGAAAGATACATTCCGAAACTCAATAATAGTATTTACATGCATATAGGTATGTTCTGCTTTATGAATCAGAAACCGATATGCACTACTATTCTTGGCATAACCAATGAAAATGCAATCAATGGTCTTAGGACCTATCTTAGTCTTTTTATGACTAGGAATAGCCACTTTAGCCAAACACCCCCACACTTTTAAGTATTTGTAGGATGGTACTCTTCCATGCCACAATTCATAAGGTGTTTGATTCACTTTCTTTCGGGATATTTTATTTAAAATATAATCAGCAGAAAGTATTGCTTCCTCCCACAAGTTCTGAGGTAATTCAGAACTGATCAACATGACATTCATCATTTCTTTTAAAGTCCTATTTTTCCTTTCCGCAATTCCATTTTGCTGAGGTGAGTAAGGAGCGGTGGTTTGATGAATTATTCCATGTTCTTTACAAAATTCACCAAAAGGTGATTCATATTCACCACCTTTATCACTTCTAAGTTTCTTGATTTTCTTACCAAGTTGATTTTCAACTTCATTCTTATATTGAATGAAAGTTTCCAAAGCTTCATCCTTGGTTCGAATTAAATTAATATAACTATATCTAGTATAGTCATCTATAAAAGTGATTACATACTTTTTTCCACCTCTTGTTTGAATTGATTTAAAATCACAAATGTCACTATGAATTAATTCAAGTGGTTCCGTACTTCTTTCAATTGAATTAAAAGGAGTTCTAGATAATTTTGCCTCAACGCAAATTTCACATTTATGATTTGAATCAATATTAAATTTAGGTAAACATTCCATATTAATTAATCTACGCAAAGATCCATAATTAACATGTCTTAGTCTACCATGCCATAAATTTGAAGACTCAAGCAAGTAAGAAGAAGATGTAGTATTATTAATAACTGAGGGTACAACGGTCATTACATTTAACTTGAAAAGGCCATCAGACATGTAACATTTTCCTACGTACATCCCATTCTTAGTAAGTACAAATTTATCACTCTCAAATACTAGCCTAAACCCATTCTTACTCAACAAAGATCCGGAAACAAGATTCTTGCAAGTGTCCGGTACATGCAGCACATTGTTGAGAGTGAGTTCTTTTCCTGATGTCATCTTAAGTACAATCTTTCCTTGTCTTTCAACTTTGGAAGTTGAGGAGTTGCCCATAAATAGTTGTTCACCATTGTCCACTGTAGAATAAGATGTGAACATCTTTTTGTCCGCACAAATATGGCGAGTAGCACCAGTGTCCACCCACCATTGTTTAGGATTTTCGACAAGATTTGCCTCGGAAACAATTGCAGAAAGATTGATGTCATCGACACCATTGGAAATATTATCCACTTCGGTCATATGGGCTTGAGTAGGCTTCTTGCTTGTTCTTTTCTTACTTTTGCCTTTGCTACGGCAATCTTTGGCCCGATGTCCCTCTTTGTCACAGATGTAACGTTTGCCATTAAACTTGTACTTTTTATTATCCCCCCCTTTAGAGCCTTGTGATGAACTTTCTCCAGAAGACTTACGTTTCTTGGTTTTTGAAGCATGTTCCAACACATTTGCCTTAGACTCCATTGGATTCTTACTAGCCCGCTTTTCAGAATTGCGGTTGTCCTCCTCAATCCTTAAACGCACAATTAACTCATCCATAGAAATTTGTTTGCGCTTGTGTTTAAGGTAGTTCTTGAATTCCTTCCAGCCTTTGGGTAATTTTTCAATTAGGGCTGCAACTTGGAAGGATTCACTGAGAGACATGCCTTCTGTGTGAATGTGTCACGCCCCAATTTTTATTGCTCGAAGTCATTACCAAGTTCCTTAACTTAATTCAATTTCAGAGATAACATGCGGAAATAAACTCAAATGTTCAATTAAAAGTGATGAACAACAATTCTCTCATTCGAATGAAAGTTAAATACAACATGAGCATTCTAAATAAATTGCCCTTAGGCTTACAACAATAAATAATCAAATAAAGGGTACAACCCTTTTACATATATGGCATTCCGCCTACAACAAAGAGGCCCCGTGGCCAACAAATAAGAAGATCCAAATCTTGTAGCACACCCTGCTAAACACCTGAAAAAAATTCAACAACGTGGGATGAACATATAGTCCAGTAGAGATCTCAACATGATCCTCAATAATAACAACATTACAGATAGCTGTGATCATGAACTCTCATTCTCGTACTAGAATAATAATGTGACGTTTATACAAAATATATATATATAAACTTTTTTTCGAAAATAATTATTTCATTCAACGCTATAAGCGATTCATCTTTCCTTTTTCCTTTCATTAACCTCCATTCCCAATCTTTTATAACATTAACAACTACTTAGGAAAATAGATTCACTAAGCCCATTACTCTATCCCATTTCCCACACATACAACAGATGTGGCTTTTCAAATCATATTTCTAAAATGTTTGATTTTCTTTACACTTCCAAAAGATAAAAGGGCATTTCGGTTCAATCCCAAATCTATCATAACTATACATGCATACCTTTATGAAGGGAGATAACAACTCAACTACATGCATAAGATAAACCAATGAGGCAACTCGGTCCTCCAAAACCGTAACCAACACAATCCACAATGTTCCCAGATACACTGAAACAATAATAACAAAACTTTGCTCTACTAGCTATGTGCGTAGTAAGCCAAAGATACACTTCTCACAACGAACAACCAGTTTACCAGGCGCTAGCTGGAAGGGTATGGTACCTTAGATTATCGTGGCGTCCAGTTCTCGGTAGCTGGAAGGTATGATACCTCTCGATTATAAGCCTTGAGTATATATATATATATGAACACATAGATGTGGAGTCCATCCCCTATCTTCTCACTCACACTGGAGTACAACACCTCTCTTCCCCCCAACCAGTATACAAATATAATGTAATTCAACATTTCATCACATACAATGTTCAATCAACAATGGTGTAATACATACACAACAATTCAACGCAACCGTATCATCCTCCACCGATGTCCCAGACAACATCTCTAGATGCATGCATATTGAACATCTATTATGAGACCCAACTAACATGAGATTACAAAACTCAGCAACAACATGAACATGGTAGTTAAAGCTATACCCCACACAAGTGTGTTCAACACTCAAGATACAACATTCCAATTCTCATACTTCATTCAAAAGTATCTTTTCCATTTCACAAAACAAATTCCATTTTTCTCTTTTTTTTCACAAAACCAACTCCATACCTTTTGTTTTCACAAAATCAATTCCATGGACAATAAAACCATAACCCATCTTAATCCACTTCATTCTTTTCAAAGCCATTCCAAATTAATTATGCAAATTAAGTCATAATCATTAAATTAGGGTTTTCCTCACTCTTTCTCAATATTGACCAAAAAGGCTCAATTAACATCAACAAGCAACAATAACCACAATTAAGACTCAAAATACCTAAGTATTTGCCCAAAGATCAAAACCCCTCAATTAATTTATTAAATCAAATAAAAAATTAAGGTTTCCTCTCCTTTCAACAACCACATGCTAATTAACACTCCAATTAGCCCAAACCACAACTAATGATAATAAACCCAAATTCAACAACCAACCCAAGGTTCAGTCCCATGATTTTCACAAATCCAACATGATACAATTTTTATGCAATACAAAAACTACCACATGTCTATCTATAGACGAAGTATTGAAAAGAAACAAGGAGAATCCCTACCTCGAACGAAGAACACAAATGGAGAAGATGACCCGAAATCCAAGTGCTCCAAATCCACTATTTTCAGATTAAAATGAAGCCCTCAACCCACTCTACCTTTCTTACAAAGGACTTAATATAGATTTACACTAGAAGGAGATGAAAACCTAGAAAGAAGGTGTGTAGGGAGAGAGAGAAGATGGTTCTAGGGTTTTGAAATCAAAAGGGAGATGAACAAATGATATTGAAAGGTTGTTATTAAAGCCCATTAATTGGAAAATGAAAGGACAAGTTAAAATTAAATGAACACTAATTAAAATTAAATGAACACTAACTAGCATTAAATGAACACTAGTTAGAAATATGAAAAGACACCAGTTGGCATTAAATGAACCATTATGAAAAATTTAATAGACACTAGTTGGAATTAAATGGACATCAACCCTTGGTTTCCAAACACAACCAACCTGTTTTAAACTTACCCAACACGACCCAAGACTCATATCCAAAGAGTAAAGGACGGAAACGGGAATAAGACAACAACACATCCACGGAACTGAGTCCGGAATACAATTAAACAATGAAGGGAAAACCAGGATCGCTATAAAATGTCATGCAGAATGAGTTGGAAATCTTGAGCTTGGCTGATCACAGTTTTTGAATCAACCATAACAAAATCCAAGAATCTGCCAACCACAAATTTCTTTGTGCCGACATCTTTCGTTTTGTACTTTTTCTCCAACGATTCCCAAAGTTCCTTTGCTGTCTTGATTGGACTGTAGACGTTGTATAATGTGTTGTCAAGTCCGTTCAAGACGTAATTCCAGAAAAGGAAATCGGCATGTTTCCAAGCATGAACCGCAACAACCACTTGCCGGTCGGTTTCATCCTCTTTCAAGATAGGAGCATCTTCACGGAGGAAATGAGCCAGGTTCAGAGTTGTAAGATAGAACAACATTTTCTGTTGCCATCTTTTAAAGTCAGTTCCTGAGAACTTCTCTGGCTTTTCACAGTGATTTACTGGTACTGTCATCACAGGAGAGGGGGTTGGTGCAATCGCAGCCACCACAGTAGTACTTGTTTGGGCATTTGTTTCAGTAGCCATTAATTTTAATTTATAAAACAAAATTATAATTAGAATTTATACTACACAGAAAAATAAACCAAATGCACAGAATTAAATTCTGTAAAAATAAAAGAAACAAGAATGTAACTTTTATTTTCCAATTAATTTGAAAATAAAATAAAGTTTTATTTAAACAAATTAATTCCACACAGAAAATAAAGGAAATAAAAACTATAACTTTTATTTTTCAATTAATTTGGAAATAAAATAAAATTTTATTTAACCAAAATAATTCCACACATAAAATTAAATTTTGTAAAATAAAAGAAATAAGAATATAACTTTTATTTTTCAATTAATTTGGAAATAAAATAAAATTTTATTTAACCAAATTAATTCCACATAAGAAATTAAAATTTGAAGTGCTTCTATAAATTTGTGAAGATCATTGTATCCTGGGAGATAGACGCCACTCAACCGTAAGTACCGTAGCGGGGTGAATCTGTCTTAAGGATAGAGTGTCACACACTCGACTTGATCTTATTTTTTAATTCGGTTCGATAAATAAATCTGGTATGTTATTTATTTATTTTGTTTGAATTTATTTGAAGTTATTTTATTTACACAGAAGATTGTTCCAACAATCTCTAACTCTCTGAAATATTTATTCCTAAAATTATATATGAAGAATAATTTACTAAAAGAAAATGGACAGCAAAGGAACACAATTTCAGACTGAATTTTTCCTATCTTGGATACCCCAGACTGCAGCAAAATGAATATATATATATAGGCAAAACAATAGACCCGAATAGGTGCCAAACAGATTTGAACAGGTATAGTTCAAAATTCCAACCTGTTTGAAAACAAACAAATCTGGCCGTTGCTTTGAAACATTTTCAAACAAATTGAAAAGTTGTCCACGTGGACCAAGTCAAATAACTGTAGCTAATTTATTAATTAAACTATTTCAAATATATATATATTAAACTAATTAAATATATATATATTAAATTATTGAAATAGTTAAATAAATAAATAATTTATTTATCGTTAAAATTAAGACCAAGTCGAGTGTGTGGCACTCTATCCTTAAGACAGATTCACCCCGCTACGGTGCTTACGGTTGAATGGCGTCTATCTCCCAGGATACAATGATCTTCACAAATTTATAGAAGCACTTCAAATAAATTTGTTCGGCGAACCAAACCTGTGATCTATACTCTCTTTAATTTATTCTAAAACTAAATATGAAGAATAATGCACTAAAATAAAATGGACAGCAAAGAAACAAGAATTTCAGACTCAATTTTCGGATCTCCTAGACTGCTAGAAATGTATCTATATATATAGGCAAAAAATAAGACCCGAAAAGGTGCTTCCTTGAAGTGAACAGGTGCACAACACAATGAACAGGTTTAATTCAAATTTTTGAACAAAACTGCAACCTGTTAAAAAAAAAGAAACAATTCCGGACCGTTTGCACAACCAACACCATTAATTCAAACTTTGAACTGCAGAGGACAAAGTCAAACTGAAGGAACTTTAATTTATTTAAACTATTGAAATATATATATATATTAAACTATTTAAATATATATATATATAACTATTTGAATAGTTTAATCATTTTTAGGAAACCACTTAAGGAAACCAAAAAATAAATTTAGAATCAAATTAAATTCCCACAATATTTTTTTTATTTGAAAAAATTCGAATGAATTTTATCTAAAAAAAAATAATGTTAGACTCGAAAACGACGTCAACTTCCCATTCACTTATAAATGGTTTTGACGTTCCGTCTTCACCGTGTGACTTGCCACGCGGCAAAGAACACTTCACCTCTTTGGACCCACCCCAAAAGACGTTTGGGGTCCACCCAAATTGGGCTAAAAAATATGCCTATATAAAACCATTTTTCCAACAATCCTCCACATGAATGGAATTTGACAGAGAGAAAATGCAACAACATGATCTAATTACAGAGAGTACAGAAATTGAAAATATTCGGCAAAGGATAGGTAGCTTTAGCTTTGAACCTTCTCTTATGAGACACTATCGGATTTACTAGCTAAACAGTGAACATGATGTCTTGAACTGTTCAGCCGTTTGTGTAAACCAAGACAATAGAACTCACACAGTATATCCCTGCCACGCTTTAGTTCTCACTATTGTGTTCATTTTGGCCCTGAACAACCTGGTCTTCATGAGTGCTCTAGAGAATTGTAGCCCTTCACAAATCTCACAGAACCGGCCCAGTTCACACTCACATAGGTGATTCTTATGAAAAGTATCCTGCCATACTCCACTAGGTTTACCTAGATATAAAAATCATTAAAAGTTTTACTTAACCTAAAACGCTGCAGACATCACTATTTCATCATCGAAATGGGTAGGAGTTAGACTCCCCAGTGATCCTTCTGAGTCAATCACAACTCGGTTGTCCCTTTGAACCTAGATCTTGGGATCTCCAGTCAACTAGGTTGGGTTGCCATTGTGGTAACTCTTATTTAATAGGCTTTAGACCCATTTCCCTCGATGAATTCTCAACTAACTCTCTTGCTAACCCTTTGGTTAGTGGATCCGCTATGTTGTCTTTAGACTTAACATATGGAAATAAGTCCATTAGAGAGTAGTTGTCTCACGGTGTTATGTCGACGACGAATGTGTCGTGACTTACCGTTATACATATGACTCTATGCTCTACCTATAGCTGATTGACTATCGCAATGTATGCATATAGCAGGCACCGATTTTGGCCATATTGGAATATCTTCAAGGAAGTGGCGAAGCCATTCTGCCTCTTCCCCTACTTTGTCTAAGGCTATGAATTCAAATTTCATAGTAGACCTAGCAATACAAGTCTGGTTGGAAGATTTCCAAGATACAGCCACCCCACAAAGAGTAAAGACATACCCACTAGTGGACTTCGAGTCTCTAGTATCCGATATCCAATTTGCATCACAGTAACCTTCAAGTATTGCTGGATATCTAGTATAATTCAGCCCAATATTACGAGTAAATCGAAGATATCTTAGAACCCTTATAATTGCTTTCCAGTGTTCTACTCCCGGATTACTCGTATATCTACTTAATTTACTTACTGCATAAGCTATATCTAGGCGAGTGCAGTTCATCTAGTACATAAGCTTCCAATAATTTGGGCTTACTATAATTGAGAAATACTTTCCTATACATTCTTAGAAAGATACAAATTAACATCTATAGGTGTTCTAGCAAGGTGATCATCATCTTTGCTGAATTTGTCAAGTATTTTCTCAATGTAATGAGATTGTGACAAAGCATATCCTTCTGACGTTTTGGTAATTTTCATACCAAGAATTACATCAGCAATGCCCATGTCCTTCATGTCAAAATGTTTATTCAACATTTTCTTGGTAGTTTTAATCATATCATTATTACTACCTATGATGAGCATATCATCTACATAAAGACATACCATAACATAACCCTTATTTGTGTTTTTAATATAAACACATTTGTCACACTCATTAATTTTAAATTCATTTGACATCATTGCCTTGTCAAATTTCTCATGCCATTGCTTTGGCGCTTGCTTTAAACCATATAATGATTTAACCAATTTACACACTTTCTTTTCTTTTCCTAGAACAGAAAACCCTTCTGGTTGTTCCATGTATATTTCTTCATTTAACTCACCATTTAAGAAAGTGGTTTTAACATCCATTTGACGAATTTCTAGATTGTATAGAGATACAATGGTAATTAGCATTCTAATGGATGTTATTCTAGTAACCGGTGAGTATGTGTCAAAGTAATCTAGACCTTATTTCTGTCTAAAACCTTTGACTACAACTCTTGCATTGTATTTGTCTATTGATCCATTCGCTTTCAATTTTCTTTTGAAAATCCACTTGTACCCAAGAGGTTTACAACCTGGTGGCAAGTCCACTAATTCCCAAGTGTGATTTTGCAAGATGGATTCAACTTCACTGTTGACAACTTCTTTCCATAAAGGAGCTTCAGGACTAGAGATCGCCTCTTTAAAAGTTAAAGGCTCATTTTCAAACAAAAATGTTGGAAAATCTGGACGAAAAGATTTTGAGGTTCTAGCACGTTTACTACGCCTAGGTTCCTCTTCCTCATTTTGATCTAACTCTTGTTCTTGATCATTGCTAGTAATAGCATCATGAGATCTTTTATTGTTACTAGTTTCCTGTCCAGTCTTATTTGGAAATACATGTTCAAAGAATGATGCATTCCGAGACTCAATAAAAGTATTTACATGCATTTCAGAATGTTCTGATTTATGAATCAAAAACCGATATGCACTACTATTCTTGGCATAACCAATGAAAATGCAATTAATGGTCTTAGGACATATCCTAGTCTTTTTAGGACTAGAAAAAGCCACTTTAGCCAAACACCCCCACATTTTTAAGTATTTGTAGGATGGTACTCTTCCATGCCACAATTCATAAGGTGTTTGATTCACTTTCTTTCGGGGTACTTTATTAAGTATATAATTAGCAGAAAGTATTGCTTCCCCCCACAAGTTCTGATGTAATCCAGAACTGATTAACATGGCATTCACCATTTCTTTTAAAGTCCTATTTTTCCTTTCAGCAATTCCATTTTGCTGAGGTGAGTAAGGAGCAGTGGTTTGATGAATTATTCCATGTTCTTTACAAAATTCACCAAAAGGTGATTCATAATCACCACCTCTATCACTTCAAAGTTTCTTGATTTTCTTACCAAGTTGATTTTCAACTTCATTCTTATATTGAATGAAAGTTTCCAAAGCTTCATCCTTTGTTCGAATTAAATAAATATAACTATATCTAGTATAGTCATCTATAAAAGTGATTACATACTTTTTCCCACTTCTGGTTTGAATTGATTTGAAATCACAAATGTCACTATGAATTAATTCAAGTGGTTCCGTACTTCTTTCAATTGAATTAAAAGGAGTTTTAGATAATTTTGCCTCAACACAAATTTCACATTTATGATTTGAATCAATGTCAAATTTAGGTAAACATTTCATATTAATTAATCTACGCAAAGATCCAAAATTAACATGTCCTAGTCTACCATGCCATAAATTTGAAGACTCAAGCAAGTAAGAAGAAGATGTAGTATTATTAATAACTGAGGGTACAACGGTCATTATATTTAACTTGAAAAGGCCATCAGACATGTAACCTTTTCCTACGTACATCCCATTCTTAGTAAGTACAAATTTATCACTCTCAAATACTAGCCTAAACCCATTCTTACTCAACAAAGATCCGGAAACAAGATTCTTGCGAATGTTCGATACATGTAGCACATTGTTGATAGTGAGTTCCTTTCCTGATGTCATCTTGAGAACAATATTTCCTTGTTCTTCAACTTTGGAAGTTGAGGAGTTACCCATAAAAAGTTGTTCACCATTGTCCACTGAAGAGTAAGATGTGAACATCTTTTTGTCGGCACAAATATGGCAAGTAACACCAGTGTCCACCCACCATTCTTTAGGATTTCCGACAAGATTTGCCTCGGAAAAAACAACAGAAAGATAGATGTCATCTACACCATTGGAAATCTTGTCCACTTCAGTCATATAGGCTTGAGCAGGCTTCTTGCTTGTTCTTCTTTCGCTTTTGCCTTTGCTACAGCAATCTTTGACACGATGTCCCTCTTTGTCACAGATGTAACATTTGCCATTAAACTTGTACTTTTTATTATCCCCCCCTTTAGAGCCTTGTGATGAACTTTCTCCAAAAGACTTTCGTTTCTTGATTTTTGAAGCATGTTCCACCACATTTGCCTTAGACTCCATAGGAAGCTTACCAGCCCACTTTTCAGAATTGCGGTTGTCCTCCTCAATCCTCAAACGCACAATTAACTCGTCCATAGAAATTTCTTTGCGCTTGTGTTTGAGGTAGTTCTTGAATTCATTCCAGCCTTTTGGTAATTTTTCAATTAAGGCTGCAACTTGGAAGGATTCACTGAGTGACATACCTTCTGCATGAATGTCATGCAGAATGAGTTGGAAATCTTGGGCTTGGCTGATCACAGTTTTTGAATCAACCATTACAAAATCGAATAATCTACTAACCACAAATTTCTTTCAGCCAGCATCTTCCGTTTTGTACTTTTTCTCCAACGATTTCCAAAGTTCCTTTGCTGTCTTGATTTGACTGTAGACGTTGTATAATGTGTTGTAAAGTCCGTTCAAGACGTAATTCCGGCAAAGGAAATCGGCATGTTTCCAAGCATCAATCGCAGCAGCCACTTGCCGGTCGGTTTCATCCTCTTTCAGGATAGGAGCATCTTCACGGAGGAAACGAGCCAGGTTCAGAGTTGTAAGATAGAACAACATTTTCTGTTGCCATCTTTTAAAGTCAGTTCCTAAGAACTTCTCTGGCTTTTCTCCATGATTTACCGGTACTGTCATCACAGGAGAGGGGGTTGGTGCAATCGCAGCCACCACAGAAGTACTTGTTTGGGCATTACTTTCAGTAGCCATCAAATAGTGATTATATGCTATTTGACAGATAGTAGTAATATACTGTCTCTTTTCTTTGACAACAACTAATAGTACGATACTGGTATCATTAACAATTCAAAATATATTTTTGTGGATTTTTTTCAGAAATTAATTTTGGGTTTTAGAAATTATTTTCTGGGTTTTCATTAATTAAAATACTGTTTTCAGTATTTTAATTATTGGAGTGTAACAAGAGATTTGAATTTCTGTGAGAAATTAATTTGGTTAAATAAAATTTTATTTTATTTCCAAATTAATTAAAAAATAAAAGTTATATTTTTATTTCTTTTATTTTACAGAATTTAATTTCTTGTGTGGAATTAACTTGGTTAAATAAAATTTTATTTTATTTCCAAATTAATTGAAAAATAAAAGTTATATTTTTATTTATTTTATTTTACAGAATTTAATTTCTTGTGTGGAATTAATTTGGTTAAATAAAATTTTATTTTATTTCCAAATTAATTGAAAAATAAAAGTTATATTCTTATTTCTTTTATTTTATAGAATTTAATTTTCTGTGTGGAATTATTTTGGTTAAATAAAATTTTATTTTATTTCCAAATTAATTGAAAAATAAAAGTTATAGTTTTTATTTCTTTTATTTTCTGTGTGGAATTAATTTGTTTAAATAAAATTTTATTTTATTTTCAAATTAATTGGAAAATAAAAGTTACATTATTGTTTTTTTTTATTTTTACAGAATTTAATTCTGTGCATTTGGTTTAATTTTCTGTGTAGTGTAAATTCTAATTATAATTTTGTTTTATAAATTAGAATTGATGGCTACTGAAACAAATGCCCAAACAAGTACTACTATGGTGGCTGCGATTGCACCAACCCCCTCTCCTGTGATGACAGTACCGGTAAATCACGGTGAAAAGCCAGAGAAGTTCTTAGGAACTGACTTTAAAAGATGGCAACAGAAAATGTTGTTCTATCTTACAACTCTGAACTTGGCTCGTTTCCTCCGTGAAGATGCTCCTATCCTGAAAGAGGATGAAACCGACCGGCAAGTGGTTGCTGCGGTTGAATATTGAAAACATGCCGATTTCCTTTGCCAGAATTACGTCTTGAATGGACTTGACAGCACATTATACAACGTCTACAGTCCAATCAAGACAGCAAAGGAACTTTGGGAATCATTGGAGAAAAAGTACAAAACGGCAGATGCCGGCTCAAAGAAATTTGTGGTTGGCAGATTCTTGGATTTTGTAATGGTTGATTCAAAAACTGTGATCAAGCTCAAGATTTCCAACTCATTCTGCATGACATTCACACAGAAGGCATGTCTCTCAGTGAATCCTTCCAAGTTATAGCCTTAATTGAAAAATTACCCAAAGGCTGGAAGGAATTCAAGAACTACCTTAAACACAAGCGCAAAGAGATTTCTATGGATGAGTTAATTGTGCGTTTAAGGATTGAGGAGGACAACCACAATTCTGAAAAGCGGGCTTGTAAGAATCCTATGGAGTCTAAGGCAAATGTGGTGGAACATGCTTCAAAAATCAAGAAACGTAAGTCTTCTGGATAAAGTTCATCACAAGGCTCTAAAGGGGGGATAATAAAAAGTACAAGTTTAATGGCAAATGTTACATCTGTGACAAAGAGGGACATCGGGCCAAAGATTGCCGTAGCAAAGGCAAAAGTAAGAAAAGAACAAGCAAGAAGCTTGCTCAAGCCCATATGACCGAAGTGGATAATATTTCCAATGGTGTCGATGACATCAATCTTTCTGCAGTTGTTTCCGAGGCAAATCTTGTCGGAAATCCTAAAGAATGGTGGGTGGACACTGGTGCTACTCGCCATATTTGTGCCGACAAAAAGATGTTCACATCTTATTCTACAGTGGACAATGATGAACAACTGTTTATGGGAAACTCCTCAACTTCTAAAGTTGAAGGACAAGGAAAGATTGTACTCAAGATGACATTAGGAAAGGAACTCATTCTCAACAATGTGCTGCATGTACCGGACATTCGCAAGAATCTTGTTTCCGGATCTTTGTTAAGTAAGAATGGGTTTAGGCTAGTATTTGAGAGTGATAAATTTGTACTTACTAAGAATGGGATGTATGTAGGAAAAGGTTACATGTCTGATGGCCTTTTCAAGTTAAATGTAATAACCGTTGTACCCTCAGTTATTAATAATACTACATCTTCTTCTTACTTGCTTGAGTCTTCAAATTTATGGCATGGTAGACTAGGACATGTTAATTATGGATCTCATGAGATTAATTAATATGGAATGTTTACCTAAATTTAACATTGATTCAAATCATAAATGTGAAATTTGCGTTGAGGCAAAATTATCTAAAACTCCTTTTCATTCAATTGAAAGAAGTATGGAACCACTTGAATTAATTCATAGTGACATTTGTGATTTTAAATCAAATCAAACGAGAGGTGGAAAAAAGTATGTAATCACTTTTATAGATGACTATACTAGATATAGTTATATTTATTTAATTCGAACCAAGGATGAAGCTTTGGAAACTTTCATTCAATATAAGAATGAAGTTGAAAATCAACTTGGTAAGAAAATCAAGAAACTTAGAAGTGATAGAGGTGGTGAATATGAATCACCTTTTGGTGAATTTTGTAAAGAACATGGAATAATTCATCAAACCACCGCTCCTTACTCACCTCAGCAAAATGGAATTGCTGAAAGGAAAAAATAGGACTTTAAAAGAAATGATGAATGTCATGTTGATCAGTTCTGGATTACCTCAGAACTTGTGGGGAGAAGCAATACTTTCTGCTAATTATATTTTAAATAAAATACCCTGAAAGAAAGTGAATGAAACACCTTATGAATTGTGGCATGGAAGAGTACCATCCTACAAATACTTAAAAGTGTGGGGGTGTTTGGCTAAAGTGGCTATTCCTAGTCCTAAAAAGACTAAGATAGGTCCTAAGACCATTGATTGCATTTTCATTGGTTATGCCAAGAATAGTAGGGCATATCGGTTTTTGATTCATAAATTAGAACATACCTAATTGCATGTAAATACTATTATTGAGTCTCGGAATGCATCTTTCTTTGAACATGTATTTCCAAAGAAGACTGGACAAGAGACTAGTACTAATAAAAGAGCTTTTGATGCTATTACTAGTAATGATCAAGAACATGATCAAGAGCAAGAGTTAGATCAAAATGAGGAAGAGGAACCTCGGCGTAATAAACGTGCTAGAACCTCAAAATCTTTTGGTCCGGATTTCCTAACATATTTGTTAGAAAATGAGCCTTTAACTTTTAAAGATGCTATGTCCAGTCCTGAAGCTCCTTTATGGAAAGAAGCTGTCAACAGTGATGTTGAATCCATCTTGCAAAATCACACTTGGGAATTAGTGGATTTGCCACCAGGTTATAAGCCTCTTGGGTACAAGTGGATTTTGAAAAGAAAATTTAAAGCAGATGGATCAATCGACAAATACAAGGCAAGACTTGTAGTCAAAGGTTTTAGACAGAAAGAAGGTCTAGATTACTTTGACAAATACTCACCGGTTACTAGAATAACATCCATTAGAATGCTAATTGCCATTGCATCTCTATACAATCTAGAAATTCATCAAATGGATGTTAAAACCGCTTTCTTAAATGGTGAGTTAAATGAAGAAATTTACATGGAACAACTGAAGGGTTTTTCTGCTCGAGGAAAGAAAAGAAAGTGTGAAAATTGGTTAAATCATTATATGGTTTAAAACAGGCCCCAAAGCAATGGCATGAGAAATTTGACAAGGCAATGATGTCAAATGGTTTTAAAATTAATGAGTGTGACAAATGTGTTTATATTAAAAATACAGACAAAGGTTATGTCATTGTATGTCTTTATGTACATGATATGCTCATCATAGGTAGTAATAATGATATGATTAAAACTACCAAGAAAATGTTGAATAAACATTTTGACATAAAAGACATGGGCATTGCTGATGTAATTCTTGGTATGAAAATTACCAAAACATCAGAAGGTTATACTTTGTCACAATCTCATTACATTGAGAAAATACTTGACAAATTCAGCAAAGATGATGATCATCTTGCTAGAACTCCTGTAGATGTTAATTTGTATCTTTCTAAGAATATACAGGAAAGTATTTCTCAATTAGAGTATGCCCAAATTATTAGAAGCTTAATGTACTTGATGAACTGCACTCGCCCAGATATAGCTTATGCAGTAAGTAAATTAAGTAGTTATACGAGTAATCCGGGAGTAGAACACTGGAAAGCAATTATAAGGGTTCTAAGATATCTCCGATTTACTCGTAACATTGGGCTTAATTTTACTAGATATCCCACAGTACTTGAAGGATACTGTGATGCAAATTGGATATCGGATACTAGAGACTCGAAGTCCACCAGTGGGTATGTCTTTACTCTTAGTGGGGCGGCTGTATCTTGGAAATCTTCGAAACAGACTTGCATTGCTAGGTCTACTATGGAATCAGAATTCATAGCCTTAGACAAAGCAGTGGAAGAAGTAGAATGGCTTCGCCACTTCCTTGAAGATATTCCAATATGGCCAAAACCGGTGCCTGCTATATGCATACATTGCGATAGTCAATCAGCTATAGGTAGAGCACAGAGTCATATGTATAACGGTAAGTCACGACACATTTGTCGCCGACATAACACCGTGAGACAACTACTCTCTAATGGAATTATTTCCATAGAATATGTTAAGTCTAAAGACAACATAGCGGATCCACTTACCAAAGGGTTAGCAAGAGAGTTAGTTGAGAATTCATCGAGGGGTATGGGACTTAAGCCTATTAAATAAGAGTTACCACAACGGCAACCCAACCTAGTTGACTGGAGATCCCAAGATCTAGGTTCAAAGGGACAACCGAGTTGTGAATGACTCAGAAGTATCACTGGGGAGTCTAACTCCTACCCATTTCTTTGATGAAATAGTGACGTCTGCAGCGTTTTAGGTTAATTAAAACTTTTAATGATTTTTATATCTAGGTAAACCTAGTGGAGTATGGCAGGATACTCTTCATAAGAATCACCTATGTGAGTGTGAACTGGGCCGGTTCTATGAGATTTGTGAAGGGCTACAATTCTCTAAAGCACTCATGAAAGACCAAGTTATTCAGGGCCAAAATGAACACAATAGTGAGAACTAAACTGTGTCTGGGGATATACTGTGTGAGTTCTATTGTCTTGGTTTACATTTGAGCAGCTTCAAGACATCATGTTCACTGTTTAGCTAGTAAATCCGATAGTGTCTCACAAGGGAAGGTTCAAAGCCAAAAGCTACCTATTCTTTGCAGAATATTACCAATTTCTGTACTCTCTGATTAGATCATGTTGTTGCATTTTCTCTCCGTCAAATTCCATTCATGTGGGGGATTGTTGGAAAAATGGTTTTATATAGGCATATTTTTAGCCCAATTTGGGTGGACCCCAAACGTCTTTTAGGGTGGGTCCGAAGAGGTGAAGTGTTCCTTGCTGCGTGGCAAGTCACACGGTGAAGACGGAACGTCAAAACCATTTATGAGTGAATGGGAAGATGACGTCGTTTTCGGGTTTAACATTAATTTTTTAGATAAAATTCTTTTGAATTTTTTCAATAAAAATTAGTGTGAAAATTTAATTTAATTTTAAATTCAAATTTTGGATTCCTAAGTGGTTTGTTAAAGTTTGTAATTTTAGAATTTAATTTAATTCTAAATTTAAATTTTAGGTTCCTTAAATGTTTCCTAAAGTTTGTACCTCTTCATTTATTTATTTATTTAACTATTTCAATAATTTAATATGATTGTTGGAACAATCTTTTGGTTAAATAAAATCTTATTTTATTTCCAAATTAATTGGATAATAAAATTTATATTCTTATTTCTTTTATTTTTCAGAATTTAATTTTCTGTGTGGAATTATTTTGGTTGAATAAAATTTTATTTTATTTACACAGAAGATTGTTCCAACAAATATGTCATCCCTTATACCCAATATTTACTCTACACTGTAATATTCTTTCCCTCTTTTTTGTTTTCTGTGGATTGTCTAATCTTATTTTTGAACAAGACATTGTACCTTAGAACTATGTATGGTGTAGATATTAATTAGGCGTGATGTTTGTTTGATCACCGATAATTTTTCTCGTTATTATGCATCACAAAATTTTTGTAAAATTGCAATTAGTTTTATGTTCTCAGAAAAGATTTCTTTGCTTACATTTAACACCCATGTTTTGGAGTGTCTCTGTAAAGAATACAATAGAAAGAATTTTTGGAACCGCTATTAGACCTTAGTGGTAGCAAACCACTGCTTGTACTGGTTAGGGATCACAACCCCACCTTTGTTTTGTAGATGCTTTAAAATTTGTACATAATAAACTCTTTAAAAAAAAAAATCTTGGTACTTTGACCAATTTACTTTCTAGAAAAATTTATTTTGAGCTAAGCTTCAAAGAATCCACACAGGTGGCCCTGTGGCTAAGGGTTTGAACATAGGAAGTAAAAAGTCTCATATTTGACTCTCATGGGGTGCATAACACTCAACTTAACTAATATGGTTTGTGGATGATTGTATGTGTGCGGATGTATTTTCTGAGTACCAACACGTGGCCAAGGTGACGTCGACGTGTCAGCCAAGGTGCTACGTGTCCTGGTTGTGACACCGAGGTGATCTCGGATAGACCGAGTTTATCTCTGAAGATATCGGAATCCAGAATAAGTGGATAAGGGACAAGAGTCCTAGAATGAAGAAGGGCTTCAGCCTGGATAAGGATAAAGCTCTTAGGGAGTTTATCTTTATCTATTGGAGAGTCCAAGATAAGCACTAAGCTAAAGTCCATTTAAGCGAGGCTTCTATGGGGACTAAGATTGAGTTAAACTATAAAAGAGAGGCACCCCCATGGGTCTAAGGTACGCAATTTATATTCTGAACAGTGAGTTAAGTACTTGATTTATCTTTGAGAGATAACTGACTTGATCGTCAGAGTGCCCCCGGGTGGACGAACCACCGCCGGAATCTCTTCTTTCTGTTGCAGGTCAATCAGGCGCCATCTATTCTGCCAGTGCTCTCCAGCTGAATACTAAGTTGGTAGTGTGGTCAGAAATCCACTCACACAATTTGGCGCCGTCTGTGGGAAGGAAGAAGAATAGATGGCCAACGCCAGACAAAGAGAAGATTGGGGACAACACTCCTACTAGGAGTGGGAGACCTATTGACCTTGATGTCGAAGAAGACAATTGTAACGAAGAAACTCGTGACCAAAATCACGGAGTGAAAGATGTCGGCCAGGAAGGCGACGTACCAAAGAAGACAGACCAAAGCGAGTACTATAACGAAGATAACCTCTAGGTATGAAAAGAAAGATGCATGTGGAGGGACGATGAGGTAAAGACCATGGCGAACAAATTGGCGGACCTGCAAACAATGGTCAATTTCATGATGCAAAATAACGTCATGTAGCCACCGTTCCCGCTACAGGACACGTTGATTCCAGCGGCCAATGCCCAGAAGGGATGGCAGAAAACAATCCCTGTAGCTCCCCAGCATGCCAGGAGCGAAAGACACTCTCACCGGCATTCAAGAGAGGTCGGACAAGGAGAGCCATGAAGGGAAGAATCTCGAAGGACACATCGCACCAAGGAGGTAGACCCCAAAGAACATCGGCATGTTCAAAGGCAGGAGTTGTGCTTCAATGCGACCAATGGAGAAAGGTCAAAAAGGGCTCACAACGAAGCTGAAAGTAGTGCACCTAAAAGACTGAAATCAGGAGATAACCGAGCTCCTAGGCGGACCAAAGAGGACTTGAGAGACTACCTCAAGAGGAAGCAAGATCATGCCGAGGTAACTTCAACAGTTAAACCGAGAACATTATTCTCGGTAGAGTTAGACAAAGTTGAGGCCCCGAAAAGATTCAGTATGTTGAGGTTCCAGATATACGATGGTAAGTCAGACTCCAACTTTCACGTCAGATTATACCTGAACTTGATGGCATTGTACACTGGGAATAAGTCGTTGCTCTGCAAAGTGTTCCCCTCATCCTTCGGGGAGATTGCATCGGATTGGTTTCACAAATTGCCGAAAGGAAGTGTGAAGACCTGGGAAGGCCTGGCCGAGATGTTCGTGGCGTGTTCAGAATAAACAAATTCTGACCCTTGAGGGTAGATGCCCTGATGGCTCTAAAGATTGGCGAAGACGAAAGCCTGAGGGCCTACGCTAAGAGGTATTACGAGGTATTCAACCGAATACCAGAATGCAACCAAGAAGTGGCCGTCGTATCATTCAAAAACGGCCTGAAAGATGGCTGCCTACTCTGAAAATCACTGGTAAAGACATTGCCAAAAAGCATGGAGGAGCTCATGGCCAGAATTGAGAAATATGCCAGAGTCGAGGAGGACACACCAGGAACCACGACGATAAAGCAAGAGAAAGAAAACGGCTCGCCAAAGCGAGACCGAGGTAACAACGGATCCAATAAGCAGGAGATAGGACTAAGGGCTGCACAGGTAGTCACAACTGTGTTTCGAATCCCCATTCACAAAGTCCTGGATAAAATCCAAACCCAACCCTATTTCAGGGCACCAGCAAGGGTACCAGGAGAGTTTATGGAAAGAAGCCTTGGTAAGCATTGTGCTTACCATAACGAAGATGGGCATATGACTCAGGGCTGCAGAGCCCTGAAGGCACACCTAGAAGACCTGGTAAGGCAGGGCCATTTGAGGGACCTTGTAGATGAGGCCAGGACAAGGGAAGAGCAAGCAAGACTTCCTCAGGCACCAGCAGCTCCACCTCCCCCCAACACAGCAACCGCAGGCAGGCGGACCTCGGGTAATTAACGTAATTCACTCGAAGGTCAACGAAAACGAAATTAGGGGGGAGACCCAGAAGGTAAAGCACTTCCAGCATGTGTACCAGGTCCAGCAGAAAAGACCTGGGGCTGAGGAGTGCCAAGGACCAATGGTGTCCTTTACTGAAGCCGACCTAGAGATGGTCCAACATTCGCACAACGATGCCTTGGTAGTATCCCTCCAGGTTGGGGAGTGCCAAGTGAAGCGCATCCTTATTGACCAAGGCAGCTCTTATGTATGTCAGATGTTACAAGGAGCTTGGACTTCACCCAGACGATATAGAGCAATCTAATGGCCCAATGGTCGGGTTCAATGGAACGTTGACATGGCCACTAGAAACAGTAAGCTTGGATGTGCAGGTTGGCACCAAGAAGATAAAGACAGAGTTCATCATAATCGACACACCCTCCCTTTACCATGCTATCCTGGGAAAGCCATGGTTGCATGCAATGGGGGTTGTTCCCTCGACATTGCATAAACTATTTCGATTCCCAACAGAGCATGGGATAGAAGAGATCAGAGGAGATCAGCTGCAGGCAAAGAATTGCTCCATGGCAGCAATGAAATCCACCTGTAGCATACGAGAACCAGAGAGGGCAGAGATCGAAGATGAGGACGTGGAAATCCTAGAGGACGTGGAAGTCCTAGAGGACGTCAGCAAGGAGCCAACCGAGAAGAGTAAAGAAGCACTGAAGAAAATCCTCGTCTAGGAGGGAGATGAAGAACGCTTATTCCTTCTCGGCTTGGGCTTAGCCGAAGAAGAGGAAAAAGAGCTGGAGGCTTTCTTGAGAACAAACATTGAGGTGTTTGCCTGGACGCCTTACGAAATGCCTGGCATTGACCCCGAGGTCACTTGCCATAAACTGAACGTTGACAGGTCGGCCAAACCTGTAATCCAATGAGCAAGAAGACCGACATTGATGCACATCAAAGCAGTGGAAGAGGAAGTAGACAGACTTCTGGAGGCCAGGGCCATTCGAGAGGTTAATTACCCGACATGGCTATCGAACACAGTAGTGGTGAAGAAAAAGAATGGTAAATGGAGGGTCTGCATGGACTTTACCAGCCTAAACAAGGCCTGTCTCAGAGACAGTTTTCCTCTATCCAAGATTGACCAACTGGTGAATGCCACTTCAGGGCATGGAAGGATGAGCTTCCTGGATGCCTACAAGGGGTACCATCAGATAGCCATGTACCCCCTAGATGAGGAGAAGACTGCGTTTATCACCCTAAAAGGGCTGTATTGCTACAAAGTGATGCCTTTTGGGTTGAAAAACGCAGGAGCAACTTACCAAAGATTGGTAGCCAAGATGTACAGACACTTGATTGGCCGAACAGTGAAAGTTTACATCGATGACATGGTCGTAAAAACCAAGGAACCTGAAGGTCATCTGGCCGACCTAAAAGCAGTTTTCGATATCCTTAAAACATATCGGCTCCGACTCAATGCATCAAAGTGTGCATTTGGAGTTGGATCTGGAAAGTTCTTAGGATACCTGGTGACCAGAATGGGCATTGAGGCCAACCCAGATCAGATCAAGGCCATCCTAGAGTTAAAGAGCCTAACGTCGGCAAAACATGTGCAAATGCTGACTGGAAGAGCCGCAGCCCTGAATAGGTTCATAAGCAGAAGCTCAGACAAATGCAAACCCTTCTTCAACTTAGTGAAGAAGGCCACAGACTTCTTATGGATGGAAGAATGCGAAATCGCCCTAGCCGACTTGAAGAAGTATCTGACCACGGCTCCAGTTCTCTCAAATCCAGAACCTAGAGAGGAGCTGTATTTATACTTAGCAGTTTCAAAACATGCGGTAAGTGTAGTGGTAATCCGAGAAGAAAAAAGGGAACAAAGGGTTGTTTACTGTGTAAGCAAAACCCTGGCTGATGCAAAAACCAGGTATTTACCCCTAGAAAAGTTGGCGCTGGCATTAGTAATGGCTTCAAAGAAGCTGAACCATTACTTTCAAGCCCACAAAATTGTGGTGCTAACTGAACATCCTTTGAAGTCCCTGTTGCGGCAGGGAGATCTGACAGTGAAGCCGATGGGCGTGACCTTGGGCCAGTATGACCTGGAATATAGACCCAGAACAGCAATCAAAGGCCAAGTCTTGGTCGACTTCGTGGCCGAGTTCACTCTAGAAGCCATCACACATCAGGCTCCGTTGAGCCGAAGTGAGCGATATCCAAGAGAGCAAAAAGGAGCCCAGGCAAAGGCAACAGAACAAAGGAAGGAAGAAAAACTCAGGCCCTGCAGCATTTACATCGGCAACTCCTTTCGACTGTTTGTTGATGGGAGTTCAAACCGACAAGGAGCGGGGGTAGGAGTAGTACTGGTATCTCCAGACGGGCATATACTAGAACAATCGATTCATTTGGGGTTCAACGCCTCAAACAATGAAGCAGAGTATGAAGCACTCATTGCAAGACTGAAACTAGCAGCAACAGTAGAAGTAGATGAGGTAATAGTCTTTTGTGACTCCCAGCTTATAGTCAACCAGACAACGGGCGAGTTTGCAGCCCGAGATGAAAGGATGTCGGCCTACGCAAAGGAGGTCAACAGGTTGGTGGCCTTATTTTAGAACTGCTGACTACATCAGGTTAGCCGAGATGATAATAGTCACGCTGATGCACTAGCCAACCTAGCTAGTGCAATATAACCTGGAAAAGCAAGGACGATAATGGTTGACTACTTGTCGGGCCCGAGCATCGAACCACTAACCACAGAGCGTGAAGCAATGTATGTGGACATGGGACCAAGCTGGATAGATGCAGTAGTAGCATTCCTGATAGAAGGAAAACTACCAGATGACCACAACGAGGCACACAAGATCAGATTGAAGTCGGCAAGATTCAGTCTGATAGCAGAGGGACATCTCTACAGAAGATCCTTCACTGGACCCCTTTTGAGGTGTGTACATCCTTCATAAGTCGAAGATTTTTTGTACAAAATACATGAAGGAATATGTAGAAGCCATGCTGGGGGCAGATCACTTCCTTATAGGGCCATCACCCGGGGGTATTGGTGGCCCTACATGCAGAAAGACGCAGAAGCCTATGTCAAGAAGTGTGAAAAGTGTCAAAGGTTTGCACCTCTGATACACCAACCTGCAGCAGACCTAAACCCAGTATCCATTCCTTGGCCATTTTCCCAGTGGAGAATGGATCTTGTCGGACAACTGCCCCAAGCAACTGGGCAAAGGAAATATCTACTGGTAGCAACAGATTACTTTACCAAGTGGATAGAAGCTGAACCCCTAACCAAGATCCGAGACGTGGATGTAAAGAGCTTCATATGGAAGAACATCATCACCAGGTTTTGGATCCCAAAAGCAATAGTAGCAGACAATGGAACACAATTTGACAATAAGCTAATCAAGAGCTTCTGTGCAAAGTTCAAAATCAAGAATTACTTTTCAACCCCAAGCTTTCCCCAAAGCAATGGACAAGCAGAACCATCCAACAAAGTTATCTTGGATGGGATAAAGAAGAGGCCGCAAGCAGCAAAGGAAAAGTGGGTGGATGAACTGCCAAATATACTCTGGGTATATCGAACTACGCCGAGAAGATCAACTGGGGAATCCCCGTTTGCCATGGCTTATGGCACAGAAGCAGTCATTCCTCTAGAAGTCGGCATCCCAGGGATCAAAACTCAGGGAGTAGAGAATGGGACTAATGATGTATTATTAGCCCGAGATCAGGATCTGCTAGAAGAAAGAAGAGAGAGAGCTGCAATTCAACTGGCAGCTTACCAGCAGCAGCTTGCCACGGCCTATAATAAGAATGTCAACCCAAAGGAGTTTCAAATCGGTGACCTCGTCTTGAGAAAGGTCGTCGGCAATAAGAAGGATCCCAGAGAGGGCAAGCTTGGCCTAAATTGGGAGGGACCCTATAGAATCATCTCAATGTTAGGCAATGGGGCATACCGACTTGAAGATAACGAAGGCAAAGAGTTGCCAAGGCCCTGGAATACTTGCAATCTGAAATTTTTTTATCATTAGATTTTCTTGTTTTTTGTTATTTGCCGAAGTAATAAATAAAGTTTTAGCTTGATTTTTCTACACTTATGATTAAGATACTTGACAAGGTTTTTGAATACACGCATAATGAGAACCCAAGTGCAACTTAAGTTCACATTACGGGGCAAAGAGTTGGAAAATGGTACCTGGAAAGATAGAATATACAAGCTAAAATTAGTTTAACACTTGTTAAAATTTGAGAAAAATTTACAAGTTGAAGTTAAACTAAGGTTATGTCTAAGGGCTGGTTTGGGGTACCCTAATTCAGCCAAAAAGCCAAAAAGTTACTCTAAAATCCAAAAAGATATCACTATTCACCAAAAAAAAAATAAATAAATAAATATTTTTTTCGCCCAAAGACGATCAAGTGACAAAAGGCGTCATGCGTGGAAGTGCCTATATCTGAAATGATTGGGTGTGATTGGCACACATTTGTTTGGCTTTGTGGGGCTATCACGGGTCCGCTTTGATAATCTGAACAGTTAAATATGTAGAACTCATCGAGTACTATATATGCAAAAATCACATTGATGGGATATCAATAACTATATGATCGGATCATTTACGTACAACAAATGGATGGTGTTATAATTAATGATTGAAAAATAAATATATCGATCGATAGCTATCGATATCCGATTAACGTGATTTTTATAGGTATATAGTGTTCGACGAGTTACACACATTGAGTTCAAATTATAAAATGGGACTGTGATGATTACCAGCCAAACAAAACCGTCAATACTTTGTACAAAAATTACCCAATAATTTTTACCCCAATACAATTTGCCGAATTGTCTTTGTGGGGCCCCTGTCACTATTCACCTCTTACACACTCTTTTTATACAATTTTTTAATACACATTTTTCCAAAAAAATCCAAAAAGTTAACCCAAACCTCCATATTTTTTTCTCAACTTTTTTAGTCCAAAAAGACAAAAAGTGCACTTTTTTAGTACACCCCAAACCAGCCCTAACACTTGTTGAAATTTGAGAAAAATTTACAAGTTGAAGTTAGACCGAGATCATGTTTAACACTTGTTGAAATTTGTGAAAAATTTACAAGTTGAAGTTAAACTAAGGTTATGTCTAACACTTATTGAAATTTGAGAAAAATTTACAAGTTGAGTTAGATCGAGATCATGTTTAACACTTGTTGAAATTTAAGAAAAATTTACAGGTTGAAGTTAAACTAAGGTTATGTCTAACACTTGTTGAAATTTGAGAAAAATTTACAAGTTGAAGTTAGACCGAGATCATGTTTAACACTTGTTGAAATTTGAGAAAAATTTATAGGTTGAAGTTAAACTAAGGTTATGTCTAACACTTGTTGAAATTTGAGAAAAATTTACAAGTTGAAGTTAGACCGAAATCATGTTTAACACTTGTTGAAATTTGTGAAAAATTTACAAGTTGAAGTTAAACTAAGGTTATGTCTAACACTTGTTGAAATTTGAGAAAAATTTACAAGTTGAAGTTAGACCGAGATCATGTTTAACACTTGTTGAAATTTGTGAAAAATTTACAAGTTGAAGTTAAACTATGGTTATGTCTAACACTTGTTGAAATTTGTGAAAAATTTACAAGTTAAAGCCAAGGTTGTATTAAACTGAGTACTTATGTACTTGCCGATGTAAACCGTTGGTGGGTAAGCCGAGGTTATTTAACCCTGAGAAAATTACACAGTTAAAATGTGCATTGAAGATATGCAAAATATTCCAAGTATGGAATCATACAAGAGCAGTAAAGAGAAGACAAAGATACAAGCATTCAGGAAAGGAAGTTATATTAACATTCAAAAGATGACATGTCGACTGAAGCTTACAATTGTTCCAAAAAGAAGAAAAACAAAAGTACAAAATGCAAAGGAAAAGGACATCAAGATTAAGACTCTTTGGCAACACTAGATGGTTGGGTTTGAAGTTCAGAAGACTGCTAGGAGGACATCTTGACAGCCTTCTCAGCCGCGAGCTCGGCATCTATTTCTTGAAGAGTTTGATCGAGGCTCTTGTCGGCGAGAGGCACGTCCGATGATGCCTTCTCAGGAGTAGCATCCTTGCCTCACCCTCCTCATCTTGAGTCAAGTCTAGGACTTGCTCATTCGGAGTAGGGGACTTGGCCCCAGCAGCTTCTTTTGACTTCCTCACCAAGGCTTCCTCCTCAGACTCAGAATCGTCGTCGGATTGGCTTGGAGTTGGGGGCAATGGCAAGGCAAGGACGTCGGTGTTCCTGAGGTGGGAGTCCTCGTGGACTTCGAGCTTTTTCAGCGAACTCATCCAACCAAGGGTGAAACCCTTGTTGCATGCCTGCTTCACCTGTTTTTCGTAGTCCGCCGTGACATCGGCCACCCCCTCATTGTATCCCTTTTCATCGGCGGCCTTGAGCTCAGCGTCTTTGGTGGCCAAGGCGTCTTAGAGTTCCTTTTGGGCCTCGGCTGTCTTATCTTTGGCCTTTTTCTTCTGGGCCTCAAGGACCTTGTTTATGGCCTCAGCGACATCTGTTTTTTCCTCGGCATCGTCTTTTTCTTTGACAATAGCCTCGACTTGGTCTGCCAAAGTCTTCATTTTTGATTGTAAGTTCTTATTAGCCTTCTGCAGACTAGTAACCTCCCTAGTCTTGTCGGCCAACGCCTTCCTTGTCTTAAAAGATTGCATTGAGAAGGAGTGGGCGTGTTGGATTGCCTGAAGAAAAATGGACAGATCAGAAGTTATTAGAAAAATTTTCTAAGAATAAAAAAGATAGAAAGATACCAAGTATGATTGCTTACTTGAACAGAACGCTGGAGCATCCGTGCAAAGTTCTCATACTCGCTCATCTCGGCGTTTCAGTCGAGATCTCCAGGAAGGAGCAAAGCCGTGCTAAGGGCAACGCCGACGTTGACGTCATCGGCGCTATCATCGACTTTGCCTGTCCTCCAAAATAATGGGTGGAGCCCAGGGGGCATCGAATTTCATGGAGCTCGAAGCTGTTGCAGATTCGAACCTCGGCCTCTTTGACCGAGTGGATTCAGATGGTTGGGCCTCGGCAGGCCTCTTCTCGGCAGCTGAAGGTGTTTTCTCGCTCGAAGCCAATTTGAAATCGGCAAGGTGTCCTCAGTATCAACCTGAGTCACTGTTGCCTTTGGCTGAGCCTTCTTCAGCCTTTTTTGTTTTGGCTTTGGAGGCTGAGTTAATGCTGGTTGGGCGTCTATGGTGGAGGGAATGTTGGCCAAAAGATCTTTAGCAACTGCTTTTTGGCGGCCCATCTCGGTAACAAAAACAGTTTGCTGCCGGCGTTGGCGTTGGGATGGTGGGATCAGATATGGAGCCAAGGTTGACGGCTGCTCTGCTGGATCAGAAGTCGATCCTTGATCTGGCCGAGATGTGGAGGCAGCTTGAGGAGTTGTGGCAAAAGGGGGGAGATTAGCTTCTCTTCCTCTTTGGGACGTCGGGGAGTACTGATTTATAGGTTAGAATGAAATTAAGTACCAAAGGGGCTCTCCGCTTGTGGACTAGCAAATCCAATAGTTTCTTCAAGTCTTTGCTGGGGAAGAAAGATTGGCGGAAGCCCTTTGGTGGCTGAGGAAGAGCTGCAAGAAAAACAGACATTAAAAACAAACGAAGTATTGAAGACTTAAAAAACAAGTAAGTATAAACATTGGGCTCTTACCATTACCCTCTACAAAAACTATTCGAGAAAGAGGGTAGAGGTGGAGGTCCTCATCTAGAGTGAACTCCCAGTTCCCCGAGGTAATGAAGTAGTCATCCCCAGCTCCCTTGTTGGAGTCTGGGAGGTCGGCAACGATTTTGTACTCTGTGGACCTCGGTTTAAGGTAGTAAATATAGCCTGTATCTTTTTTGAGGCCACACATGGTGTAGCAGTATTGGATGTCGACTAAGGTAACCCTAGCATTCTCTTGTTTGGCTAAAGCTATTATACCGTTTATGTCTAGGTAGGAATTGATGGCAAGCTGCATTGGGTTCAACTTATAGTAATGGATTATCTCACAGAAAAGGATATTGAGTGGGAGCTGAAGTCCGCACTCGATAAAAGCTACAACAGGAAAGGGCATAGAATCAGTCGTGGGCATGATAGAGTCATCCTCCCCAGCCAACCTCAGATGAACGTCGGCCGGGATGTCAAACTCTTGCCTAAAGTGCTCTAACTTGGTTGGGGTGTCTACCCTATGCTTCTACATACCCATGATATTGGCTTAACTAGAGGAGTTGGATTTCAGAAGGGAGTGTTTTGGAGGGTTTTAAGGACCTCGGCTAAAGCCTAAAAATACACAAAATTTGTGGGGAATCATTTCAGTTTTTCCTAAAAATTTTGGGTTCTACAAACAAACCCCAAACCTAGATCTATGGAAACGAAGATTGAAGGCACGAATCTGGAAAAGTCACAGAAAACAGAAAAGTAAGAATGTGTTTCAGAATCAAGAACAATGATGAACTATCAGGAACACTACGATGAAGTGTGCGTAAGGGTGTGAAGCCAAGAACAGTGGCAACAGTGAACGAATTTGTGAGCAATATGTGTATTCAGGACGTGAATTGGGCAAAAGCAAAATCGTAATGTGCTCAAATACGTGATTTATGAATCAAGAACTTGAGCAGAAGAATAATAACAACAGATAATAAAGAAAAGTTTTCTCATAAATTGGAACCAGGAGGAACAGTGGCTTACCAAACAAAGTGAAGCCGGTGTGAGGATCGCCGAAGTCAGACAACGGTTGCAAAAGTGACAAAGTGGTGAAAATCACGCTGGAGGAGATGAATACAGCAAGTTCCAGAGCTAGGAAAGCTAGTACTATGGCAGATCTTTGAAAAAAAAGCTAGAGAGAGAAAAAGCTTCAGAAACGATGGTGAAGAGTGAAAAGACGGGGGGATAAAAGAAGTTTTGTTAAAACTCGAAACGGTGGCAAAAAGGCAATTAATGTGTCTAAAACGACGTATGCGTCAGACAGCGCACGCGAGAGAAATTCGACTTACAGGCGTATGTCGAGTACGTTCCAGTAAGGGGAAGACGCGTGGTTAAAAACGGTTAAGTTATTATGCATGACAGCTCATACGCGTGAGGGAACTCTTGAAATTCTTGTTCTTTAGAACACATGTCGGCCTGTATGATGATCTCGGCTGAGTAATTTGATCAAACCTGGTTAGTGGTTCTGAGACATTAATGGAAGTAGATTATAGGACTTGGCCACACTAAGCCAACGAGTTCTTACTTCAGCAATGAATGAAGGAGCAAGCTTAGCCGACGTTCTAGAAGGAAGTATTGATATAGGTTCCATCACCTCAGAATGTCGAGGTAATAGAACCTAGGGGGCAGTTGTGGGGATGTATTTTCTGAGTACCAACACGTGGCCAAGGTGACGCCGATGTGTCACGTGTCCTGGTCGTGACGCCGAGGTGATCTTGGATAGGTCGAGGTTATCTCCGAAGATATCGGAATCCGGGATAAGCGGATAAAAGACAAGAGTCCTAGAATGAGGAAGGGCTTCAGCCTGGATAAGGATAAAACTCTTAGGGAGTTTATCTTTATCTATTGGAGAGTCCAAGATAAGCACTAAGCTAAAGTCCATTGAGGCGAGGCTTCTATGGGGACTAAGATTGAGTTAAACTATAAAAGAGAGGCACCCCCATGGGTCTAAGGTACGCAATTTATATTCTGAACAGTGAGTTAAGTACTTGATTTATCTTTGAGAGATAACTGACTTGATCATCGGAGTTTCCTCAGGTGGACGAACCACTGCCGGAATCTCTTCTTTCTGTTGCAGGTCAATTAGGCACCATCTATTCTGCCAGTGCTTTCCAGCTGAATACTGAGTTGGCAGTGTGGTCAGAAATTCACTCACACAATATGTATCTGGAGTTTATTTATAAGGCCAAACTGAAAGTGAGATCCATGGATATTAAATTGACTCTCTTCAGAAAAAGCTTTATGAGTTTTTCCAAGTGCTTCTCAACTCGGGACACAACCCCACACAAAAGTGCAAGTCTTTTGTGTTCAGTTTTTGGTTTCTTTTTTTATTTTTCAGCTTATATCATGCTTCTTACATTTTTCTTTTATCAAACTGAAATAAAAAATTAGTTTGAGAGGAGCCTCCTAATAGAAAGGCCATAGTGAACCCATCACTTTAGACATGCGTTGATATAAAATAATACATAAAACCCATCACTTTAGACATGCGTTGATATAAAATAAACCAACCATTTTCTATCCATCAGAGTAGTTCTTACAACAGTATTACATGTTAACAACAGAAGGAAATGCCCTAAGGGCTTACATCTTTCCAAGTCAACACTTGGTCACACAAAAGAAGCCCTTGGCATAACATACATGTAATACAAACAAAAGAAACACAAGAGTCTTCAACTCTCTTCATTATCCAAGCTATGTCCTTGGAGGTGGCATGCTACCTGTACCTGAAAATGATATCCCGTATAGGGTGAGCCAACGCCCAGTAGAAATATGCTAAACACAGTATGGGCAATAACTAAGACATTAGCAATTGATAAATGTTTAGTTCCCATGAATCAAATCTTACACCATTTCCATTACATGACCACTATTTTCATGTTCCATTTCATTCCCCATTTCATAACCATTATCCAATTCATAACCGTGGCTCAGAACCTGGCCACATACTCTAAACGAATTAATAGTTCATATTAAACGTTTCTCATTTCACAATAGATAAGTATATAAGCTTTATCAACATTTCATTAACTGATAAACATATAAGTTATATCAACATCTCAACAGATAAGCCTACAAGCTGTATCCACACTTCAACAGATAAGCATATTAGCTGTATCAATACTTCCATAGATAAGCATAGGAGCTATATCAACACTTCTCAAAGATAAGCATATGAGCTGTATCTACGGAGTCCATCCCCTATCTTCTCCCAAACAACATCCGGTTTAGAGGTCCATCCCCTATCTTCCCCTAAACTGTGGAGTACATCCCCTATCTCCTCCCACACAACACAACATATATATATATATACACCAAAGTCATATACATATTCAATCAATACATAACGTTAATGTATTCTTTTATCCGTCATACTCTATGACTTAACCAATTGATTAGTTTTAGTTGCCTAATCCTCATGCATTGTCTACAACAATCAAAACTACCCTCCACCGGTAGCCCAAGCAATTATTTCTAAACAGATAATAAAGCTCTACGATTAAAACATTGACGTTTTCCAAAAGTGGGCGATTAATAAATCCGACTCCACCATCTCACGTTATGATGAGTCAATTTCATTATTTCCAACTCAATTCCATGAATCCACAACTTTTCCAAATTAATTATACCAATTAATTTATACAACAAATTAGGGTTTTCTACCCCATTTTTCAAAATTAACCCATAGGTTCAAATATCACCAACCAACACCCAAATCATCATTTTGAGACCCAAAATACAAGTTTAAGGACCAAAATAACAAACCCTCTATTATACCATTTTGAAACCCCAAGTCCCAAAATCAACCAACTTCAACACTTTATCAAAATGACCAAAAATCTATGTCAAAGACCATAAGAGTGAGTAGGAATCCCTACCTCAAAAGTTGATACTCAACGAAGAAGATGATGAAAACGAAAATGCTCCAAATCACAAATTTCTCGGATCAAAAGATAGCCCTCGACGATCAACAACTTTTTTGTAAAGGCCAAAGGTGAGGAAACAACTCTTACTAGATCAATCCCTAGAGAGAAGGCAAGGATCTAGAGAGAGGAGCTCAACAATGGTGTTTTTGGAAAAGTAAGAGAGAGAAGAGAATGTGAAAAAATGATTTGAAAAGCCAAAACACGAGTTTAACCCGCCCGCCGGCGTCCAAACCCCGCCGGCGGCACTCACAGACTCTCGCTCGAGCGGCCAATTCCCCGCTCGAGCATCAGATGCACACTCTCAGCACTTTTGTAGACAGGTCCCCCGCTCGAGCGGACAAGCCAAAATCTAGGCAACTAGACTTGGTTCCTAAGTTCAACCAACCTGCTCCAAATCTTCCCAACACAACCCAAGACTCAAATATAAAGAGTAAAGAATGCAAACGACATATACTCAACAACCAGCTCCACGGAACCTAAGTCCGGATACAACAATTAAAGAAAAGGGAAACCAGGATCGCTATAATTTAATTGAGGGTGATCGTATTTATTTTTTATGTCACTTTTTAATTAAGTGTGATCATATATATATTAACTACACTTTTTAATTAAATGTGATTATATATATACATTTTAATTAAGTGTGATTATACACTACAAGAAAAGTGGGCTTATGAGACGGAACTTTTTGCGACGGCACATTTGCCGTCGCAAAAAGTCATTTTTTTGTGACGGCACAACTTGCTGTCGCAAAAAATGTGACTTTTTGAGACGACACAACTTGCCGTCGCAAAACATGTGACCTTTTGGGACGGCACAATTGGCCGTCGCACAAAATATGACTTTGAGACTACGACCTTGTGGCAAAAAAAAAAAAAAAAAAAAAAAAAAAAAAAAAGACTTTTTGAGACTGTACAACTTGCCGTCGCGAAAAATGTGACTTTTTTATAAAAAAAAAAATAATAATAATTTTTTTTCATTAAAATAGAAATAAAACAAATAAATTTTCAATCTATAACTAAAAAAAAAATGATTTTTTTTCAAAAAAAAAATTCATTAACTACAAACAAAAATAAATTTATTTTAACAAAAAATATTTTTTTTGGCTACGGCAACCCCCGTCGCAAAAAAAAAAAAAAGGTTAAACCACGTTTTGTTGTTTAAATTTCATTTGTGACCGAATTTTTTTTTTCATTCTCGCTATGTGTCTCCTTTTTTTTTTCATTCCCCCTTTTTTTTTTTTTCATTCCCCTTTTTTTTTTCCATTCCCATTCTCAGAACCCCCTTAACCCAAACAAAAATCCTCAATCTCAAACCATCCGGCCAAAACCAAAATCCCTAATCTCTTCTTACCCCCTCTGTCTCTCTTTTCACCCATTTTTCATATTCCTCTCTCTCTTCTCTTTCTCTCTTTCACTCATCACTCTTCTCTGTCTCATGCATCTATTTGTCTATCTCTCTTTCTCTCTGTGTGTCCTCTCATCTATCTCTTCTCTCATCTCTTTTCTCTCTGTCTCTTTCGTTCATCTCTCTTCTCTCTATTTCTCTCGTTCATCTCTATTCTCTCTCTGTCTCTTTTTCTGTCTCTCACTCTCTATATTTTTCTCTCTTTGTCTCTCTCTTTTCTCTTTCTCTCTCTAACTCATCACTCTTCTTTGTCTGTCTGTCTCTGTCTCTGTCTCTCTCTCTCTTTGTCTCTCGCTCATCTCTCTTCTCTCTATCTCTCTCTGTCTTCTCTCTCTGCCTCTCTCACTTATCTTTCTTCTCTTTATCTCTCTTCTCTCTATCTCTCTCATCTCTTTTCTCTCTACGTCTCTCTCGCTCATTTCTATATATCTCTCTCTCGCTCATTTTTCTTCTCTCTCTCTATGTCTTTCTCTCGTTCATCTCTTTTTGTTATCTTTCTCTCTCTTTTTGTCTAAGAATTAAAGAACTTAGTGTATTTGTCAGCCTCTTCTCTCTGGTAAGGTGTATTTGATCTCGGAGAGATGCAAAATATGGTCTAAGAATTAAAAAATTTAGTTTTTTAAGTTTTTTCATTTTTTAATATATGTAAGCACAGTTAATTTTTTTTATTTAATTCCTTTGTATATACTTCTGAATATTTAATTTTTATTTATGAAATATATGACGTTATTCTATTCAATATGTGGTTATGATTCAAAATATAGTATATAGTGTGTATTACATTCTTCAAATGTGTATACAAAAATAATATTGATTATTTTTCAAATATGTCGAACACTTTTTTTATTACAAATTTTATTAGTTATTAATCACACTTAAAATGTGTGATCTAAATGTTATTAATCATACTTAAAAAGTGTGATTAAAAATGACCATTTTTAATCACACTTTCAAAGATCACACTTAAAAGGTGTGATCTAAATGTTATTATGTGATTAAAAATGACCCTTTTAATCACACTTCCAAAGATCACACTTAAAAGGTGTGATCTAAATGTTTTTAATCACACTTAAAAAGTGTGATTAAAAGTGACCATTTTTAATCACACTCCCAAATATCACACTTTAATAAAACTTAAAAAGTGTGATTAAATAACATACATCACACCAAAAAAGTGTGATCTTTATCTGTTTTTGTAGTAGTGGTTATCCAAAATAGTTTCGCATTATAGCTTTCCCCTCTCTGTCCAGCCCCATAAAGCTGGGGATACCTTAGAAGAGTCATTCTACTTAGATCCTTGTCTAGGATTCCAACAAAGATTGTAGGAAATGAAGTATAAATTACTGAATACAAGACGCTGCTCCACTCAGTAATTGCAGTTGTCAAAGTGAAACCAGTGAAAAGCGTATACCTACACCATACAATTAATTATACAATATCAGCTACATAGTTAAAGAGTGTTTTTGTATACAACCAGTGTTCGTACTAAACATGCATAATTTCCAGCCTCGTTCAATTAACTAAACAGTTATTTAACATTCATCACTTTTAAATTCTGGTTGTCAGCCAAATTTCTTGGCTCAAAGTCCAACCCTTTGTTTTTTCTCACCCAGAAACCCCTGTATCAAATGTGGTTGCAACTATTTTTTGCAACTAGCTTTAATATATTTTTGGCCAAGTTTAAACAAGGAAAATTAGGGAACAATCAGAAGAGGACCAAAAATAGAAAGAGAAATGCAGAATTTCACTACAATAAATAGTTTTAATTTATATATGTACTTTTTAAAAAAAAAGAAAAACCCAAAAAATATATTTATAGTATTACTCTCCTTTCATACTCCCGACATGTTACAATTGAAGACTTAGTTAAATGCGACTTTGATGTTGACTTGAAGTGTGCTTCGGTGGCTTATAGTATTCAACAGAGGATTGAACACAAAAGTCATACACAACACCAGTTGATCTCTCTTGAAAAGCCAGCCATGTTCTTTTGTGATGCTTGCAGTACAAAACATGAAGGCACCTCCTATCTTTGTACCACCTGTGGGTTCTGGGTCAACCAGAATTGTGCTGAATCATTGCCTAGCACTATTCAACTCAATAATAACCCCCACCCTCACCCTCACCCTCACCCTCACCCTCTCACCCTCATCTATTCTATTCCATTTGAAACTTGGCCGATCTACGCAATCTGTAACAAGCGAGTGTACAAAAGAAATTGGGTTTATTATTGTTCCGACTCTGAATCCGAATATTTTGTCCATGTAAATTGTGCAACATCAGAGACTGAACGTTATATGTTGACCCTTTTTTCTTGCAACTCATTTTCTTTCATAATCCTCTTAATTGGTTTTTTTTTTTTGTAAAAAAAAAAAAAAAAAAAAAATTTATTTTGTTTCATCCTTGATCATGTGGTTTCAAAGAATGCAAACCAAAGTTTAATCTTGTTGATTTGGGGATAACAACATCAAATAACAAACTATCCAGGTTGACCTTCTTTTTCCCTTGGAACTCTTCTTTTAATTGTCTCATCAGTTCTTTCCTTATTATTTGATTACATTCAATTGTTTTGGGTAAATTACACTCACCTCGCATGAGGTTTCTAATAATTACAAGGGCCTCTCATATGGTTTCAATAATTACAGAAATCATTCTTCTTTTTTAAACTATTATTAAGATTTCCCACCGTTAATCTTCTATTAATTTATTTAACAGAATATGATGATGTCATGCTGATGTCACGTATTATGAGTAAACAATTTTAACATTGCCCTTATATATTCAAATCGTAAATTTCACTCACCTCTCTGATGTTTTACAAAAAATTAATAAAGACCCATACATCATTTTAATAATGTTAAACAAAATTATTAAATTCTATACAATATTTTAAAAAATTCTAAATTGTTAAGACAATCATATATATAATAGCAGAATAACCAAACATTACCTTATCTAAAATAAAAAAAAAAAGAGCTAATAAATTGATCACCATTAAATCTTATATTAGATTAAATACAATCATTTATTTGAAAATTACGAAACAAAGTATAAAAGATGTTTTATTTTTTAAAAAGACCACCAATTTTATAAATAATTATTTTGAGAAATTAGAGTTTGAATAAAAATTTAAAAATACATATAGGTATTTGATTTTTTTTCCATATGAAAAATACATATTTGGAGAAATTATCTATCTCTTTCCATTTTCTTTATTTTATTTCTTTCATTTTTCTTTCTGTTTATTTTCTCATTCATTTTTTCATAGTGTCACTGCAGCAAATAGCAACACCATATAATTTATTATTATTATCATTTGTTCTCTTCTCAATGTTTTTTTCTCAAATTTTTTTCATCATTTTTTCTCTTTCATCAATGTTAGCTAGTATCACCCAATACCATAGCAACTTACAAAACATAAATTTTTCTTTTCTTTTGTAAAAATATTTGTGTATTAATTTTTTTAATGAAAAATAAACATAATAACATTTCATATTTATAATAAAAAAATTGACTTATAAAAATTACCAAATGTTACCTTATAAATATATATAAAAAAAATTTATCATTTTATCTTTTCACAATCCTATATTATTCTCAAATTTTAACTATCATTAAAAAAAGTAAATATATCTCACCTTAATAATAAAAATTTTCAAAATAAATATAAAAGTAAAAAAAATATCTAATCACGTTAAAATAAATTAAAATTAGATGATAGGGATTGAAAGATAAATAAAAATATTTGAGAATAATAAACTACTTAAATTTGTCATTTCTTACATCTAATTAAAATAGAATTTTACTTGAAGAAATAAATTATTTGAAAATAATAAAATTCTCAAATATTTTGTTATTTATTACATCTAAAATCTATATCTCCATCTTAAGTTCTTTCATTTAAATTATTTTTATTAAATTAAATCTCAAAATTAATTCAAATAAGAAACATGGATATTCTTCTTAATTTCATTAATGGTTTATTTATTTTTATTTTTTAAACTTATAGAAGTTCAAAACTTAATAGTGTTAAAAAAAATACAAAGTCAAGCAAAATCCAAAAAAAGTTTGTGAGAAATAAAATGATAATTTAATATATATATATATATATGTAAATTACAATTAAAAAGTATTAAGTGTAAAGGGTATTATGGTCATTTGCACAATCAATTTAAAACCATTTGGCTTAAATTAACGGGAGGGGGGGGTGATCTTGACAATGTCAGAAAAAATAAAAGAGATTTCTGTAATTATTAAAATTAAAAGGAGGTTCCTATAATTGTCAGAAACCTCAGGTGAGTGTAATTTACCCAATTATTTTTTATTTTGTGGTTTCAGGGAGTGCAAAGCAAATACTAAAGCTGAAATCTTTGATCCTAATTTGATCAATTTGCCAGTACCCAATGAATTTGTTGATCTGATGACCCAATTTATCAAGGGCATTAAACTACAAGGGAAGTATAGAGGGGCGACAAAAATCCAACATGTTAGTCATGGCCACCCTTTAATTTTGTTTGACAAACAACTTGACAGTGAGTCATGCTCTACTGGGAGCAAATTGCCCCTCTTGAATGAGGTGATGAAGAATGATGAAAAATGCAATGGGTGTGCACAAACCATTTCTGCTCCATTTTTTTTTATTGCGCTGAATGTAACTTCTTTCTCCATGAGTGGCGTACAGAGTTACCCAATGAACTGCGCCACCCATGTCACCCAGAGCATCAACTTCTCTTGACTCCAAATTTTCATCTATGTAAATGTACATGCTGCAGATCAAATAGCAATACGTTTATTTTCCGCTGTATGACCTGCCCATACTTCATCGTCGATTGTAAGTGTGCATCCCTACCACACGTTATCAGACACAAAGCTCACAAGCACACCCTCACTCTAAGGCAAACATGGTCTGGTAGATACGGTGCCTGCAATGATGTTTTTCTTCGATTGGCATTTGTATGTGACCCTTGCAATATGAATATTTGTGTTGGGTGTGCTGTTTTGCTGGGTACCGTTAGTCACAGATACGGTAAACACCCATTCATCCTAACCTATTCCCCTCTTCCTCTCAAAGACCCGAACGTGGATGAGAAGTACTATTGTGAGATTTGTAAGGGGGAAATAAATCCAAACTTATGATTAAATCATTGTGTCATTTGTGATCAATCTCTTTATACACTCTGCAGCCATCCTATTGATTGGATGGCAAATGTCAAGTATTGGAAGACCATCGAATTCCATCACCATCACCCACACCTTCTCATACATGCCTACATCTCCCTGGAGAATAGTGATATTCAATCACCATGCAGCCAATGTGGCGAATGTTTCCAAGACGATTCGCATATGTACTATCAATGTCCACTTTGTGTTTTTTTCCTCTACCGTTGTTCCTTCTCGAAAAAATAAAATTTGTAGAAACTGAAATTTCATGAAAATCTATTTGCAGATTTTCAAATCCTAATTGTGATAGTTTGGCGGTTCATTTGCTGGGCTATTTTTTAAATTTAAATTTAAATTTTTGGTTGTTGATGCTTATAGCGATCCCGGGTTTTTCCCTTTATGTACAGTATTCCGGACTTAGGTTCAGTGATGATGATTGTTGTTTTTATGTTGTTTCCGTCCTTCAATACTTTGTATTTGAGTTATAGAATGTGTTGGGCAGGTTTGTTACGGGTTGGGTGTGTTTGGGAACAAATGGTTGCTGCCCAGAATTTTGGTCCTTCGCTCGAGCAAGACTTTTGTCGCTCGAGCGAGCTCTTTGTTTTGGATCCTTCGCTCCAGCCAGGGTTTGTTTGCTCGAGCGAGAGTTAAGTTTTGTGTTTGGTGGCTCGAGCGAGAAGTCCTTAGCTCGAGCTTGCGTCTGCGTCTGGTTCTGGACCTGAGAGTTGTATTTCTTGGCTCGAGCGAGCGAGGTGTATGTTTTGAATTTCTTCGCTCGAGAAAGCATTCTGTCGCTCGAGCGTGCTTCTGGGTTGCAGACCTGAAGCTTCGAGTTGTTGGCTCAAGCGAGACTTTCTACGCTCGAGCGAGGTTTCTTTGTGTCTGGTCGCTCGAGCGACCAATCCTTCACTCGAGCGAGCCTGTGTTATATCAGCAGACAGCAGCGGGATTACACTTCACTTTTTCACCTCTTTTGTTTTGTAAATCCTAGATCCGAGCTCCCTCTCTCTCTACACACCTTCTCTCTAGGTATTTATCTCATTCTAGTGTGTTTCTACCCTAAGTTCTTTGTAAGAAAGGTAGAGGGTGAGTTAGGCTTCCTTTTAATCTGAAAAATAGTGGATTTGGAGCACTTTGGATTTTGGCCATCTTCTCCTTTGAGCTCTCCATTTCGAGGTAAGGATACCCTACTCCATCTTATGAGCTTTGTCTTTAAATTTTGGCATTCTGATATGTTGGGTTATTGGGTAATTTTGGAAAAGTTAGGGTTTGTTGTGTAATTTCTAAAAGAGGGGTTTTCCATATTTGAGTCATATTTGTGTTATAGACTTGAAATGGAGGTTGTTTATGGATTATGGGTGAAAAGTGAGCCTTAAGGCTCTTGTTGGAAAAAGGGAGAAAATGCCCTAATTGTATTGAATAATTAATTTGTATAACTAATTTGGGAAATGTGAAATTGAGTTGAGAATAATGAAATTGGGAAAGTATGAGATTGAATGGTGTAGTCAAATAAGGTCGAGCTGAAGATGAAGCAGCTCTCTGCCCAGAGAGGGGAGGAGGACAGAAAGCTGCTTCATCTTCAGCTCGACCTCAGAGCCAGAGTCAGGGCAAAGGTCAGCCACTGTCTTGTTATCAGTGTGGTCAGGAGGGGCACCTGAAGAGGTTCTGCCCGCAGTTGAGTGCCACATCGGGTGCGTCTAGTTCTAGGCAGACGCAGAGTTTTCAGTCAGCACAGTTAGTTCAGGCCTCGAGGGCCAATCGGGGAGCTTCGTCGTCCCAGTCTGTGCAGCAGTCTTTTGCTCCTAGGGGTGAGCAGGTTGATCAGAGACCTTCTGGGCGCATGTATGTTGTTACCGCGCAGGATCTTGTACCTGCTCCATCTGTTGTGAGAGTTACCTTCTTGTTTTGCAACTCGGTTGTCAATGTGTTAATTGATACGGGTGCATCACATTCTTTTATAGCTGTTGCATTTGCATCTGTTTTGGGGCTGGAGTTGGCATAGTTAGCATCTCCTATATGTGTTGTATCACCTGTTAGGGGCGAATTGATTTTGAAACTGGAGTGTCGGGGCTATGATATAGAGGTCACTGACCGCCGACTTCCATTTCCTTTTGTAGTTATGCCTATGTCGGGTTTTGATGTTATCTTGGGTATGGACTAGCTATCGTCATACCGGGCTGTTATCGATTGTTACCGCCAGAGGGTCACAGTATGTACTGTGAGCGGGGATTGTTTCCATTTCTTGGGGGATCGGGTTGGTAGTGTTTTGCCACCAGTGTATGATCCGCGAGGGCGGAGTGAGCTTAGTGGTCTTCTTGCTAGCTTTATGAGTAATGAGTGTGATGAGACTCAGACTGTATTGCTGAGGATGGTTTGTGAGTATTCGGATGTTTTTCCCGAGGATCTTGTTAGTTTACTACCTCATCGAGAGATTGAGTTCTCTATTGATCTAGTGCCCGACACGACGCCAATTTCTATGGCACCTTATCGTTTTGCCCCAGTCGAGTTGAGTGAGTTGAAGATTCAGCTCCAGGAATTGCTAGATAAGGGCTTTATTCGCCCTAGTGTTTCACCGTGCGGAGCACCGGCCTTCTTTGCTAAAAAGAAAGATGGTGCCTTGAGACTTTGTATCGATTACCGGAAGTTGAATTGAGCTACGGTCAAGAATAAGTACCCTATGCCCCGCATTGATGATTTGTTTGACCATTTGAAGGGCTCCCGTTGTTTCTCTAAGATAGACTTGAGATCGGGTTACCACCAGTTAAGGGTCAGGGAAGAGGATATTCCTAAGACGGCATTCCGTACGCGGTATGGCCACTATGTGTTTCTGGTGATGCCTTTTGGGCTCACCAATGCACCGGCAGTCTTTATGGACTTGATGAACCGGATATTTCGGGAATTCTTGGATCGTTTTGTAATCGTTTTCATGGACGACATTCTGATTTATTCGCCTTCTGAGGAAGAGCACGAGGAACACTTGAGAGTGGTGCTGGAGTTACTTAGAGCCCATAGGCTGTATGCCAAATTTGGAAAGTGTGAGTTCTGGCTAGGAGAGGTCAAGTTCTTAGGCCATGTAGTCTCCGGGGAAGGGGTGTCTATTGATAAATCCAAAATTGAGACAGTGCAAGATTGGGCACAGTCTAAGAGTGTTTTTGAGATCCGTAGTTTTCTAGGATTAGCTGGGTATTACCGCCAGTTTGTGAAGGATTTCTCCAGGCTAGCTTCGCCGTTGACTAGATTGACACAGAAAGGCGTCAAATTTGTATGGAGTGAGACTTGTGAAAAGTCGTTCCAAGAACTGAAAGTTAGATTGACTACCGCTCCGGTCTTGATTATTCCGGAGAGAGGGTTGGGTTATGCGGTTTATTGTGATGCTTCATGAGAGGGTCTGGGTTGTGTGTTGATGCAAGAAGGAAAAGTTGTGGCCTATGGCTCACGTCAGTTGAAAATACACGAGAAGAATTACCCTACCCACGATCTAGAGCTAGCAACAGTGATTTTTGCCTTGAAGATTTAGAGGCACTACCTTTATGGTGAGAGGTTCGAGGTATTCTCGGATCATAAGGGTCTGAAATATCTGTTTACACAGAAAGACTTGAACTTGAGGCAGAGGAGGTGGATGGAGTTTATTGAGGATTACGACTTCGAGTTGCATTATCATCCGGGGAAGGCCAATGTTGTGGCTGATGCCCTTAGCAGGAAATCCATTAGTGATGTAGCTTGTATAGCCATCCGGGAGTGGGAGATGTTGGGTGCACTTGGCGAGTTTGATTTGCTTCCGGGCGAATCCGTTGAGGCTGCAGCCTTGTTTTCTGTTGTTGCGCAACTTACACTTATGACTCGAGTGTTAGAGGCACAGAGAGGTGACCTTGAGGTAGAATCCCTCCGAGAGAAGATCTCCAGTGGGAAGGTTGAGAAGGGTTTGTCTGTGTATCCAGACCAGAGTGTGAGATACCGAGACCGTTTGTTTGTGCCGGAGTCTTGCCGAGAGGAGGTACTCCGAGACTTTCACCATTCACGCCTTGCGGTGCATCCGGGAGGCACTAAGATGTATCGGGATTTGGGTCGCCAGTTTTGGTGGCGGGGAATGAAGAAGGATGTTGCGGTGTTTGTGTCTAAGTGCCTTACTTGTCAGCAAGTGAAGGCCGAGCATCAGAGGCCAGCGGGTTTGTTACAACCCATGTCTATTGCCGAGTGGAAGTGGGAGCATGTCACTATGGACTTCGTTGTAGGTCTTCCGAGGACTCAGCGGGGTAGTGATGCTATTTGGGTGGTTGTAGACTGGTTGACTAAGTTCGCGCACTTTATCCCTCTGTACGTGAGAGACTCGATAGATCATCTTGTCGACTTGTATATCCGGGACATAGTGAGGTTGCACGGGGTCCCAGTGTCGATCGTCTCAGATAGAGATCCACACTTTACTGCTAGGTTGTGGCAGAGTTTGCAAAGTGCCTTGGGTACTAGGTTGACCTTTAGTACGGCTTATCATCCTTAGACTGACGGGCAGTCTGAGCGTACTATTCAGATCCTTGAGGATATGCTTCGAGGTTGTGGTCTTGACTTTAGTGGGTCGTGGGAGAGGCACTTGCCCTTGGTGGAGTTTGCCTACAACAACAGTTTTCAGTCGAGTATCAGTATGGCACCGTTTGAGGCCTTGTATGGCCGACCTTGTAGGTCTCCAGTTTGTTGGGCCGAGGTGGGTGATGCACCTTTGTTGGGCCCGAAGTTGGTGAGGGAAACGACGGAGAAAGTTGAGCTTATCCGTAGAAGGCTTGTTACAGCCCAGAGTCGTCAAAAATGTTATGCCGACCATAGGAGGAGGCCTTTGGCATTCGAGGTGGGTGATCACATGTTTCTAAAGATATCACCTAAGCGGGGTTTGATGAGATTTGGTAAGAGAGAGAAGTTGTCCCCTCGATTTATTGGCCCTTTTGAGATCCTTGAGAGGATTGGCGAGGTTGCCTATCGTTTGGCTTTGCCACCGCAGTTGTTCGGAGTTCATGACGTCTTTCATGTTAGTATGCTTCGGAAGTACGATCCGGATCCATCGCATGTATTGGATTGGACCAACCTAGAGCTTGACAAGGATGCCTCGTATGAGGAGAGACCGGTTCGGGTCTTGGATAGACAGGATCAAGTCTTGCGAGGCAAGACCATCCCTTTGGTGAAAGTTTTGTGGAAACATCACGGAGTGGAGGAAGCCACTTGGGAATGTGAGTTGGAGGTCCGAGAGAAATATCCGGATCTATTTGTGGATATTTCAGTATATGTTGTATATTTTATTATGTTGTTAAACTTTAAGAGCATTGAATGTGTCTTAAGTTGTAAAACATTGTATATGTTTCGGTTTATGGATGTATTGTAGAACTTGCCTTGAAATGGAAGTCTATTATAACATTGTATATGTTGAATGTGTTGTAGAAATGGAAATATATCATGAACATTGAATATGATGTGGTATTATAAATCATATATGTTGGAAAATTGTTGGAATTGAAGGAAATGCACGTTGATAATGCAAGTTGAAAAGTATATTGTGAAATACCTCTTGAATAGAGATGGAATGATCAGTAATGGATCAAGTTATTGAATATTGAAATGTAATATTGTTGAAAATTGAGAAAAAAACTTGTTTTTGAAAACTCGTACTTAATTTCGGGGACGAAATTCTTTAAGGGGGGAGGTTATAACGATCCTGGGTTTTTCCCTTTCTGTACAGTATTCTGGACTTAGGTTCAGTGATGATGATTATTGTTTTTATGTTGTTTCCGTCCTTCAATACTTTGTATTTGAGTTATAGGATGTGTTGGGTAGGTTTGTTACAGGTTGGGTGTGTTTGGGAACAAATGGTTGCTGCCCAGAATTTTGGTCCTTCGCTCGAGTGAGACTTTTGTCGCTCAAGCGAGCTCTTTGTTTTGGATTCTTCGCTCCAGCCAGGGTTTGTTCGCTCGAGCAAGAGTTAAGTTTTGTGTCTGGTGGCTCGAGCGAGAAGTCCTTCGCCGAGCCAGGTCTGCGTCGTTACGGACCCGAGTTGCATTTCTTGGCTCGAGCGAGCTTTCCTTCGCTCGAGCGAGCGAGGTGTATGTTTTGAATTTCTTCGCTCGAGCAAGCATTCTGTCGCTCGAGCGTGCTTCTGGGTTGCAGACCTGAAGCTTCGAGTTGTTGGCTCGAGCGAGACTTTCTATCCTCGAGCGAAGTTTCTTTGTGTCTGGTTGCTCGAGCGACCAATCCTTCGCTCGAACAAGCCTGTGTTATATCAGCAGACAGCAGCGGGATTACACTTCACTTTTTCATCTCTTTTGTTTTGTAAACCCTAGATCCGAGCTCCCTCTCTCTCTACACACCTTCTCTCTAGGTATTTCATCTCCTTCTAGTGTGTTTCTACCCTAAGTTCTTTGTAAGAAAGGTAGAGGGTCAGTTGGGCTTCCTTTTAATCTGAAAAATAGTGGATTTGGAGCACTTTGGATTTTGGCCATCTTCTCCTTTGAGCTCTCCATTCCGAGGTAAGGATACCCTACTCCATCTTATGAACTTTGTCTTTAAATTTTGGCATTTTGATATGTTGGGGTTATTGGGTAATTTTGGAAAAGTTAGGGTTTGTTGTGTAATTTCTAAAAGAGGGGTTTTCCATGTTTGAGTCATATTTGTGTTACAGACTTGAAATAAAGGTTGTTTATGGATTATGGGTGAAAAGTGAGCCTTAAGGCTCTTGTTGGAAAAAGAGGGAAAATGCCCTAATTGTATTGAATAATTAATTTGTATAATTAATTTGGGAAATGTGAAATTGAGTTGAGAATAACGAAATTGGGAAAGTATGGGATTGAATAGTGTAGTCGAATAAATTAATCACTCACCTATGGAAAATGTTGATATAATATCTGTTTATGCATTTATGTCCTGTTTAGAAATATCTGCTTTGGGCTATCGGTGGAGGATAGTTTTGATTGTTGTAGACACTGCATGTTGACTAGGGAAAATCGAAACTAATCATATTGAATATGTCATTGAATATGACAGTTGGAATAATACAGCAAATATGTGTATTGATTGATCCTTGTGTATGATAATTGCTTATATACTTGGAATATGTGTAATGTGTGGGAGGAGATAGGAGATGTACTCCACGGTTTGAGGGAAGATAGGGGATGGACTCTCAAACTAGTTTGGGAGAAGATAGGGGATGGACTCCATAGCTACAGCAAATATATGTATCTTTATGAAATGTTTGTACAACAAATATGTGTACTAAATGGAAGTGTTAATACAGCAAATATGTGTATTATGTGAAGTATTGGAAGTGTTTTAATATGAGTTGTGATCTCGTAGGAATTGCAAAGTATGGAACTGATAAAATCTGAGATGTAATCTCTTTTAAATTATCTGGCCAGGTTCTGAGCCACGTTCATGAAATGAATTGATAAGTAAAGGAAAGTGAAAGGTAACATGGACATGATTGTCATGGAGCTGTAATATGATATAAATTTGTTATAAGCGTTAACCATCTATCACATGCTATTATTTTAGTCATTGCTTATAGTTAGTTTAGTATATCTCTACTGGGCTGTGGCTCACCCTATATGGGACATCATTTTTAGGTCCAGGTGATATGCCACTTCCAAGATCATAGCTTGGGAGGTTCTGGGAGTTGAAGACTCTTTTTGATTATTTTGTTATCTTTTGATGTATTACATGTAAACTCAAGCCAAGGGCTTAATTTGTATTTGAGTTAGTACTCTTTTTTTGTAACCAAGTGTTGGCCTGGAAAGTTGTAAGCCCATAGGGCATTTGCTTTTGTTGTCAACATGTAATACATTTGTAAGAAATACTCTGATGAATGGATAAGTGTTTATTTCTCTTATATCAATGCATGCTAAGAATGCGGGGTTTTATGTATTATTTTGAGGGCGTTACAATGATGCAATTGTCAACAGAGGAATGAAATAATGTCCGGTTACAAAATAAAGTGAATATACTTCAAATTCAATAATGTAATTTGTAGAGTTGATTGAGATTGCAAAATCATACACTCAAGTCAGATCATAATAAGGATAAATTTAAACTGTTAAAAGTTAATCACTCAAAATAATTTTTTTTGTGACGGTTTTTTACGTATGTTGCTAAAAATTAACAATTAGTGACATTTTTTTTGTCACAATTTTTATAAATTATCGCTAAGACTTACAATTATTAATTTTTTTGTGACAAGTTTTTTAGACTGTTGTTGATTTCTGATTCAGAAATCTATGGATTTAGCTCTCTCTTTGTCTAGCTTGGCTGCTCT